>OY728140.1:1573280114-1574497648 GCA_963277665.1 Viscum album | reverse complement strand
GGGATAAAAAATGAAATCGATGAGATAAATATTGAAGTTAAAACATAAAATAGTTTTTTATGAGGACATTATCATATATTTGGAATATTATGATAAATTTATTTTCTATGAAAAAGGATAATTTGTTTGATCCGTGAAAACCATTAATGTCTGGATATGAATTAGTAATCAAATACATGACCGAAGGGTGATAAGGGTGTATCTAAGACCATAGGTCCACATGATTTCCCAATTACTTGGAATTTCTAGTTTTAGTTAAATTATTTATCGGATAAAGGACTATTTGATTATGGGGACACATATTTTATCGAATAGAATACCATGGGATTAAAAAATGAATGTTTTAATAGGTGATTAATGTTATTTTTGATGTCGTTCAATTATTTAGTAGCATTATTTAATTAAGGTCAAATTTAGATTATTGTATTTTATTAGAGAAAAAAGTATTAATTAACATATATATGAAAATATTATTATATAGTTATTTTAGTTTTTTTTAAATAACTAACCCATTATATGGAATATGTGTTTAGTGAAATTACTTTTTTATTATGATACTTAAAAATTAATATATTTTAATTTGAGATAAATGATAAAATGCATCCCAGAAGAAAATATTATCAAATCCATATGAATTTTTAATTTCAATATTAGTTTTTATTTGTTTGAGAAGTACTACATATAGCTTTTTGTTGAATGTATAACTTGAAATTTGTTTATTACTATTTAATTTTTATGATTAACATAGTTTTTGGTAACAAAATATTTATTATTTTGCGTAATAATCGTTTGTTTTAATTAATTATTTGATTTTGTATAATGTTTAATGATAAGAGAAATTGATATGTAATATTTTTTTTGGATAATTTTACTCCATATAAGTTGATTCTAGTGATTCAGATGTGAAAATTCATCTTTAATACTCATTGTTTGGGAAAATATATATGATAGGGGTGTGATTTATTAGTGTATGAAAAAGTAAATTTCCCTTAAATATATTTCCTTATGTTCCAATTACAGGTTCCATTATAATTCATTAACACTATAAAAAGGATCTTAAAAAAATATTGATGTAAAATTCTCATATAATGAAATCAATGTCATTTTAACCCATCATATATTAAATGTTTTACAATTGTTAACTTTTTCATGACAAAAATCACTACCATTCCCCATAAAAAATGATTGTTTCTTTCACTTATATATACATTCTTTCCTACTTTTAACACTTGTAATTGAAATCTCATGTTACATTCTTACTTCCCATTCTTTATATTGAATTGGAGGATTCAATTAATTTTTTTAATATTTTAATTCAATGAAGATATTTTGAATATTCAATCTCTGGAAACCAAGATTGATTTGAAATTTTTGGGACACAAATTATTAAAATTTAGAGGGGAATACAATGTACATTGTCTTTGAAATAGTAATACATTGTTTGATAACATTCATTTTTTCCACATATAGATTATGAAAAAAATTGGATATTAATATTTAAATGTTTGTACATTAAAGTAGATGTTAGAATAGAGTGAATGAAAATTATTAAAAAAAATTATCAATATATGGCTTACATGTGTAAATATAATTAGTTAGCATGAGTACAATAAACAATAAATATAAATTAATACCTTTTAAATATTAAAAAAATATTTAATTACAAATATATTCAAATGTAAACAAGGGTTTTTTATACAAATAAATAAATTAATCTATATTGATGTATTATTTCAATGATATAAATATATATTATTAAAGATAATTTTAAAAATTCATATTATTTTTTATATAAATTATATAAAAACAAGTAGAATTTTACAAATAAAATATACGTTTTGAGAAAATAATATTTTCCACCTTTTGATATAGAACCTATTATAAGTCTTGTTTATTTATAATTTTATTAATTTTATTTGAAAAAATAAAATAATTTTTTATTTTATAATTTTAAAATTTAAATTGGTTGATTTAATTTATTTTTGTGATATGTTTTAATTTTTGAAGAATAGTGAAAAATAATATAATTTTATTAAAATTAATTCTTCCATCTAAATAATTTAAATTGATAATATATATTATTGAATTTTTAATAGTAAATTTTGACCAATTTCTATCATTTTATCAAATTTAAGTAATTTTAATAAATTTGAAATTTAATTTTTATATAAAAAAATTTCAATCATTTGATTGATTTCTCTATAAAAACATGTTTTCTCATTCCGTTAGTGGGATAAATTTGAAATTATTTTTAGAAAATTATGTGATATGAATATTGGAAAATGGATTAAAAATATAAGAAAAATGAATTTTTATTTTTATTAAATTGTAATAATTTAATTTTTGAAAAAATATGAATATTCTCTTTGGTAATTTATGTTACCATGATTAAGGGTAAATCAGGTAATTAAGGTTAAAAATAATATTATAAATATTAGAAAAATGCACTAGAACATGTCTTAATTTTATTCGACAGGTTATTTATCGACTAAAGTAATCCATTGGAATAATTTATTATCTATTTCTTCCACTTGGAGGACTTTAATCCCTATATAGCATTTTTTTTCAAATAAAAGTTAATTTTTCTATTCGATTGTTATTTATAAAAATATATTTTTAATATTAGGTGATTTAGCAGATATGTTAGACAAGAAAAATTATTTCATAGGACATAATTTTTTAACAATTATGTTAATTTATTTTTTAATTTTATATAATAAATAATTATATTAATTGCTTGCACAATGGTGATTTGGTATATGATTGATTAATTTAAATATAAAAAAATGATATTAAAAATATTTTAAAATTTTAAATTTAAAATAATTCATTACGTAAAAGAAGTTTATAATGTTAATTTTAATATTAAGTATGATATACAATATTTTTTATAATATATTAGGGTTTTATGATATTTTTAAAATGTCAAATAATTATTAGTTTCAAATCTGACATCAAGGATATTTTAAAACAAATAATAATTTTTTAAAATTAAATAAATTAAATAAAAACATAATTTTTTTAATCATATTGGTTTATTACATAAACCAGCATCAATATATCATTTATTGGTTTTTTAATTTTATAGTAATTATATTAACCCTGAAATCATAAATTATATGTAATAATAATAAGAGGTAAAATTATAAAATAAGGGTAAAAATAATATTTGAAAGTCGAAAAATTAATCAAAATATATATAATATTTATTTTATGAATTTATTTTTACTAATTAATAACATATTTTTTAGATAAATCTATTTATATCCAAATTTATTTTCAAATTAGTTTTTATTTGTTTAATAATTTAATGAATACCAAGAATGACCCACCGCCCTCCAAAAAAGAGAACCCATTATTCATTTTTCTTTAAACATAAAATTTTTTTTGGATTATCCTTGGTCTTCCATAATAATTTCCTATAACCCCATACCTCTTTCTATAGTTCTTATTTTATCTAGAACGAAAACTAATGTACTCATATGATGTCATGAAAATGATATCGTTTAATTAAGAGGTCTTGTTTCAATCTAGTATATATGTCATATTTCAACTTCAACATCCTTCAAATTTTAGTCATCCATAATGAAATAATAAATCACTTATCCTAAATATTATGATATTTTAAAATGTTAATATCATTAACCAAATCCTTCTATGATAAAATTATATGGAAAAAAGAAATAATCATTTGATTGTATGGAAGACTACAACCTCATGTACCAATATAATTTCATTGATATCACATTCTCTAAATAATATTTTTGAGTGTGTAATTAATGTTATTATTTAATATTCATTCCATACATACATTTAAAAAATAATAACATATCATTTACAATCATACATATCCATGCACATAAAATTGAATATGTAGTTCTTGCGTACTTGTGTAGTATCACCTACACAAATGGAGTGATTCATTTTTCATCACGAGTTTACATGGTTTATAGTAATAAGTTTATTTAATTTCTTAATATAATTTTTATGATAATATAATAATTCTATAAATATTAAATAATAATTAGTTTCTTTGGAAAAAGTTCATTTCAAAATTGAAATATTACTCATGGGTACATACGACCTAACCTCTCCATGTTTACAACAAAGTTAACTTTTAATAACCATATATAATGATTTTATTTAAAAAGTAAAATTGATGTATAAAAGACTTAATTATATCCCGAGTATTATTCTAGATAATAGTGACTAATAAATCCTTAACTATTAACATTTTAAAAAATTCATTTTGGGACTCATGTATCAGATAATGAAAAAAAGTATAACACGAACATAAATAATTATTCATTTTATAAAACATAATAATACATGATATAAAGGGAATAAAAAAATAAATATGTTCCCATATATGTAAACAATTAACTTTTTTTTATCATTCATGGAGATAAATATTATTTGTGAATATTTGAACACAATATAAGGGACTTCACCTCAATTTTCATTCATTGAGGGATATTTTGATATTATGAACTTATCTTTTATTAGGGATTATATGACATTAAATTATTATTTTAAATATCGATATTATTTATAATCATGTTATTTATTGTTTTTATAAATTATACTCTATCATGTGTAATATGATTCTACTAATTACAGTGTTGTAACAAAATTATGAACCCTATTTCGATTCATTTGGTTAAACTCATACTTCTTGATTATGTTAATATAATATTATGTGTGAAAATTTATTTTGAATATAAATATTTTTTATTTTAATTCGTTTTCGGTGGATTTATAGTAAATATATATAATGGGTTGTTTTCTCAATAGTTAATTTAATAATATGATATTTGTTAGGGACATTATTTGAATGAAATATTTAAAAGATTTCCTATCAATAATTTTTTAATAAATATAATGGAATATTTTTTTCTTATAAAGCATGAATGGATTTTCCATTTTTAATTACACGTTATTTTTTATGTTTCTTTACATTTTTTGACTATTATTTTCTTATAAATTTTTTCATTTTTTGAGTGTGAAACATTGTAAAAATGAGAAGATATTTCATTGTGGAAATTTTATTTTTTTAATTATAGATGTTTTATGATTATGTGTTGGTTCCGAGGAGTTTTTTATGTATACATGTGGTTCCTTTATTACCAAATGAGGATGACCCTATTAAATCTCTCAAATTCATTAGGTGAAGAGACAAAGACAACTTGTAGTGTGTTTCCTAAATGATTTAGCGAATATACAACGGTGGGTAGTCCAAATGTTACCATGAAGGTTAGACCCTATGTATCCTAGAAATATTAAAGACATTTAAGAGTTATTTCAATCTTAATTAACATGATACCTTAATGATTTATATTTTATGGTTTAAAAGTAAAAAAATTCGGAAAAGCTTATCATTGGAATCATGTTTTCACAATAATAACAATTTTTCTTCTTTGTGCAACACTTACTGAGAGATTTGTTCTCAGAAATAGTTTTTAAATTTTTTTTCATAGGTTTTAGGATGGATTAACTACAAGTACGAGATCAGGTGTATAATTGTGAATATATTTCATAATAGGAAAAATTGTTCAATTTTAAAGTCCTTTGTTGTTGGAGAAAATTGATACTTTGTATATGTGTCCACTTGTTTTATTAGGTTTTACAATATATGTTTTTTTAATTATAATCTAAAAATTGAAATCCTAATAGTTCAAAAAATGAAACTAATTTTAATTTCTTGAATAAACTAAATGTTACGTAATGTAAAATGCAATGACCTTATATAATCACCTCTATTAAAAATGAAATAACAAAAATGGTATTAATTAATTATACGGGAATTTTTTTTCAAATAGAAGATATATAAATATTTGGTAATTGATACCTAATATAAATTTGAATTTATTATATAGGACAACATATTATGATAAATTATTAGTATTACCAAGATATGTATTTAACATCCATAAAAAATTTAAATGGAGATGTATTGTGTTTCAATTCTTGCTGTCAAAATTATATATCACTTCTTTAATAAACCACACTTATTATCATATCCTTAGGATATATATGGGGTATTGAAGTTTACTAGATATTTCTATCCACTTATTCCAAAATATAATATAAATTATAAAATAATAATAGGGAAAAATCATAGCTATTATTTTCGTTCAGGAATCATTTTCCTTTAGGTCTGTATTAATTATTTTTCTCCAAATGTTCTCCAATTTCATTTAGTGGTACTTTAAGGTCACTTTATACTGTAATATACATTATTTACCATGATTTTAAATTTATATTTTTCTAATTTTTCAGTATAAGTTATTCGGGCGATATTGAGAACGGATTAAAATTAATATTTTTAACAATTTCCATATCACTATGGTATCTAACTTTCATTACACTTCATTATAAAGAAGTTTAAGTTAATTGATTCCAATGATATAAATTGAATATTAAATTACCTTTGTTTTATGAATATTATTTTTTTACCAAAACAAACGGATTTTTTCAGTTTTCCCATTAATGTTTTCAATAATTTATAAATATATTTTATATTTACATAAACATATTTTAATGATTATTGTGCTTAATTGAGTATATGCTCCAATGATAATGGCATACATGTTTCTGGAGAAGGATTGTGATTTTTATTTTATGAAATATACATCAAATATATTTCATTTTTAGTGGTAAATTAATCTAATAATATAATAGGAAATAATTCTTGTTCTTATAGAATATATATGAATAGTATTTTTTAATTTAGAGTTCCAATTTCAATAGTATATTTCACTATATAATTAGTATATCTTATGTGGCCAATGGATATATGGTTTGATATCCCATACCCAAGAGGGAATAAGGGTGGATACAATGAGCACAAAAAGATACATTAGTTGTCAATCCATTATTAGTATATAATAAATGTCATATTGGGATGAAATAGAAAGTGATTTATGAGAACATGTTTATGTCACACTTTTTTTCAAACTCCCCTTATGTCATAATATTCCTAAGTTATTATATCAATGAAAATTAATATGTGTGATCATCACTCTTATGCAACAAAAAATAAATTATGTATATGATTTATATAGTGAATGTTGATTTGAGATTTACCTCACTGGGTATAAATATATCATATAATGATCATGTTCTGAAAAAATTATACCCATCATATCTTCAATAATTATAATTTAATTTCATCACTCATGTTCATCATTACTTATTATTTATGTCACTCTATCTTATTTATATATATTACATGGATATAAAGATGGATAATATGTATGATAATTTTTGGACTATACCATGTGTGATATAATCTTGTGCTAATGGTTGTGAATTGTTGATAATGAAATTTTAATATATTCAATCTCCAAACATACTAAACCATTTCAGTTATAATACATTAATTATTCAGATAGGTATTAATTTTTCATCAAAAATTTCCTCATATATATCTGTTTTTCTTTTTTGGGGGGTTACAATATATTGATTTTCAAATTTTAATCTACAAATAAGAAGAGACCATTGAATAATTAATTTTTCTTTAAATTAAAATTATTCAAAATTTAGAAAAATAATCGAGGTAAAATAAGATAATATTTATAATCTGATAATATTATTTTTAGTAGATCATTTCTTCATTGTAATTTTTAATTTTATATACAGGTGTTTTTAAAATTTTAATCAAACAGAAAATATAAATTATTATATATTTTTTTTAGTGACCAAAAATAATATTAATTTTTTTTATTGTAGGATAACTAATATAATATAATTTTTAAATATTTTAATATTTTATTAAGAATTAATTACTATTTAACAATGATTTATTCACCATAATTAAAAAACTTATTACGGGGGAGATATAGAAATATTAATAATAATTAATACAATGACCACTGGATTTAATATTCTTATTAACATTCTTCAACATTTTGGGATTAATTTCATGAAATCAAAGTAAAATATAATGTAATGATTAATGTTCATTTTTTACCATACTATGTGTTAGACAAATAAATCACACGTTTAAATAGTTATAAATTAAAAAAAATAGTTGAAATCAATTAAGTAATTAGATGATATGAAAATTATATTTTGAACCCTTATATTCCATTTCACAAATATCTTTTTCACTAAAAAATGTATTATATATTTTACTTTATTTTTTACCCTATTTTTTTATTTCTTTACTTTTTATGAAAAATTTATTATCGGAGGGAGACCCCTTACATAAGAATAATTTGAACCCTACTTGTTATAGAATTAAAGATTCCAGGTTTTTTGAAATATATAAAGTATAAATTTGTAGAAAAATAATAGGCATAATTATAATGGTATCTTATACACTATTGTTGACCATTTTTATTGAAGTAATTATGACATTGTACAATTTCAAAAAACCGGTTATTTAAAAATTTATGTTTTTGATATTTTTACATAATTACTATAATAAAAAACTCAAATCAATCAATATAATCAATAATATTTTTCATTAATTGACAATTCATATTATATTATCTCTAATGTTTTAATCAGTATAACCAATATTCATGTACTAACCCCTTGTAATATTTTTATTATGTTATTTATTATTCAACTAAAATATATTATTCAATATAGGGGTATGATGAATATGTCTTGATTTACTATAAATAAAAAAATTCCTTTCCCATGTACTACTATATAGGCCTCCATATATGACTTGTTAGCATATTTCAACGTTGATTTTTTTTGGAGGGAATAACATTTCAAAATTAACTAGTAAAAATAATATATTATTATAAATTTATTTTTTATTTTGGTTAAGAATCCATTAAAAAAGAAAATATTATGAATAATATGGATTTATGAAGGGTTAAATTATGAGATTCATTGTTTAATGATAAAAAATCCTTTTTAAAAAGATTAAATTGTGTTTCAAAATCCATTTTAGAAATAATAAATTGTTTTCATATCCCAATTTTCAACATCTAGTATGAAATCTATAATATATATGGAAGAATTGTATTGATTATCTCATTAATGTCTTCTCTTAATAAATTTTAAGCAAATGTTTTGAATTAAGAAGATACACCCCCATCATAGGGAAGATATAAATTGACATCAGTTCCTTTATATGACTATTATATTATAATATACCACATACAATTGTTTAATCTTTTAAAATTAAATTTTTGTAATCTAAATAGTTAAAGAATATATGAATTTGTTGCAAATTTTTTACAAGTAATTGTATAATCAAACATTCCGTTTTGAATACTTATTGAATAAAATAAAATCATAATCTATTGTATTTACATATATTAATTATATTTAGTCACTTTTAAATGACATGAGTAAAATCATAAATTTTTTCTAGACACAGAACCATTGGTGTTATTTTTTGCCTCTACATTTCATGAATAGTTTTTTTATTTATTAACATGAATATAAAACATTAATTCAAAGTATAAAAACAATTTGACACATAAAAATGAAAACAATGATATAAAATAATTTGATGCTTGTATTTACAATAATGATTTCCTTTTCAATCAATCCCATCAAGATTATCCCCATTAGTCAAATTAGGCCCATTAAAAAATATACTCATTTACAAAAATATTTTATTTTATATTTATTCATCAATCCATATTTTTATTCAATATGATTATAACCACATTTTTTTAATATTTTATGGATGTTTTATTTTTGTTTTATTTTTATAGTCATTATAAAAATAAAAAATTATAATTATTGGGAATGGAGTTAATATACTTAAGCACTGATTTTTTTTACAATTGAAATAATGATATATTTATATTATTAACAAAATTTATAGTGACATTTTTATCATTCAATTTATCATATTAATAATTCAAATATTTTATAATTATAACTTTAAAACAAATAATAATAATTAAATAATTTATATTTATTATAGATTTAAAAAATGAAAGTGGGTTTTAAGTACACAATGATTAATATTTCCTAATGAATCATACATATAATTTTATATATAATTAAATATATATAATTATTAAATTATCATATATTTACATATTATCCATAAACCCTATAACATTGTTGTATTAAGGCCAGATTTTTTGTTTATTTGTCAAAAATTAAGGATAACCCAAAAGGAATATTATTACAAATATGGTTAACCAATTTGAATTGATAATATTGTAATCAAAATTAATGATTAATATTTTATATATGATAAGTGTATAATATTTATAACAAATCATTGAAACCCGTTATATAATGAATTAATCAAAATATTGGATCTCATTTAAGAATAATATAATGATAAACTTGTTTTTCGTAGGATTGTTGTATATTATAGATTACATTGATTACAAAAGAATTTAAAATAAAATAATAACATTAATAAATATTCTTGATGAAAATATCATTCTCTTTTGAAAATATATGTGAACATATTTGTCATTGAAACCCCAACTTAAAAAATATTTTCATTAAAAATAACAATTTTTTAATTGAGAAGGAGGAGTTAAATAAATGATGACAGATAACCCCATATATGGAGTACAAGGTAAAAAATTCTATTTCTAAGAAAAACGATAAACAATTCCTTGTCTGGAATGGGAAATGAATATTACTTATAAGAGATTTGTAAAATACAAAAAGGAAAAAGGTTTCATCAATAAATCATTTTAGAATAATTCATTTTTGAATATAATAATAATATATATGTATTTAGTATAAAATAGGTTCCATGTCTAAAGTAACAAATAATTTCTGGTTTTCAAAAAAACTTTTTCTAAAATATTTTGAGTTCTAAAGAGTGGAAAATTGGTATTAATACATGAAAGTTCTGATAAAAAACATTGTAAGAGTTAATGGGATCATTGAAAAATTGATATATAATTTCATAGAATCAAAATTCAATTTAAATATCATAAGAATTAATCATGAGGAAAATAACCTTTAAAAAATTCCAATGTGTCCTATACTACTTTGAAACATTTTTATTAATTAATCCTTAGAAAAGGATAATATTAAAAAAATTCATAAATACCATGACCCTAATAGGTTCATTATATTAATTTTCAATGTCGTAGTATTTACACCACATATAAGATATTAGGTGTACAACATGTTTGTATTCCTCATGAAATGAAAAAGAGAAATGAATCATGTACCTTACATATCCTTTCATGTGAACATTCTTTAAATTAAAATATAATAAAATTATATTACTTTTATACTTTACAATTATAGTTTTTTATTTTTATATTTCTTTTAATTTCTCTTATTAACATGATTCCATCAGCTATTCTGACAAAAATCATTTTATGTGTCAAAAAAAATATTGTAGGTCACTATGTTCATATGGATAATTATAGAACATATCTGGAAATATATCCATGAAATAATTACAGTATTTTTACATTAATTATACTTTTAAAATCAGTCTCTTAAAATGGTAATGAAAATGAGAATATGATACAATTCTAGAGATGGGAGGTCATACGTACGCAACACTAATATTCCCATTTTTTAATGATTATTATGGAATAAAGGTATATATCTAAAATAATTGCATAATGATAATTATATAATAAATATCATATTATTTAATCATATATACTTACATATAGAATTATGATATGTAAAAGTAATCAGATACTGCCGAGGAGGCAGTATTCCACACGTCCATGAATGACGTTATCAATTTTTAACTATGTGAATGTGTAATAAATTATATAATAATAATATAAATATATACAGAATTGTAATTATGTCATTAATGTCATATAGTTTTTATTATGTCTAATATTCATAATTATAACCATCATTTATACATTACATGTATCATCCGAACAAATCATATCACTTTGAGGGGGGGGGGGGTAGCCTACACTTCCTTAAACGAGATTATCATATTTACACAAATTGAAAAGAATAAATATATATTATAAATAAAAAGTACATAATTTTTTAAAAATATAAATAATATATATATATATCATATGTAAATATATTATTTGTCATAGTGGCCACCGTAAGAGGCAGTAAGGGAAAATTGAACAATCATTGTTTTGTGAGGTAGTAATTCCCCATTTACAAAAACATTATGTCTGATACTAATTTTATGATGGTGTGTGTAATAATAGGTAGAAATATCATCATAAAAAATATCCTTGTATATTTATGAAACTATTTATTTTAACCAATAATAGAATAATGATATTTTAGGGGTTTTAGAATATAAGTGAAACTAGAGAGAATGAGAGGTATCTTCTTTTGGGTTGACCAAAAGCCATCCATGGAAGGTATTACAAAGAAAGGTATAATTATAGGTCATGGGTTGGAATTTTTGGAGGCCACATCGGTAGATATTCTCTCAACACAATAGTTTGGATATGTTTGAGGAATGGGTAGAGATGGTGGCCTTTGATAGGGAAGGTAAAATAATCGCATGGTAATCATAAAATAAGTTAGGTGTACACTTATTCTAACCAAAAATAAGACATAAAAACCACCTCATCTCATTAATTTAGGTGAATAGCCAAAACAATATCCATAAATAAGTATTGGAAATAAGTCTTGGTCATTTGGACTCTTAAACATATGAATTTGGTACTTATTTAGGCCTAATTACACCTTAATAACCATAATTAATTTGAATCACATTCACAAATAATTTCTGTAAAAATTAATTTTTTCTTACTAGACCCAAAATAATATCTTTAATACAATGGTGTATGTTTTACTTTCAAAATTAAAATTACATATGCGACAATATTAAGACTACTACTAATCTCATAGACAGATGGATTAACTAGTTTTATTATAATGATGTTCAAAACATTGCTGTGATTTTATATTCATTTTAAATGTTATATTGATTATAATGAACTAAATTATATTAATAGATGTATAATTATTCTATGTTTACATTAAAACAGATTTATAATATAATTTATCATAAAATATAATTTAAATTAATAGGGATTTTCTAACTATAACACAAAATTTTTCAATATTCCCTAAAAATTGGTGTTTTCTAAAAAATATCACGAAAAATCACCCCCACTAATTTAGAACATCTGAATTTAATTTTTATTTTTATTTTATTTAATTAAAGTCATGAAAGTTTCAAAATTAATATTTAATTTAGGTTCAACATTAAAATGTGGTAAAAATGAGTTAATAAATATATAGTTTTTATGTGGAATACTGTGTATGATCTTTTCATGTGATTACCAAATAAATTTGATGAATATAAAAAAATAATTGATTTAATATGTAACATATTATGTACATTATCATCAGTCACTAATTTTTTTCATAATAGTCCATTAGGTTTAAATATGTTTGTGACCATAAGAAATATACTTTCAATATTTAATTGGTTCTTATAGTTATTTATAATTTATTTGTAACCAATGAATTAGTTTCCCCAGACAAATATGTTCATAATTTAGATAATAATATTCATAATGGATATTTTATATTAAATATTAAATTTTAACTTATAGATTGTTTTTCCGATTAGACTCTGTATTGAGTATAGTGAAATCCATCAATGATGGTCAGTTTTTCACGTAACACAAGATATATGAGAAGGTCGTTGAATCTTTTGATGCAGTCTAAATTTTTTTCAGGTGCATTGCAATATTACATGGTGTTTTATGCATTGAAATATATTGATTAAATATTAAATTTCAAATATATTATAAATAATATGGATATTATATAACATTACATTCTTGATGTCATGTGTCATACATGTTACTAAAAATAAGGGTGATAATTTTGTTTTTTGAGCCATGAAATTTTTTCCACCTTATTTAAATTGCATCCTTTCTATTTTAAATCAATCAAGGTGATCGAATTTTTTGTGACCTCTTATGTTTGAAATCCCACTTCATTAAAAATGTTCATCTATCATCCTCTATATAATTTTGAATTAAAAGTACAAAGGACAAATTGAATACCATGTATATATGTCACTATGTATGAAAACATTAGTGAAATGTTGAGATACATACTTGTAATAAAAACATAACTATTAATAGGGTGTGATTAAGGTAATAAATCACATACAATTAAAAGAAAAATGTAATGTTGAGGGCCTCAAATCCATAAATATTTTATGATTTAGAAGGCCATTAGTTAAAAAAATTTGGAATTAGGAAAACATGTTATAACTAAGATATTTTAATAATATTGGGTAATTATTTTACTGACCAACAATATAAAAACATATTCTGACATGATAGGTTTCAATAGCATATAAAAAATCCTAAATTTTTGTTGTGCATTGATAAAATTATAATTTATCACTTTACTCCCTAAAAAAATAGTAACTATATTTTTTTTATTGATAAAGCAAAAAAACAAAAATTTAATGTTTCAAAAGGCCTATAAATTATTGATAAGTAAAACTATTTGTCAATAACTATCATTCAAAACTAATATTCTTAATAAATTATTTTCTAATCTTCAAATGTTTTCCCACTAAATCATCATTAATATTTATTAATTAACTTTATTTACAAAAAACAATGAAAATTAACAGGGTCATTATGTAGGTCAGTGGTGGGAATGAAACCCTTATCATCCTTTGGACATGGGTTCAAGTCCCACAAACTTTTAGAAATTGATTGGGTTTCACCCCATATATAGGTAGTCCTTTTCTAAACCAATATTAACATAAATTCCAAATAAAACTATGATGGACATATTTAAAATTATGTTAATCTCTGAATTTAATTATAACTGTGGTTTTCAAAACAACCTCAATCAAAAAATAACTCATCTATTTTATTTCCAGATATGACCTTCCTAGGTATAGGGTTTATCATTAGTTGTATTTCTAAAACATGAAACCATATATTCAATCTAAAAATCCATAGTTTTAAACATGATTATACTTTCTCAACATCGTTTCGAATTCATTATAATGTTCTGTAAAAGAACCATGGATTATCCAAATAATATCCCCTGGGACTGTTAAACCATATTCGTAGTAAGGACATTTATCATGTACTATGTTACCCCATGTACAACACAAAAAACCCTTGTAAAAGATGTTACTCTTATGTACATATATGCTACAACCACATCCACTTGTTGTATACATATAGAGATATATTTCTACGAATACCCACATAATATATACTTCAACAAAAATATATCATTTTCATCAATACATAAGCTCAAATTCTACCTTAGGGTTATGTTCCCAAATATTGGATTTCCTAAATCTAGTTCCCAATGTTACTACTAAAGGATCTCTGATACTAAATGTAGCAGCCCAGGCCTAGAAATCCAAGAGAAGTTGTATGTTCCCAAATACATTAAAATTATTACAAGTAATCAATCCCCTATAGACGAATCAGTTTACTTATATAGGTAGAACAGATATATATATATGGGATTTATATTACAAATTATGACATTGATTACAACAAAACTTATTTTCATTCCTAATAAATAATTCGTAGGACATCTGTAATCCATCTAGTAAATCCTGTCATATCATTCAAAGGTTACTTAAAGTATTCATAGGGAAATAAGCATAATAAAGGTGATCTCAAATTCTCTGTAAGGGAAAACATATGACATAAGAAACAATGAATCTGTGAGATTAGTTAATATGGAAAAGTAAATAACTGAACACACATGATATGCAATAAATTATCTAAATGTAAGAACATGAGAAATATGGAAAGGTAAAAATTTGACATGTATCACCATGGTACGTTTTCAGGTACTTTTTATATTTCTATGTACATCTGTTTTGGAGTAATGACTCGGGGTGCATTTGGGTGAAATTTTATTGAAAACTAAGGGACTTTGAGTTGTGCATGGGTGGTGCATGGTTTGTCAAACCATGCAACCAAACCATGTGAGAAAAAAGGTTGAGGTAGTAGCTTTCGCACAGGCGGCGGGAGGTTTGTCTAACCGTTTATCCAAACCATGTGTGAGGGGTGGCCGATGTAGTAGCTGACGCACGACTAGCGCACGGTTTGTCAAACCTTGCGAACTAACCATGCAACCACTTAAATGAGATACTTAAATTGTGGATCTCACTCGGTTTTGCCTCTAAGTGCCTTGTTTGTCCTCCTAATTGGCTCAAATTCGGGATTTTTCTTCTCCTAATGTCAGAGAATGTTCTACCATCGTTCTGGAGGTGATCCGAAGGATCCTCTTGGTGAATCGAAGTCGGATTCTTGAGGTATGTGACCGTTCTTAATCGTTCTTGTTTGGTTTCTTAGATCTACCAAGATATATTTATCTTCTTCTCTCGGTTTCTTGGATCCACACCTGTTGTGGGTAGATCTATGTGTGTGGTAACAATTTTGATGAGTTTTGGTCTTGATCTTTTTAGGAGAAGTGATCTAGGGTGGGTTCTTGAAATAGAAACCCAGTTTTCTTGAGCGTTCTCGATCGTTGTGGTTTTGGTCAAAACCTACAAGGTAGGTGGATCTGTCCCCACTTTCCAAATTTATTATCAATGTTTTTGCTTAATTTATTTCAATTATTAATTTAAATTCAATTGCTCAAGTTGTTTTCAATTAAATTTATAAAAACTCAATTCCATTGAATTGAGATATTTGAAATGGTTTTGGCATAAAAATAAGGAAAAACCCAAATTCCATTGAATTGGTTGTGTTTAATAAAAATTGGTCGATTTAAATTGTTTAATTTAAATTGTGGGTTTGATGGGAATGTTTTCAATTAAATTTTGGAATTTATATGTGTAAATTAAATGTGTAATGATGGAATTGGATTTGAATAGATTTCAAACATATGAAAATGGATTAAAATGATTTCATAGAAACCCATTGGTTTTATCATGTGATAAATCATGTTTTTGAATTAAACCTATTATGGTTTTAAATAGAATGAAGTTGGAACTCTTGAAATGGAAGAATGAGATTGATCATATTTTAATAATTCTTAAAATAGTTCTCCCATGATGTAAGAGTGCATGCAAGCATTATGTAGTTAGTGAGTTATTTGGATACACTCTATCCTACGAAAATATTCTAAAACATACTTGTGGTGGGTTACATGCTCGACGGGTTGGTGATGAGTCTATTTTGGCCAGTGTCATAGAGACGTGTGAATATACATTTTTCTGAGTTCACATAGAGAGTGTGGAATCCTATAACTGGTTAATACTATCGTAACTTTTGGAAGATGACCATGTTGCTCTCTTTTTGTTTATATTTGGGATATAAATGTATATCAATGCTTTTGATGTTCCTTACATTTCTGCTGAATTTATATAAATAGTTTTATATAAATGTTTTTCTTAAGCCATTATTTTAGAAATATTTCATCATTTGTAAAGCCTTTTCATAAAATATTTATTTCCATCGTATGAAAATGTATAGAATTTTTGTAAAAATATGAATTTTAGTTGCAAAACCTATTTATTTGAAAATTGGAAGCTTTTCTTTGGATAATCTATACATGGAATCAATTATAGAATCTTTGGTGGTATCCTACTGGGATTAGGGTCACACCTTAATTTTTCCTTTGGGTGTTAGTAGGTTTTCTTCTTACAGGATCGATAAAAGGGAAGGGACCTATTGGAGGTGGATCCAGTTGTTGATCTATGGTCTTGGTGAGTTGTGTCCTTAGGGACTTTGGGACTGCTGTTTTTCCTTTTTAGTACTTGGGTTGTAGTACTTTGGGCTTTCTATGCCTCTTTGTATTCTCGTACATTACTCCCAGTATATTTTCCTTTTGTTAAGAATACTATATTGTTTCTTTTGCATCCGCATTCTTGTGGAAAAAATAGTTCCCAATTGCATGTTGTGTGATTCCTGGTGATAGTCATCAACATGTGGGGATCGGGAACGCCCTTCGGGCTATTCCAGGGCTGGCTCGGTCATCGGGTTACTAGGGTACTAGGATAGTTTGTGACAAAGTTGTATCAAAGGTATGTTAATCATCTTTCCTTAATGAGAGTATAGATTTGAGTATTCTTTTATGGACTTAATATGTAGTTGGGATTGAGTGCCCGGCCAGATCTCACCACAATGAACGTTAAGTCACTAGGGTTGGTTAGTGAAATATGACTTGTGGATTATTTCTAGTATTTTCCCTATTTTGATTTGGATATAATGGAATCCAAATCTTGTTATCCCTTATATTAAGAATATTATTCCTTGTTACTCGGTTTGGGTGTTAATCTATGTCTTTTTATGTTGTGTAGCATCATGCCTCTGAGAAGATGTGGAGCTCAGATCCAAAAAGAGGCTGCTACTGAATCTCAGCATGTGAGTCTTATTGTGGATACGAGTCTGGTTGAGGTGATTTTTCTCACTGTCAATGCTCTGGGACATGCACCACCTCTAGTTCTAGTTCAAACTCCAGCTACAGATCCTCATAGTTATATTCCTTGAAGTTGTTCTCAAGAATTCCTATGCTAGAAGCCACCAGTTTTCAAAGGCTCCACTGACCCTAAACATGGTTAGGAATGGTTGAGTATGATTGAACGTCTATTTGGGTTCTTGGAGACAACTGAGGTGATCAAGGTGAAGTGTTCTACCTTTGTACTAGAGGGACAAAGTTGGATATAGTGGGACACAATGGTGGCGGCTGAGAAACATGAGGTTCTGGAGTGGAAAGACATTAGGTTTCTTTTCACTAACAAGTTATATCTAGAATAAATGGTGTTGGCCAAAGAAATGGAGTTTTTGAAGAATGAGCTTGCCAATAAATCCATGACTGAGTGCTCAAATTGCTTTTCTGAGCTGGTACAGTTTTCTCCTATGATTGTATCTAATGATACGATGAAGGCTCGACGATTTGAGTTGGGACTTCGACCAGATATCCATTCTTAGTTTTTCCTACTGAAGCTACCCACTTATTCTAATGTTCTGGATAGGGAAATGATGGTTGATATGTACTTGGTTGGAAAGTCAGGGTTGAATGAGGTGATTGTCCCTCCTAGTGGCAGTGTTGGTTCCTTTAAAGGAAAATGGAAGTGTGAAGTTCCTTATGGTAGTTCTCGACAGCAGAGTCATTCCATACCTCTGGTAGCACCAGGAGGGGCTTCATTGACTTGATATCAGTGTGGGAAGCGAGGTCATTATAAGAGGGTTTTCACTGAGGCACCCAAGAATTATATCTTCTGCAGACATTTAGGGCACTTACAGAGATTCTTCCATCACATATCTACTCCGCGTTGTGGAACATTATCATCAGCACCTCCAAATACTCCGGGGAAATAAAATGCTTCACATAAAAAAGTGTTCCAGCCATAGGCATCCGGAATGAAGCTTCTTCACGAAGTGGAAGAGTGTCCATAGGTAGCTGATACAAGTCCTGAAATTGTGAGAGGTACCATTAATATAGATTCTTCTTTAGTGATAGCTCTTTTTGATACTGGTTCATCTCACACTTTTATTTCAACCAAACCTATTAATCCTTATAATCTTCCTTTGGTACGTTTATCCTGTGTGATGGATATTACTACACCCCTTGGTACAATGAGAGAGAAGGGTCTTTGTAGTCCTCATTTTGTCATCTCTCAATCATATGTTGATCATGTTTGGAGTTTCTTGGTTCTCGGCATGCAATATTTTGACATCATATTTGGGATGGATTGGTTCATTGAAAATAAAGCTCAGATAGATTGTTATCTTGTACTGGTCTACATTACTACACCCAGTGGTGTGCTCATTGTTTTTCAAGGATAATGGGACCCAAGGTCAATCAGAGCTAGACCCTTTTATCTAGAGTTGGGGAAAGTTATATCAATGTTTTCTTTTGATATAGAGATAGATTAAATGTGTGGTGAACTTCCTCCAGTCATCGTTGAGTTTCCCGACGTGTTTCTTTATGAATTCTTTGGTTTTCCACCTTTAAGGGATGTTGTTTTCTCTATTGACTTAATGCCTGGTACTCAACCAGTTTCTATTCACTCTTACCGAATGGCCACAACTGAACTAAAATATCTGAAGTCTCAGTTAGATGATCTTCTTGAGAATGGTTTTATATGCCTGAGTGTGTCACCATGGTCAAAACATGTTCTCTTCTCCAATAAGGCTAATGGTTCTCTTCTCTAATTTGTTGATTATCGAAAGATCAATCAAATTACGATAAAGTACAAATATTTGTTTCCAAGAACTGATGATTTTTTTGATCAATTGAAAGAAGAAAAGTGGTTTTCAAATGTTGATCTTTGATCTGGTTACCATTAGTTGAGGACAAAGGCATCTGACATTCCTAAAACCACTTTTCGGAGTAGGTACGACCATTTGAGTACCTTTTTATTCCATTAGGCCTAACAAATTCTCCTGTAATTTTCATAGATTTGATGAACACGGTTTTCCGTGAGTATATAGATACTTTTGTGGTGGTCTTTGTGGATGCCATTCTTGTCTACTCCATGTCTGAGGAGGATCATGTCCATCATCTAAGAATAGTTCTAGGTCTTCTATGAAATCACCGAATTTATGACAAGATTTTAATGTGAACGTTCTGGATTCGGGAAGTGAAATTCAAGGGACATGACATGTCAGAACAAGGAATATCATTTGATCCTAAAAAGGTTAAGGCTGTTATGACTTGGGAACAACTAAAAAATGCTTTCGAGATTCAGTGCTTCTTTGTCTTATCAGGATATTATTACCGGTTTTCTAAAGGCTTCTCAAAGTTATCATCTCCAATGACTACTCTGACTCGAAAGGTAGTGATGTTTTCCTGGAATGATAGATGTTAGAGCTCTTTTGTTGAGCTAAAGTGTCTCTTAACTACTATGCTAGTGCTAACTCTTCCTGATGATGGAATAGGTTATGTGGTCTTCTGTGATGCATCGGGTTTAGGTTAGGGATGTGTACTCATGCGGGGTAATCATGTTGTTGTCTATGGGTCTTTTCAGCTTAAGAATCAGGAGAAGAACTATCCTACCCATGAACATGAACATGCAGCAATAATGCACTCACTTATGTGATGGAGACATTACCTTTATGGAGAAAGGTTTAATATGTATTCATAATACAAGATCTTGAGTTATATATTCTCTCAATATGATTTGAATCTTCACAAAAGGCATTGGGTGGAGTACCTCAATCTTTTGACATTGACATTGCCTATATCTCAGGGAAAAGGAATGTAGTTGCAGATGCATTTAGCAAGAAACTTCCATCACAGCCTGTGAAGGAATCTTCAGAGGAGTGGAGTTTGATGTCTATTTTTTCTTTGTTGAATACTGGAGTTCAATGGAAGGGGAATAGAGTTTCTTTAGGCAGTTTCCAGTTGTAATTTTCCCTCCTTAAGTTATTTATTCAAGAACAGCAACTGGATGATGAATTCCATAACATTAGGGACTATCTATATGGTGGGGAGACCAACACCCAGTGGTCGTTCTCCAAAAAGGGTGTTCTGTGTTATCGAAACCATTACGTTGTGTCGTTAGAGGAAAGGAAGGATGTGATGGGGGGTTTCCATAACCCTCAGTGGGTTGTACACCTAGGAACCATGAAGATGTTCTATGACATGAGGAGATAGTTCTGGTGTCCAGGTATGAGATGAGACATTGCTGAGTTTGTATCACGTTGCTATACATGCCAGTAGGTTAATGCAGAGAACCCAAAACATTCAGGTTTGCTTCAACCACATCATGTCCCTACATGGAAGTGGGATGAAATATCTATGGACTTTTTGGTTGGGATACCTCAATCCCAGAGGAAGAAGAACGCGATATGGATTGTGATCAACATGCGGACCAAGTCAGCTCACTTTATACCTATTCGAGATACAACCAAAGTTGAGGAGTTGGGAAATAACTATGTGAAATAGGTTGTTAGTTTTTAGAGAGTTCAGTCTGCTATAGTCTCTAATATGGATCCTTGGTTTACTTTCACTCTTTTGGAAAGGCCTTCAAGTGGAACTGGGATCTCGGGTTTATTTGAGCACAGCCTACCATCCACAGTCAAATGGCCCGACATAAATAGCTATTCAGATCCTTGAGGATATGCTCCACGCTTGTGTTCTTGACTTTGGTGGGTCTTGGGATGATGATCTGGGGCTAGTTGAGTTTTATGATAACAACTGTTATCATTCTACGATCAAAATGGATCCATTTGAGGCTTTGTATGGTCATACTTATAAATAACTTTTATGTTGGTCAGTGATTGTTGAAAGCTCTTCAGTAGGACGAAGTTTGGTCCATGAGATGAAAACTAAGATCCAATTGATTCGTCAGAGAATGTTGATAGCACAGAGTCGGTACAAGTCTTATGCTAATCATCATTGTAAACCATTAGAGTTCTCAGTTAGTGAATAGGTGTTCGTGAAAGTCTCACCCCGATTGGGTCATCGGTGTCTTGGGAGGCAAGGGATACTTGGTCCGCCTTTTTTGGGGCCTTTTGAGGTTATTGGTCTTATGGGGAAAGTTTCTTACCATCTAGCTCAACCACCACTACTGACGTCGATTCATAATGTATTCCATGTATCACAGCTGTGAAAGTATCCCTCTAATCCATCTCATGTTGTGAGGTGGAGTGATCTTGAGATTGAACCAGATTTATATGTTACTGAACGACTAGTCATGCTAGTTGATTCTGAGACCAAGGTACTTCATGGGAGAACAATACCTCGGGTCCATGTACTATGGAACCATGGTTTTGATTCTCATGAGACGTGGGAATGAGAGGCACTATTGAGAGATCAATGGCCTCATCTTTTTGACATGGAGGTTTCTTCATAGGCTTTCTGGGGACAGAAAGATCTTATGGTGGGGAAGTCATAACATCACATTATGTTTTCAAGTAGTTTTTATGTTTCTAAGTACCTCTGTTTTGGAGTAATGACATGGGGTGCGTTTGGGTGAAATTTTATGTAAAACTAAGGGACAATGAGTTTTTCATGGGCGGCGTATGGTTTGTCAAATCGTACAGCAAAACCGTGCAAGAAGAGAGGTTGAGGCAGTAGATTCCGCATAGGTGGCGCAAGGTTTCTCTAAACATTTGGCCAAACTATGTGTGAAGGGTGGCTGAAGTTGTAGCTGATGCATGGGTAGCGCACAGTTTTTCAAACTGTACGAACTAACAATGTTTCCACTTAAATGAGGTCCCTAAATTGTTGATCTCACTTGGTTTTTCCTATAAGTGCCTCTTTTGTCCTCCTAAGCAGCTCTAATTCGTGATTTGTCTTCTCCTAATGTCAGATAAAGTTCTCCCATCATTCTGGAGGCAATCCAAAGGATAATCTTTGTGAATCAAAGCTAGATTCTTGAGGTATGTGATCGTTCTTCATCATTCTTGTTTGGTTTCATAGATCTACTTAGATCTAATTATCTTCTTCTCTCAGTTTTTTTATCCATGCATGTTATGGGTAGATCTAAGTGTGTGGTACAAATTTTGATGAGTTTTGGTCTTGATATTTTCAGGAGAAGAGATCGAGGGTGGGTTCTTGAAAAAGAAACCCTGATTTTCTAGAGCGTTATCTACCATTGTGGTTTTGGTCAAAACCTTCGAGGTAGGTGGTTTTGTCCCGACTTGCCAAAATTATTATCAATGTATTTACTTAATTTATTTCAATTATTGTTTTAAATTAAATTTCTGAAGTTTCTTTCAATTAAATTGATAAAAATTAGATTCCATTTAATTGAGATATTTGAAATGGTTTTTGCATAGAAATTTGGAAAAAAGCCCAATTACATTGAATTTGGTGTGTTTATGGAAAATTGGTCGATTTAAATTTTTTAATTTAAAATATGGATTTGATGGAAATTTTTTCAATTAAATTATAGAATTTAATTGTGGAAATGAAATGTGTAATGATGGAATTGGTTTTTAATTGATTTAAAACTTATGAAAATGGCCTAAAATGATTTGATAGAAACCCATTGGTTTTATCTTGTGAAATAGGAATGTTTTTGAATAAAACCTATTATGGTTTTAAATGGAATGAAGTTGTAACTTTTGAAATGGATGAATGGGATTCATCATATTTTAAGCATTCTTAAAATAGTTTTCCCATCATGTAAGAGAGCTTGGAGGCATTAGGTAGTTAGTGAGTTATTTGGATACACTCTACGCTATGAAAACTTTCTAAAACATACTTGCGGTGGGTCACATCACCGACAGGTTAGTGAAAAGGCTCCTTTGGACAGTGTCATAGGGACGTGTGTATACACATTTTTCTGAGTGCACATTGAGAGTGCGAAATCCTATAACTATTTAATACTATCGTACCTTTTGGAATATGACCATGTTGCTCGCTTGTTTGTTTATATTTGGGATATAAATGTATGACAATGATTTTGAGATTCCTTACATGCCTGCTGAATTTATATAAACTGTATTATATAAATTTTTTTCTGAAGCCATTTTTTTAGAAATATTCCATCATTTGTAAATCCTTTGCTGAAAATATTAATTTCCATCATTTGAAAATGTATAGCCTATTTTTAAAAATATGCATTTGAGTTGCCAAACCTGTTCATTTTATAATTTGAAGCTTCTGTTTAGATAATCTGTACTTGGAATCTGTTACAGAATCATTGGTGGTATCCTACTAGGCTTAGGCTCACACCCTTCTTTTTCCTTTGGGTGTTTGTAGATTTTCTTCTTCCAGGATCGAGCAAAGGGAAGGGACATCTTGGAGGTAGATCCAGTTGTTGATCTCTAGTCTTGGTGTGTTGTGTCCTTAGGGACTTTGGGACTGTTTTTTTCCTTTTTAGTACATGGTTTGTAGTACGTTGGATTTTTTATGCCCCTTTATAATTTGGTTCATTACCCCCAGTAGTGTTTCCTTTTTTTATGCATACTATCTTGTTCTATTGCTTCCTTATTCTTGTGGAAAATCATTCCCACTTGCATTTTGTGTGATGCATGGTGCTAGTCACTGACCCATGGGGATCGTTAATGCCCATCGAGCTATATCGGGGCTGGCTCGGTCATCAGTTTACCAGGGTACCCGGGCTGGTTCGTGATAGACCACACATTCCTTTTAAGTTACTAGATAAGACAAAATAAATATAGCATGGAAAGAAACAAAAATACATTCCATCTAAATGACTAAAAATTAAATATATCTATAGATATGTCGATGAAAAATATCATGGATAAATAATAACTAATTTCTCAATAAAAGAAATGATTATTTCTTGGAAATCACGTTTCCTATGAACTATATGCGTATACACTCAAAAGACTATATAACCATACCAATTATCATAACTAATTCATCCCATGATATTACCAATGAATCAAGTAGATTTCATTCACTGGTCCCAAACCCATGTTTTTATGTCCAATGCATTACTCATAAATCAAATAAATAATGCGCCTTATCAAATATATGTATATAATAAAGTGTGTTGATTGAAAAATATTTCCACATATATCAAATGAATGTCAGATTATACAAATTATGTAAAATGATATAAATTTTGGTAAATAGTAATGTACATGTTAAATGACGTGGATAATTTAGGGGCATTTCAATGTTTAAAGATTATAGAAAATATTATATTGAAGGTGACTAACAAATAAATCAGGGAATTGAATTTGAATACTATACTTTAACAAAATATATGATAAAAAATATAGAGTAATAATAAGGATGGTATCAATACAACACACCCCAAATTATTTTAAAATAAAGAGTTTTTTTCATTTATGAAATAAAAGAATAACATTAATATATAATCTTGAGGAAATTATTATATGAATTTGAAAAACATTTTGAAAATACAGTTCATTGAAAACCCTTTTTAAAATTATTTTCATTATAAAATCCTTTGGAACTTGAGAAGATGGAATCCAAGGAATGATGATAGATAATCTTATACATGTATTATGAGGTAAAAAAGAATATTCATTTTGTGCAACAAAAGGTTTGAAAATTCCTCATTTGGTAATAGATAAGATGATTCATTCTAAAAGATTGGTAAATTAAAAAATAATAAAAGTTAATTATCCAAATCAATATACCATAATATTTTAAAAACATTTTAATAAAATATGGGTTTGAGAAAAAACAAGGTTCTCCAACTAAAGAGGGAAATAATATCATATTTTTTAAAAAACATTTTTGTAAAAACATTGAGTAACAAATAGTGAATATTTTTAATAATACATAAAAATGGCTGGGAAGAACCATGTATAGGTGAAAGGGAATATTAAAAAATTGTTATATAATTTCCTTGAATGGAAATTCCATTTAAGGATAACTAAGATTATCTTGATGAAAATAACCTTTAAACATTCCCAAGTGACCCATACCACTTTGAAATTTCATTAAATCCTAAACCTTATGAAAGAATAATATTAAATTAAAGTATTAAATACAATGAAGAAAAAGTTTTCATGATGTTATATGTCATTGTGGTCATATTAACACCATATATAAGAAATTAGGGGTACACAAATTATGTTTGCCTCAGGAAGTGAAAATGAGACAAGAATCCCTTGCCTTGTATTTACTTTTGGGTTAAAGTATATTATATTAATATATAATAAAATTATGTTAATTTTAGACTTTATTCATAAAATATTTCATGTGTAGAATTATTTTTATTTCACTTCTTTCTATTTTCTATAAAAATACACAAACAATTAAATTCAAATCGAGGGTTTTTTATCAAATGTAGTTTATGTGTCAAACAATCTATTTTTTGTCATCTACAGTGATAGGGATCATTATATAACAATTCCAAAATGATAAAACTAAAATAATTATCATATTTTTACATCAATTATTCTTTACAATCAATAATTAATTATGGTTATTAAAATTAGAACAGGTTATGATCATGGAGACGGTAGGTCTTACATATATATGAGTATTATTTTGAAATATAAATGATTATTGCAGAAATAAGGTACGTAAATAAAATCATTCCATAATGATAATTATATTAAAAATATCATATTATTTAATCCTATATACATATATATATATATATTTAATTATGTGATGTAAAAGGAATAACATCATTTCAATGAGGTGATAGTCCACACATCCACAAACATCGTTCTCTTTTATTGTGTTTGAAGGGGAAATTAAGAAAATGATATACATACATAAATACATACATACATACATACATATATATATATATACAGGAATGTAATTATGGATTTAATTTCAAATAGATGTTTTTATGCCTCATATTTTTATTTATAACCATTATTTATACATTCCATATATGACTCGAATGACTCACAATGATTCGAGGGGGCGGTATTCAAAATATTCTCAAATGAGATTATCGAAATCACACAACTAGGAAAGAACAAATGTATATTATAAATAAAAATTTATTACTTTTAAAAACATAATATATAATAGATATATAATATGTAAATAAAGTTTCTATAATAATTTCCACATATGAGATAGAAATAGAAAATTGAACAATCGTAGTTTCATGAGGTAGTAATTCTCCGATTAGATAATCAATATGGTTGTTACCCATTATATAGTGGTGTGAGTATTAGTTGGTATAAAAATCAGAATAAAAAAATTATATTATATTGATGATACTCTTTTTGTTACAAATAACTTAATAACATGATTTTTTGTTTTGGAGAATGGAAATGAAACGAGAGATATTGAGAAAAGACATTATCTTTTAATTGGATAACATTGTTTGGTTTAACCAAAAAGAATCCATGGAAGGTATTCATCTCAATGGTATGATTATATGTTTAGGGAAGTCATGTTAGATGACCATTTTGTTAGAGCTTGGATGAACATAAGGGGATGGATAGGTGTTTGGAATGGATAGTGGTGGATCCATTTTATAGGGATGGAAAAGGAATCATGTCGTATTGTTGAAAAGAATTTAGGTGTACACATGTTTATACTTAAAAAAACTTAAAAACTCCAAAATCATCAATAGAAGGTGAATTTCCTAATTATTTCTTGATAATGATATTTTGAGGAGGGGCTAGGTCATCTGGGAACATAAAATAAGGGGTCTAAACTATTTTAATTCTAATTACACCATTATCACTATAAATAAATTTAATCACATTCACTAATAATTTTTTGTGAAAAATAAATTTTATCTTATAAGGAAAAAAATTATATTTATTACAATGGTTATTTTTAGATTTTTAAATTTCAAATCACGGAAGTGGAAATGTTATGAATTTTGATAATCTCATAGATAGACAGATTTACAGGTTTTAGTTGAAAAATGATCAAAAATTTGTTATGTTTTTATTTTCAATTTAAAAGATATATAAATTATATTGACGTAAATTATAGTAATAGATTTATAATTGAAAAAATTTACTTTCAATAAATTATAATATATTTTAGAATTAATAAATATTTAAATGAAAATGTTTTTTTAACTAAAATGTAGTATTTTTAACTATTAAATAAAAAATCATGTTTAGTGGAAAATATACTAAAAAGTCCTCATAAGACATTATTTGACATTATTAATTAAAAAATGATATTTATTTAGACAAATTCAATACATTTGACTCAAAATTTAATATTTAAAATAAGATCTCCATGAAAAGGTGTTACAGATACCTTCATAAAAATAGAGGTTTTTATGTGAAATACTTGGTTTCCTCTTATATTATGTAACTGAATTTTTTGATGAATTTATAAAATAATTTATTGAATATGTAACATATTTTTTTCATTATCAACACACACTAATTGAAATTATTTTAATCTCTTTGGGTAAAATAGCATTGTGAGCATAAAAATATCCTTTAAATATTCAATTTGAACTTATATTCATTTCCAATTTATTTGTAACCAGTGAATTTGTTTTCAAAAACACATCTTTTCACAAGTTAGTAAATAATATTCATAATGGAAAATTTATATGAAATAATAATGTTTTAATTATAAAATCTATCTTCGTACGACTCAGTATTGTGTATTGTGGAAGCCATCAAAGAAGCTTACTTTTTCCTATAATGCATGATTTAGGGGAAAGAAGTTGTTCCATATGATGTATGCAAACATAGTCTGAAAATTAATTTCAAGAAAAATCTAGGTTTAATGCATAAAAATATATAGAATATATTGTAAATAGTAAAAATATTACCAATTATATGGATATTATATTAACTTATACGCTTTCTGTCGCATGTCATACATGATATTGAACACAAGGTTCGTAATTTAGTTTTTCAAGGATCAAAATGTAAACTTTATTATAAAATCTATAGATAAAGGATAATATTACATTAATATGAAATTATTCCAATTGTGAGACTATCCACAGATGTTGTGTAGTAACATGTGTGCTAGCAACATGTTGTGATTCCTCCATAAAAATAGTTAATGAATTCTTTTTCACGGTATTGAAACATATGGAACATTTTATCTGGTTGAAAAATCCACTAGATGTGAATCATATATCACCATCATTTCCTACCCAATGAACATCTGAATACCAAATAAAGATAAATTATTTTGATTTTTCATAGATGGTTTTGAAATTTGTTCTGCCTTTGAAATATCTAATAATTTTAATTCTATAAAATATGTTTTATTCTTTTGGATCACTATGAAAGTATTAACCTAAGGTAAAAAAAATAATGGTGGTTCCTGAGGTAATAAAATAAAAATACAACCTACCACCTTATGAAACTATTTACAATCAACTTCATTAACTTCACTATCATTATTAAACTTGCTTCTCAGTGAAATCAGTGCGAAAACTGGTTTTGAATTATCTTTTCTGAACATCATAAGTTTTTACTTATTATATTTTTCTATAGACAAAAAATGTATTTAATTTTTTTGTGAGATTTGTAATGCTTGAAATTATTTCATTTCACCCACAATGAATATATCAAACAAAATTTTCATCTATTCATATAATCATTCAGATGTTATTTCTTCACAATAGGAATATACAATTTCATCAACATAAATAACTATAGAGAGGTAACATTAATTATATTCTCTAATATAAATATTATTATCAATATATTAATTCATAAAACTCATTTTTCTTAACGTGCTATCAAATTTGGAAATCCATTTCCTATGTTCTTTTTTAACAAATACAAGGATTTTTTCATATTTAAAAAATTAAATTTATCCATCCCAATAAAAATCCCTCACAGTTTATATATATAATTCTTTATCAATATTTCCATTATAAAATGTGGAATTAAAATCCACAAGAAATATATTCTTCTTTATTGTGGAGAAGTATAATGAAATATTCATATTACTTCTAACATGGCCACCGATGAAAATATATCATCACACTCAATTACTTATATCTATGAGTATCATTTTCCATCCAATAATTATTTGTTTCTTATAAAATCTCTATGTTCATTTGTATTGTTCTAGAAAACCAACTTTGTAAGGATTACACTTTTTTAGTTTTTTTAGGTAAAATTTTCTCTGTATAATTCTTTTATATTTGATCTGTCTCTACATCCATAAATTTTACTCAATTAGAAAGATAAAAATATTCATTCAGCTCTGATGACGTTGATTTTTTAATATAAGGATCTATGTGTATGGATTTTTATTTTATTAATGTATTATCTATTTGATGTTGATCAATAATTACTTTTTGAGCATCTACATTATTTCTCTTCATGGGTTTAAATTTTGGAGATTCTTCCTCATCTGTAGAAACAATTATATTTGATTCTTCTTTAGGAGTATGATTACAATTATTTACATCCATATCATAATTTTTAACAAAAATACATTTTTTATGATTATTATCAATATTTGGATAATTTTGATTAGAATCATAACCAATTTATTAAATAAAATTCACAACGATATTGCAAATTAATCTTCTAGTATCTTTATTAAGAAATCTATATCTAATTATTTTGGGTCGTATCCAATGTATAATTCCGTATTTACCTCTATAATCAAAGATCCAACGGTTTACACATTTATTCATTATTATACAAGGACTCACAAAAACAATATAGTTTTTCAAACTCATATTACTTTCCTAAAACGTTTTATAGGGGGGAATATATAAACGTGGCCTAAAGAAACATCAATTTTGAATATAAATAATAGTTATCATATATTTTCTCCAAACACAATGAGAGAGACCATGATCATGTAACCTAATGCACCCATTTTAACCAGAGTTCTATTTTTTCCTTTTAGAAATAGAAATTCTTTAAGGAGTGTATAGTGTGATAAACACATGAATAATTCCCTTTATCAAAATATAACATTTAATCTCATCAATTTCTTAATTTCTACCACTTTCCATTATCAACTTCTACACTCATTTCTCACATTCATTAACAGCTTCTCTTATGTGAAATCGTTTACATTTTTAGAGCATCTTTCTTATATTCCATATATAGAAAAAGTAATGTGAGTATAGTCATAAATTATTTTATTGGAGAATTTACATATATGAGTTTATTTATAATTTTATTTCCTCAAATACCATAATGATTACGTTCTCATCATTGTTTTGATCTCATATCATCTTTAATATGAATCAAATTTTTAATCATACCATTCTAACAAAATTGTGCAGCACCAATACCTTATTCATGGAAAATAAAGAATATTACGGATAATGTCACTCATAGAAAACATGCTAACATTTCATTGAAACATGTGTCCAAACCATTTATTCCATAAATTATTCTGTTCCAATTTGTCAATTTAACATGAGTTTTCAACTTCACCAATATAGATCTATTTTCCTTTTTTAATTTTTCCTCTTAAAAAATTCATTCAATATTCCTCACATTTCAAAAAAACAATTCTTTTTTGAAAAAAAAATCCATTCATTATATTATTATTTTGAAACATAAAATGTTGTGTTATTTCCAATAAAATAACATATAATTCTTCAACAATAATTATTTTTCAATTATAAATCATCCAATACCATTTATTCTAAAGAATTCATCATTGATAACTGTCACTATTACATCATAAAATATTATATATTATTAAACAATTTGATGTCTCATTTAATATGTAAAAAACACCCACTATCCAAGATCAATGTTTGTTCTCTATAACTATCTTTGAGAGTGGTTTCGATAATATGATATTTTTCACCCCCTTTATATTTATTCACATCCGACTTAAAAAAAAATTAATTCCTTTTGTCGATCCATTAATAAAGTAAGATAATCTATTTTAATATGTATTTTATGTTACCATATTTCAAAAATTGTTTCATATGTATTTATCCAATTTTCATTTTTCACACCAAACATATCATATTTTGTCAAAACATCCTTCCCATATTTCATCCTTTGAGAGGGTTGAATACAAATAATCCATTTCCATCCATAATTTGTGTAATAACTATAATATTTATTATTAAACTAATAAATATTTCTCATGTTCATAAATCCACCACAAAAGAAGAAGTATTCATAGAAATACTTTTTCCACAAAAACATAAACATTTTTCAGAATCATAAGCAAGTTTCTTTGTAGTATAATTTTGATTATTATCATAATATTGTTGTCCACCAATATTTATATTGACAAAAAGAATATTATTTTTCATAATGTATTTCTTCTAAACCGCCTTCGACATAAAATTTATATAATAAAATTTGGAAATAAAATTTTTATAAACATATGAATTCAGAACTTTATTGGTATTGGACAGATAGCTAAAATTTCCAGCCATCTTCTTCTCGAAGACAATTTAAAAATTCCTCACAACCGTTACAGGAAAATTTGGATCTTTCATAGTTTTACCCCATTGAGAACATTAACCAACACCAGAGATAGAATTGTTGAATAATTTTTACTATGATTAGATTTGAAATGTATGAATAAAAATTTCCAATTCACCTTCTTATTCTATCAAATTTACTTAATGTTGATATATTTGATTCTTTTATTTCTGAATAAATTTCATCAATCCACCAATCACTTATAGTAACATAAATCTCCCTTTGGTAAAATTTTACTTATTGTTTATTGAAAAACATTAATCTTTAATCATTATAATTTTATTTACATGTCCTCCAATTTTTCACATACTTTCATTCAATTCTTTATTCAGTTGATATTCATATTGAGTTTGTACTTATCTTGAATTACTACTTTAGATCTTTTTGTTGTTCACCATTGCAATGAATGTTTTATCTCCAACATTCACATAACATTTTTCATATTCATATTCACTATATTCCTCTTCATCATCATTAAAAAAGAACTTCTCCTTTTAGATTTACATATTTATCTATCATTCTATTTGGAATAATATTTAACCTTATCATCCCATTTATTCAATGATCTTATTTCCCATCTATCACAATTTTCTGTATCCAATTTTTTATTTCATCAAGGAAAATTATATGAAATTTTCCCAATGGCTCCATATTCAAAAATATTCATATGATGTTTTCTCTTATACTTTCATATATAAATTTTATCATTATTAAAAAAACAGATTAATGTTCAACAATATTTTTACATACCATATTTTTAAAATTAGATTTGACAACATATTCTTCTACACGAATATATTTAGACACTGTTTACATGGTGTTTTTTAAATAAATTTCATGATCAACTTTTTTTCCAATCATAACATTTTATTTTAAAAATTACTAATTAATGAGTGTTCTATGAATAGAATCTATAGATTGAGTTTCTGAATCTCTATATTCTAATGACGAAATATTAATATCTATCTTTTTATGAATAATTATCAACACCTTTTAAGAATGGTATAATCTTCCAAATATTCAAAAATATATCTATTATTTCTAACAATGTCATTCACCCTAGAAAATATGTGATAAATGGATTAATACTAACCCATATCAAGTTCTTCATACTTAAATCTCTAAATTTGTTTCTTTCCATTCTTCAATTTCACATTGACTTTCGTAATATTGATCATCTTATCCTGGATACATTGTTTGAGTGGAAACACCTTTCAATATTGAGAATAAACTTTCATAATTCGAAGTGAGTTTTAAAAATTGGTCTCTTCTATCATTCATGACATTCATCTATTCAAAATATTTAATTCGAATGATTTAAATTATAGGAGGAAACACGTCTACTACATCATCAAGAACACTATACCCAAGATACATAATATATAAAACATTCTATATTTACATATATAATAGTTATTACTATAAAATACTAGGTTACACTTACTATTCAGATATTTTAGAATCTCCATCACAACATCTCTTATAATTCTTCATTGGATTTCAAATTAGGTTAATATTTTATCTGTTACAAATTTTTATTTCCCAACCAAGATGATTTTTCTATTGAGAGTGGGAAGGGGTGAATTGGTGATAAAGCATTCCTTTATGTTTCATTTAATTTGAAACAATCATCACCTAATGTAAAATGTTTTAATTTTTCTGAAAAAACAATCAGACGTCCAAATGAACACAAGAAGTTACAGTTTTCAACACACACAAAAGTACCTATGTATGTTGTAGGTTTTGGATACAATCTAATGCTATAAAATCCATTGCAAAAGAAATATGTGGATAATAATTTTCTTAGTATGTCCTTACACATTTGTGGCTATATGATCATTATAAAAGAATATGTTATTCATGTAGCAAAAAATTATATCACAAAATGATGAATACTACATTATGAAACCCTAATAAATCTTATAAATATATATTCCATTGTTGAATTTTAATATTTAAAAAATATAATATTAAAAAAATTCAATTTTCATCCCATCATCACGTAATTATTTCTCTAGGCATAATAATTATACACATTCTAATAGCCCAGTATGATTCCTCAGTAAAAAAATTTAGTATGAAGAAAGAACTATTATATTATACAAATAAAACTATTCTAAATGAAATACACCTCAGTTTATAAATTTCCATCTAATTTCTTAGTTTGGTGATCCAGACTGATATGATGATCCAGTCAGTACGATATTCATTCCTTATTATTATTTATTAAAATCATTATCAAGAATTCATTATCTATAAACCAATTCCATTTATTTCATCAATGATTCAAAAAAACTATCTATGTCCTTCTAAAGGATAATAGTGTTCATACTGATCATAATGTAAAATTTACTCATTTCATTAATAGGTGCACCAATACTGTTTTCAGAATTATTATGAAAATATTTACTTCTAAAAAAATTCCTTTTATCTTCCTTATTCTATTAATTCACAGAAACATCATTTAATTGTTCAATAGATATCAACAATTTTTTTACCTTATTTAACATTATCAAAATTTCTAAAATTATAATCTCACATAACTCATTCAATCCATTCTTCAGCCCAATTCTGATTTTAATTTTGATATTATTATCATAATGAAGTCATCTGTTAAAAAGATATTTCATCGTTACTTCTCTCCATTCCAAATGAAATGAAAATAATTCATTCAGAAAAAAAATTTAGCAAAATTACTCAACATTAGTTTCATTTCAATCACCAAAAAAATAATCTCAAATTCTAATTATAAATTTACTTCTTAGCTACACTTCAATATCTATTTTAAAAAACTATAATTTTCATCTTTTCCGTAGTCAAATGATCATGTTTCTGATGATTTCTAGTATTTGATGAATATATTCATTGTCATAATTTACCTCATGTACTAGTATCTATATTCCTATATTGAATTGGTGTCACATTCATTCAGATAGTAAATTCAACATTTCTTTAATGAAAATTGATCCATTTGGTGAAAACATATAATATTTTTTTATTTTATACCCAAAGGATAACACCATTTTACCTGATGAAAATCGATGAATATATAGTTGATTGATCTAGGATCCAATTGTTCCTTAGTGATAAAAAATTATACATTCCCATTAGTCTCATTTTCATGTACATATTTATCATCATTGAAAAATGTTTATTCATATGATTCACTTTAGTAGCCACCACTGCATCTGATGATCAGTGCCATGATTACTCTCTAAGGCCCCAACATTAAACATTTCACATTCATTAATTAAGAAAATAACTCACATTATAGATCTTTATAGTTTTAGAGATTTAGATCATTAGGTCATAAAATATATATAAAAATATGAATATTACATGAAGACACTTCTACTAACTATCAATTTTTAATAAAAAAGTCTTAAAAATGAAACATGTCTAGTTCCATGTTTTAGACATCAAGACATTTCCATGATCCCATCCTTGATCCTATTCATCTTTATGTCTTGTTAAAAACAATTCAAAACATGGGATGAGGATATAAATCTCATTAAGGGATATATAAATAAGGAAAATGATTACTTTTTTAAAAAATCAAATAATCCTTGAATAGTTTATCATAACGTAATACCTTTCACCTATAAGAAGTAGCAAAAACAGATAACTGAATATAAGCTCATTGATAACCTTTTTTTGGGGACAAAATATTTACAATAAAAACCATAGAAAGAAACATATAACATTTAATGCTTACATGGGGCCTGACCATGCTTAAATGGAAAAACCATACAGTCTACTTCCACACATATCACTAAATGGAAGAGTAATATGGCTGGATTTCATACCCAATGCATTGGAAGTTATAACAAAACCACCCTTCCTTGGTTTATCATGGAACCACCATCATTTGGTTTATTATTTAACCACCCTCCATTGGTTTATTACGTAACGACCCTTCATGTTCCAAGTTCCATTATATAATTATAAAACATAAAATATAGAAAATATCAACATTTCATTAATACTATATCATTTTCTATCACAAGATATCATTTCAAGATATATAAATACTAATTCCACTAAAAATATTTCAATACCAAAATAGGTACTGAGGGTATATGGTATTTATTTTCCATTTAAATACATCATGTCTTGTTAAGGAAGCCAAATATGAAATAATGGTTGTGGTGGAAGAAAGGGAATTGTTTCCATTTTCGTTACAAACATTTCTTCTTTAATTAAGTAAAATTCTTAGTAGACACAATATTACATTTTAATTAATGTAAAAATTCAAAGGAATTTTTTATAAACCGTGTAAATTAAAAAGGTGTATATGATAATTTATACATGATTCAGAACCTTTTTCAACTTTATTATTCATTTTATATCACTTATTACCATGTTATAAACATTACATAATTATTTAGGTTAATATCGGTCGTTTTTTTGATATTTGGTACAAAAGTAAAAAATAAACATGTTATAATTACAAATTGTATAAGGAATCGGGCTTAAAACATTACATAATATTGAATTAAATGTATAATTCACATTTAGGATCTTTCCAGGTTTATAGGTTTTTATAATCAGTACATATCTATTATATCTCAAAAGAATACAAAGTAGACAATTCTACTCAGTTTACATTTTTTTTCATAAAATAAAAACTCTTCAAAAGATACATGTCTAGTTCCATGTTTTAGATATCATGTCTTTCCTTGATCCCATCCTTGACCCTATTCATCTTTAAGTCCTGTGGAAAACATTTCAAAAACATGAAATGTTTATAAAAATCTCAATAAGGGATATAAAAATATGGAAAGAAAACATTAGTCCATGTATATATAAGAATCAATGAAATCATACTTTACTCATAAAACATAAGCACTTTAACATACCTCATTAAATAATAATATATATGACTAAATCATAGAAATAATTAGACATAAAGGTATCTTTAGGCATTCATAACATTTTTACGTAGGAAGAAACCCTCATGGTTACATTTGGAATACCCATCACAGTATATTCCCTAAATCTCTTTGGAGAAACCTTAGGGTTTAACTCCTTCGCATTACCCAATGAATTGGAGAGCTATATCGGGCTCACCCGCCATTATTTTATCATGGAACCATCTGTCTTCATAAAAAATTCCCAAGAACCCTAACATAATCGTATCACATAAAACACGGTAAAAGAAAACAGAACATTTCCTAATTTCAATCATAAGATGTCAATACAACACATTGATATAATCAAAATAGTATAAAAACAATTTTCACTACCAAAATAAAAGAAAACTAAAACATGGTATTGATTCTTCATTTTAAAAAAATATATGGCTTTTAGTGGAAGCCCAACCTCAAATAATGGTCAGGGCGGCGGAGAAGTTGTTGTCGCCGCATACGTAGGACAAAACATTCCTTTTGTCGTTTAGTAAAAATCTTCATATAAAAAGATTCATTTTGAATAAAATCTAAATTCAATGGGTTTTATACACCATATAAAATAATTTTGTCTATAAAACTAAATATTCCTCAATGAAATGAGATTGAGACAAAGTCTCGTACAAAGACGGTATCCTTAGATTAAGGATAAATCAATTACATAAATTTGTGTAACAAACATAAATACACCCAATATAATTGTCTATTATGTGTAAAATAATCATATTTCATCCACACATATTCATAGCATGACATAATCAAGAATTAGAGGTATAAACAATACACTTGAAATTTGGTTAAGAAGTTCTCTTACAAAAATTCGACAGCCTAACGACATTACATTAAAATTCCGAAAATGAGATGGTGAGAGATAAAAAGTGTATCTCATAACTTGGACATAAAATTTAAAACAATAAGGATTTATAATAACATATCCCAACAAAAAAATATGAAAATTAAATGTCCTAACAAAAATAATTCTTTTCAAAAGAGGAGGGTGAAAGGATCCCTTACCGATTTGGGTAACTGTCGAAACATGTGCCACATGAAAGTAGGTTCATACAATGAAGATGTAAATACACACAAATTAAAGTATATTACACAAAAAATACAATAATGGGCAGTACATACACCCCAAAAAGTAAATGATGGAAAATGTAGCATGAATCTCAAGGGAACAAAAAGTGAGATAAAAACCCCTTAACTCGTTATGATCAATCGAGTCGTGTGACCAAAACATAACAAACCCCAAATGATTCAAAGAATAACATGATTATAAATAGAATCATGATAATATATATATAATGGATGTACAAAATAAACCACATGAAATAAATAAAAGGCTAACAATGGAAATCTCATGGAATATAAAGCAAGATAAAAAATCCTGTAATGAAAAATCTTCTGCCTAACGGCGCCACATAAAACATAAAAAAATCAATTGATGAGATAAAATAGGGTCTCTCATCATATGAACATAAAGAGGAAAGTATTATGTATACAGAGATCATACCCCAACATATGAAAAAGGAACTTTAATGACTTGACATAAAATAGAACTATGAAAATGAGGAGGGTGAAAGAATCCTTTACAAAAATTCGGCAGCCCAACGACTCTACATAAACATTCATAAAATGAATTGATGAGAGAAAGAGAGGGTCTCTAATCATATGAAAATAAAAAGTACAGTAGGAGTAATTTAAAAGAACATCATCCAATATAATAAAATGGAGCTTAAAAGTAATGACATAAAAGAGAGTACATGAAATGAAAGATAGAGGTAGGATCCCTTACCTCGTGTCCGACTTGACTCGCTCGTATGTTCCTTGTTATTCATGAATGATAAACATAAGTTAATTTCTACTTTCTTAGGAATATTTTTAAATTTTTTTATTCCTTTTATATCACTTATTACCTTTCTATAAAAAGTATTTAATTGTTTGAGTTCATATCGGAAATTTTGCTAATGTTCGGAACATGAGTCAAAAATGAACTTGTTGTAATTATAAATCGTCCATGTGGTCAAGAGTCCATTATCTCCATAATTATATTCAGAAAATATATTTCATATATATCATATATAAGAAATATATATTTAATTATAATATTACCTAATGTTTAGAGATAAGAAATGAATTGCATCATTCTTGGAGACAGTATGTCGAACGTATGGATGAACGCTACATTCATTTATGTGTCATAATTTAATTGAATTAAAACATAATTATAAATAGTTATATTATATTTTCAGTATAATATCATAAATAATATCATTAAATTCATCCTTTATACATCCCACATATTGCATTAACGAATCAAATCACTTTGAGGGGGCGGTAGTCCGCACTTCCTAAAATGAAATTATCGTGTTTACCAATTATGGAAACCATAAAGGTATGGTATAAATGAAAAATAAAGAAGCATAAATAAAACATAAACATAATATATATCAGATATAAATTCATTTAAATCTTAATTTCCACCATGAGAGGTGTTAAAATAAGATTGAACAATCATCGTTTCGTGAGCCATTAATTTTCCACTCACAGAAACAGTATGTTCTTTAACCATTATATGGAGGTTTGTGAAGGTGTAGCTCAGATAATTCTCATAAAAACATACTAGTATATTTAATATACTGCTTTTGTTAAAAAAAGAAAGGAATAAAAAGTGTCTAGGGGTTTGTAGAAGAAAAATAAAACAAATGAACATAAGAGAAGACATTACCTTTAAATCGGGTAACTCCTCTTGGTTTGAACCAAAAGGGTTTCATGAAGAGATTTATGCCTAATGTAAGTATTATAGAATTAATAGAGGGACCTTATTATATTATTTGTTTAGATTTTGGATGATCCAACGTGCTTGAGAAGTGTGAGAGATGGAAAAAATGGGCTATTTTTAGAAGGGAGAGGAGATGCTCTTTTAGAATCTTGAAACTATTATATTATTAAATATTGAAATTCGGTTTCTAAAGATCCAAAAAACATTAAAGTCGATGATATGGTGGCCCATGTTCGAAATAAAATCATCCAAAAGGTATTGGACATGTGTTTCATATTTTTTTAATCTTTATATTCTTATTTATTTAATTTATTCATTAATGACGTAAACATTTCATCATCATTATGTAACAAATAATTTTATTTATTTGATGTCCAGATATTATAGAAAAATTACCATGTTGTAGGAAATATTTTTATCATTATATGTAATATTTATAGTCGAAAATATAACTTGTATAACCCATTGTAAAAATTGTTTTTGTAAAACAATACATGTTTTTGACATTTTTATTTTTACTTTAAATAAATGGTATTAATATCATTATCTTACCCAAGTGGCTCCATGGGGTCCCACAAATTAACACATGGATTTTACTGGTTGGACATGACTCATCCAATAAGGGTAAGACATGTGTGAAGATACTATTATATTTTTATAATAACATTTTAACCTTAAATTACCCTAATTACCTTTAATCGCGGTTAACAAAACTCAAAAATTACCATTCACCAAAATAATTATTTTCATACCATTGAACCACATTGTACTTAATAATTACATCCATGTATGTATGATTTTTTAAATTCAATTCACAGAAGCGTTAATGTTTCTTTTATCGAAAAATTCCGTTTTTTAACTACCACTTAGTGGTTTCACTATTCATCAAAAAATGATGTTTTTCATAAAAATACCAAAAACGTAACTCTATGATATATTTGATAATCCAAATTAAAAAATGATGTCCATTTTTGAAAATTAATATCATATAAATTTCATTAATTAATTTTATAATTAATTTCCACTGTAAAAAAATAGCATGTTCTTAAGAAACAATATCTATCAAAATATTTACACTTTTTTATGTCCAATTTCAAATTGAAATTATTTCCAATGACCACCATTAGATTAAATTGTAAAAATATATTTTAATTAAACTTTAAAGACAATTAAAAATATAATCTATCCATAAAAATAAATTATACTAAAGGGGGGGTTTGAATTAAAATACAACATTTTCACTATACATTAAAAATTAACTTTATCAGAAAAATAAAAAAAACATACACAAAGTAAATTTTTATGTCTTGATTATAAAGAAGGATTTTATGTTGTCAAATATAACATATAAAGGTCTCAATATGTCGATATAAAAAATGGGTTCGCCATCAAAAAAGAGGTTAATCGGCCTTTTAAAGAACATTAGAATATTTATGCTTAAAACTGGATTCATTCTCATTTTAAATCTATATTAATTATTGGATAAATTTAAAAATATTTAACAAAGATATATAATAATGTTTTGGTTAGTTCTATTCATTCCCACCATTACAACAGCTAGGCGTTAACTACTATTTAAAATAATATTATTATATTATTAGTGTGCGATGTAAGATTTCAAAGAAACTTGTTGTTGCGTATTTGGTATGCCATCGAACATAACATCCCCTTTAAAGTAATATTAAAATTTTATTCACAAATAATAATAAATATGAAAATTTCATATTCTTTGTTTACTTGGGATGTTACATCTTTCCCCCCTTATGGGAATTGCGTCCTCGTAATTTTAAAAAAAAAATTGGGCTTTGAAACTTCCTTGAAAGTCCCACATCGGAAAAGGAGTAAATAAAACTGTCACTTTAAAAGAAATAAGGAAAAGTAAAAAGGTCACCTGAGAAAACCAATACTAGGATCCAATAAAAACATGGATATAGAGGAGAAAATAAACGGTGAAGTTCTGATGGAGGATGATATAAAACATGTCTATGAGAAAGGTAACCACAGAAAATCACAAACCATTGATGGGTTAAACGGTATATGATTCCCCAGTAAGAAAAGTTAACAAACAAAATTTTTGTTTTAAGAAAATTTATATTGAGGAAATTATTTATGAGCATAACTAAAAACATAAGGAAACATACTTACGTGTAATGCTGACTTTCAACTTTTACTATATTTCTAACACAAACTCATATTTCCTCCAAAAAATGAGTATTTAGGATGACTTGTTCACATTAAGAGTGTTGTAATGAACTTCAAGAGATTCACCTAATCAAAAAAAGAGAACTATATATTTCACATATCTTAGGACCGTAACCAAAACCAAAAAGGTTAATACGAGATCAGATAATCCCCAAAACGGATAATCATTTATAAATAGAAAATATATTCTTAATCTCCAAATTTCTTCCAACCAAATCCAAAGTTCATCAAAGACTATTCGATAAACAATTTTCCATAAAATTATTCAATGTAAACCAAACTAAGACTGAAACCCAAATCTCTGAAGGATTTAATCACATAGTTTTCCAAGGTAAATATTAACATTTATCTCCAAATAACATCAGTTACTCTTAATGTATCATATTGAAAACTATTTAACCTAATCACATATCCTCTATGATAGGTTTATCATCTCCATAGATAACCAAAAATGAACTTATTCTTTATTAATAAAATCATATAACTGAAAATAATTAGTCAAACTAACCAGGTACTTCACATAGTCTAGTGGTAGGTGATAAATACTAGTCACACATTGGTTGTGAGTTCGATTCCCACAGTTTGGTTCGACGTGACGGGTTGTCACATGGTCTACGTGTTTTCCCTTTTAACAAAACTATATAATTCTTAAAAAATTTCAGAAAAAGAGATAAAATCATAAAAGATAACAATAAAATTACTTGTACTCCTGTTTATCTCATGACATTCATTTTACATTATAACATATTGTAACCCATAATTGCCTCAAAAGATAGGATCATATAAATCCTAATGGTTACCTTTAAAATTATTACCTGAACTTCTACATCAATTTGGTTCTCTCGTACATGATGAATTTGAGAAATCACCAAGGTTCATGTAGTTAATCATGACTCCTTGATAGTTGGTTTAGAATAATCACGCAATTCCTCATTGAATCCCAAATTTCATCCAGACTCTTAATCAGAGAACCACCATAGTTTCAATCATACCCATTGTCACTTTGGTGCCTCCTAGATCCATCCATTTACAAAAACCAAAAATGTCAGTGTGATTATATTAATAATATCATCACATACTAATTAGGAAGATAAACACTAAGATATACTTATCCAAGTTATCTCAAACTCATTCCATCTTTAAGAAATAACAATTCCTCCATTTAATATACTAATCATTGTAGTTATATACAACTTGTCACTTATTCTTAAATAAAACTCTAACATCTAAAGTTATATAAACTGACCATTGATAAAAACTATAAGGACCCAACCTTAAAACATTACATAATCTTGAATTAAATGAATAATTCAAATTGAGTATTTTTTCAGGTTTAGAGTTTTAGAGAATTAGGACACATCTATTACATCTCGAAAGATTATAATTTAGACACTTATACCGAGTTTCCATTTTTTTCTTAAAATAAAAACTCTTAAAAAAAACATGTCTAGTTCCATGTTTTGGATAGAATGTTTTTCCTTGATCCCATCCTTGACCCTATTCAAATTTAAGACATGTGGAAAACATTTCAAAAACATGGTATGAGCATAAAAATCATAGTTAGGGATATAAAAATATGAAATGAAAACATTACTCCATATATACATAAGAATCAATGAAATCATACTTTACTAATAAAACATAAGTACTTTAACATACCTGATGAAATCATAATATTTGTGAATAACTCATAGAAATCATTAGACATAAAGATAACTTGATGCATTCATAACATTCTTACGCAGGGAGAAACCGTCATGGTTGCGTTTGGAATACCCATCACTGTTCATTCCCTAAATATATTCAGAGAAACCTTAGTGTTTAACTCCATCGCGTTACCCAATGCTTTGGAGAGCTATATCAGGCTCACCAACCCTGATTTTATCATGGAACCACACATATTCTTAAACAATTCCCAAGAACCCTAACATAATCGCATCACATAAAACATGCATAAAGAAAAAAATAAAATTTCCACATTTCAATAATAAGATTTCAATAAAACACATTGATATAATAAAAACATTATCAAAACCATTTTCAATACCAAAATAAAATAAAATTAAAACATGGTATTTATTTTCATTTTAAAAAAAATATTTCTTGTAGAGGAAGCCGAAACTGAAATAATGGTCACGACGGCGGAGAAGTCTCTGTCGCCACATACATAAGACAAAATATTCTTTTTGTCATTTAGTAAAACGCTTTATATAAAAATATCCATTTTGAATAAATTTAAATGTCAAAGGGTTTTATACACCGTATAAAATAATGTTGTGTATAAAACAAAATATGCCTCAATGAAAGAAGATTGAGACAGATTCTTTTACAAAGGGGGTATCCTTAGATTAAAGATAAATCAATTACATAAATATGTGTGACAAACATTAATAAACCCAATATAAGTGGATATTAATTTTAAATAAATCAGAGGACATCCACACATATTCATAACACGACATAATAAAGATGTATAGGTTTACCCCAAACAATTGAAATGTGGTTAAGAAGTTCACTTACAGAAATTCGACAGCCTAACAACGTTACTTTAAAATTCAGAAAATGAGATGATGAGAGATAAAAAGGTTACTCATCATGTAGATATAAAATTTACATCAACAAGGATATATAAAAACATATCCCAACATAAGAAGATGTAAATTAAAAGACCTAACAAAAATAAGTCTTCTAAAAAGATGAGGGTGAAAGGTTCCCTTTCTGATTTGGGTAACTTTCGAAACATACTCAACATGAAAGAAGGTTCATACAATGAAGATGTAAATACCCATAAATTAAATTATATTATACAATGAATAAAATCTTGGGCAGTACATACACCACACAAAAGGAAATATTGTCAAATGCAGCATAAATATCACAAGAACTAAAATTGAGATAAAAACCCCTTACCACATTGTGATCAATTGAGTCATATGACCAAAAGATAATAAACACCGAATTATTCACTGAATACCATGATTTTAAATAGAATCCGGAATATATATATAAAATTTCACTACAAAATACACCACATGAAATAAATAAGTTGTGAATAATGGATATCTCATAGAATTAAAAGAGATATATGAAATCCCCTTACGAAAATTCGGCAGCCTAACAGCTCTACTTAAAACATTAAAAAAATGAATTTATGAGATATAATAGAGTCTATCATCATATGAACATAAATAGAACTGTATGATAGATATAGGGATCATACCCCAACATAAGAAATGGAAACATTAAATACTTGACATAAAATATAACTTTGAAAATGAGGAGGGTGAAAGAATCCTTTACAAAAATCTGACAGCCTAACGGCACCACTTAAACATTCTTAAAATGAATTGATGTGAGAAAGAGATGGTATCTCATCAAATGAACATAAAACGGACTTTATTATTAATATAAAAGAACATCCTCCAAAATAAGAACATAGAATAAAAAAAGAATGACATAAAAGAGAGTACTTGAAAAGAAAGATAGAGGTAGGATCCCTTACCACGTGTCCGACATGACTCGCTCGTATGTTACTTGTTCCTCCTGAATGATAAACTTAAGTTAATTTCTAATTTTTAAGAATATTTTCAAGTTTATCATACCTTTTATATCACTTATTACCTTTCTATAACAATTATTTAATTGTTTGAGTTCATATGTAACATTATGCTGATGTTCGGAACTTGTGTCAAAAATGAACATGTTATAATTATAAATCGTCCATGTGGTCAAGAGTCCATTATCTCCAAGATGATATTAATAACATATATGTCATATATATAATATATATAGAATATATATTTATTTATAATAGTACATAACTTTTGGAGATAATAAATGAAATTCAACGTTCATGGAGAAGGTAGGCCGTATGTAAGCATGAACGCTACATTCATTTCTTTGTCATACTTTAATGGAATGATAAAATAATGATACATTGGTATATTATAAATCTAGAAAAATATCATATATAATATCATTAACTCCATCCTTTATTCATCCCACATATGGAATTAACGATTCAAATCACTTTGAGTGGGCGATAGTCTGCACTTCCGAAAATAAAATTATCATGTTTACCCATTATGGAAACCATAAAGGTATGGAATAAATGAAAAATACAGAAGCATAAGGAAAAATTACATAATATATATCATATATAAATATAGTGACACCTTAATGGCCATCATGAGAGGTGTTAAAAGAATATTGAACAATCATCGTTTCGTTAGGCAGTAATTCGCCGCCCATAGAAACAATATGTTCTTTAACCATCAGATGGAGGTGTGTATAGGTTTAGCTAGGATAATTCACCTAAATACATCCTTGTATAGTGAAGATACTGGTTTTTTTACAAAATAATGGAATAAAATGAGTTTAGGGGGTTTTAGAAGAAAAATAAATCAAAAGAACATAAGAGAAGACATTACTTTTAAATCAGGTAACTCCTCGTGGTTTGAACCAATAGGGTTTCTTGAAGATATTTCTGCCTATGGTAAGGAATATAGGATTAATATAGGTATCTTGGGAGCTTATTTTAGTAGAGTTTGGACGAGAAAATGGTCTTGATAAGTGTGAGAGAAGGGTAAGAAGTGGGGTCTTTTTATAAGGGAGAGGAGGGGCTCTTTTGGAAATCTTGAAACTATTATTTTATTATAAAATTAAATTCGGTTTCTAAAGCTCCAAAAATAAATAAACTCAGTTATAAGGTGTCCCATTTTCGAAATAAAATCATCCAATAGGTTTTGGACAAGTTTTGGATATTTATGTAATCTTTATCTTCTTGTTTATTTAATTTATTCATTAATGACGTAAACACTACATCATCATGGTGTCGAATATAATTTTATTTATTTGATGTCTAAAAATTATAAAATAAATTAACATGTTGTAGGAATTATTTTATGATTTATAATTAATATTAATATTAGAAATGATAACATGTATAACCCCATGTAAAAATTGTTTTAGTAAAACAATACATGTTTGTGACATTATTATTTTTACTTTAAATAAAAGGTCTTAATGTCATTATCTTACCCAAGTGGCCCAATGGGGTCCCAAGAATTAATCCATGTATTTTACTGGTCGGCAGTGACTCATCTAATAATGGTTGGACATGTGTCAAGATATTTTTATATTTTTATAATATCATTTTTACAATAAATTAACCTATTTACCATTAATTGTGTTTAACAAAACTCAAAAGTTACTATTCACCAAAAAAATTATTTTCATCCCATTGAACCAAATTTTACTTACTGATGACAACCATGTATGTCATATTTTTTAAATTAAATTCACAGAAGAAGTAATGTTTTGTTTAACGAAAAATGCAGTTTTTTAAATACCACTTAGTGGTTTCACTATTCATAAAAAAAAGAGGTTTTTTAGAAAAATACCAAATATTCACTTTAAGATGTATTTGATATTCCAAATTCAAAAATGATGTCCATTTTACCAAATTCATAACATTGATGTTTCATTAATTAATTTTATAATTAATTTCCGCTGTCAAAACAAATAGCATGTTTTTTGGAAACAATATCTATCAATATATTGACACTTGTTTATGTACAACTTCAAAGTGAAATTAATTCCAATGACCACCATTAGATTAAATTGTAAAAATATATTTTAATTACACTTTAAACACAATTATAATGATAATATATCTATATAAATAAATTATACTAAAAGGGGGTTTTGAATTAAAATACAACATTGTTCACTATTCATTAAAAATGAACTTTATTGAAAAATACCTAAAACATACCCAAAGTAAATTTTGATGTCTTTACTATAAAGAAGGATTTTAGTTTGTCAAATATAATATATAAAAGTGACAATAAGTAGAATTAAAAAAACGTGTTAGCCATCAAAAAGGCGGTTAATCGACCTTTTAAAAAACATTAGAATATTTATGCTTAAAATTGGATTTATTCTCATTTTAAGCCTCTATCATTTATTAGATAAATGTAAAAATATTTAACAAACATATATAATAATTTTCTAGTTAGTTCTATTGATTCAAGCCATTACAATAGTTAGGCGTTAACTACAATTTAAAATAATATTATTATATTATTAGTGTGCGACATAAAATTTCAAAGAAACTTGTTGTTGCGTATTGGGTACGCCATCGAACATAACATCCCCATTAAAGTAATATCAACATTTTATTCAAAAATATTAATAAATATGAAAATTAAATATTCTTTGTTTACCTGGGATGTTACATCCTTCCCCCTTTTGGTAATTGCGTCCTCCCTATTTAAAAAAATGGGCTTTGAAACTTCCTTGAAAGTCCCACATTGGAAATGGAGTAAACAATATTGTCACAATAAAATAAAGAAAAAAAAGTACAATGGTCACCTGAGATAACCAATACTAGGATACCATGGAAACATGTATATGGAGGAGAAAAGAAACGATGATTTTCTGATGGACAGTGATAGAAAACCTGTCTAGGAGAAAGTTAACCACCAGAAAATCACAAACTTGTGATGGGATAAACGGTATTTGATTCCCCAATAGGAAAAGTTAACAGAAAACGTTTTTTATGGTACTTTTTATTGAGGTAATTATTAATGATCTGAACTAAAAACATAAGGAAACATAATTACTTGTCATGTTGACTTTCAACTTTTACTCGATTTCTAACACAAACTCATATTTCCTCCAAACGATGAGTATTTAGGATGACTTGTTCACATTAGGAGTGTTGTAATCAACATATAGAGAATCAACTAATCCACAAAGGTGAACTATATAATTCTATTATCATAGGACCTTAACCAAAAAAATTGTTAGTATAAGATAAGATAATCCCCAAAAAGGAAAATCCTTTATAAAAATAAAATCTATTCTTAATCTCCAGAATTTTTCCAACAAAACCCAAATTTCTACAAAGACCATTCGATAAAGAATTGTACATAAAATTCTCCAATGTAAACCAAACTAATATTGAAACCAAAATCTATGAACGATATAATCACATAGTCTTCAAAGTTAAATCTTAACATATATCTCCAAATAACATCATTTACTCTTAAATTCTCATATTGAAACGTAATTAACATAATCACATATCCTCCAAGTTAGGTTAATCATCTCCAAAGATAACCCAAAATAAACTTAATCTTTCTTTATAAAATCATTAAACAAAAAATAATTAGTCAAACTAACCAGGGAATTCGCGTAGTCCAGTGGTAGGTGATAAATACCAGTCACACATTGGTTGTGGGTTTGATTCCCGCAGCTTGGTCCAACGCGACGAGCTGTCACATGGTTTGTGTGTTTTCCCTTTTTCCAAAACTATATAGTTCTTAAAACATTTGTGAAAAAGTGATAAAATATTCAAAGATAACAATAATATTGCTTATCCTCATGTTTATCTCATGACTTTAATTTTCCATCGTAACATATAGTAACCCATAATTACCTCAAAAGTAAAGATAATATAAACCCTAATGGTTACCATTATAATTATTACCTGAACTTCCACATCGATTTGGTTCTCTCATACATGTTGCATTGGAGAAATCACCAATGTTCAAGTGGTTAATCATGAATCTTTGATAGTTGGTTTATAATAATCATGAGATTCCTCATTGAATCTCCCATTTCATCTTGTCTCTTAATCAGAGAACAACCATAGTTTCCTTCATAACCATTGTCACTTTGGTGCCTACTAGATCCACCCATTTACTAAAACAAAAAATGTCAGTGTGAGTATATCAACAAAATCATCACATACTAATGAGGAAGATAAACACTAAGATATACATATCCAAGTTATCTCAAACGCATTCCAACATTCAAAAAAAAACAAGGACTCCATCTAATATACGAACCATTGTGGTTATATACAACTTGTCACTTATTCTTAAATAACAATCTAACCTCTAATGTTATCTAAAACAACCATTGATACCAACTATAAGGTCCTAGACATAAAAAATTACATAATCATGAAATAAATGAATAATTCACATTGAGGATCTTTTCAGGTTTAGAGTTTTAGAGAATTGGGACATATCTATTACATCTCAAAAGAAAACAAAGTGGACACTTCTACTCAGTTTCCATATATTTCATAAAATAAAAAATTTTAAAAAGAAAAATGTTTACTTCCATGTTTTAGATAGAATGTATTTCCTTGATCCCATCCTTGACCCTATTCATATTTAAGTCCTTTGGAAAACATTTTTAAAAACATGGGATGAGCATAAAAATCTCCGTAAGGGATATAAAAATACGGAAATAAAATATTAGTCCATGTATACATAAGAATAAATGGTATTATACTTTAATCATAAAACATAAGCACTTTAACATTCCTCATGAAATCATAATATTTATGAATAGCACATAGAAATCATAAGACATAAAGGTAACTTGAGGCATTCATAACATTCTTACTTAGGCAGCAACCCTCATGGTTACGTTTGGAATACCCATCACAATATATTCCCTAAATCTCTTCAGAGAAACCTTAGTGTTTAACTAATTCGTGTTACCCAATGAATTGGAGATATATATCAGGCTCATCAACCCTTATTTTATCACGGAACCACCTGTCTTCATAAAAAATTCCCATGAACCCTAACATAATCGTATCAATAAAACAATCATAAATGAAATATAACATTTCCACATTTGAATCATAAGATGTCAATAAAAACCATTGATATAATCAAAACATTATAAAAACCATTTTCAACACCAAAATAAAAGAAATGTAAAACATGGTATTTATTTTTCATTTTAAGAAAAGTTATGGCTTGTAGAGGAAGCTGAAACTCAAATAATGGTCATGGCGGCAGAGAAGTCGTTGTCGCCGCATACGTAAGACAAACCATTTCTTTTGTTGTTTTGTGAAACGCTTCATATAAAAATATTACTTTTGAATAAAAGTAAAACTCAAATGGGTTTATACACCATATAAAATAATGTTGTGTATAATACAAAATATGCCTCAATTAAAGGAGATTTAGACGAAGTCCCGTACAAAGGCGGTATCCTTAGATTAAGGATAAATCAATTACATAAATATGTGTGAAAAAAATAAATACACCCAAAATAATTGGATATTATGTGTAAAAAAATCATATGTCCTCCACACATATTTGTAGTACGACATAATCATTAAGTAGAGTATTAACCCAAACAATTGAAATTGGGTTTAGAAGTTCCCTTACAGAAATTTGGCAGCCTAACGACATTACTTAAAGATTCAGAAAATTAGATGATGAGAGATAAAATGGGTATCTAATCCCTTGGACATAACATTTACAACAATAAGGATATATAATAACATATACCAACATAAGAAGATGTAAATTAAAATACCTAACAAAAAGAAGTCGTTTAAAAAGATGAGGGTGAAAAGTTCCCTTACCGATTTGGGTAACTTTCGAAACATACGCCACATGAAGAAGGTTCATACAATGAAGATGTAAATATCCATAAATTTAGTTATATTACACAAATAATACTATAATGGTCGTTACATAAGCCAAAAAAATGTAAATAGTGGAAAATGTAGCATGAATCTCACGGGAACAAGAAGTGAGATAAAAACCCCTTACCTCGTTGTGATCAATCGAGTCGTATGACCAAAAGATAATAAACACAAAATGATTCACAAGATAAAATTATTATAAATAGAATCATGATAATATATATCAAATTTATGTACAAAATACACAACATGAAATAAATAAGTGGCGAACAATGGAAATCTCACAAAATTAAAAGCGTGGTAAGAAATCCACTTACGAAAATTCGGCAGCCTAACAACGCCACTTAAAACATCAAAAAAATGAATTAATGAAACTGAATAAGGTCTCTAATCATATGAAAATAAAGATTAAAGTATGATTGATATAGATATAATACCCCAACATATTAAAAAAGATCTTTAAAGACTTGACATAAAATAGAACTTTGGAAATGAGGAGGGTCAGAGAATCCTTTACAAAAATTCGGCAGCCTAACGGTGCCACTTAAACATTCTTAAAATTAATTTATGAGATAAAGAGAGGGTATCACATCATATGAAAATAAAAAGGACAGTATGATTAATATAAAATAACATCCTCCAACATAAGAATATGGAGCATAAAAGGAATGACATGAAAGAGAGTACTTGAAAAGAAAGATAGAGGTAGGATCCCTTACCACGTGTCCGTCTTTACTCACTTGTATGTTCCTTGTTCTTACTGAATGATAAACATAAGTTAATTTATACTTTCTTAATAATATTTCTGAATTTTATTATTTTTTTATATTACTTATTACTTTTCTATAAAAATATTTAATTATTTGAGTTCATATCGGACATATTGTTGATGATCGGAACATGAGTCAAAAATGAACTTGTTATAATTATAAATCATCAATGTGGTCAAGAATCTATCATCTATATAATGATATTAATAACATTTATTTCATATATATCATATATATACAGTATATATAAATATATGTATTTATAACAGTACATAACGTTTGGAGATAAGAAATGAAATGCATCGCTCATGGAGACGGTATGCCGTACGTATGCATGAACGCTACATGCAATTCATTGTCATACATTAATGGATTGAAAACATAATGATACATAGGTATATTATAATTTCAGTATAATATCATATATAATATCATTAACTCCATCTTTTAAACATCCTACATATGGCATTAACGATTCAAATCACTTTGTGGGGGCGGTAGTCCACACTTCCTAAAATGAAATTATCGTGTTTACCCATTATGGAAACCATAATTGTATGGGATAAATGAAAAATAAAGAATAATAAGGAAAATATAACATAATTTATATCATATATAAAACAAGTTATATCTTAATGTCCACCATTAGAGGTGTTAAAAGAAGATTGAACAATCATCGTTTTGTGAGATAGTAATTCCCCACCCACAAAAACATTATGTTCTTTAACCATTAGATGGAGGTGTGTGTAGGTGTAGCTCAAAGAATTCTCATAAAAACAACCTATTATATTTAATATACTGGTGTTGTTACAAAATAAAGGAATAAAAAGAGTTTTGTGGTTCGAAGAAGCAAAATAATTCAAATAAACATAAGAGAAGACATTACCTTTAAGTCGGGTAACTCCTCTTGGTTTGAACAAAAAGGGTTTCTTGAAGAGATTTATGCCTATGGGAAGGCTTCTATGATGAATAGAGGGATCTTGGGAGATTATGTTTTGTAGAGTTTGGACTATAATAAGGGATTTAGAAGTGTGAGAGATGGGTAGGAAGTGGGGTATTTTTATAATGGATAGGAGGGGCTCTTTTGGAAATCATGAAACTATTAATTTAAAATAAAATGACATTCGGTTTCTCAAGCTCCAAAAATCATTAACATCGATGATAATGTGGCCCATGTTCGAAATGAAATCATCCAATATGTATTTTAAAAGTGTTGGATATTGTTTTAAACATTATCTTCATATTCATTTAATTTATTCATTAATGACGTAAACACTGCATCATCATTGTGTCATAATATTTTTTATTTTTTTGATGTCATAAAAATATAAAAAATTACTATATTGTAGTAAATCGTTTTATATTTCTAATGGATATTTATAGTCGAAAATATTACTTGTATAAACCCTTGTAAAAATTGTTTTAGTAAAACAATACATGTTTGTGGCATTTTTATTTTATCATTAAATAAAATGTATTAATGTCATTATATTACCCAAGTGGCTCCATGGGGTCCCAAAAATTATGCCTTGGATTTTTTTGGTCGTACATGACTCATCCAATAAGGGTAGGATATGTTTCATGATATTTTTATATTTTTATAAAATCATTTTTATTTTAAATTACCCTAATTACCTTTAATCGCAGTTAACAAAACTCAAAAGTTACTATTCACTAAAAAATTATTTTCATCCCATTGAACTATATTTTACTTATTAATGACAACCATGTATGTAGGAATTTGGAAATTCAATTCACAGAAGTGATAATATTTAGTTTAACGAAAAATTCAGTTTTTTACCTACCACTTAGTGGTTTCACTATTTATCAAAAAATGAAGTTTTTCAGAATAATAAAACAAATTCACTCTAAGTTATATTTGATATTCTGAATTAAAAAATGATTTCCATTTAACAAAATTCATAACATATAAGTTGCAGTAATTAATTTTATAATTAATTATCGCTATCAAAAAATAGGGTGTTTTTAAGAAACAATATCTATCAAAAGAATGACACTTGTTTATGTCCAATTTAAACATGAAATTAATTCCAATGACCACCATTGGATTAAATTGTAAAAATATATTTTAATTAAACATTAAACCCAATTAAGAATATAATCTAACCATGTAAATAAATTATACTAAAAGGGGGTTTTGAATTAAAATTCATCATTTTCACTATTCATTAAAAAATAAACTTTATAGGAAAAACACCAATAACATACACAAACTAAATTTTTATGTCTTGATTCTAATGAAGGACTTTATTTTGTCAAATATAACATATAAAAGTAAGAATAAGTATATTTAAAAATATATTTCTCCATCAAAAGGCGTTTAATCGACCTTTTAATGAACATTAGAATATTTATGCTTAAAATTGGATTCATTCTCATTTTAAGCCTCTATCATTTATTTGATAAATGTAAAAATATTTAAAATATATATATAATAATATTTTAGTTAGTTCTATTCATTCCCACCATTACAACAGCTAAGAGTTAACAACTATTTAAAATAATATTATTATATTATTAATGTGCGACGTAAGATTTCAAAGAAACTTGTTGTTTCGTATTGGGTATGACATCAAAAAAACATCCCCTTTAAAGTAATATCAACATTTCATTCACAAATATTAATAAGTATAAAAATGTCATATTCATTGTTTACTTGTGATGTTACATCCTTCCCACCTTGTGGGAATTGCGTCCTTGTAATTTTTTAAAAAAAAATTGGGCTTTGAGACTTCCTTGAATGTCCCACATCTGAAAAGGAGTAAATAAAACGGTCACTTTAAAACAAAGAAAGAAAAGTACAATGGTCGCCTGAGATAAAGAATACTAGGATCCAATGAAAACATGGATATGGAGGAGAAGAAAAATGGTCATGTTTAGATGGAGAGTGATAGAAAACATGTCTAGGAGAAAGATAACCCCCAGAAAATCACAAACATGTGATGGGTTAAACGGTATTTGATTCCCCAGTAAGAAAATTTAATAGACAACATTTTTGTTTTAAGTTAATTTTTATTGAGGAAATTATTTATGATCTTAACTAAAAACATAAGGAAAGATACCTACTTGTCATGTAGACTTTCAACTTTTACTAGATTTCTAACACAAACTCATATATCCTCCAAACGATGAGTATTTAGGATGACTTATTCACATTAAGAGTGTTGTAATCAAATTCTAGAGAATCACCTATTCCAAAAAAATAACTATATATTTACCATATCATTGGACCTTAACCAAAAAAGGTTAATACAAGATCAGATAATCCCTAAAAAGGATAATCCTTTATAAAAAAATATGTATTCTTAATCTCCAAATTTTATCCAACAAATCCCAATGTTTAACAAGGACAATTTGATAAACAACTATCCATAAAATTCTTCAATGTAAAAAAAACTGAGATTATAACCCAAATAAATGAATAATTTAATCACATAGTATTCCAAGGTAAATCTTAACATTAATCTCCAAATAGCATCAGTTACTCATAAAGTCTCATATTGAAAAGTAATTAACCTAATCACATGTCCTCCTTGATAGGTTAATCATCTCCATAGATAAACCAAAATAAAATTATTATTGATTCATAAAATCATCTAACTAAAAATAATTAGTCAATCTAACCAGGTACTTCATGTAGTCCCGTGGTAGGCAATAAATACCAGTCGCACTTTGGTAGTGGGTTCGATTCCGAAGCTTGGTCTGACACGACGGGTTGTCACACGGTGTGCCTGTTGTCCCTTTTCCCAAAACTATATAATTCTTAAAACATTTCACAAAAAGAGATAATATCTTCAATGATAAAAATAACATAGTTTATACTCTTGTTTATATCATGACATTCATTTTCCATCATAACATATAGTAACCCATAATTACCTCAAAATAAAAGATCATATAAACCCTAATGGTTACCTTTATAATTATTACCTGAAATTCCAGATCGATTTTGATCTCTCGTACATGATGCATTGGATAACTCACCAAGGTTCATTGGTTGATCATGACTCCTTGATAGTTGGTTTAGAATAACCACGAGATTACTCCTTGAATCCCCCATTTCGTCCATTCTATTAATCAGAGAACTACTATAGTTTCCTTTATACAGATTTTCACTTTGGTGCCTCCTAAATCCATCAATTCACTAAAACCAAAAATGTCAGAGTGAGTATATAAAAAAAATCATGACATACTAATGAGGAAGATTAACACTATCATATACTTATCCAAGTTAACTCCAACTCATTCCAACTTTCAAAAATAACAATGACTACATCTAATATACTAACCATTGTGGTTATATAAAACATGTCACTTATTCTTAAATAACACTCTAACCTCTAAATTTATCTAAACCGAACATTGATACCAACTATAATGACCCGACCTTAAAAATTTACATAATATTGAATTAAATGAATAATTCACATTGAGGATATTTTCAGGATCACAGTTTTATAGAAATTGTACATAACTATTACATATCAAAAGATTACAAAGTAGACACTTCTACTTAGTTTCCATTTTTTCATAAAATAAAAACTCCTAAAAAGAAACATGCCTAATTCCATGTTTTAGATATCATGTATTTCCTTGATCCCATCCTTGACCCTATTTATCTTTATGTCATATGGAAAACATTTCCAAAACATGGGATAAGTATAAAAATCTCATTAAGGGATATAAAAACACGGAAAGAAAACTGTTCTCCATGTATACATAAGAATCAATGAAATCATACTTTACTCATTAAACATAAGCAATTTAACATACCTCATGAAATCATAAGATTTATGAATAACTCAGAGAAATCATATGACATAAAAGTAACTTTAGGCATTCATAACATTCTTATGTAGGGAGAAACCCTCATGGTTACAATTGGAATACCCATCACAGTATATTCCATAAATCCTTTCGGAGAAACTTTAGCGTTTAACTCTTTCGCGTTACCGAATGCATTGGAGAGCCATATCAGGCTCACCCACCCTTATTTTATCATGGAACCACCCATCTTCATAAACAATTCCCAAGAACCCTAACATAATCTTATCACATAAAACATGCATATAGGAAACATAACATTTCCACATTTCAATCATAAGATGACAATACAACACATTGATATAATCAAAACATTATCAAAACACTTTTCAAAACCAAAATAAAAGAAAAGTAAAACATGTTATTAATTTATCATTTAAAAAAAGTTATGGCTTGTAGAGGAATCTGAAACTCAAATAATGGGCATGGCGGCATATAATTCATTGTCGCCACATACGTAAGACAAAAAAATACTTTGGTCGTTTAGTAAAATGCTTTGTATAAAAATATTCCGTTTGAATAAAATTAAAATTCCAATGGGTTTATTCAATGTACAAAATAAAGTTGTGTATAAAACAAAATATTCCTCAATGAATGGAGATTAAGATGAAGTCACGTACAAAGGCGGTATCCTTAGATTAAGGATAAATAAATTACACAAATATGTGTGAAAAACATGTATACACCCAATATAAGTGGATATTAAGTTTAAAACAATCATAGTTCATCAACACATATTCATAGAATGACATAATCTTGAAGTAGAGGTTTAACCCAAACAATTTAAATTGTGTTAAGAAGTTCCCTTACAGAAATTCGACAGCCTAACGACGTTACTTTAAAATTAAGAAAAAGATATGATGAGAGATAAAAAGGGTATCTCATCACTTTTACATAACATTTAATAATATAAGGATATATAATAACATATCCGAATATAAAATTATTTAAATAAAAAGACCTATCAAAAAAAGGCTTTTAAAAAGAGGATTGTGAAAGGTTCCCTTTCTGATTTGGGTAACTTTCAAAACATATGCCACATGAAAGAAAGGTCATACAATGAATATGTAAATAACCAGAAATTAAATTATATTACACAAAGAATACAATAATGGTCATTACATAACACACACAAAATGAAATAGTGGAAAATGTAGCATGAATGTCATGGGAACAAAAAGTGAGATAAAAACCCCTTACCTCGTTGTGATCAATCGAGTCATATAACCAAAAGATAATTAACACCAAATGATTCACAGAATACCATGATTATAAATAGAATCATGATAATATATATCAAATGTAATTAAAAAATACACCACATGCAATAAATATGTGGAAAAAAATGGAAATATCACAGAATTGAAAGTGAGATAAGAAATCCCATTACGATAATTCGACATCCTAACAGCGCCACATAAAACTTAGAAAAATGAATTGATGAGATAGAATAGGGTCTCTCATCATATGAACATAAATAGGACAGTATTATAGATATAGATATCATACCCCGACATTAGAAAAAGGATGTTTAAAGACCTGACATAAAATAGATCTTTGAAAATGAGCAGGGTGAAAGAATCCTTTACAAAAATTCAGTAGCCTAACGACGCCACTTAAACTTTCTTAAAATTTATTGAAGAGAAAAATAGAGGGTCTCTAGTCATATGAACATAAAAAGTAATGTTGGATTAATATAAAATAACATCATCCAACATAATAACATGGAGAATAAAAGGAATGACATAAAAGAGAGTACTTGAAAAGAAAGAGAGTGGTAGGATCACTTACCACGTGTCTGACTTGACTCGCTCATATGTTCCTTGTTCATCATGAATGATAAAATTAAAATTATTTATACTTTATTAACAATATTTTCAATGTTTATTATTAATTTCATATCACTTATTACCTTTATATAGAAATTATTTAATTGTTTCAGTTCAAATCAGACATTTTGTTGATGTTCGGTACTTTAGTAAAAAATGAACTTGTTATAATTATAAATCATCCATGATATCAAGATTCCATTATCTAAAAAATTTTATTCATAACATAGATTTCATATATATAATTTATATCCAGTATATATATGAATTTATAATAGTACATAACGTTTGGAGATAAGAAATAAAATGCACCATTCATGGAGACAGTAGGCCATACGTACGCATGAATGCTACATTCATTTATTTTTCATAGTTTAATGGAATGAAAACATAATTATACATATTTATATTATAATTTCAGAATAATATAATATATAATATCATTAAATCCATCTTTTATACATCCCAAATATGGCATTAACGATTCAAATCACTTTGAGAGGGGTAGTAGTCCGCACTTCCTAAAATGAAATTATCGCGTTTACCCATTATGGAAAACATAAAGGTATGGCATAAATTAAAAATAGAGAATCATAATCAAAGCATAAACAATAATATATATTATATATAAATATAGTGAAATATTAATTTCCACCAAGAGAGGTGTTAAAATAATATTTAACAATCATCATTTTGTGAGGCAGTAATTCGCCACCAACAGAAACAGTATGTTCATTAACCATTAAATAGAGGTGTGTGTAGGTGTAGCTATAATAATTCTCATAAAAACATCCTATTATATTGAAGATACTGGTTTGTTACAAAATAAATGAATAAAAAGAGTTTATGGGGTTGGAGAAGCAAAATAAAACAAATAAACATTATAGAAGACATTACCTTTAAATCGGGTAACTCCACTTGGTTTGAACCAAAATGGTTTCTTGAAGAGCTTTCTGCCTAAGTTAAGGCCTCTAGGATGAAGATAGGGATCATTGGATCTTATTTGAGTATAGTTTGGACGATCCAATGGGCTCGGAAAGTTTGAATGATGGGTAGGAAGTGGGGTCTTTTTATAAGAGAGAGGAGGGGCTCTTTTAGAAATCTTGAAACTATTATTTTATTATAAAATGACATTTAGTTTCTAAAGCTTCAACAAGCATTAAAGTAGATTATAATGTGTCTCATGTTCTAAATAAAATCATCCAATAGGTATGGGACAAGTGTTGGATATTTTTTTAAATTTTATCTTCTTATTTATTTAATTTATTCATTAATGATGTAAACACTACATCATCATTGTGTGATAAATAATATTAATTATTTGATGTCTAAAAATTAAAAAAAATTACCATGTTGTAGGAAATATTTTTATCATTATAATTATTATTTATAGTCTAAAATATAAATTTTATAACCCCTTGTAAAAATTGATTTAGTAAAATAATACATGTTTGTGACATTTTCATTTTAACTTTAAATAAAAGGTATTAATGTAATTATCTTACACAAGTGGCTTCATCGGGTCCCAAAAATTGACCCATGGATTGTATTGGTCGGAAATTAATCATCTAATAAGGGTAAGACATTTCTCAAGATATTTTTATATTTTTATAAAATCATTTTTACCTTAAATTATACTAATTACCTTTAATCGTAGTTAACAATACTCAAAAGTTACTATTCACAAAAAATTATTTTCATCCCATTAAACCACATTTTACGTACTGATGAAAACCATGTATGTCATATTTTTTAAATTTTATTCACAAAAGCGGTAATGTTTCATTTAACGAAAAATTCAGTTTTTTAACTACCACTTAGTGGTTTCACTATTCATCAAAAAATAACGTTTTTCAGAAAAATACCAAAATTTAACTCTATGATATATTTGATATTCTTAATTCAAAAATGATGTCCAATTTACCAAATTAATAAATAGAAGTTTCATTAATTAATTTAATAATGAATTCTCACTGTCAATACAAATAGCATGTTTTTAAGAAAAAATATCTATCAAAAAATTGACACTTGTTTATGTCCACCTTCAAAGTGAAAATAATTCCAATGACCACCATTGGATTAAATTGTAAAAATATATTTTAATTACAATTTAAACCGAATTAAAAATATAATCTAGCCATATAAATAAATTATACTAAAAGGGTGTTTTGAATTAAAATACAACATCTTTCACTATTAATTAAGAAAAGAACTTTATAAGAAAAATATCAAAAACATAAAAAAAGTTCATTTGGATATCCTAATTCTAAAGAAGAATTTTATTTTTCCAAATATAAAATATAAAAGTGACAATAAGTAGATTTAAAAAAATGGTTCACCATCAAAAAGGCGGTTAATCTATATTTTAAATTACATTATAATATTTATGCTTAAAATTGGATTCATTCGAATTTTAAGCCTCTTTCATTTATTGGATAAATGTAAAAATATTTAACAAACATATATAATAATTTTGTAGTTAGTTCTATTCATTCGCACCATTACAACAGTTAGGTGTTAACTACCATTTAAAATAATATTATTATATTATTAGTGTGCGACATAAGATTTCAAAGAAACTCATTGTTGCATATTGGGTATGCCATCGAACATAACATCCCCTTTAAAGTAATATTAAAATTTTCTTCACATATATTAATAAATATTAAAAAGTCATATTCTTTGTTTACCTAAGATGTTACAAATTGTCCATGTGGTCAAACGTCTATTATCATCAGAATTATATTCATGATGTAAATATCTTGTATATATTATAAAACCAGTGTATATGTATTTATAATAGTCCATATCATTTGCAGATAAGAAATGAGACGCACCATTTTATGGAGACGGTAAGCGGTACATACAATTGAATTATACTTTCATTTCTATTTAATATTAAATGGAAATAATACATAATAAAACAATGGTATATTATAATTCTAGTATAATATCATATTTTATATATGTTACATAAGTTCATAAACTACATCAATTATATGTTCCTTTTATGGAATTAATAATTCATATTACTTTTGGGGGGCGGTAGTCTGCAGTTTCTCAAATTAAATTATCATATATATACAACATGAAAAGCATAAAATTTTATTTTAAATGTGAATTAAATAAGAATATAGATAAAATAAATATCATATATAATTATTGTTCCATCATAATGGCCACTATGAGGGGTTGGAGGGGAAAATCTAACAATCATCATTTTGTGTGGCAGTAGTTTTTCATACAAAGAAATAGTACGTTCTATACACATTAGAAGGAGGTGACTGTAAGGTTAGTTTGAGTACATCTCATAAAAACAACCTAGTATAATTAAGATAATGGTGTTGTTATGGAAACAATGAATAATATGATCTTAGTGAGTGGTGAAGAAAAATAATGGAAAGGAACATGATAGAAGACGTTACCTTAAATCGGGAAACTTCTTTTCATTCGATCCAAAGGGAATTCTTGAATTTCGGTCTGCAAAAGGTCAGGATTATATGAGGATGGGAGGGATATTTTTAGCTTTTGGAGAAGAGTTTTGAAGATTCAACAGTCTTGAGATGTGTGAGTAATGGGTTATATGTGGTGTTCTTTTATATAATGGATGGGAGGAACTTTAGGAATAATTTGAAATATTATTTTATTATTAATTGATTTCCAAATTCTAATAACACCAATGTGATTTATTTCAAAGATCAGATGTGTATGGGTCAAAATCATCTCATCTAGGGGTTCTTATAAATTTTTAGGTCATAAAAATTACATTATCTTTTAGCATTAACATGTAGTTAACGAAAATATCTTTTACCATGTCTTCATGAATATACATACTATATTCTAAATATAGTTACTATAAATTTTCTATAAAACCTCAAGTGGTTTATTAATGAATTTCTCAACCTTATCTAATTCATTTTACGGAGTCATAGTTTTTTTGGATTATTAAATCATTTAATATTATATTATTTGTTTTGAAAACTCATTTATGTAAATTTTTATACTATTAATATCATGAATTTTTGAAAATCCTTAAAAACATGATTCATTCAAAAAAACTCATTAATTAAAATACTATAACTTATAATCATCAATAAAATTCTTTCATGGAATATAAATTTTAAAAATAAATTAATTTTAATATTTAAAATGTTATTTATTTAAATCGTTCATTAATAAGGTAATCACCACACATTCGTTGTGTCATAATTAAATTTATTTATTTCATGTACAAATATTATAAACAAAATACCATGATTTAAGTAATATTTTTATCTTTATGAATAATTTTTATTGTAGAAATATAAACTTATATTACACCATATAAATTTTACTTTATTTAAATATTCTTGTTTATGTTCTGTTTCCTTTAATTTAAACTGAAAGTAATTAAATATCATTTTCACACAAAAGTGACTCTATGGGGTCCTAAAATCGACCTAAGGATTCCCATTATTGGATACATCTCATACAATAGAGTTAGGACATGTTTAAATGTAATTTAATATTAATATAATATTAATTTTATACCATAATTTACCTGATTTACCCTTTTACCATGTTAAATAAAATATTTACTTATATTACAAGTAATAATTTCTAAAATAAAAGTGTCTTATTTACAAAAAATTTCCCCCCTAATTCTAAATATGGACTATATTTTTTCAAATTATATACATATAAGTAGCTGAAATAAATTTAAAATTAATTCCCATTATGAAAACCAAAAACATATTTTTAAGTAATAAAAACTACAAAAAGATTAACATGTGTTTTTATCCATTAGTAGTTTGAAATTAATTAAAATGGAGTAAATTGGATCAAATTATAATAATATAATCCAATTAATCATTAAAAATAATTATATTTACTATATAACTATATAAATAAATTAGATTAAAATGTTGTTTTGAATTAAAATGCAGTATTTTTCAATATTCATTAATGAAATGAACATTATAAAAAATAACAAAAATTAAAACAAATTAAATTTTGTGGTCTTGATTCTGAATAATAAGTTTATTTTGTCAAATAATATATATAATGCTGTCAAAACTAGATTTAAAAAGGATTCTTCATCAAAAGGTAGTAAAATTGCACTTTCAGAAAAATACTTCTTTTACCCAAAAAATAGAATTTATTCTTATATTATATCTAGAAAAAATATACGATGAATTAAAGATATTACATGGAATATATATAATATATTTTTCATTAAATAAACATCTATAAAGCGTGATATAAAAACAAAATTATTCTATTTTAAATAGGTTTTGAAAATGTCTTCCTTGCAATTTTTTATTTTGGCTTACAAACTTTATTTAAAGTCCCACATCAAAAAAATAGTCAATGAAACTATCACATAAAAAGAAATAAAGATAATTTTAAAGGACATAAATGATAAAACAAACTAGAATTCAATGAAAAGATGGATATTGAAGAGAAAACTAACAATAAAGTTCTGATGGATAGTGATAGAAAACATTACTTGAATAAAGTTATCCACAAGAAAATCAAAAACCCGTGATACATTAAACAGTTTTTGATTTCCTAGTATTAAAAGTTAACAGAAAATGTTTTTTGGTTTTATATTACCTTCCATAATGTTGGTTAATTTATTTCTTATATTGACTAAGAAGATAAGTAAATATACTTACTTTTCAAGTAGTGCTTCATCCTTCAATATGTTTCTACAAAAAAAACTCATCTATTTTCCAAATGATGGATATTCAAGATGACTTTGTCAAACTTGAAGTGTTAGAATTAGCTTCAAGAGACTAAAATTATCCAAAAAATATGAACCATATATTTCACATTCCATTATACATTAAACAAAACCAAAATGGTTAGTACAAGATCAGATAATCCCAAAAGGACAATCTTTTATAAAAATAAATAATACTCCTAATCTAAAATATTTAAGAAACATTACCCAAATAACAAAAATGACCATTAAATATCAAATTGTCCTTAAAATTAATCAATATAATCCAATATATAATTGAAACAAAAAATTCAGGTGGATTCGAACACATAGTCTTCCATAGAAATCTTAATATTTATTTTCAAATAACTTCAGCTACTCTTAAAGTATCATACTGAAAATTAATTAACCCAATAACATATTTTCTATGATAGGATAATAATTTCCATAAATAAATCAAATCTCTATATGTCCACAATAAAAACATAGATTCATCCAAAATAAAATCCCATCATTACTCCTCAATTAAAATACCAAAGTATTCGATTTTCAATAGGCATATAGTGTTCCCAAAATAGAAAATGTATCCCAGAATAACTATTATCACATAATCATAAAATAATTTTACTATACTAAGGATAACCATTTGATTAAACATAATATCTCAAATCAACATATTCATGATCAATACAATTAATTAACTAAAAAGAATACATCATACTAAGAATAGACTTCACGTAGTCTAGTGGTAGGAAATTCACCTTTGTCTGCCTTCAGTTGTGGGTTTGATTACCATGGACTTACACTTTGCAACAAATTATAACACATTATATGGGATATCATTTTTCAAAAACCATATAATTCTTATAAAATTAATAAAAATATGATAATTTTCATAAAAATTAAAGATAAATTATTTTTTCCTCTTGGTTTATCTAATACCTTTAATTTTACATCCCAAAATGTAATAACCATTTATCACCTCAAAAAAAGATCCAATGAACCCCTAGGGTTATCCATTATGTACACACAATAAAAAATAATTCTTTATTGATTATCATTTTCTCATACAAAAATTTATGGTTATAAATACTCGATACAGTATTCCAAAGTAATCTCATCATCAAAAGAGCCATAATAATTTTAAGGATTTCCTCATCCTAAAATATACCATAACATTGGAATCCCATATATATGTACTTATTAATAATTAAATTCTATTGATGATCCTTTAACCATCCTTTTCCAACTTATTCTATAATAAATCTTTCCAATAAACAAAATCGTGGGCCATGTCCAAATATTCATTATGTCAAAACATCGTCTAAGAAATAATCCAAACATTTCATTGGTCATTGGTAGTTACCTCATCCTAAATTCGAATATAATTTGGTATTGGTAAACATATATTTGGATGGTTCTTCTATTACCATAACAGAATATTCTTCGTAGGGAATATATTTTTCTAATGACCATTTACACCAAAATTAAAATATTCAATTGATCCATCTGAATGAACTTCTTTCCCTTTAATAGAGTCAACTAGACGCTTCATTTTTTTCCATGGAAGGATCATTCATTAGGACCATCATTACAACATCTGTAAAATCTTCACATAACTTTAATGAATTTTTCTAGGTATTTATATACACAACCTTGATGCATTGTTTTTTTAATATACATACCTTTATGATTATTAATATAACATTTGTAGGGATTTGTTTTTCTTATATACGATGCCTAATGAAAATCACAAAGGATCAAGTGGTCAATCATGACTCAAGATAGTTGGTTGAGAATAACCAAAAGAGTTCTCATTGCAACTCCCATTTCATTCTATTTTTTTATTTGTAAAATCTTCACAATTTCCTTCATATCCGTTGTTACTTTTCGCTTGCTTGATCCAACAATTTTCTATAAAAAAATTTAGAGTTAGTCTGTCAGTAAAACCATCATATAATATCTTACGACGAAGGTAAATATTAAGATATACTTATTGATGTTATCATAAACTAATTAAATTTATCTTATATAAATATTACTCTTTATAAAATGGTAATCATTATGGTTATGTTGCTTATTCTTAAATAATACCCTAACCTCTAATGTTATCTAAACTGACCTCTGATACCAACTACAAGGCCCCAGCCTTAAACATTTCATAATCATGAATTATGATAATAATTAACATTGAAGATATTTTCATATTTAGTTATTTATAGAATTATGTTATAACTTTAACATGAAAACATGAATATTAAAAGTAGACACTTATACATACTATCCATTTTTTCAAGAAAAAAAACTTAATAAAGAAACATGTCTAGTTTCATGTTTTAGACAGCATGTGTAACACCCAGGTAAATAAATAATATGAAATTTTTATATTTATCCATATTTGTGAATAAAATATTAATATTACTTTAAAGGGTATTCTATGCTCGATGGCTTACCCAATACGCAACAATGAGTTTCTTGGGAATCTTATGTTGCACTCTAAAAATAAAATAATATTATTTTAAATGGTAGTTAATTCCTAGTCGTTGTAATGGAAGGAATGAACATAACTAACTACAAAATGATTATATATGTTTTTCAAATATTTTTACTCTTCACAATAAATTATAGAGGATTAAAAATGCAAATGAATCCAATTTTAAGCGTAAACAGTCTAATATTCTTTAAAAGGTCGATTAACCGCCTTTTGATGGAGAACCTCTTTTAAACCCACTCTTTGACAATTTTATGTGTTATATTTGACAAAATAAAATTCTTCTTTATAATCGGGACATCAAAATTTACTTTGTGTAAATTTTTGGTATTTTTCCGAAAAAGTTCGATTTTTAATGAATAGTGAAAAATGTTGTATTTTAATTCAAAACCTCTTTTTAATATAATTTATTTATATGATTGGATTATCTTATTCATTGGTTTTAAAGTTTAAATAGAATATATTTTTACCATTTAATCCAATGGTGGTCTTTTTAATTAATATCACTTTAAGATTGGACATAAACGGGTGTCAATCTTTTCAATTATATTGTTTAATAAAAACACGCTATTTGTTCTAACAATGGGATTTAATTATAAAATTAATTAATGAAAATTATATGTTATTAATTTGTTCAAATAGACATCATTTTTTAATTCGTAATATCAAATATAGCTCAGGGTGAACTTTTGGTAATTTTCAGAAAAACATCAATTTTTGATGAATATTGAAACCACTAAGTGGTACTTATAAAAACTGATTTTCTGTTTAAATGAAATTTTTCCATCATTGTGTTTTGAATTTCAAAAATCCAACATACATGGTTTTCATTAAGAATTAAAATGTGGTTCAAAGGGATTAAAATAATTTTTTGGTGAATAGTAACTTATTAAGTTTTTAATCGCGATTAGAGGTAATTAGTGTAGTTTAAGGTAAGAATAATGTTTTAATAAAATGAAATGACCTAGACACATGTCCTACCCTCATTGGATGTGTCATGGCCGACCAAAAAATCCATGGGTCAACATGGGGACCCCATGGAGCCACATTGGTTGGTAAATGACATAAATATCTTTTTATTTAATGTTAATGTAAAAATGACACAAACATGATATTTTTTACTAAAACACTTCTTACATGGGGATATAAAAGTCATATTTTTTACTATAAATATTTATTGGAATGATAAAACTATTTCCTACTTCATAGTATTTTTTTTATAATTTTTATACGTCAAATAAATTAAATTATTTATGACATCATAATGATGCAGCGATGACCTCATTATTTAACTATTTAAGTAAAATGGAAAGATAATGTAATATCTAAGACCTACACATGTCCAAAACCAGTTGGATGAGTGGATTTCGAACCCTTATCACCGTATCCTAAAAATATATCAATGTGGGACGTTTAAAATCTGAAACTCTTTTGAAAATAAAGTAACATTTTGTAACTTTACAAGAGTGCCCCTCCTCTCCTCTTATAAAAGGCCCCCACCTCTACCTCCGTACCCACACTCCCAAAGCCTTTGGCTCGGCCAACCACTTCCCATTTTGTCTCTCCACTTCCCTATATTACTCCTTGAAGCCCCACTTTGGGTAGAAGTCTTCCCAAGGAATCCCTTGAGCTCAAACCAAAGAGAGTTACCCGATTTTAAGGTAATGTCTTCACTTGTGTCCTTTTGTTTTATTTTTCCTCTCCAACCCCCTAAACTCTTTTTATTCATTTATTTTGTAAAACATACAGTATATTTAATATACTAGGATGTAGTTATAATATGTATTCGAGCTACACTTACACACATCTTCATCTAATGGTTAATGGACATACAGTTTCTATGGTTGGCGAATTTCTGCCTCACGAAACGATGATTGTTCAACACTCATATAACACCTTCAAAGGTGGCCATTAAAATGTCACTATATTTATATATGATATATAATATTTTTATGTTTTACTTAAGCTTCCTTATTTTTCATTTTTGGAATACCTTTATGGCTTCCATTATGGGTATATGCGATATCTTCATTTTAGGAACTGCGGACTACCACCTCCTCAAAGTGATTTGATTCGTTAATGCCATATATGGGATGTATGAAGGATGGATTTAAAGTTATTATATATGATGTTATTATGGAATTATAATATACCATTATATCATTATTTTTTTCTTTCCATTAAAGTATGATATAGAAATTAAAGTAGCGTTAATGCGTACGTACGACTTACCGTCTCCATGAACGGTGCATTTCATTTCTTATCCTCAAATGTAATGTACTATTATAAGTACATATAATGGATATATATGATTTATGATACGTATAACAGATGAATATAATTCTGGAATTAAAAATATACACATCTCTCATTTAGTTTTAATTCCATTAATATGACAAAGAAATGAAAGTAGTGTTCATGCGTACGTACGGCTTACCGTCTCCATGAACGATGCATTTCATTTATTACCTCTAAATGATTATTTAATATTATAAATACATGTATATGATGGATATATATTATATATATGATATCCAAATCAGGAATTTCATTCTGGATATAAAGAACTTTTGACCACACAAACAACATGTAATTGGAAGAAGTCCACTTTTTACTTAAGAACCAAATATCAACAAAACAGACATTATTAACTTAAATGATTACATAATTTTAATAACAAGTCAATAATTGATATAAAAGGAATAATGAACTTGAAAAAGGTTCTTATGCAAGTAGAAATTAACTCTAGTTTATTATTCAGGAAGTTAAAGAATGATCGAGTCAAGTCGGACCCGAGGTAAGGGATCCTACCGCTCTCTTTCTTTTTAAGTACACTCTTTTATGTCATTCCTTTTAAAGATCATATTTCTTGTTATTGGGATCTTCTTTTATATTACTATTACTGTAATTTTTATGTTCATATTATGAGAGACACTATTCTATCTCATCAATCCATTTTGGAAGTTTTGAGTGGCGCCGTTAGGCTGCTGAATTTTCGTAAGAGATCTAACCTATCTCTTTCTTTTTAAGTACTCTCCTTTATGTCACTTCTTTTAAGCTCCTATTTGTTATGTTGGGGGATGTTCTTTTATATTCCTCTTTCAATAAACATTATTTTAATATCATGAGATACCCTATTTGATCTCATCAATATATTTTGTAAGTTTTAAGTGGCGTCGTTAGGTTGCCGAGTTTTCGTAAGGGATTTTTCATCTCACTTTTATTCCCGTGAGATTTATGCTACATTTGCCAAAATTTTCTTTTAGTGGTTTATGTACTGCCCATTATTTTACTCATTGTGTAATATAATTTCATTTATGATTATTTACATCAATGTTGTATTGTCTTTCTTTCACGGGGTGTATGTTTTGAAAGTTACCCAAGTCGGTAAGGGAACCTTTCACCCTCCTCTTTTGAAAAGACTTCTTTTGTTATGTCTTTTAATTCATATACTATTATGTTGGGATATGTTCTTATATATCCTTATTGATTTAAATTTTATTTTCATGTGATGAGATACCCTTTTTATCTCTCATCAACTCATTTTCTGAATTTTGTAGTGACGCCATTAGGCTGTCAAATTTTTGCAAGGGAACTTCTTAACCCAAATTTGATTCTTTGGGATAAACTTATACTCCTTGAATATATCGTTATATTAATATGTGTGAATAACCTCTGATTACTTTACAATTAATATCCACTTATATTTTGTGTATTCATTTGTCACACATAATTATGTAATTGATTTATCCTTAAACAAAGGATACCGTCTTTGTAAGGGACTTCGTCTCAATCTCCTTTCATTGAGGCATATTTCATTTTATAAACATCTTTCTTTTAAATGCTATATAAACCCCTTTTATTTTTACTTTTATAAAAAAGGAATCCTTTTCTACAAAGTGTTTTAATAAATGTCAAAAAGGAATGTTTCTTTTAACGTACGCGGTGACAATGACCTTTTTCGCCGCCTCGAGTATTATTTGATCTTTGTCTTCCTCAACAAGTCGTAATGTTTTTACAATAAAATAAATACCATATACTCTTTTATGTATTTTGGTATTGAAAATGGTTTTGATAAAGGATTCTATTTTGTCAATATATTTAAATGATATATTGTGATTGAAATGTGGGAGTGTTATCATTCCTTTATATTGGTTTTATGTGTTATAATTTTATAATGGTACTTGGACATTTTATGGGTGGTTACGTGATAAACCATATGATGGGTGGTGCCATGAATACCAGGACGGGTGGTTACATTATAACCTCCAATGCATTGGGTAAGGAAGTCGGTCGTATGGCTATTCCATTAAGTATGTGTGGATGTCGGCCGTATGGCTATTCCATTAAGTATGTGTGGAAGTCGACCGTATGGTTATTCCACTTAAGTATGTTTATGTCCCATGCTACCTTCATATGTTATGTGATCTTTATATGGGTTTTATGGTAATATTTTGGTTACAGAAGGGTAAGTAATGAACTTTTATTTAGTGTAGTGTTTTTACTACTTCGAAAAGGTGAAAAGTATTACTTTGATAAAGTATACATGGTTTACTTGTTGTTTTGAAAAACTAACAGTTTTCATTCTTTGTGTATCCCTTACTAAGATTTTTATTCTCATCCCACGTTTTTGAAATGTTTTTCATAGGACTTATCGTGGAATAGGGTCAAGGATGGGATCAAGGGAAAGTCATGCAACCTAAAACATGGAACTGAACATGTTTCTTTTTAAGAGTTTTTATTTTATGGAAACATAGTAAAAGTTTCCACTTTGTAATCCTTTGAGATGTAATAGTTATGTCCTAATTCTCTAAAACTCTAAACCTGAAAAGATCCTCAATGTGAATTATTCATTTAATTCAATATTAAGTAAGGTTTAAGGCTGGGGAATTATAGTTGGTATGAGAGGTTGGTTTAGATAACTTTAGAGGTTAGGGTATCCTCTAAGCATAAATGACATTACCATAACGGTTAGGATTTCAGAAAGAGTCCTAGTTTTAGATAATGTGAATGAGTAAGTATATATTAGTGTTTATCTTCCTCATTAGTACATGATGGTTTTTTTGATATACTCACACTGACCATTCAGTTTTTAGTGAATGGATGGATCTAGCAGGCACCAAAGAGACAACAGGTTTGAAGGAAACTGTGGTGGTTCTCTGTTTAAGATACTTGATAAAATGGGGGATTCAATGAGGAAACTCGTGGTTGTTCTAAACCATCTATCAAGAAGTCATGATCAACAACTTGAACCTTGGTATGTTCTGTAATGCATCATGTACGAGATGACCAATCGATGTAGAAGTTCAGGTAATAATTATAAAGGTAACCATTATAGGTTATATGATCCTTACTTTTGAGGTAATTATGGGTCATTATATGATATGATGGAAAATGAAAGGCATGAGATAAACTTGAGGTTAAAATATGTTATGATCATTTTTGAATATTTTATCTCTTTTTGGGGAATGTTTTAAAATTATATAGTTTTGGAAAAAGGACAACACACAGACCGTGTGACAACCCATCGTGTCGGACAAAGTTGCAGGAATCGAACCCACAACCAAAGTGCAACTGCTATTTATCTCCTACCACTGGACTACTTGAAGTCCCTGGTTAGTATGACTTATTGTTTTTAGTTATATGACTTTATGAATTAAGAGTAAGTTGATTTTGGGATTTTATGAAAATGATTAACTTATCATGGAGGATATGTGATTAGGTTAATTACTTTTCAATGCGAGACTTTGGGAGCAACTGATGTTTTTTTTTTGGAGATAAATGTTACGACTTATCATGGAAGACTATGTGACTAAATCCTTCAAATATTTTGGATTAAATCTTAGTTTGGTTTACTTTGAAGAATTTTATGGAAAAATTGTTTATCGAATGGTCCTTGTTGAACTTTCGGTTTTGTTTTTCATATTTTGTAGATTAAGAATAGATTTTCTTTTTATAAAGGGTTATATTTTTCTGCATTATCCGATCTTGTACTAACCTTTTTGGTTTGGTTTTGGTTACAGTCTAAAGACATGGGAAGTATATAATTATCTTTTTTAGATTAGGTGATTCTCTAGAAGTTGATTATAGTACTCTTAATGTGAACAAGTCTTCCTAAATACTCGTCTTTTGGAGAAAATATGAGTTTGTGTAAGGAATCTAATAAAATTTGAAAGTCAACATGATAAGTGATTATGTTTCCTTATGAATAAATTCCTCAATAAAAAGTAACTTAAAACAAAAATGTTGTCTATTAACCTTTCCTACTGGGGAATCTAATACCGTTTAACCCATCACAAGTTTGTGATTTTCTTATGGTTAACTTTCTCCTAGACATGTTTACTATCACTCTCCATCAGAACATGACCCTTTGTTTTTTCCTCCATGTCCATATTTTCATACTTGGAATCCTAGTATGGGTTAACTAGGGTGACCTACGTACTTATATTTCTTTATTTTAATGTGATTGTTTTACCGACTCTTGTTCCGATGTGGGACTTTCAAGGATGTTTCCAAGCTCAATTTTAAAATTGCGAGAACGCAATTCCCAAAAGGGGGGAAGGATGTAACACCCCAGGTAAATAAAGAATATGACATTTTTATATTTATCCATATTTGAGAATAAAATATTAATATTACATTAAAGGTGATTCTATACTCGAAGGCGTACCCAATACGCAACAACGAGTTTCTTGGGAATCTTACATTGCACTCTAATAATAAAATAATATTATTTTAAATGGTAGTTAATTCCTAGTTGTTGTAATTGAGGGAATGAATAGAAATAACTACAAAATGATAATATATTTTTGTCAAATATTTTTACTCTTTACAATAAATTATAGAGGATTAAAAATGCGAATGAATCCAATTTTAAGCGTAAAAAGTCTAATATTCTTTAAAAGGTCGATTAACCGCCTTTTGATGGAGAACCTCTTTTAAACACACTTTTTGAAAATTTTATGTGTTATATTTGAAAAAATAAAATTCTTCTTTATAATCGGGACATCAAAATTTACTTTGTGTAAATTTTTGGTATTTTTCCGAAAATTTTAAATTTTTAATGAATAGTGAAAAATGTTGTATTTTAATTCAAAACCTCTTTTTAATCTAATTTATTTTTAATATTATATTATCTTTTTAATTGGTTTTAAAGTGTAAATAGAATATATTTTTACCATTTAATCCAATGGTGGTCATTTTAATTAATATCACTTTAAGATTGGACATAAACGAGTGTCAATCTTTTCAAATATATTGTTTAATAAAAACACGCTATTTGTTCTAACAGCGGGATTTAATTATAAAATTAATTAATGAAAATTATATGTTATTAATTTGGTAAAATAGACAGCATTTTTGAATTCGGAATATCAAATATAGCTTAGGGTGAACTTTTGGTAATTTTCTGAAAAACATCAATTTTTGATGAATAGTGAAACCACTAAGTGGTACTTATAAAAACCGATTTTCCGTTTAAATGAAATTTTTCCATAATTGTGTTTTGAATTTCAAAAATACAACATAAATTGTTGTCATTAAGAAGTAAAATGTGGTTCAATGGGATTAAAATAATTTTTGGTGAATAGTAACTTATTACGTTTTTAATCGCGATTAGAGGTAATTAGTGTAGTCTAAGATAAGAATAATGTTTCAATAAAATTAAATGGCCTAGACACATGTCCTACCCTCATTGGATGTGTCATGGCCGACCAAGACAATCCATGGGTCAACTTGGGGACCCCATGGAGCCACTTTTGTTGGAAAATGACATAAATATCTTTTTATTTAATGTTAAAGTAAAAATGACACAAACATGAGATGTTTTACTAAAACACTTCTTACATGGGGTTATACAAATCATATTTTTTTTACTATAAATAGTAATTAGAAAGCTAAAAAGATTTCCTATTTCATATTATTTTTTATAATTTTTAGACATTAAATAAATTAAATTATTTATGACATCATAATGATGCAGCAATGACCTCATTATTTAACGATTTAAATAAAATGGAAGGATAATGTAATATCTAAGACCTAAACGTGTCCAAAACCTATTGGATGAGTGGATTTAGAATACTTATCACCTTATACTCTAAATACATTTATTTGGGACATTTAAAATCCGAAACACGTTTGAAAATAAAGTAACATTTTGTAATGTTACAAGAGTGCCCCTCCTCTCCTATTATAAAAGGACCCAAACTCTACCTCCTTACCCACACTCCCAAAGCCTTTGGCTCGGCCAGCCTCTGCCCAATTTGTCTCTCCACTTCCCTCTATTACTCCATGAAGCCTCACTTTGGGCAGAAGTCTTCCCAAGGAAGCCTTTGAGCTCAAACCAAAGGGAGTTACCCGATTTTTAGGTAATGTCTTCACATGAGTCCTTTTGTTTTATTTTCTCTCTCCAACCCCCTAAAATCTTTTTATTAATTTATTTTGTAACAACTCCAGTATCTTCAATATACTAGGATTTTGTTATATTAATTATTCGAGTTAAACGTACACACACCTTCATCTAATGGTTAAATAACATACAGTTTCTGTGGATGGCGAATTTCTGCCTCACGAAACAATGATTGTTCAACACTCATATAAAACCTTCAAAGGTGGCCATTAAGATGTCACTATGTTTATATATGATATATAATATTTTTATGTTTTACTTAATATTCTGTTTTTATTCATTTGTGTCATACCATTATGGATTCCATTATGGGTATACGCGATATCTTCATTTTAGGAAGTGCGGACTACCGCCCCCTCAAAGTGATTTGATTTGTTAATGCCATATGTGGGATGTATAAAGGATGGATTTAAAGTTATTATATATGATGTTATTATGAAATTATAATATACCTTTATATCATTATTGTTTTCTTTCCATTAATGTATGAGATAGAAATGAAAGTAGTGTTCATGCGTACGTACGACTTACCGTCTCCATGAACGGTGCATTTCATTTCTTATCGTCAAATATAATGTAATATTATAAGTACATATAATGGATATATATGATGTATGATACATCTAAAGGATTAATATAATTCTTAAATTAAAAATATACACATCTCTCATTTAGTTTTAATTCCATTAATATGACAAAGAAATGAAAGTAGCGTTCATGCGTATGTACGACTTACCGTCTCCATGAACGGTGCATTTCATTTCATACCTATAAATGATTATGTAATATTATAAATACATGTATATGATAGATATATATGATATATGTGATATCCAAATCAGGAATGTCATTCTGGATATAAAGAACCTTTGACCACACGAACAACATGTAATTGGAAGAAGTCCACTTTTGACTTAAGAACCAAATATCGACAAAAAAAACAATATTAACTTAAATGATTAAAAAATGTTTATAACATGTCAATAATTGATATAAAAGGAATAATTAACTTGAAAAATTTTCTTAAGCAAGTATAAATTAACTCAATTTTATTATTCAGGACGTTAAAGAACGATCGAGTCATGTCGGACCCGCGGTAAGGGATCCTACCCCTCTCTTTCTTTTTAAGTACAGTCTTTTATATCATTCCTTTTAAAGATCATATTTCTTATTATTGGGATGTTCCTTTATATTACTCTTACTGTAATTTTTATGTTCATATGATGAGAGACCCTATTCTCTCTCATCAATCCATTTTGGATGTTTTGAGTGGCGCCGTTAGGCTGCCGAATTTTCGTAAGAGATCTAACCACTCTCATTCTTTTTAAGTACTCTCCTTTATGTCACATCTTTTAAGCTCCTCTTTGTTATGTTGGGGGATGTTCTTTTATATTCATATTTCTATAAACATTATGTTAATATGATGAGATACCCAATTTGATATCATCAATCCATTTTTTTAGTTTTAAGTGGCGCCGTTAGGCTGCCGAGTTTTCGTAACGGATTTTTCATCTCACTTTTATTCATGTGATATTTATGATACATTTGCCACAATTTTCTTTTTAGGGGTGTATGTACTGCCCATTATTTTACTCATTGTGTACTATACTTTCATTTATGAGTTTTTACATCAATTTTGTATTGTCTTTCTTCCACGGGGTGTATGTTTTGAAAGTTACCCAAGTGGGTAAGGGAACCTTTCACCCTCCTCTTTTTAAAAGACTTCTTTTGTTATGTCTTTTAATTCACATAATATTATGTTGCGATATTTTCTTCTATATCCTTATTGATTTAAATTTTATTTCCATGTGATGAGATACCCTTTTTATCTCTCATCAAATCATTTTCTGAATTTTGTAGTGACGCCATTAGGCTGTCAAATTTTTGCAAGGGAACTTCTTAACCCAAATTTGAATCTTTGGGATAAACTTATACCCCTTGAATATGTCGTTCTATGAATATGTGTGAACAACCTCTGATTATTTTACACTTAATATCCACTTATATTTGGTGTATTCATATTTCACACATAATTATGTAATTGATTTATCCTTAAACCAAGGATACCGTCTTTGTAAGGGACTTCATCTCAATCTCCTTTAATTGAGGCATATTTCATTTTATACACAACTTTATTTTATATTGTGTATAAACCCCTTTGACTATTACTTTTATAAAAAAGGAATATTTTTCTACAAACCGTTTTACTAAACGAAAAAAAGGAATGTTTCTTTTATCGTACGTGGTGACAACGACCTTTTCTGCCACCGCGAGTATTATTTGATCTTTGGCTTCCTCAACAAGATATAATGTTTTTAAAATAAAATAAATACCATATACTCTTTTATGTATTTTGGTATTGAAAATGGTTTTGATAAAGTATTATATTTTGACAATATATTTAAATTATATATTGTGATTGAAATATGGAAATGTTATCATTCCATTATATTGGTTTTATATGTTATAATTTTATAATGGTACTTGGACATTTTACGGGTGGTTACATGATAAACCATATGATGGGTGGTGCCATGAATACCAGGACGGGTGGTTACGTTATAACCTCCAATGCATTGGGTATGGAAGTCAGCCGTATGGCTATTCCATTAAGTATGTGTGGAAGTCGGCCGTATGGCTATTCCATTAAGTATATGTGGAAGTCGACTGTTTGGTTATTCCACTTAAGTATGTTTATGTCCCAAGTTACCTTTATATGTTATGTGATCTTTATATGGGTTTTATGGTAATATTTTGGTTTAGAAGGGTAAGTAATGAACTTTTATTCCGTGAAGAGTTTTTACTACTTCGAAATGGTGAAAAATATTACTTTGATAAAGTATACATGGTTTACTTGTTGTTTTGAAAAACTAATAGTTATCATTCTTTTTGTATACCTTACTGAGCTTTTTATGCTCATCCCATGTTTTTGAAATGTTTTTCACAGGACTTAACGTGGAATAGGGTCAAGTATGGGAACAAGGGAAAGTCATGCAACCTAAAACATGGCGCGTGGTCTCCGGCTGTTACTGGAAACCCTAAGGCTGCGGTGTCTTCGCGCTTCCCGGTTGGTGTGAAGTTCGCTTCGGACTCTCTTGCCGGATCTGCGAATCCGGTGGATGCTTTGGTGAAATCGAAGACCTCGGCAGATTCTTCAACCTCGGTTCCTCAAGTCAGACCAGAGACCATGTTGCAAGAAGATTTGGGGATTGGCGCGTAGCGCGGTGCTCCGCGGCATCGGGATGGTGTTGTGGCAGCTCCCCCTACTGTGATACAGGATTTTGGTAATGGTGTGGTGCGGGATAAAAATCCCCGGTTGAAGCAAGATGGAACTGGTTCATTGGGTTTGTTCACGGATTCATGTCCGAGCAGAATTCTTCGTAAGGGTTCTTCGGCTCATGTTGAAGCTAACCCTGCCGCAGTTGCAGAGCGACTGTCAATGGGTAAAAATTCATTGATTGCGCGTATTGTTCTTCCTAAAGGTGCTCATCCATGGAATCTTGATGACCTGACTTGCAGAATTTTGAATTTGTGGGGATTTTCTAACTGGAAGTGTGTTTCTCTTGGTCAAGGATTTTTTCATTGTCTTTTTCCATCTACTGATTTGAAGCTTTGGGCATGGAGCATTGGAACCTTGTTTCTAAAACCTGGATGGTTGCATTTACAAGAATGGTCTATGGATTTTAATGTCTCGCGTGCACGAAATGCATTTTCTCAGCTTTGGATTCGTTTGCATGGGCTCAAATGGGTCCTCTGGCATCCCAAAATTCTGCATGATATTGGCATGGCAATTGGGACTCCCATTCGGCTTGACAAATAAACTGAGGATGTTCGGTTTGGGCATTTTTCTAGGATTTTGGTGGAGGTTGATCTTAGTACTACTTTGATCGACAAGGTAACTCTTTCCACCCCTTCTGATAACATTCAAATTGATGTTGAGTATGAAAAAAAGCCTCTTTTCTGCAATGTATGTATGGCTGTTGGACACTCTTTAGTGTTATGCCGGAAGAATATGTCTTGTGAGAAATGTGGTGTGAGAGGACATTCAACATCCCTCTGTCGCAGGAAGTACAACCTTAAGGATTCGATGTTTCCAAAGTCTTCTGCTCATGCTGGTGATGCAATTCTAAAGCCGGCTCCTGACCATGGTAAAGGGCTTCTTTTTTATGAATCTCCGAACGAGGCTCATAGTGGCCCTTCTAATACTCGATCTGATTTGGCTAAAGAGGTTCCTCTAGTTGAGGAAATCCCTATGCGGACTCCAGAACGGGTGATCCCTGATTCTCACCAGGTTGATGTCTCTAATCTGGGTGATGTCCAACTACATGTTGATAATCAACATGAAATCCAGAAGCATTTTCAGTTATCTGAGTTACCTGAGAAATGGGGGAACATTTATGAAGATGAACAGGGGAAGGTGCGTACCCCGATCAGGGACTCGAGCAACGGTGGTCATGCCTCTTATAAGGATGCAATTTTGAGTGACAAGAAAAGTCTACTGAAAGTGAGGGTCCTCCCTTTAAGAGGAGACCACGTAAGGATTATTCTAATGTACCTAGAACTGTGTCTACCAGATCGTCATCTAAGGTGTCAAGGAAAGTGGATTTGGATATCTTGAAAATCCTCAATAGGGACAAGTCTCAATCTGAGTGGGAGACTGTTGGTGATTCTGATTATGGAAATGACATGTCTTTTTATGATCTCTAGACTTGCTCTTGGTGGATGAGGGCATGTCCATTGTTTGACACCATCCGCCTCTCTATTTTCCTTTTTCATTCTCTTAATAAATGGTCAGAAGCTTTTCCTTATACTTTGTAATCCTTTGAGATGTAATAGTTATGTCCTAATTCTCTAAAACTCTAAATCTAAAAAGATCCTCAATGTGAATTTTTCATTTAATTTAATATTAAGTAAGGTTTAAGGTCGGGGCCTTATAGCATGAGTTTTCTTTGATCCCATCCTTGAACCTATTCTTTATTATGTCTAGTGAAAAACTCTTCAATACGTAGTATGAGAATAAAAATCTCAGTATGGGATATATAAAGAATGAAGATGTTATTGTTTCAAAAAAACATATAAACCATGAATACTTTATCATTATGTAAAACCATTCTCCTTTAAGAAGTAGAAAACACACCTCAATAAATATAATCTCATTGCATACAATTTTTATAACCGAATGATTTTCCACAATTACAATAGAAATAAACATATAGAATATAAATATATCATGGGACATAAACACACTTAATGTTAATAACCATATAGTCTCCTTCTATACATTTCACTAAATAGAATAGTCATACGACCGACTTCCATACCCAATGCATTAGAGGATATAATGTAACCACCCTTACTTGTTTTATCACATAACCACCCATTATTTGGTTTATCATGTAACCAATGGTCATTTTTTTATTACGCAACCACCCATTAAATGTCCATGTACCATTATATAATCATAAAACATAAAATATTTGAAATATCATCAAATCACTAATTAAATTTCATTTTCAATAAAAATAAATCATTTCAAGATATTGAAATACTCATTCCATTAAAAAACATTTTTAGTATCAAAATATGAAAAAGTTTATATGGTATTTATTTTCCTTATAAAAACATCACAACTTGTTAAGGAAGGAAAATATTAATTATTTATCACAGTGGTGGAAAGGTCATTGTCACCACATACGTTAAAAACATTACTTTTTCCATTTTGTAAAATGCTTCATAGAAAAATTATCCATTTTGAATGAATGTAAAATTCAAAGTGTTTATTATACACCGTGTAAAAAAGGTGTGTATATTATCAAAACATGTCTCAATGAAAGTTGATTGAGATGAAGTCCCTTACCTTGAGTTTGAATCGTCATGTATGATTCTTGTTCTTCATAAATAATAAAAATATGTAAATTTATACTTTTTTCAGAACATTTTTCATGTTTTTTATTCCATTTATATTACTTATTACAATGTTATTAACTTTACACAATTATTTGTGTAAAAATCACTCGTTTGGTTGATTATCGGTACATGAGTAAAAATGAACATGTTATAATTGAAAATTGTCTATGTGGTGAAAATTAAATTATCTCCATAATTATATTAAGGATTTAAATATAATATATATCACATACATCCATTTTATATGTATTTATATGAAATTAAACACACTGTTAATAGAGATAGTAATCCATACGTAACATGAATGCTACTTTCATTTATTTTTAATATTTAGAGGTATAAAAAAATAATGATTAATTGGTATATTATAATTAATGTATCATATAATATTTTATAGATGTAAAATAATTTCATTAACTCCATATTTTAGACATTTTATATATGTCCTGAATGAGTCTTGTCACATTGAGAGGGTGGTAGTCTGTACTTCTTCAAAACAAATTATCGAATTTATACAACATGAACATCAGTAAGGTATGTTATAAATGTGAATTACAGAACTGTAGAGATAAAATAAATATAAAATATATCAAATATAATTATAGTGCAATCATAATTTCCACCATGAGTGGTGGTAGCGGAAAATCAAACAATCATCATTTCGTAAGGCTTAAGTTCGTCGTACTGAGAAACAATATGTTCTATACAAATTGGATGAATGTGTGTGTAAGTGTAGTTTTAATAAATATAATACCAAAAAACATGTATATTTATGGTACATGTGTTGTTATTTAAAAAAAGAATAATAAGATCATAAGTAGTTTAGAAGGGAAATAATAAAAAGGAATATAAGGGATGACGTTTCCTCAAATCATGTAACTTCTTTTAATTTCAGCCAAAAAGATTTCTTGAATTGGTTTCTTCCTTGGGATAGGATTATAGGAATAAGGTATTGATATTGGGTGGTTATTCAGGTAGTGTTTGGATGGTCCAAGAGGCTTGAGAGATGTGAGTAATTGGCTAGTTGAGGTGTCCTTTTATAAGAGGGAGGAGGGGACTTTATAAATGTTTTGAAATATTATTTTATTATTAATTGATTTTTGAATTCTAATAACACCAAAGTTATATGATTAGAATATAAGATGACGATTGGTATAAATATTCTAATAAAATGGATTTTATATATGTTTAGGTCATAAAATTAACCCTATCTTTTAGCTTTATCCCATAGGTAATTAATTTTACTTCTACCAAGTCTTCTTGTATATTCAAACTATATAGTTAATATTTAAGCTATAATATGACAATAGAACCGAAAATGGTTCATTAATAAAACTTGAAATATTATTTAAGTAATTTTGTCAAATCATAGATTTTTAGGACTATTATATTATTTAATAATATATTATTTGTTTTAAAAACTCATATAATGTCAATTTTATTCTATTAATATCATGAAAATGTAAAAATCCAAAAAAACATGATTATTTCGAACAAACACCATTAATTAAAATATAAAAAGGGCTAATCATACATAAAATTCGTTGATGGAATAAAATGTTTCAAAATAAATTTATTTTAATATTTATAATCTCATTTATTTAAATCATTCATTAATAAGGTAATCGCTACCTCACCATTCTGTCATAAATGAATTTATTTATTTGATGTCAAAATAAATAAATAAAATATCCTAATATAAGAAATATTATTATATTTCTAATGACCATTTATAGTAGAAATTATAAATTATATAACCCATATTAAAATTAATTTACTAAAATATACATGTTTATGTTATATTTTCCTTAACATTAAATTAAATGTAATTAAATGTCATTTTTAAACACAAGTGGATCCATGGGGTCCTAAAATAAACCAAAAGATACCCATGGTCGGAAATATCTCATTCAATAAGGTTAGGACATGTTTAGGGTAATTTAATATTATTATAATTTTATTTATTAACCCATATTTACCAGATTGACCTTTTTACCATGATAAATTAAATATTTACTATGGATACTATTAATAATGTCTAAAAATAAATGATACATATTTAAAAAAATTTAAATCCTGATTAAAAATATTGAATACATTTTTTCATATTCAAAACACATAAATTGCATAAATTTCTTGAAAATTAATTTATGTTGTCTAAACCAAAAACCCGGTATTTAAGATAAAAAACAACCAAAAGATTGACATGCATTTATGTCCAATATCGATGTGAAATTACTTATAATCTCCAAAATTATATTAAATGATTAAAATTTAATTCAATTAAACTTGAATAAAAATTAAATGTACAATATAATTATATAAAAAATAATATTAAAATGCAGTTAAGAATTAAAATGTTGTATTATTCATTATTCATTAAAAAATGTACATTACAAAAAAATTTCGAAATATCATCCAAAGATACTTTGGATGTTTTTATTCTAAGTAAAAAGTTTATTTTGAAAAATAAATAAAATAATGGGGGTCAAATACTTGATTTAAAAAGGGTTCTATATTAAAAGGCGAAAAAACACCACTTTTAGAAAAAGACTTATTTTATCCGAAAAATTAAAATTATTCAAATATTATATCTATAAAAATATAATATGAATTTATAAAATTAAATTGAATATATATAATATTATTTTATTTAGAAAAAAATCTATAAAGTGTGATATGAAAATAGAATTATTCCTTTTTAAGTAGTTTTTCATAAAAACACATCTATAATATTCAATTAGTTTCTATTTCATTTTCAAATATATCTATTAATCAATGAATCATCATTTAATCATGCGTAAACAATATATCAATATTTAGTTGATAATATTCATTTCATCCTTTTCAATGGCTAGGCATTAACTACCATTTAAAATAAAAATAATATTATTTTATTATTTTTCAGTATAACTCAATGTTGTGTGAAATGTTATATTTCGGGGAATCACGTTGTTGTTTGTAGAGTATGCTATGAGAAAAATTTTCCCCCTTTACATAAAATTAATATATTATTCATGAATATAAATATATAAATATATATATAATTTATTCTATAAATAAATGGGGAATTACATACTCTTCTAATCGGTGAGGCACCACATCTGACGGACTAGTGTTAAAAAGAACATCATTGTTTAGAAATTTATTTCTCTAAATATTTATATCTTGTGGCATCTTTTTATAACTAAAAACAAGTATCTTAATCTGCTCATGTTATGGAAATAATGTTCTCTTCCTTCAATCAATTATATATCCATTATTCTTAAACTAGTGAACTGAGATAAAAAACATTTTGTGTTCCCTATTCTTCTTAAAATCAATTCGTATAAGAATGAATTATTCATTACATTGAAAAAATTAAGATAATAATAAAATCATTTGAATTATAAAGGATTTAATAATATCTTCCTATTACTCTAATACATTCTTTCCTTCCAATCAGACTTCAATATTAGTAAAAACATGTGACATAAAAAATTACTTCATAAGTATTTCATAACATGTCTAAGAAGAATATATAAAATTTATGAGAACTCCAATATTAGAAAATTATAATTATATATTCCTCAAATCTAGTTATACATGTATAATTTCAAACATTTTGATTCAATCATTCATATCAGACCCAAGGTTAGTCCGATGAACATTTTCTTGACAAAAACAATTTCAATACCCGATGGACATTCTTAATCATTTTCCATCAGATAAACTTATTATGACTGTGAGTCAGATAAATAAGTGTTAAAAAATGAAAAAAAATTTCTCATTGAAATATGAATAGAAAACATTTTACAATTTTTTTTCCAATATCCAAAAACATTTTCATGCCAACTTAGTCCCAACACATAATGTCTCCATGAACAGATAATATCTTCTTTCATCCTCTATCTTTTATGATTGATTCATAATATATATTCAATGATAATATATTATATTAATATATTATTTTAAATTCATGGTATAGTATAACAATGAAGAATGTAAAAGGACCAAAACAACGGACTGATAACATATATGATAAACTGAAGAAGTTACTAACAAGAAAAATGATTTTTTACTATGAACATATAATGAACCGGTGATAAAAAATTAATGAAAATAATATTTTTTACAATATGTAAATTAATGGTTGTATAATACATTTATTTTAAATAAATATTTATTTTACAATTGGATTGAATTTTATAATGAAATTTGTTATATTGTTATCCAATTTTCATCTCACTTTTATTATTTATAATGCAAAAGAAATATTCACATCTATTGTTTATGTGGTATATATGATTCAACCTTATAATATTTTATCACAAATAATAATATATTTTTGATATTTAAATTTTCATTAGATTCTATTCATTCATGGGTGTTATTATTGAAATATAACCAATGTGGTAATTTTTTAATACACAATATTATTTTTCATTGATATTATTGAAGATTTTGATTCCAAATAAAATATTTCATGATGTATCTCTCAAAAAATCAATGAATATTATTCTATTATGATTGTATAATGAAAACCGATATTTTACATTCATTTTCCTCTCTTAGTGTTCTAATGTGATCGAAAATATTTCTGAAATAATTATAAAAAATATTTCATTCTTTTATTTAAGTTTTTTATTATCAATGTTCATTTTTATTAAACGAATTTATAAAAAATGCATTCAAAAATTAATGATTTATTATTTACAACTAATTTTAACCATTCATGACTGGTCAAAAAATTATTTAAAAGGGTTATTGTTATAACCTTCATAACAAGGCTCTTTTAATCATTACATAAAATGATAAACGGGTCATTCGTTTACCATTTATTGTATGAATGAAATTACCCAATTTCATAAAAAATATTTATTTTAATCTTCAATTATATTTTCATTGGGATATATTAAAATAAATTTATTCTCATTTTTTTATTTTTAACTATATGAAAAAATAATTTTCAATGATAATAGCAAGTAGTCCTCAACAAATGTTCCATGGGATATTTTAAAAATATTTTCCATAAAATATGACAACATTTAATTCTATTTCTGCAATAATTGGAATATGATCCATGAATAATAATATTATTGTTTCTATAAACGAATTATGATAATTATGAACTGGTGTTATTGAATCGTTTTTATTTCAATAGGTTATAGTTTAATATAATGTATATGAAATCCATATGCATTTCAATTTTTATAATATTAAAAATAATTTTTGATCTTTTTCCAATAAAAACAATGTATTATTTGATAGGGGGTACCTTGTAATATCCCCTATTTGTTACTCTTTCACATGGTTAGAATATGTTTGTTAAAGAGACCTCAATCACACATTCACATACACGAGAGAATATAGACTAGTTTGGTTGTGTGAAAAATATAATGTGGATACAATAATTGATGGTAATATAGTTAATTATCATATTGCATAAGTAATATAGATATCTGAATAAATAAAATTGAATATAAGTACGTGAAACAATAAGATATATTGGAAATGCCACAATAAAATGAATTGAATAATCCAATAAATAATAAATGAGTATAGTAAGGTCATTTTGCAATGTAACTATATGTCATGATATAAGTTATAAAAAATAAATGGTTTGAAGAGAAAAAATAATTGCTCTGGAATTCCATTTTGGTCTCATCTCAAAACTGTTCCACATCTGTCAAGAAAATAATCTACATAAAATAAATTTTCACATGTTCACTCATTCATCTGTGTTATCTTCTTAGTCTAAAGACTGTAGACCAAATAGGGTGTGAGTATAACTCAGTAGGTCAATTCCTCCATATCTAAATAGAACTACTCTGATAAAATTTCCATTGAAAAATAAAAAATTATGCATTAAAAAATTAAAAAAATATATTAATACTATCTAAACATAAATTATCACTATGTTGTACTATCTTTTAGAATGTCTTACAACCATTCAAAATATTAGCACATAGCCATGGTATATCATAACCTTCCTTACTACCAAGACAAAATGTCTCTAATCACACCTCATCCCCATGTATACTATAACCACATAACGGAGGTTTACATTATATTGGTATAGGTCAAAATTGCTTGTATAATCATTTCATCATATATTCCGTGACTAGGCAGATGTATCTGCATTTCAGCATGTCTTATGTCCTATCCTGACATATAACTAATTCAACAAGTTATGGGCCTAGACCAATATATAAAAACCACACCAATGATATAAACCAACACCACATACATATATTACAACATGTAAATTATATTATAATTCATATCATAAAAATACCAAAATATCACATTATTAATATAAATGGTTATTAGTGAAAATTATAATTTATCATCCAATCACAAATTTCATGAATCTTTTTGTTCTAAACCAATGAAAATAAAATTATCTATATAACCATTTCATACCAACAATAATATATATCAAGAAAAACCTATATTCCATGGATTTATAAACACCCTTTTTGAAATTAAACAGTTCATTTATAATCCATGGTTCAAAATTGTTTCCACAATACATATAAATTATAAAATGGGTCCAAATGAAATCAAATGCAATCTAAAATTCATAAATTGTGTTGTTTACTTCATTATAAGTTGTTGAAATTGAAATATTTCACTAACGTTATGATTATGAAAACATATGGATTAGGTTATACTCTTACATTTAACTGAAAATCAAAAAAAATCTTTATAAAAAAAATGCCCATGATGTACGAAGTTGATAATGATCTCTAGGAGGATCATATGTCAAAAATTATAAGTATCAAAACCATAGAAACACATGTTCATGGGACTACACCATAATGGTTGGAGAGAAATGGAAGAAAAAGGAATACATAACCAAGGAAACATACCAGATATTAGATACAGAAAAGGGATGTACATAATCAATAAAGGCACTCAAAAATTTCTTGGATGGATCTGTAGGTTTGATTGGTGATGTTTGTACAATTGTTAGAAATATAATTCAACCACATTATATACATTAAAATAACTAGTCTGGTAATTAAATGGTGTTTAATATAGTTAAATTTCATGTAATTCATTTTAGAAGGACACACCAGAAAACTATCTCCTCAACAAAATTTTAAATTCACTGAACCACTAAAAAAATTTAATCCATTTAGACTTTATTTAATTATTATGAATATTGTTTATCACCCATTTTTCCTTATAAATGAAAAAAACCCGTGATGTCCCATCAATATACTATGAACATGATATAATACTTGACCCATTTTTCACAGAGTCGACTAATTGAAACAAATAAATGGACTAAAAATTTATTTCATTTTCTATAAAAAAAATTCACTCCTTGTTGGTCCTATATAGTTTTCTCATGTTTTATCACAACCCAATACTACATTTCATCAAATACAAAAACATTTAAAATTAAAACCATTCAAACATTGTTTAAAGATGTGTTCATACTAAACCAAAATATACATAATGAAAACCCAATGAGAGGAATAAATAGAAAAATGAGAGGATCTTAAAAACACCTGAACATAAAATAACCCATTCCTGAGATTCTCCACGAATCACTCTAGGTTTCTAACAAACATGTATTGACATTGTGATTATATATCAAAATAATTCTCTAATTTATCATTATAAACTCCCATATAATTCCAATGAAACCAAAAAAATTAATTTACATACAATGGATTTTCATCTCACTAGAATCAAAAATTTATATTAGATTACCCAAAAATGATGAATAAGCACAATGCTCGGTGTTTTTTATATCTATCACGTGAGAAGGGTTTGATGAATATTTCCAAATTTGGGACATTTCCAGCACATCATGCATAGAAATATATTTATGTGAAAGGGGCCAATGATACACCATAGAACCGATCCTATCCTATATATCAAATGTCTTGATTAACATGGGTGTTAACTTTCACTTTTTCTAGATAGGACTTTTCTGTTGCCTAGGTGACACTTGAAGGAAAATGGAAATGACCAACATTGAAATCCCTAGGTCAAATCTAATGATCATCATATTATTTTTTCATTCTCCATATGATCACTGACCACCTCTGGAAAACATAACATGGTTTGGTGTGTTTTCCATGATATTATGCCCGACAAGGGAAAACCCATATGCATCTAAAGAAAAAAAAAGGAAAACAAAATATTATTTCATAAAAACGTAAAAAGGTTCTATTTGGATAGATTGGTAGAAGAAATTAATATATGAAACTCATTGATTTCCATATGTTTCTCCTATTATACAAAAAATTTGAAAACAAAAGCTCATAATATATCTTCTAGAACCGAATAGTTTATATAGATTAACCATCATTCTATGGATTGTATTCCATACTCAAATGAAAATATGATACCAGATCCATATAAAGACCCTTCCAAAAGTTCTTCATTAAAATAATATCTCTATCTAAAATGATACTCATATGAACACCATGAACATTTACTAACATGTTCATATATAGACATCCCATATAATAAATTATTAAGGTATATCTATTATATTAAATATGGGTTCCCTTTCTCAATCAATCCAAAATCACTGAAACAACATCATTTATATATGGTTTCATTGTAATCTTATCAAATAAATTCATTAAGATATCATCCCATTTCAACATAGGAATTGTAAAAGGTTGTAAATGAACTGATGGCCTCTAATGTATGGATTTCATTTACTATAAAGTGAATCATCACGCCATATTGACTGCCACATATTTTTCCATTATTGACCCCTAGTACTATCTAGAGATTTCATGATAAATAATTTTTAAAATATTATCTACCACATATCTTTAAGAATTAAAAATGACATGAAATCCTCATGGAAGGCCATGGGAACCCATTACTATACATAGGAAGGAATATAATATCCACTTTTATGAGGCCATCCCGATGGTGACACCCAACCATATATGATGAATCTCTGAAATATATCGTTTTGACCAGATTGATTCATAGTATTGATATGGTCTTCTAGCATAGGTGTAACTGATGTTGAATTCAAAGCCATTCAACCCTGAGGATTCAAATCCTCTAGAAAAAATATCTATAAAGGAATTCATCATTCACCACACCTCACAAGTTTCATGGACTATATACTTCTGAATGTTCTTATTAAAATATTAAATGATATAATTATCCATTCAAGGCATTTAATACAACTAAAAATTGAATGACTAATGAAACTATACACACTCCTCTTTAAATGGATTAGGTCCCACTAATAATAGATGTACCTAAGGCTCATCTAGTCTTTTTATACCACAATCCACTAACTAATGAGATAATGATTCATACATATTTGGTTTTACAAAAATAATACTAACAATAAATAGTGTGTAGGATAATTTCACTTATGCGGTCTCAGCTATTTGTTTCTATAAGAATCCAATCTATCCACCTATATCAGAACTATTGAGAATATAACTCAAGATGAATTCCACTGCATGGTATACTCATTACCCATTAGAAGAAAAAAGCCAATAGGTATGGAGGTTACCCATCGTTTTGTCCACTAAAAATCATCCTCATAGGAATATCTCAAAATAAAATTCACTCAGTTTTTAGTTTTCGAAGACATTGGTGTTTCTATACAAGATAATTCTAGGATAAAGAGTGGATAAAGACCATATAAACCATGGAATATCTGAGATTAAATAATTTTATTGGGGTTCTCCCATAATAAAATTGTTGGAAAATTATTAGGGACAATTAAAACTACTTCTTTTGAGATGACATACCCCTAATGATCACATTATCAATCCCGAAACATCATTTGTTTACAATGGCCAAAATTTGATTCTCATTAAAAATACCTTCGGTGATGTCAAGTTGTTGGTCTTGGTCATCTAATTTATTAGATTCCACTATGATATTATAAAAAAAACCACAATAAACTGATCCAGAAAAGTAAGAATGATCATGTTCATCAATGCAATGTAAATATACAGTGAAATAGTAAACCTAAATTGCATCACTATGAAATAGTACATGCCATAACATCTAGTAAAATAAGATAAAGCCATCTATTATTGCATAAACTTAATCAAATGGCATCATGAACTGAAATTTATTATGGATAAGTCCCTATAACCTTTTATATGGTTGATGATATCATCAATATCTGGAAGATGAAACTAGTTCTTGATCATCATCTCTAACAATCATTAGTAGTCCTCATACTGGCACAAAAATGCATCATCCTTCTAGGAGATGATAACTATTTTTCCTAAAGAAATGTACTCATTCACATGAATCCGTTAGATTCTAGATCATCTATATAAAAATTAAAGTCCTGAATATTTTTAACTTATATTTTTAATGCATGATAAAAATAATCTATGCTTTAATCACTAACTCGATTGTAAACCATTTTCTCGATTGGGATGAAAGTTATAGGACATGCCTAGAAAGTAATCCTAATAATTATTTAGAATTTAATGATGAAATATCATTCTCTATTCCATCATCATACAAGGAAGGAAGAACTATATATTACAAGATTTACTATAATCTACAAGGAAATGGTTCTTCATGAACAACCATAAGATTCTATTCATCCTATTGAAAATAACTTCCTTCTTTTCTTGGGAATGAAATGTGACTCTCCACTTAGAACATTCGATGGGATCTTGGTATAGAAAAAACTAATCCTTAAAAATAATAAAATTGAATCTTCTGTTCTCTATCATGAAATTTTCTCAAAATAATCCATAACCACAAATCTATAGAAATAACACCTTGAAAAATCTAATATTCTAAGACCACACTTTTAACATTGTAAAAATGGTCAAAAAAAGATCCAAAATTTCTTGATAAAATCCAAAAAAGTATACCAAATATTTTTGATTAATATGAATATTCTATTCTTGTATAAAAAACATCGGAATGTTTAGATGATACCCAAGTCATTCCTCTAACATTTGATGGTCTTATATCAATTAAAGATAGAGTAGTATTTGTAACGTTCTGCAACGCAACCACTCTTCCATGGGTTCCAGCCTAACACAGCAATGTTATTCCCACGTCCATGTAATACCATTACTGTATGAGGGTACAACATCCCCATAGTAAAAAATGTTTTTTGGAACTCTAGATACTAGTAAGATATAAGGGAGTTGAGTACACCCTCATCTCTGGTTCAAGCCATGTTCCCATTCTAGTACTCTATATTAGTAGGTGGCCCGGTATGATGTATGTATGACACTCCAATGCGCGGTGCAAAAACTAATGCCATTTGTTTCCCATGTTAAAATACTAATATCCCTATAATAGAAGTAATCCATACCATGTCTTCCTACATTAATGACTATTTTTTATTATGTCTCCATAGAGAAAACTGTTATAGTGAGGATTATTTCCAATAGAAGAAGATTTCATATTTTTTCCTTCTAAAACAACCCGACCATTACTCAAGGACTCTCACATATTAAATTCCATAATTTTTTTTCTAATTTTTCGCATAAAAAATCCACATTGGTGGATAATGTTAACCCGGGATCATATCTCATATAATCTAAATTTTCAAAATCCAGTTCCCTGAATATCTCATCAACTACCAAATATGACACAAAGCACTGCAGATAATTGGAAATTTCAATGTAGTCTGGAACTAAAATTCCTACTTAAATCTAATGCATGAAATAATGATCATTACCATCACCAAACATATCCAGATAGATTTTTCGTAGTAACATTATCTCAATGACATTCTAATATAATTCATATTGATACACATAGATCTCTAGAATGTTCCAACCATGCTTTCCTGGACCACAGTTCTTATATGAAACATGATTCACCCTCTTATATACGTGTGTATCATGATTCTCAATGATCATTTTGACTAAATTGATAGAATACACAACTATATAGGGAGTCCCCCTATTTTATTTATGCGATATTTTCAACTATAAATTACATTCAACTAAAACATTAAAGACATGGTACAGATAATCATTCTTAATATAGATCTAATTACCCTATTCAAGTTATTTCCAATATGATAAATGATATAATCCTCATGACCTATAGGATGATTTGGTTTAATTTCATTAGGATTTCAAGGATTGATACGCGCCTCACACTCAAATATCAGATAGAGTGGATTGATTTTCTCTACATGAAATACACACTATTAAAACATTAGCTATCAATAAGGCAAAACTCAATTGTTGAAAACAAAATTGTATATCTTGCACATGGAATCTCTAAAAATCATAACGTGCTTTTAAAAATAGCATAATAGTTTATTTATTTAATTTCTCATATATTACTGGTATCTCATGTAACAGTTATATATAAAAGTTTATATTGAATTCAATAAACATATCCATATCATGAACCATTAACGTTAATATATATACATATGTCCCTATTATGATGAATTCATACACATCTCATACCATATAGGGCCATCTGTACAAATATCAAGAACAAATTACATTAAACAAAGAAACCTCACACAACATTTTAATCACCACTGTTTAAATAATATAAATGATAATAAGAAGAAATATAATCAGAAAACCAACAACGGTACTCAGATGTTTCCATATACACAATATAGGTACTCCCATAAACAAGCTCCCCAATAAGGACTGAGACATAGTAAACTGCAATATACATTTCCCAAATAGTAATTAAATGAAAATTAACCTAATGGGATCTAATACATCTTTTCAGTGTCCCTTGATCCATAAATCTCTGACATGGTAGAAATGTGTTGGATACAAAACCCCAAGAACAACTCCCCATACTCAATAGGATGTTGAAATGTATTGGGGATGTGATAAGTATAGTATATAGACTATAACACTTGGATACAACATTGACAAATAATAAAAATAAGTAATATAGAAAATGTTTAAATATCTGAGTTTTTAAGTAATGGAAAAAAAAAGATACATCATATATTCAATAATATTCCCATCAAAATAAACTAGTAAATAATACAGGAATAATTTAATAATGAAATGGAATTTAAGCTAATGATATTATAGAACTAATATAAAATGAAAGACTAAGAGACCCAAAATTCAATGGTCTCAAATCCCAGGTTAGACATATCTCCAAATATATTCCCATCCAACTATAAAAAAATACACTAAGGTATTATTGTCTTGCCGAATATTAATTCCTGGTATTCTTCAATGAATTCAAATGGTGTACCTAATAATGTGTGCGTATGACTCAAAATGTCATTACCACGTTGTCAAGACATATCCATCATGGAGATATTTAATCAAATAATTTATTAATAAGGGTATTTAATAATTAAAAAAATAAAATTTATACCACATCAAAATACTTTGACGACATTCCTTAATATCTATGATGACATATTAATACCAAGACAATGATGACCATATAACCTATCTCCAAACACTATCAAAATATATCTGAGTAATTCTCACAACCATTAAAACCAAAATGTTTTATCCAAGGTAGAAATCAACTAATCATTGGTAAAACCCATTATATATGCATTTCAATATTTAATCCAGGCCTGTAACGATGTATCGATATTTCAACACGTATTAAGGACTAGTTCGGAATATATTCAATTCACAATGTTTGAAGTCACATCCATATATATTATAATTCAATCATTGATCAAGACTAATCCCGGTATAAAATAATTTCATCAAAATACAAGCCCAATAACTAAAATTTTCATTATAGAATGTAAATCAAAACACATATCAAAGATAAATATGATACCATAATATCAAATTATCTTGATAAATGGTTAATAATGAAAATTTAAATTTATTATTCAATTAAAAATTTCATCTCTATTTCTTTTCAAAACTAAAAAATCCAAATTTCACAATAATATAGTCATACTAAGGTGAGAGTTTGTTAAGGAAGCTCCAAAATTGCATGTTAGGATTAGAACACTTTAATCCATTATACAATTCAGTTATAATATATAGTTTCCTCACTAAGACATTATACAAAATTACAGTAAATAAATAACTGGATCCATAATGAATCCATAAAATATCCTAATTGAACAATAAATTTATTAGGCAAAAGAGATTTTGGAGAAACTAAAAATTTTCACATGATTTAATATTATCAAACATTTGGATTATGGTTTTGACATCCTAAAATTAATTGACTAACAAGGAACACCTTTTGTGGAATATATCAATGATTAAGTGGGTGTGACTGATTGCAATAAGGGTCTAAGATAAACATAGATCAAGATCATAACCAACAATGAACATGTTGATTATGTTATAGTGCATTGGTTTGAGAAATAACAAAATGAAGAGAAAAAAACATAATCACTTACTAGGGGTCAGATGCATAAACAGGACGTCCAAAATCAATTGAGGTACTCTCAAATCTCATTGATGGTTCCCTTGAGTTGGGAGGATAAGGCTACACATGAGTTTGATGTAATATTCAACCATAAGGCATACTTAATAAATATAGATGGAGAATTCCATACTACGTATAATAGTTACATGTAATGTAATTATTTATATTGGTATAGAAGAAAAATTCATCTCCTCAACTGAATACTAAATTCTCTACAACACTACAATATGTTTAATCCATTTACATGGTATGTAATTGTCCTGAATATGGTTTCTCTAAACATATTCCTTATTAAATACTCAAATCTGATTTTAGTATTCTCAATGTACCATGAAATCAAGGTAAAACCTGACTCATTTATACTCGGACTCCATTAATTCAAATTATACTTCATACCATAGCTTTTATTTGTTTTCCCTAACTATGTATCCCTTTATGGTCCTCTATTGTTATCTCAGCTTTCCTCAAAACCCAAGACATGTTTTTTCAATAACACAAACATTCATGTTTATAACACAGACACTAATGCTTTTGGATTTGGAAAGACTAAACCGAATAATGTTTAATAGAAAAAAATATTGATATAAACCAGAAAAAATATGGGATTATTCATATATATTCCATAATGCATTGGATAATGAGTAATGTTCTGTGATATTTGGTTGTGAATCTGAACATATAGAAAGCCTAATAAAATTTTAACATAATTAGTTATAACATGACCATAAATGGGAACATGAGAGGTTATCTCAAGCCTGTAGGAGGTAAAAGTGTAGACATCCCATGTTTATCGTTTTAGGAATTCCATGGTGAGTATCTTTGATAAAATGTTTTTATATTTGTTATTATTTTATAAATATATTTCCTATTATAATGTTATTTTATAATGCCTCATGTAATTTGATTCGATTGTGATCTACGTCTGATGACCTATAAATATTTATTTTATGATAAATATATGTGATATTTGAAATGAAGGGTATGGTTTTGAAATGTTAATATAACTTTATCATACACTTATGATAATTTTCGTTTGATATCCCCTTTATTTACCCTTGTTAAACATTTGATCACAACTATTCTTTTGTTTCTATTCCCATGGTAATGACAAAAATGTATTATGAATGGTATGCTTAGGAAGGGTGATTACAATGAAAAACTAAGAGGGAGATGATGTTCTTAACTTATAAATCAGTTTTTATGTACCTATATTATAAAGGGACTAATCTATTCTCATCCTTTGGAATGTTTTTGTGAAATATAATAAATACCAATCAATTAATGTATAATATCTATATATGAATAATGATGTCATTATAATATCTTTAATGAAAAAATATATTGATTATAAAAATGAAGTGAAATATATTATATATATCTAATTATATTAGTGTATATGAAAAAAAAATATTATTATATATATAGATATATTTAGAAAAATTAAATATACAAACTAGTTCATATTAAATATAAACTCTATTTTTAGAAAATTCATCTTTTACTTAAAAATTAAAATCATTTGAAATATTTTTAATGACTTTTTATGTGGAAATTATATGTAATTTAATAAACTTTATGAGGTATATTTTTTAAAAAATAATATCATATTTTAAATAAACATTTAATCATTGGATTTTAGTGAGTTTTTTTATTTTTCATAAAAGATATATATTCACAAAATAGATAAACATACTGATTGATATAAAACTATAATTTTTTTGATTAAATAATGTGATAAATTTTATATATTAAATTATGTATTATTAATTAAATTTAAATAATATATATATATATATAATTAAGCAATTCCTTTAGAATCATTTTTTTATAATATTTAAAAAAAAATCATTTTTATAAAACCTATTTTTATTTGTCTAATTTTTTTGATTATAAATTTGTTAATAAAATATCATATTAAAATTTATTTAAATTAATATTTTTGAATATACATATTAGTATTATTATAAATTTATATAGTAGATATTAATTTTAATAGAGTTAGTTTATTATTTTATAATTCTTAAAAAGAATTTCATTGAAAAAACAATTTATCATAAATTTGTGATGATAAAATGTTTAAAAACTAATTTATAAGTTTTCTAAAAATAATATCATTAAAAATAAATTCTATATCTTAAATTTGGTTGATAAAATATGGTAAATATTCCATATTAAAATTTTCAATATATAAATTTTCAATACCATAAATATTTGTCTCATTAGTATTGGTAAATCCATAAAATCAAGGATAAGATTATGGGTTAAGATAATAAAAATTACAAAAAATATATTAAATCAATATATTTTTGTTTTTTAACACTCAAGAAATATATCTTTTTATGTATTTTTTTTTAAATTTCTCTTTGATAATTTATTTTAATTTTTTATGTAATGAAATATATAAAAAAATAACCCTTGATTTTTTTTAAATGATCACATAATTTAAAAAAACATTTAATGAGCCATATAGATTATTGGTATTAAAATGTTGTGTTTCTGTTGTATTTTATGTTTTTAGTTGTTAAACATTTACATTATACAATTATTCAGCACTTTTCAAATTCACGTAGAAGTATTAGAAAAATTAACAATATAACTTTTTAAACCATAATTGGAAAAATAATTATATTAACCATGTTTGGAAACATATTTTTTATTATAATAATAATGTGTATGTGGTTTTTATGGGTTCTATGTTCTGAGAAATACTATTTTGATAATTATTTTAAATTTAAATAAGTAAGCCCTAAAATTACATTAATGATCATTATTGTTATATTGTATTTTATTAAATAATTAAAAAATAAATGAAATCATGGAATAGGAAATTTGGATGTTATATGATGAAAAATGTCATACCATATCCTTTTATATGCCAATGGAATATATTTAATTAAATTTCGAGCCAATTATATTGAATATCTTTTACTATATTGATAGTTATAAATAGTTCAAAAAGGATAAATATATATAGATAATGGGTTAATGTAACCTAAAAATAAATATATACACTATTTAATTATATTAAATAAATAATTTATAATATTTAATAAAAATTGAGTCTAATTTTGATCCACTTGGCTTAAAATTTAAATTTATAACCTACTAATTTTTTAAAAAAATATAATTTTAATATTCCCTCTATTTTAAAAGGACACAAATTCTATATCTTAATTACAAAAACATAATTCTTCTATTAAAATAACATTGGATATTTTAATCAATTTATTACATATTAATAATTAATAGTCGATTCTATTATCTAAGTACCATTATATGTGTCCATAATGATTAATCTAAATGAAGTCTACTAACGATGTGGAAATCTTCTTACCTAACCTCAATCAAATTATTTATTTTTATGCATCCTATAATTAGATTATAATATTAATTAAATAATATGTTTATAATCAATAATATGAATATAATTCCGATTGCTTAAAAATTATTTAACCTTTAGAGAAGTCAATAATTAGAAATTAAATCAAATCACCACTGTTATTTAGGTTTTGAGATTTATAGAATTAGGTCATAACTCATAAATAATAACATGAGTAGTAAAAGTTTACACTTATACTAACTACCTATTTTCCCCTTAAAATAAAAAACAAAATAAAATTAATTATGGTTTGTTTCATGTTTTAAAAAAGAACGAATTTTCCTTGATCCCATACTTTACACTAATCATCGTTAAGTCCTATGAAAAACATTTCAAAAAATTTGAGTGAGCTTAAAATTATCAGAAAGCTACACATAAAGAACGAAAACTATTACTCTTTCTTAAACATGAAAAACATGAAAACTTTATCTTAATGTAATAAATTCCATATTTCAGAACTATCAAAACACTTCACTGAATATAAGTTCTTTTCATACCCTTTTTGTAACCAAAATATTACTTTAAATCCCATAGAAAAATATATAACATATAATGGTATCTTGGGGCATAAACATAATTAAATGGAATAAACATGCAGTTTACTTCCACACATATCACTAAATTGAATTTCCATACAACCGACTTCAATACCCAATGCATTGGAGTTTATAATATAACCACCTACCATTGGATTATCATGGAACCCCTTGTCAGTTGGTTTATCATATAACCACCTCATCTTGGGTTTATCACATAACCTCCCATCAAATATCCATGTACCATTACATAATCATAACACATAAAATATTACAAATATCAACATTTCTATAATAACATATCATTTGTAATCAAGAGAAATATTTTTAAGATATTAAAATATTAAATCCATTTCAAAAACCATTTAAAATACCCATGAAACCAAAAGGAAAATAAGTTATTTATTTTCCTATTTTAAAACACATTAATTATTATAGAGGAAACAAAATTTGAAATAACAGTTACCGCAATAGGGGAATTTTTATCACTGTATAAGTAAAAACCATTCCCTTTTGTCATTTAGTAAATATTTTATAGAAAAAAGATTCTCTTTTAATGAAATTAAAAGTAAAATGGTTTTATTATACTACTTATAAATGAATGAGGTTTATATTATGATAACATTTCTCAATTGTAGGAGACCAATGTGATGTCCCTAAAATGATCGTATCCTTAAAATAAAGATAATCCAATGACATAATTATGTGTGAAAAATATAAATACACCCAAAAAAATATAATAATCAATTTAAAACAATTATAGGACATTTACACATATTCTTAAAATAAAAAAAAACAAATGAAATGGATATTTAAATCAATGAATGGAGATTGTGTTACGATTTCCCACACAAAGCATCTATAAATAATGTAAGAATTTTTCAAGGGTGTGATTATGTGTAGAAAAAATATATCCACAGAATTTTAAGATGGAATTAAAACATAAATAATTGAACATTTAGTCCACACATAATTTTGGCATAATATAATCAATGATGTATACGTATGACCCAATGAGTTCAAATTGAATTTTGAAATTCCCTTACCTTGAGTCCAAATCGTCACAATGTTATTTTTTCTTCCTGAATAAAAAACATCAGTTAATTAATAATTTTTTGGGAATATTTTTCAGTTTTATTAATCCATTTTTATCACTTATTACCATGCTATAACAATTACATAATTATTTATGTTAATATCGGTCATTTTGTCGATATTCAGTACATGAGTCAAAAAGTAATCTATTTGGATGTAAATTGTCCATGTAGCAATAGTCCACCATCTCTAGAATGATAATAATGATTTAAATATCATATATATCCTGTAAATATATATTTATAATATCCAACAAAATTTGGATATAATAAATGAAATGCACTGTTCATGGAAATGATATGTGGTACGTAGGCATGAATGCTACTTTCATTTATGAGTCATATTAAAGGAATTAATACTAAATGATAAATATGTATATTATAAATAATTTATAATATATAAGTTATATAGGTTACATAATTTTATTAACACATTCTTTTATAAGTTCCACGTATTTCATGAACATGTCATATCATTTTGAGGACGTGATAGTTCGCACTTCCTAAAATGAAAATAGAATTTTTACATATTGTGGAGGACATAAAGGTGTGTTTTAAATAATAATTATATAATAATATAGAAAATATAAATATAATATATATATATAGTAAATAAATATAGCTCCAACATAATTTCCACCATTGTAGGTGGTAGGATATAATTGAACAATCATCATTTCGTGAGGCATTAGATCTACGTACATAGAAACAACATGTTCGTATACATTATAGGGAGGTGTGTGTATAATTAGTTTGAATAAAAATCATAAAAACATCCCAGTATATTTAGGATACTATTTATGTTTTTTAATCAATGAATAAGAAGTTCGTGGTGAGTGGAGATGAAAAAAATGGAATGAAACTTGAGCGAAGACATTACCTCTAAATCATGTTACTTCTTTTTATTTGTGCCAAAAATCATTTTTGACTTAACTTAAACCAAAGGTATGGATTATAATAGGAAATTATGGTTTTCGAGAGATTATTTGGTCCAAATTTTGAGAAGACAAGGGTCTCGATAGGTGTGAGTACGTGGGTAGAGGTTGTTCCCTTTAATTAGAGGTAGGAGTGGCACATTAGGAAAGACTAAAAATATTTTTTTGTTGAAAATGATTTTCTTATTAAAATAGTAAAAAATTCATGTATATTTCAATGAAATGATAAATATGGGTTTATGTCCCCTCAAATAATATGTTTTTGACAAGTTTAGGTCGCAATGCTATCCTTATATTTTACCACTAACCCGTAGTTAAAAACATTAACGATTAACATGTCTTCATGTATTTTTACAATTAATGGTTAAAATAGTTATTAAATAATTAAACATTAACAATAAGATGATCACTAATGACATATTAAACATTATATAACTCTGTTTGTGAAAAAAAGATTTTTTGGCCAATTATATCATATAATAAAATAGTATCTGTTTTAAAACCTCATTTATGTCCATTTTGACACTATTTAGTAATTGATATTTTTCAAAGTCATAAAAACATGATTACATCAAATAAAAATAATTAAATCATATATAATATGTCATAAGAATCCATAAAATTCTTTTATGTCATAAAAATGTTCCAATTGAATTTATTAAAATATTTATAATATCATTTATTTGATCAATTATTAATGAAGAAATCATTTCATATTAATTGTGTCATAATTATACATATTTATTTAATATATACATATTATAAATAAAATATCATGATGTAGGAAATATTTTTTTATTTCTAATGACTTTATATAGTTGAATATATCAGTTATATAACAACACCTAAAAAATTATTAAGTAAAAGGATACATTGTTAAGTTATATTTCCCAATTCATTAAATAAGTTATTATAACATGTCATTTTCATAGCCAAGTGGCTCCCAAATTCCAGAAGTTCAGTATACAGATTTTTTGTTCCCCCATGAGTCAATCAATGTGATTAGAATACATGTTATGGTATTTTTAGTGTATTATAATATTTTTAACCTTATTTACAAAATATAGCTTTTATATGTGGTCAATAAATATAATTATAGATGTTACCATTAATAATATCCCAAAAATAAGAGGTACATATTAAAATAATTTTGTCATTTTGATTCCAAATATAGAATCCATTTTTCAAAATTCAAAATACATAATTTACAATAATTAATTTAAAATTAATTCATGTTTTTAAAAAACAGAAAGTTTGTTTTTAAAAAATAAAAACTATCAAATGATTGACATCTATTTATAATAACATTAATTCTGAAATTACATTAAATAACCAAAAATGGGATTAAATGAAAAAAAAAATTAATCATTTAAATCAATAAAAAAATCTTTCAAAAAAATTAAATTAGATCAAATGCATCTTTGAATTAAAATGTTTTAATCTTTACTATTCATTTAAAAAATTAACATCATTAGAAATTTACTAAAAAAATATCCAATATGATGTTTGAGGACACACTTCTATAGAAAATGTTTTTTTTATCAATTAGAATATATAAAAAGTGATTAAAACTAGAATTACAAATATTTTTCCACCAAATGGCTGTAAAATAGGGCTTAATAAACATTAAAGTATTTAATGCTTAAAATTGTATTAATTCTCTTTTAATGACCCAGTTGTGTTTTTTGGATAAATGTAAAAAAAATTAAAAACACATGTAATCATATTTTAAGTAGTTCTATTTATTCATACAAATACAACAGCAAGGCATTAACTAGAACATTAAATATTATTATTAATATTGTATTATTTTTTGTATAACTCACTATTGTGTGCAATGTAAATTTTTTGAAAAACCTGTAGTTTATTGTCATGTATGCTAACATAAATATATTTACATTTAAACTAAAAATAATATTATTTTCAAAAATATTAATAGTTGTGAAATTATTTATTCTATAAATTCCTAGGATGATAAATCATTCCAACCTTTTAGAAATTGCATCATCACTATTTTTAAAAATTGGATCCAAAACATCATTGAAAATCCCATAAGGATTCCATACATGAAAACATTGATATGAAAGAGAAACTAACCATCCTGTATTGAATTAGAGTTACAGAAAACATGATTATCATGAAGTTAATAACAAGAAAACTATAAACATATGATGGGTTTAATAGACATTGATTTCCCATAATGAAAATTAAATGGAAAATAATTTTTTTAAGGTCCTTCTCAAAGATCCAATGAGTTTATTAATGAGCTTGAATAAGTTTATAAGGAAACATACATAGTTTTAAAGTAGAGTTTCATCTTTTTTAAAAACACTTCTTCCCTATACTCATCTTTTCTCTAAATGATGAGTATTGAAGATGACTATATTGCAATTATAGATAATCACATAATACAGGAAAAGGGAACCATATATTTCCACTTTAATTAAACATTAACTAAAACTAAAATGGTCGGTGTGAAAATATCAATAAAATCATCATTACATTCATATGGGGTTGGTAAACAATATGTTTTACTTATTTATGATATCGTAAAGTCATTAAATTTATCTAAAATAACAATTACTATTTCTAATATTCTAACCAAGTTGGTTATATAAAACATGTTACATATGATTAAATAACACAATAAACATTAAATCTTTCAAAACCGTTATATGATTCCATCAATAAAACCTCATCATAATGAATTTCCTAATCTTGAGATAATTTATTAAATTGACATTTATTCAGATAAAGATATTCTAATGTTTAGAGAAGTATATAATTAGGTCATAACACATATATAAAAACATCAATATTATAAGTAGACATGTCTACTCACTATACATTTTTTCATAAAATAAAAAACCCTTTAAAAAGAAACATGGTCTTTTTCATGTTTTAGATAATATGACTTTTCTATGATACTGTCCTTGACTCTATTCATCGATATTTCCTATGAAAAAAAATATCAAAATAAGGGATGAGAATAATATGATTAGTAGTGGATTCTTGATTAATGAAAACTGTTAGTCTTGTAAGAACAAGAATATTATTAATACATTGTCCTAACATAATTATTTTCACCTTTATGAAGTTGAAAAAACACTTCAGTGAATATATATGTTCATTTATTAACCATTTTATAAAACAAAATATTTCATTAATTCTAATATAAATGAACATATAAATTATAAATTTATCTTCTGAAAAAAACATGCTCTAATTAAATAATGATATGGTCGACTTCCACAGATATCACTACAAGGAATAGCCATATAGACGACTTCCATACACACAGAATTAGAAATTATAAAGTATGATCCCATACTTGTTTTATCTCGAAACATCCCATCATTTGGTTTATCACATAACCACCAATCTAATGTCCTAGAACCATTATATAATCATAGATACGGAAATATTTCATATAACAACATTTCATTATTAATATTGAATATGAAATAACATGAAATAAATTCACGATATTGAAAAACTGTATGCATTTAAAATACCATATTCAATATAAAAACACCAAAAAAAAAATAAAGAATTTATTTTTCTTTTTTTATAAATATTAAGGATTATAGAGGAATCTAAATTCCAAAAAATAGTTACTGTTGCGGAGGAGTCATTGTCATCAAATATGTTAACGCCATTCCTGTTTTCTATTTAGTGTAATGATTTAGAGAAACAATATTCTTTAGAACGAAATTAAGAGTAATTTTTGTTTATTTTACATCATATAAAAGAAGAAGGTGTATATTTTCAAAAATATGCCTAAATGAATGGAGATTGATGGTAATTCCTTTAATATGATTGTATCCTTATATTAAGGGTTTTAAATGACATAAATATGTTTGAAAATATAAATACACACAATATAAGTGTATATTCTGTGTAAAAAATATGATTTCATTCCAATATATTCATCGAAAAACAAAACCAATGACATGGATATTTGACTAAATGAATGGATATTGAGTTAATATTTCCATTACAATGTTTGTAAAAATAATATTATAATTTATTAATGGGGTGATTAAGTTTAGAAAAAAATATCCACTCAAATGGGAGTTGAAATTACAACATTAATTAATGAAAAATTCTTCCACACATAATCATGGAATAATTTAATCATCTATGAATCCCTACAACCATATTAGTGAAAATTGAGTTTTTAAATTCCATTACCTTGAGTCCAAATCGTCATATATTTTCCTTTATTATTCATAAATAATAAACATAAGTTAAGTTATACTTTTTTAAGAATCATTTTCCTGTTTATTATCCATTTCATATTACTTATTACTATGTTATAACAGTTAAATAATTATTTTTCTAAAATCAGTCATATTGTCAATATTCGGGAGTTAAGTTGAAAATTATATTGTTTTGTTGTAAATTTTCCATATATTCAAAATTATATCATCTAAAGAATGATATTCAGGATTTAAATATCATATATATCCGGTATATAATTATTTATAATATTCCATAACATTTGAAGATAATAAATGATAATTCAACGTTCTTGGAGACGGTATGCCATACGTACGCATGAACACTATGTTCATTTTAGTGTCATATTAGTGGAATGAAAGATAAAGGGTACGTAGCTATTTTTAATTCTTGTATAATATATATGTTATATATGTCACATAAACTCATTAGATTCATTCTTTAGACATTTCATTTATGTCATGAACGAGTCATATCACTTTGAGGAGGTGATAGTCCACACTTCCTCAAATAATATTATCATATTTATGAATTATGGAAAGCATAAAGATATATGGTATGTAATAATTATTGATGGTTAGAGACAATATAAATATAATATATATCATATATAAATATATTTCCATTTTAATGTCCACCATTAGGGGTGGTTGGAAAAATTGAACAATCATCATTTCGTGAGGTAGTTTGTTCATCTTACACAAAAATAGTATGTTCTTAGCCATTAGATGGAGGTGTGTGTAAGTGTAGTTAAAATACATATAATAAAAAAATCCTAGTATATTGAGGATACTTATGTTTTCAGGTATTCATAGAATGAGTAAATTATTGGGATTGTATAAGGAAAATAATATAAAGGGACTTGAGGGAAGAGGTTACCTTTAAATTGAGTAACTTCTACTGATTTGAGCCAAATGAATTTATTTAATTTCCTTATTCATAATTCAAGGATTATATAAGTAAATGAGGAAATTTGGTAGATTATTTTAGCATAATTTGGATGATATAAGTGGCTTTGGAAGTATGATTATTTGGGTATAGGTGGTGTCCTTTTATTAGAGAGAGGAGATGCATTTTAGGAAAGTCTTAAAATATTATTCTATTATAAAATGATTTTCGAATTATAATAGTTTCAAAGTAATATATTTAGAGGGTAAATTTAGTATGAGTATAAATAATATTATCTAATAGATTTTAGAGATGTTTAGGTCACACAATTTTCCTTATCGTTTAGCTATAACCCTTAGTTAAAAACACAAACTCTTACCATGTATTCATGTATTTTCACAATATATGGTTTCTATAGTTGTGATACATTACCAATCAAACCATAAATACATAAATAAAGAAATTTTAAACATTATATGATTCATTTTTCTGAATAATAGATATTTAGAACTGTTATATCATTTAATAAAATAGTATTTTATTTAAAAACTTATTTAGGTCTGTTTTGACAACATTTTTAATTGATTTTTGTTTAAGTCATAACAACATTATTACATCAAACAAAAGGAATTAAATAAAATATAATATTTCATTTTCATCCAATAAAATATTTCAATGGAATCCAAATTTTCAAATTAATTTTATTTAAAAATTTATAATATATTTTATTTGATTCCTTTATTAATGAAACAATCCTTATGTCATCTTTATGTCATAATAAAATTTATTTATTTAATATCTAAAAAATTAAATAAAATACAATGATTTAGTAAATATTATTATATTTATAGTGAGTTTTTATATTTGAATAGATCTCTTATATATCCTCATCTTAAATATTTTTATGTAAAAATATACTTGTTCCTGTATATTTCCCTTTACTTTATATTTATGATTATAACATGTTATTCTCACACACCAGTTGCTTCCAAATGAAAACCGTTTGACCTAAGGATTTTTTTTTCTCACATGACTCATTCAATAATACTAGGACATGTGTTATGGTATTTTTACATTTTTATTATATTATTTTTACCCTTATTGACATAATTGAGCCATTGACTGTTTTAAAAAAAATATTTATTGATGTTATTATTTATAATATCCAAAACTAAAAGTTAAATATTTACATAATTCAGCCCTTCAAATTAAAAATATAGAATATATTTTTCGAAAATCAAAATAATGTATTTTAATTAATTAATTTAAAATTAATTTCAATTGCCAAAACTAGTAGGATGGTTTTTATGAAATAAAAAATATCCAATGATTGACATGTGTTTATGTATAATTTAAATGTGAAATGAAATAAAATGAAAAATATTTTATTTAATTAAAAAAACATAATACAATTTCATTTTAAAAAAATAAAAATTCAAATCTAAAAATATAAATAAATTATTTGAAATGAAAAATTCGAGTTAAAATGTTGTATTTTTCACTATTCATAAAAAATGACCTTTATCAGAAAATTACAAAAAATTTATCAAAAGTAAATTTTGATGTCCCACTTCTATAAAATAAGTTTATTTTGTAAAATATATCATATTAAATTAAAAAAACAATATTTAAAAAGTTTCAACCAAAAAATGTGGTAAAATGGGATTATAAAAATATTAGAGAAATTTATGATTAAAATTTGATTCATTCTCATGTTAAGGATCTCATATTTGTTGGATAAATGTAAAAAAAAATAACAAAGATGTGTACTCATATTATTTTAGTTCTATTTATTCACACCAATAAAATGCTGTGGCGTTTACTACCATTACAAATATTAATAATATTACTGTATCATTTTTCAGTATAACTCAGTGTTTTGTTCAACGTAAAATTATAGAGAAACCTATTTTTGTGTGTTAGGAATCCTATCGTACATACAAATTTAAATTAATATTAATATCAATTTAAAACATATAAATATATATGAAAATTTAATATTATTTATATTATTGCGATGTGAAAATAAATAAATATTATAAATATTATGTAACCACCATTATTCATAATTTCTTGTATCAAATGTTAAAAAAATTTAATTATATTATGCACATGCGGAAAACTGCCCTCATAGAGAAATATGAAATTTTCCATAAACATAATTTTAGTAATGTTATTATGAAATATTTAATTTTTTTATGTTATATTTGGAACATAATAATATTTCAATAATTAAAAAATATTTTCCACAGTCTAACCATTCCATCTTTGGAATAATATAATGTCCCTCATGTGTATACATATAATTCCAACATCACAAAGTGATATCATTAAATTTTTATTCATGAGTAGAGGGATTATAGTAAGAATAAATTTAATTATTACATATTATATCAATGAATAAATATTTACTCTTAAAAGGTTAATTATTATTTACCATTATTTTAATTCAATAATTTGAATCTCAAAACATCACACATGCGAACATATAGATTACTATCTCCCCAACTTAATGTAACATGTTTTTCATCACTATTAATTTTACATATTTATAATTATGTATATAATGATTAAAAATTAATGATAATTTAATTCAATTATTATATATATTGTGATTCCTTTAAAAATGTGAAATTATTGGACCCCTTGAATTGAAACATTCAAATATTAAACACATTATTCCACAAGAATTTTCTTTTTAGTGAATAGTTTTTTAATAAAAGGGTAATTAAAAATTATAAATTAGTAATAAGTAGATATATATGTTGGAATATGGTTATAAATACATGAATATTTAAACTATATTTATTATATAGTATTTTTGAAAGCATACAGAGAAAGACATAACTCGAGGTACGAGTTTCACATCTGACTAATAATTTTTGGTAGAAACCAATCATATTCAGTACTTATTTAAATATTTTGTGGTATATAATACAAAATTATGGACATTATTATGTTTCTATTGAATCAAAATATTACATTATAATTCATCTATGGTTTTCCCTTTTATGTGGTTTTCATTTTGATATTACCAACGTGATATGTGTATATTGTCTGAAATTGTTTTCTTTAAGAAATATGTTATTATTTAGAAATATCTCATATTATAAGAATTAATACATCCACCTTTTCATCTAATATCTAAGATAATTTTATTTTAATGATAATTGATTTTAAATTCAATTGTATTCATTTGTGGGCATTATAATTAATATATATCCAAAGCGATAAGAGATTTATTGTTTCAAACATATTTTATTCAAGATTTTTTATTCATAACTTTACAATGATGGAAATTATATATTCCCTATTTAGTTATTTAAATTAATTTAATATCCCATAGGTTATTCATTTAATTTTAATTTAATAATTAAATTTTATTTTCAGTAACAAATAAAATGATTAGGAAATTATTTTTAATAGAAACATACATTATTCCCACTATTAGTGAGGATAAATATTTCGGCAATATCATTATCTTCTAATATTGATCCTGTAATTTTTTTTGAATAATCAAAAAATAATTGTAAAAATTCATTTTAACACACGTATTACTTTTTATAAAGGATTAAACCTACAAATATGATTTTTTCCAACCAATTTTACTTTTTCTATTGTTTTATACAAAGTCCTATATTAACTAATAATGTATTAATTTTAATTTTTTATTCATGACCATACAATAATTTCATGTTTTCACTAAAAAATTTCATGTTTTATTTTCATATTAAACAAAATTCTTAATATTTTTTTAATATTATTATTTTAATGTAGTTGAATGGTACTTATTTTTCCCAAATTGTAAAAAAATATTTTAATAATAATTTAATAATATTTTCTTATATAATAATAAAATATTGATTTAAAATTTCTATATTTTTCACATGATACAATGATACAATCCAAACTCATTTTTTTATGATTATATTTCAATGATGTTCACTAACCATTGTCATTTTTTTCATGGGTAATAACATTTTGATGATGTGAACATTGTTCTAATCTTAATGAAGGGATTTGGATTTATACATTATGATAGAAGAGTTCATTATTGACATACAATTTATTGGGTAATGTTTGCTAAATAATATGACAATTATGATTTTCAATAACATGATTTCCCAATCACATTAAGATGCATGATCCTAGTATCATGTATGTAAGTTGACATGATGAAAATTTTTCTTGTTCATAAGATATTGTGGGTATATAGTTCCATGAACATAATTTTAATAGGAGACATTATTTTATTTCCCTTGTATAATTTTTTATCTAATTGATATTTACTAATATTCACAATTTTTTCATTAGAGATTCTATACTATATTAATGTTACGTTTTTATTTTATAAATCATATGTAATCATTTTGAATAAATGATATTTTATTAATTGGGAATAATTTTTTTAGTAACGATATTTTTCTCATACACATATTTTTATATTATACATGCATATAAATACCAATTGATATCTCAAATTGTAACCATTACTTAAAACATGATCTCACCAATTATTATGTTTTTTCAATTGCATATGATGAATTGCATTATGTAACATATTAACATGGAGGGTGACCATTGCGAAGAAATATTTGTGAGATAATATATAACTTTTACATACTGATTGTTTATGGATACAATTTTTCATATACTATATAAATTTATAGTTAATGTATGGATCATATTTTTCATCATTTTATATTCATCTAATATAATTTAATATTAATGTATGAATATATTGGTAATTTAAAATAGTAATTATATAGATTTTTTGTTTACATATTTGTATTAGTTATGGTAGGATTTGGTGAAATACCTTTGAATATTTATTTGAATATTAAATAATCACAATGAATTGGTACTTTAGAATTTTTTTAGAATTCTATGAAAATTCTTAATATTATGTATACTATCAGGTTGTTGCCAGTATGGTCCAACTAATGGTATTGGAAATATATTATAATGGTTTGGAATGGGAATCAACAAATTTTTTCCATTTTGTGTTTAGTGGGACAATGAATACACAAATGTATATATCCTTTGGTGGGAAATCATCATTTAAATCAAAATTTCTTTATGAACCTTTATGATAAAAAATTGGAAATATAAAATAGTAACTTTTATATTGAATATTGATATTTGATAAACCTAATGTGTTAGGTATTGATAAGTATAAGGTTGATCATTGGTTTAATTTCATAGATACCTCTAATGATATTAGATTTTAATAAAAATTTATATTATAGAGGATATTCTGGGTGATTTATAAGAATACAATCCTTTTTTTAGTTAGTTTTTTAGTAATAAGGTTACTAGAGGAAAATTATTATTTTTCAAATGATGTGAAATATTATTGAAATTGATTTGGGTTATTATGATCATCCATGTTCAAGTATGAATGGTTAATTGGGATATAATATTATCTTTAATTTTGGGATCTTATTGTTTATCCTATATATAATAACGAGATTTAAATGTGATTTGGAGGATAAATGATTAAATTTATTTTTATTAATTGAAATATGTTAATGTAATTATATTTTTAAGGATAAATAATTAGTGGAATAATTTTTGGGAAATTTATTGAATCATATAGGATATTATTGTTTTTTTTGTTGAATACATATATTTTTAAAAAATTATTTACATGATTTAATAAAATATATCATGATGAAAATCATGTCATTCACTGTGGATTTATGGGTGAATTTTTCTTTTCTTGGGATTATTGTTAAAAGGGTCCTCAAATAAATTATGTGATCAAAGCATTTGAATTTTGTTTTGGGTTTGCATTTCGTGATAATTTTTTTGAGGATTTATATGTTTGAATATTTATAGAATGGTTTATATGAATCATTGACATTTTATATTTTGGTTCTAGAGATCATCATATTATTTAGTCATTTTAGTATTTATCCATATTGGATAATATGTGTAATATATTTAGGATTTATAAAATATAAGAAGATAAATTGAATTACATGTTATACATTAAATTATATAAAACTTCAATGAAATTATATTTTATTTCCTTGTAGATGAATCCTTATTCATCGATTTTCATTTCTTATAGTAAGAGATAAGATATATGTTTAAATAGATCAATGAATAATGATATGAAAAAATTGTACATTGAAGACACAACTAAATCATTTTTTATTATATCTTAGATTATATGCCTTGATAGAAATGATTTCATCAACACGAGTAAGGGGATGATAAATATAGTGAATATTTTATGTTATATTTCTAACAAAAATAATTTAATAATTTTTTGAAACACATGAGAAATTTATTTTTTACATAATATGTTCTAAAAATTCTTAATTAGGAAATGTTATGATTTGTGGGAGTGAAATAGAAAGTAGTTATGCTCATGGAATCAATAAAATTGTTTTTATAATGAAGTATTATAAAAATTACAGAACATAATAATTATGAAGCAATAATTCATCTAATGGTGTTTAATATAACTCCATGTTAATTTAGAGAATATTTACTATTTAAAACATTTTATCTATTCATTAGATTTTTTAAAATAAACACTATCCTTAAAACTAATGTTCATATATTTAATATGACTCATTAACATGATGGTTAAGAGTTGGATTGAACAAATTATTAAATAAAAAATAATTTTCATCCGAAAATAAAATTTTTGGATTAATTCGTATTAAATAATTACCAAATTATTAAAATGTAAATTTATGAATAAAAAATTAAATTTCCTAAAAAATATTTTATTTTTTTACGCGTTCAAAATAAATAAATTTTTTTACAATTTTAGAAATTTTATTTTTCAAAAAGAATTTAGTTTTTGTACCAAAAATAAAAATATTATATTATAGAGAAATTGATAGGTTTTTAAAAGATATATTTTTCTTTATACAATGAAATACATCGATATTTTTTTTAAAGAAGTTGTTTCCATTTATTATATCATCTAACTAAAAATTCACATTAGATTTTGGATTTGTTTCTATGTTAATATAAGATCCACTATATTGAAAATTAAAATTATCATTAACAATTAATTAAACATTTATGTTTTGTTAAAAGTTTTATTTAACCATTGAAATCGATTTTACAGTATACTATTTTATGTGCATAATATTCTTCCAATTTAAACAATTAAAATAATCAAAAATTATGAATGATTTAATGTAAATTTACCCAATATATATCAATATATATTAACATAAATTAAAATAATAATGATTAAATATCCTAGAGTTAATATAAGATCATTATATTCTTCAAAAATTTGTATTACATAATAAAATTCATCTCTACTAATTATTTTTTCATTTATTTATATTTATAAATCATATAAAAATTGATTCATGAAAAATAAATGTAGGAATTGGAATGGGGAAGACAATTTTTTCGAAATGTACCATTTTCATTTTAAGTCATTATTAATAGTAATTAGGTTAAATAATTGATTCATTTTTAAGGTTAAAATAGTTTATTAATGGATAAAATGGGATGTGTATTCAAAATAATCCAATAAATTGAATATAATCTTTTAGAAAAGTGGGGTTCATAATTACTCACCCATAATTCTATGTAGTGGAAGATATCTATGTTTTTTTGCCATTGAATTTTATATTATTTTTTAAAATAAATATAGAAAAGGTCACTCTCTTTCATTATATTATATTCAACATGTTCACATAGAGTTAAATATAATATTGGATTAAATAATATTGGTATTTTTGAGAATAATAAAATTATATTTTTTAGGGTAATTTATTTTTAAATATTTTTTACAATATAATTTCCAATGATTCTTATGCAATGATAATTTTTTTCTAATAAAAGTAGTGGAGAAATATAGAAATTAATTTTTATAAACAATGACTAAATATTTTCTGGATAAATAGAGATGTGACCAAATTTTATTGAGAAACTATATTTCATTATTAATATTTAAATATAATATAAATTAATTAAATTATTGAACTAAAAACATTTAATTAAAATGAAATGTATAGTAATATAATTTAAATTAGTAATATTTTATGCTATATCTTAATTTATTAAATGAATTTTAAATTATATTAATATTTAAATAGAATAAGGGTGATGGGATATAAAAGAAAATTTTCTCACATAATAATTTTTTTCAAATATTTAAATTAGAAGTCAAATTAAACAATTAATGTTTGAATTTTTTTCCACAGATAATAATAAAAAGGGTTAAAAATTATTAATATATTAATTGAATTTCAAAAATGATATAATAAAATATCTAAATATAATTTTATGGTAAATTTTTATCTTATAACATCATCAAATAATGATTAATCCAATTTGAAATCATATTTTCCTTGAATATGACATTACCATATTTAAATGTTTTGATAATATATAATAGTTCCCAATTCTTCACTTATAAATTCACACACCACCATTCCCTTAATTTTATAAAATTAATCCATATTCGAAAAATCACAATCCAATTACCTTTGAAAATTAACCACTTATGAATTATCTTCTTTTTATTCCCAAATGATAATGCAAGTCTAGTGAAGAATAATGAATCATCTTATATGGCCTATTTCAATTTACTTATCTCTTAACCACATATAAATATATGTTATTTTTAATAAACCACTATATTATGAATAATCTATATATTTAAATTTTATTATTATTACTTAATAACAAAAATATACCCTGTTTTATATCAAAATTGAAATTAAATTGTCATTCGTGCATATGTGTGGATGACTTCCACCCAGTTGCGATATGATTCATTTTCCATCACTATATTTTTTTCAGGTTATTATAATGACAAAAAAAATTATGTATGATATTTTTGATATTCTTTTACATATTAAATTTTAATTTCTTACATACCTTCTTATGTGTTTTTTCAGAAAATGATAATGCCACTCACTCGTACTAGTGGACTACTACACACATGAATCTATGTATTTTTTTAATTTCTGAATTACATGGGTGATGATAAGGATATATTAAATGATTATATATGATATCAATATTATTATAATGATTCTATAATATATATTTTTTCAAAAAAATATCCAACCCGTGAAAAATAGAACCATGACATGGGTGTATGTATGATTTACCATCTCTAGAATGTGATATAACTCCTTTATCATGAAGATATTATATGAAAAAAATAAAATTTTATATAATTATCACTTTTGATAAATATATATTATCTTTAATTCTGGTGATTATGAAACCACGAGTATTGTGAATATACTAAATCCATCATTCTAATATATGCACGGAAAATAGACATATTTTCTCAAGAATTAAAATTATAATGAAGAAAATTTTAGTAATTGAATAATTCGAAATTGAAATTTAATGATATATATTATATTATTTATAAATATTTTTATGAAATATATATATATATATATTATATTTATCATACATGTTCTTTTAATTCTTACCAATAAAGGGAGAACTTTTTGTAAGGTTCTCATGTCTGATTTATATTTCTATCAGCTACATACAATACACAAAACATGATTATTTTCTATGGATTTTAAACTGAATATAGATTTAATATATTTTTATATTAATGGAGATTATTTTTATATGGGATTACATAATTATCTCTTCCAATCATGATGGTTTTTTTGGGGATTATCAAATTAGTGAGGTTTTTTTATCTCAAATTTTCTTCTTTGCATCATATGTTATGTTAGAGAATAATATAATATTATTAAGTTTTAATATATATAAAATTACCTTTTATAGCATAAAAATATGAATTTTAATGAAATATAAAATTTTATTTAATATTTTTCTTTCATGGGTTGTATGATTAAATAGTAATTATATCAGAATGGTATTTCTATTTCATATTTTGTTTTAAATTTTCTTGATTTTGTGGGGATATTAAATCTGGGGAAATTATATAACTATTATCTGATGAAATAATTTTATTATTGTATAATATGGTAATTCATTTTTTTTACTACAATTTTCCTCAATTTGATAATTAATTTTATTGGGAAATGTTTTATGGAAAACAATTATTATTTATTCTTTTAGTCAGAATACCTTTCTTATCCATATCATTATTTTATAAAAATATCTAAAATGATATTGACTGATATTCTATAACAGTTTAATATTATGTTTTATTACATTTTTATTTTATATAAATTCTATAAATATTATTATTTTTCTATTATAAACAATGTACTTTTTACAAACGTTGTAAATGAATATTTTTTATAATGATTATGTCATTAACAAAATTTCGCACCATCATGTTCAAACATGATTTAAAAAAATGTTATTAATGATTTAATAGTTAGATTCAATTAGAAAAAGAACATTATATATTTTATATTTTTATATTTTTTATGTTCCAATTGAAAATAAAATTGGAAATTTTTTAACGAAATGTAGCAATTAATATTTTAGTTTTACATTAATCTATGATAATATACATATATTTTAATTTCAATTTACTATGGATATAATCCAACGATATTATTCTTGTTCTTTTTAGGGGTGGTTATTTATTATCATAATGATATTTTTAAGAAAACTATTTCATGTCAATGGTTTATATAATTTTGAAATATGAAATCATCTTATGCTAATGTGAATTATTTATGGTTTAATGTGTTTTGATTGGTTGGTCTTTATATACCTCCACTACATTGGGTAAACATAGATTACTAATGATATAATCATGTAATTCTTGAATGAGATTTTAATTTCACATCAAGTTACGTCGAATGGGTGTAATGTGAATAATATAATACGTACACACATTTTCTAGCATGTATGTCATTTAGTGGACCAAGTTACATATCTATAAATTTATAGTAACACCAAATTTCATGACCTTGACATAATGAATGATATTGTTTCTATTTATACATGATCAAATTTTTTTAGCATTTTTATTTCCCATATTACATTGATTATGATATTCCCACATGGAATCTAAATGAATATTTATGATTCTTCACTCTGATGAATATTTCATTTTTGTTGACTAAAAATTATACCATGATTAATAATTAACTATGATTGAATGATTGGGTATGATTATTGTACATTATTATCATGTTCATTATACTCATTCTTCCATATGAATATTTATTATTTTCTCTAATGTTATTATTACTCATTATCTGATCATAAAAATAATTATGTTTGTTTTACAAAAAAATATATAGAAATATATTATGAAAGAAATGTTTGAGAAATGATCTATCTGTAATAAACAATGTTAAAGATGATGTATATCGATTATCTAGCATTTTATTAAATATCTTAAATTCCAATGAAACTGATCTTTTTGGTTATATGTTGGATCTTTAGGTAATTTTTTCAATATTCATCTTTTTATATTTAATATTTATTTAATAATGGACTCATTTTTTATATTGAAACAAATGATTAACCATGAACATTTGAATTTGGATATCTTCTATTAGGATGCATTACACTACCTTTGATTTCACAATAAAATTAATTATTCATTTTAAACATTGATCTATAGGTATAAAATAACAAATATAATAGAGTTACATTACTATATAAGATGATAATTTTGAATGGGCTAAAGTACAATATAATTGGATGTGTGTAAAATCATCCACACAATAATACATTGTATAATAAATTTTTGCTCATGTGATATTTAAAAATAAACATTTGATCGACCATATAAAAAATATTGATCAATCATTTTACTATATTAATGAAGATCATGTATTGTGTCCACACCTAATGGGACACTAAAACTAGAAATAATTATTTTTTTAAACAAGTATAAAAATAAAATTTCTACATATTTGGATTTTATAAAATTATTTCTAGTTTATATGGTTTTTGTATTTCATGGATTTAGTTAAATGAAACCATTATACTCATATTAAATTAAATTTTCAAATTTTTTTGAGAAATTAACTACATGAATTTTATTAGTTTACAAAATAATGAATTAATTTACCTTGATTTTTGAAATGGTGTGTTCATTAATATTATTCATGAGAAAAATTGTGGATGATATTGTTCCATTATCCATGTTTTCCTTAAGTAAAAAACATAAACCAATATTTCATATAAGGAATCATATCATTCATAATGTCAGTCACGTGATTTAAAATGTTTATATTCATGTTATGGTAAATTAATATTTTTAAAACATTGAGGCTGTTAAAAAACACTATCTCAAACATATCTATTAATGATGTAACTAGTTTCATTAAATTAAAATATCATAATTTTTAGATGAGTGTTTGATGTATAATATAAATTACCTAGACTCATTCATAGGTACCGATGAAAACATATTCCTATAACATAAATATTCATCATCATTACAACCCACATCAACTATAATTTCTTAATTTTAAATATAAAATACATATTCATAATTCTTATTTCATAAAACATAGATGTCAATAATATAAGGATGATCATATTGGCATTCATATTTGGAAAAAAATATAGTTTATATCAATTTAGTTAATAACATCATGTATAATTGCTTTGAAATAATTACCAACCTAGGGATAATTCCATTTTTTTGGATCATGTTTTGATAAGAATATACCATGTTATCTACAAGACCCAAAAATTACAAAATTAATTTATTGTATTTCATAACATGAAGAAAACACAAAAAAATAATATTAAGAAAGATAAACTCTGAAGTCTTCACAATATATTAACAATATTAAAAAATTAAACATATTCTACATATTGAAATGCACACATATTTTTCATCACCATTGATTGTACATATTTATAATTATGTATATAATGATTAAAAATGAATGATAATTTAATACAATTATTCTATAGAATATGAGTCCTTGAAAAATGTGAAGTTATCACACCCCTTGAATTAAAACATTCAAATAATAAAGGCATTTTTCCAAAATAATGTTCTTTTTAGTGAATATTTTTTAATAAATGGGTAATTACAATTTATAAATCAGATAAAATGGTTATATATGTTTGAATATGGTTATAAATACATGAATAATTAAACTATATTTATTATATAGGATTTTTGAAATCATATAGAGGAAGACATAACTTGAGGTAGGAGTTTCACATCTGACCTATAATTTTGGTAGAACCCCACCATATTAACTACTTATTTTAATATTTTGTGGTATATAATACACAATTATTGACATTATTATGTTTTTTTTGAATAATAATGTTATATTATAATTCATCTATGGTATTCCCTTTCATGGGGTTTTCATTTGGATATTAGCAAGTGATATGTGTATATTATCTGAAATTTTTTCCTTTAGGACATATGTTATTATGTGGAAATATCTCATTTTTATGAATTAATAAATCCACTTTTTCATATAATATCTAAGATAGTTTTATTTTTATGATAATTTATTGTAAATTCTATTGTATGCATTTGTGGGTGTTATAATTAATATATATCCAAAGCGGTAGGAGATTTATTGTTTCAAAATCATTTTATTCAAGATATTTTATTCATAAATTTACTATGATGGAAATTATGTATTCCCTATTTATTTATTTATATTAATTTAATATCCTTTATGTTATTGATTTAATTTTCATATAATAAATTTTTTTTCATTGACAATTAAAATGATCAAGAAATTATTTTTAATAGAAACACACATTATTTCCACTATTAGTGTGAAGAATGATTTCTGCAATAACATTGTCTTCTAAAATGTATCCTTTAATTTTTTTGAATAATAAAAACATGATTGTAAAAATTCATTTTAACACATGTATTACTTTTTAAAAAGGACTAAAACTACTACTATAAATTTTTCCAACCAATTTTATTTTTTCTATTTTTTATACAAAATCATGTATTAACAAATAATGTATGAATATATATTTTTTATTCATTACCATACAATAATTTTTTTCATTAACTACAAAATTTCATATTTTATTTTCAAATTATACAAAATTTTTAATATATTTTAAATATTAATATTTTAATGTAGTTGAATGAGAATTATTTCTCCCAAACTGTTAAAAAATATTTTAATAATATTTTCTTATTTGATAATAAAATATTAATTTAAAATTTCATTATTACTCACATGATCTAATGATACAATCAAAATTCAATTTTTTTGCGATTATATTTCAATGATGTTGACCAACCTATTTCCTTTTTTTCATGGGATATATCATTATGAAAATATAAAAATTGTTCTGATCTTGATGATGGAATTTGGTTTCATTAATTATGATAGAAGTGTTCATTATTGACATACAATTTATTGGGTAATGATTGATAAATAATGTGACAATTATGATTTTCATTAACATGATTTCCCAATCACATTAAGATTCATAATCCTAGTATCATGTATGTATGTTGACTTAATTGACAAGTTTCTTGTTCATACGATATTTTACATATATAGTTCCTCTAACGACCCATACATTACATACGATGTTAATACATTAAAATTGAAGCATACTTATTACAACATCTAAAAAAACCATGGAAGGACCGTATAGGTATAGTGTCTTTAGAAACTGGGAATCATAAACAACTGGTTCATAAATCATCTACATTGTCTCCCATTTATTTCATCATATCTAGAGTCTCTTTTTGGCATATCCTACTTAATAACCTTCTTTATGACCTGGGGAAATAAAACATACAAAATGGTGAGCTCAAATGCTCAGTAAGGGTAAACAAAAGAAATATCAATCACATCATATTCATAAGAACATAACATTTTGGAAATCTTAACCTGAAAAAGAGATCATAATTTCATAACATGGGATAAATCATAGTAGTTAAATTTAATCCCAATAATCATAAAATAAAACATGAAACATTGTGGCATACAAAAATAATCATATATAATCATTTCTTATTAGTCAAGACTCATTTCCAAGACTATCGTAGTGGACAATGTCCATTTCTGAACTGAGTTCACTCCTCGTTTCAGTCCTGTTTCACTGAACTGGTTTAACCTGCCATTCCAGCCATGTCTATCTCAGAGATATAAATCTTTACCCAATTCGTTTGAGGTATGTATAGTTCCCACCCATCTCATAATGATTCCATTCTTATGTGTGCCACAAAATCATAAATCATACATTATTATATAACCCATGTAATAAAATGGGATTCTTAAACATCGTGACATCATAAAAAAATTCTTATAAGATAAAGGAATTCATTTAAATAATTCCATCACAACATAATAAAATAAATTTAATAATAGGGATAGAAACATAACCCTATATTATCTTATATGGAAAATAATTTTGATAAAACACTTGAACTCCATTCTTGAGGAAAATATCCTTTCTACTACAAAAACATTTTTCCTTTCTTAACTTATCATACAATTTTAATCTAAAAGAAGTTGATTAAAAATAAACTTGAAAACTTGTAAAGGAAGCTTCATGGAAATAATTTTCTAAAAATAAATTCAGGCCGTATAAGTTTAAAAAACAATCTTCTCGTACTTTGGCTGGAAAAGTCAAAAAGTATCTCGTACGAAAAAAATGACAAAAGATTTCATTCATGTCTTTTACAAAAAACTCACTGAAATGTAAAATTGGATTTAAAAAATTGTAGGTGGATGGAAATAAAATTACATATTTAGGAAACATGGATGTGTATGATAAATATTCCCCAGTAAATTATGAAGTATAGACAATCTCGGATAAAAATAAGATTGTGATATTTTCCCTTACCATAGGACTGATTAGCTTCGTAAGTGTCCGAAGCTTCTGTATAATGATTTAAATAACGTAATTGACTTATTCCAGAATCATAATAATTTTTATGATATCATATATGGTCATATTCTTAGCATCATATTAGTAATATTTCATTGCTAGTTGTTATTCGGGTGTTTATTACTTTTTGTTCTTATGCGTGTTTTGAGGAATAAATTCTTATTCTTCTTTTTAGGTTATAGATAACAAATTTACTGAATTTTACTAGTGTAATATATATCATATTTATATACTCAATTCATTTATGTAATCATTATTCAATGAAAATCATGTATAACGAGCCACATCATATCGTGGAGACGGTATTCCGTATGTACGCACGAGCGATGATATCGTTCCTACGATCGTGGAATTGTATTGGAGTGAATGTATACTATTTCAGAATCAATATAACTTTTCAAAAATCAGATATAGTTATTATTTACACCATTATACCCATCCAAGTATGATGGTAGTGGAAAATAGATTACACCACGTCGTGGAGACGGTATTTCGTACGTACGCACGCGCGATGATTTCATTTTCCGTAGGATTGATAGATGGTGAAATAGGGTTGTTTCATACTTATACTAAAATATAAGTATATGAGTGATACTGTTGTTATTACTTAATAATGAAACAATTAAAGAAGAAGAAATGGAAGAAGAAATAAAGTTGAAAGAATCGGTAACAGACATTACCTCTTCTATGAAGTGCCTCTTTGAAAGCTTCATTTAGGGAAATAAAATTCGTATTTGAAGAAAACCACGACATCTAGGATGTTTCTAGGTAAGTGGATAAGGTAATTTTGAAGGGTTTGGCCGAGCTTGAAGGGTCAATGTGTTGTGAGGAAGAGAGGGAGGAGGTGCCCTTTTATAAGGGAGGAGAGGGGCACCTTTGGAAAAACTAAAAATATTATTTTATTATAAAGCCATATTCAGTTTCTAATATCTACAAATTGATTTATTTAGAATATAAGGTGGGTATGGGTCCAATTCATCTCATACTATAGAATTTAGGCAAGTTTAGGTTTATATTTTAACCTTATCATTTATATTTAACTTTAAGTTAGATAATTTATCTTTTACCGTGTCTTCTTTTTTTCTTACACTATATGGTTAATAACCTTATGATAACAAGACAAACGAAACCCGAGTTGTTTATTATTAACATATATATCCTTATCTAAGTCATTTGGCCGAACCATATATTTTTAGGAATAAAATAACAATTAATAATATAATATTAGTTTTAAAAACTATTTTATGTCAATTTTGACACTATTTGGTAATTAATTTTTTTGAAAACAATAACAGCAATATTAGTTCAAAAAAATTTAATTAAATCAATAATAACATGTTATATTAACATATAAAATTATTGGAATTCATAAAAAGTCTCAAATTACATTTACTTGGGTATTTATAACATCAATTACCTAAATATTTCATTAATAATATAATTACTGCATCATCATTGTGTCATAAATAAATTAACTTATTTAAATTCTAAAAATTAAAAATAAAATACTATTTTGTAGGAAATATTTTTATCTTTCTAATGAATATTTATAGTCGAATTTATCTTATTTATAACCCAATATTAAAAATTATTTACTTATTAAAATTTGATTTTAACTATTTTAACCATTCTTTAAATAAATTAATATTAAATGTCCTAAACTAATCCAAGTGGGCCTAAATGGTCATATTTTTTTCCAAAGGTTTTTTTTGGTCGAATTACACTTTTCCAATAGGATTCGGACATGTGTTAGGGTTATAATAATATCATTTGTACCCTTAATTATAGTATTTTTTTAACCGTGGTAAAAAAAAGTAAAAAGCTATTTTTCACCAAAAATTATTTTCATCTCATTGAACCTCATTTTAGTCCTTGATATTAACTGTGTCTCCCGCATTTTTGAAATTCCACTCACAGATGCGGTAAAATTTTGTTTTATTTGAATTTTGAAATTCTCCTAGTATGTGGGTAAAAGACAGTGAAAAGTTCAATAAATTTTTTATATATCAAAAATTATTATAAAATGATTACAATGAATTGCATTGAACATAAATAATTATTATGTATCAATTTTGACCTAAAATAAATTTAAATAAAATAAATAATTATTTAATAAAAACTCGGTTTTTAAATAATAACAAAGTGTTTTAACTATTCATAAAAAATTGAAAGCTTTCAGAAAAATACCAAAATTACACCCAAGGCTAATTTCGATATTCCGAATCCAAAAATGAATTCAATTTTAAAAAATAAAATTTACAAACATTTAAAAAGTTGGTATTACTATTCATAACGGCTAGTTTTAATAATATTTTAATATTATATCTTTGTTTAGTGAAACTCGGTATTGTGTACGACGCAAGCTATCGAGGAAGGTCACGATTGCGTGTAAAGCAAGACAAGATAGTGCTGTGTGTAGTGAAAGATTTCTTTGATGATTTATATAACATAAAAACAAAATATTTCTCATAAATGTCTCGGGTGTCACATTCTACCACCCTTAAAATGAATTTCTCCCTCGAAATTCGTCACTTTGTAACAAATAGATGAGGATAACTCTCCCTCATCATATCTTCAAGCTCCCATGTAGCTTTTTCTAATTGGTGGTTCTCCATAAAACATTCACCAAGCGAGTGGTCTTGTTTCGTAGGACTTTTTCACTATGATTCAGAATCTCTATCAGCTATTCTTCATAAGAAATATCTTTCTCCAGCAGTACAACTTCTGAGCTGAGTACATGTGAAGGATCAGGGATGTACTTTCTCAGGAGAGATACATGGAACACATCGTGAACTTGAGAGAGATTTGGTGGAAGTTCCAATTAGTCAGCAACCATCCCAACATGATCCAATATTTCCAAAGGACTGATATATCTAGGGCTCAGCTTTCCCTTCTTTCCAAATCTCATTACTCTCTTCCGAAGAGATATTCGTAAGTACACTTTATTACCCACTTCAAACTCTAGGTATTTTATTCGGTTGTCGGTATAACTTTTTTGTCGACTCTGAGCTACTATAATGTGTTATTGAATAGATCTGACCATTTCTGCCATCTCATCAACAAGATCATGTCATAATAGCTTTCATTCCCCAATGTCATCCCAGCAAGTTGGAGTCCTACCTTTATTTCTATAGAGAGCATCATAAGGAGCCATATGGATACTGGAGTGAAAGATATTATTATAAGAAAATTCCACCAAAGGTAGGTGTTGATCCCAACCACCTTTGAAATCCATAGAGCAAGCTCTCAACATAATTTCTAGGGTTTGAATTGTCCTCTCATACTGACCATCTGTCTGAGGATGATAAGCAGTGCTAAAACTAAACTCTGTATCTAGAGTACGCTGAAGGCTTTTCCAGAACATCGAGGTAAATCTTGTATCCTGGTCTGATATAATGGAAAGTGGTACTCCATGTAATCTTACCACTTCCTTTACATATATCCTGGCAAGCTGATCTAGAGAGAAATCCTCTCCAATAACAATGAAGTGTTCATACTTTGTATGAAGATCAACTATGACCCAGATAGAATTATTACCTCTGGATGTTTTAGGAAGTCTGGTGACAGTGTCCATAGTGATGTTTTTCCATTTCCATTCGATTATGGGTAATGGTTTTAACATACCATTAGACTTCTGTCTCTAATCTTTAACTTGCTGTCAAACCCAACATCGAGAGACATATTCAGCAACATCTCTTTTAATGCCATCCCACCAGTAGTACTCTTTCAGGTCTCTATACATCTTCATGCTTATAGGATGAATAGAGAATGAAGAACTATGAGCCTCATCCAGCACCTCCTTCTTTAATTCTGGGATGGGAGGAACACAAACCCAATTCCTAAACATTATTATCCCATCACAATCAAGGTTGAATTCAGGAACATTTCTCACCTTCTTTTGTAACTCTACATCTTCTTTCTGTGCCACTTTAATCTTCACATGTATATATGGTTAAACATTCATTTGAGAAAGATACAAATTTTCCCCTTCCATTATAATTCCAAGATCCATCCTTTTTAAATCAATAAAAATTGGATCTTTTCTGATCCTCATCATGGATAAACTGGCATGGTCTTGTCGACTTAATGTGTCTTCCACCTTGTTTTCCTTCCCAGGGTGGTAATGAATTTAGAAGTAGTAATCCTTAATCATCTCCAACCATCTTATTTGGCGTATATTCAGCTCATTTTTTGTGAAAATATACTTTAAACTTTTATAATCTGTATAAATATCACTTCTTTCTCCATAAAGATAATGCCTCCTAATATTTAATGCAAAGATTATTGCAGCTAACTCCAAATCATGTGTTGGGTAATTTTGATTATGGATTTTCAACTATCGTGAGGCATAACCTATCACCATATCATTTTTCATAAGAACACACCCCATCCCCTTCATGAATGTATCACTGTAGATCACAAACCATTCCCCACTACAACGAAGTGTGAGAAAATGTGCACTAGATAACCTTCTTTTCAACTCCTTGAAATTCTCTTCACATTCCTCTGTACATACGAACATAACTCCTTTTCGAGTCAACCTGGTGAGTGGATTAGATAAGCGTGAAAAATCATTCACAAAACGTCGATAATAACTATCCAAACCAAGAAAACTTCGGATCTCAATTACTATTTTCGGTCTCGACCAACTTTGGATAACCTCTGTTTTTTCTGGATCCACAAATATCCCCTCTTTTGAGATTATGTGACCCAAAAATTCAGCTTTTTGAAGCCAAAATTAACACTTGGTAAATTTGGCACAAAGCTTCTCCTTTCTCTGGGTCTTCAATATAAATATTAAGTGATATTCATGTTCCTCCTTTTTCTTTGAATAGACAAGAATATCATCGATAAAGATTACCTCAAACTGATCATGATAGTCTCTAAAGACTCTATTCATCAGATCCATGAAGATAGCAGGGGCGTTAGTAAGTCCAAATGGCATCACTATAAATTTATAGTGTCCATACATTGTATAGAAAACCGTCTTTGGTATATCCTCCCTTTTGACCCTTAATTGATGATACCTTGAATGAAGATCAATCTTGGAAAAGTATCGAGCTCTGCGTAGTTGTTCAAATAAATCATCAATGCATGAGAGATGATATTTGTTCTTGATAGTGATCTTTCTAAGTTCTCAATAATCAATACAGAGTCTCTTTGATCCATCTTTATTCTTAAAAAACAGAACAGGTGCTCCTCAAGGTGACGCACTAGGTTGTATGAATCCTTTATCATGTTTCTCTTGGAGTTGCCTCTTCAATTCCAGCAACTCAATTAGGGTTCATTCTATAAGGTTTCTTTGAAATAGGCAAAGAACCCGGTATGAGTTCAATTGAAAACTCTACATCACGATTTGGTGGAAGACCCGATAATTCCTTCGGAAAGACATCGTCAAACTCCCGTACAATGGGAATATTCTTAATCATTATTTTCTCACCAACCATTTGAGATAAATAAATTTTACATAGTTGAATCAACACCCATATAATGGAAGAAATTTCCCCTGTAAGGTTATGTTTATCCTTACATCGATAGACGATCATAGATTGATCTGGAATATAAAATGTGACTTCCCTTAATTGTAAATTGATATGAGCTCCATATAGGGAAATCCAATCCATGCAAATAATCACATCAAATTCCACTATAGGAAGGATCACAAGATTTGCAGGAAGCACATTCCCACAAACTTCAACCGGAGAAGAATTATAAACTTTTGATGCTACAGTTGTGCCATTAGGGGTTGTAATAGCTAACTCAATATCTAATTGTTGAGGTAATGCAGTGATACCCTTAGAAAATTCTTCAGAAATAAAAGAGTTGGTGGATCTAGAATGAAATAGAACATTTTCTACTTTAGAGTGGATGGTAAGTGTACCTTTCACCACGTCGTTATCATACTCCACATCACTGATAGAAAATGCATGTGAATTTCCTTTGTCTTTATCCTTAAGATTATGTTGATGTCGATCATCATCAACAACCCTTGGATTAGGGCATTGATTGGAATAATTCCCCATTTCCTTGTATTTGTAACATTGAAGTGTAGGAGGTGCACTCTGTGTTGCCTTTTCTTTGTTTGCATCACTAGACATATTCCTCCCATCATTATGGAATTTAATTTCCCGATGACCTTCTTTTCCACATTTGAAACATTTACATGTCCCTTTGAGACAACTCCCTCGATGTTTCTTTCCACACTTTGAGCATAAGGGAAAACTCATCTTCATTTTAGTGTGCACTTTAGATTTTCCTTTGAAATCAATTTTCCTCTTCTTATCAAACCCATATGACTAATGGGTTACTCCAATCTCCATCTCAACCTTGAGATAAAATCGAACAATTTCCTCGTAGCTATTGAAGTCACTTATGTCTAAATCCCTTAGAAGACTTGGTTTTAAGCCACTAAAGAATCGATCGATCTTACTCTCGGGTTGGATAATAATACCAAAAGTGTACCTTGCAAGTCTTGTAAAATTTTCATCATAGGTACCAATAGATTCATCATCCTTTTGTTTTAGTTAAAGAAACACTTTCTCCATCTTTTTTCGAAGAATACGAGGGAAGTACTTATTGAAAAATAAGTTCTTGAACTCATCCCATTCCATGGATTCAGTTTCATCCCTTTGCCTCGTATTCTTAATAGGATTCCACCATTGATCATCTTCACCTTCCAAATGATAAAATGCTGAGATGACTTTATCATGTTCAGAACATTGATGAACTGAAAATATATTTTCAGTAGTACTAATCAATTATTCAGCAACTAATGGATCAGTAGACCCACTGAATGAGGGTAGACGCTGCCTCTTGGAGGATTCAACAGAATGTTTCTCCTTCCATTGCTCATTTGGAAGTCCTATATTATTCATAGCTTGATAAAGGTGTGTGAAAATGGCTACAAGATTTTTCATTCCAGCTATCATAACGTTTGGTTACTCAGGGGGATAATCATTGCATTGCCCATCACATAACACATTAACACAGTTCATTCGGGTTCCATCCATTGACTAAAACCAAGAAGAATTGTGTGAGCAACACTAATTATAATAGGAAAAAACATAATCAGGAATAAAATTTCACACTTAAGGTCTTATCATAGGTAGTTCATGGCCATTTCTAAAACATTAAGATTTTGTTATATGCTTAGACTTATCATTAGGGTTCCTACTAAGGCTTCCACATCCTAGTTTCCAATGGTTGACTATACCTTTCCTCTAATTCCAACTATAACGACCCATACTTTACATACATTGTTAATACATAAAAATTGAAGCATACTTATTAAAACATATAACAAAACCATGAAAGGACCATATAGGTATACTGTCTTTAGAAACTGGGAAACATAAACAACTGGTTCATAAATCATCTACGTTGTCTGCCATTTATTTCATCATATCTAGAGTCCCTTTTTGGCATATCTACTTAATAACCTTCTTCGTGACCTGGGGAAAGAAAACATAAAAAAGGGTGAGCTCAAATTCTTATTAAGGGTAAAAAAAGAAATATCAATCACATCATATTCATAAGAACCTAACATTTTGGAAATCTTAACCTGCCAAAGAGATCATAATTTCATAACATGGGATAAATCATAGTAGTGAAATGTAATCCCAATAATCATAACATAAAACATGAAACTTTATGGAATACACAAATAATCGTATAGAATCATTTCTTATTAGTCAAGACTCATTTCGAAGACTATCTTAGAAGACAAAGTCCATTTCTTACCCGAGTTCACTCCTCATTTCAGTCCTGTTTCACTGAACCGGTTTAACCTGCCATTCCAGCCATGTCTATCTCATGAGTTATAAATATTTACCCAATTAATTGGAGGTAGGTATAGGTCCCACCCATCTCATAATGATATCACTCTTATGTGTGCCACAAAATCATAAATCATATATCATTACATAACCCATGTAATAAAAATGGGATTCTTAAACCTCATGACATCATAAAAATTTTCTTATAAGATAAAGGAATTCATAAAAATAATTCCATCACAACTTAATAAAATAAATGTAATAATAGGGATAGAAACATAACCCTATATTATCTTATATGGAAAATAATTTTGATAAAACACTTGAACTCCATTCTTGAATAAAATATCCTTTTTACTTCAAAAACATTTTTCCTTTCTTAACATGTCATAGAATTTTAATGTAAAAGAATTTTGATTAAAAGTTAACATGAAAACCTGTAAAGGAAGCTTCATGGAAATAATTTTCTAAAAATCCATTCAGGCCTTATAATTTAAAAAAACATTCTTCTCGTACTTTGGCTGGAAAAGTCAAAAAGTACCTCATACGACAAAAATGAAAAAAGATTCCTTTAATATCTTTTACTAAAAACTCACCAAAGGGTAAACTTGGATTAAAAAAATTGTAGGTGGATGGAAATAATATTACATATTGAGGAAACATGGATTTGGATGATAAATATTCACCAGTAAATTATGAAGTATAGACAATCTAGGATAAAAATGAGATTGTGACATTTTCCCATACTTTAGGTCCAATTTGCTTCGTAAGTGTCTAAAACTCCTGTATAATGATTTAAATAATGTCATTGTATTATTACAGAATCATAATAATTGTTATGATATCATATATGGTCATATTCTTAGCTTCTTATTAGTAATATTTCATTGCTACTTGTTATTCGGGTGTTTATTACTTTTTGTTCTTATGCTTGTTTTGTCGAATAAATTCTTATTCTTATTTTTAGGTTATAGATACCTCATTTCCAGAATGGTATTATTGTAATATATATCATATTTATTCACTCAATTAATTTATGTAATCATTATGTAATGAAAATCATGTATAACGAGTCGCATCATATCGTGGAGACGGTATTCCGTACGTACGCACAAGCAATGATATCGTTCCCATGATCATGGAATTCTATTTGAGTGTATGTATACTATTTAAGAATAAATATAACTTTATAATCATCATATATAGTTATTATTTACACCATTATACCCATCCAAGTAAGATGGTTGTGGAAAATAGATTACACCACGGCGTGGAGATGATATTTCGTACGTACGCACGCGCGAGGATTTTGTTTTCCGTAGGATGGATAGATGGTGAAATTGGGTTGTTTCATACTTATAATAAAATATAAGTATATTAGTAATACTGATTTTATTACATAATAATGAAACAACTAAATAATAAGAAGTGGAAGAAGAAATAATGTTGAAAGAATCGGTAACGGACATTACCTCTTCTTTGAAGCGCCTCTTTGAGACCTCCTTTTAGGGCACAAAAATTGGTCTTTAAAGAAGACGAGGACCTATATGATGTTTCTAGGTAAGTGTAGAAGATAATTTTTCAGGGGTTTTCCGATCTTGAAGGCTCAATGTGGTGTGAGGAAGAGTGGGAGGAGGTGCCCTTTTATAAGGGAGAAGAGGGGCAGTATTGGAAAAACTAAAAATATAATTTTATTATAAAGTCATATTCGGTTTTTAATAGCTCCAAATTTATTTATTTAGAAGCTAAGGTGGGTATGGGTCTAAATTCTCTCATCCAATAGAATTTAGACAATTTTAGTATTCAATTTTCACCTTATCATTTATATTTAACATTAAGTTAGATAATTTAACTTATACTGTGTCTTCTTGTTTTCGTACACTATAAGTTTAATAAATATAGTATGACTAACCAAACGAACCCCAAGATGTTTATTATTAACATATACAACCTTATCTATGTCATTTGGCCGAACCTTATATTTTTAGGAATAAAATAACAATTAATAATATAATATATTTCTAAAAAACTATTTTATGTCAATTTTGACACTATTTGGTAATTGATTTTTGTGAAAAAAAAATATTAGTTTGAAAAAAGTTGATTAAATCAATACTAACATGTAATATTAACATATAAAATTATTTAAATTCATTAAAAGTCTCAAATAACATTAATTTGGGTATTTATAACATCAATTATGTCAATATTTCATTAATAATATAATTACTACTTCATCATTATGTCATGAAGAAATTAAATTATTGAAAGTATAAAAATTACAAATAAAATACCATTATGTAAGAAATATGTTTATATTTCTAATGAATATTTATAGTAGAATTTATCTTATATATCACACTATATTAAAAATGGTTTACTTATTAAACATTGATTTTAACTATTTTAACCCTTCTTTAAATAAATTAATATTAAATGTCCTAATCTAATCCAAGTAGGCCTATATGGTCATATTTTATTTATAAGGTTGTTTTTGGTCGAATTACGCTTATCCAATATAATTAGGACATGTCTTAGTGTAATAATAATATCATGTTTACCCTTAATTACCGTATTTACTTTTAACCGTGGTAAAAAAAGTAAAAAGTTACTATTCAAAAAAAATTAATTTCATCTCATTGAACCACATTTTAGTCCGTGATATTAACCATGTATCTCATATTTTCGATATTCAACTCACAGAAGTGGTAAAATTATGTTTTATGTGAATTTGGAAATTCTCCTAGGAGGTGGGTAAAAGACGGTGAAAAGTTCAATAAAATTTTTATATATCTAAAATTATTATAAAAGGACTCAAATGAATTGAATTGAACATAAATAGGTATTATATATCAGTTTTTACATAAAATAAATTTAAATAAAATAAATAATTATTTAAATAAAAAGTCAGTTTTTAAATAGTAACCCAGTGTTTTCACTATTCATCAAAAATTGAAATTTTTCAGAAAAATACCAAAATTTCGCCATTGGCTAATTTCGATATTCTGAATCCAAAAATGAACTCCATTTTGAAAAATAAAATTTAAAAAATTTCAAAAAGTGGGTATTACTATTCATAACTGCTAGTTTTAATAATATTTTAATAGCATATCGTTGTTTAGTGAAACTCGGTATTGCGTACGACACAAGCTATCGAGGAAGGTCGCGATTGCATGTAAAGCAAGCCAAGCTAGTGTTGTGTGTAGTGAAAGATTAATTTGATGATTTATAGATCATAAAAAAAATATTTCTCCTAAAATTATCGGGTGTTACCGTTTCATGATCATAATTTTAATAGGGGACATTATTTTATGTCCCTCATACTATTTTTTATCTAATTTCTATTTAAAAATATTCGCATTTTATTTATTGGTTATTCTATACTATATTAATGTTACATTTCTATTTTATAAATCATATGTAATCAATTTGAATTAATTTTATTTTATTAAATGGGAATTATTATTTTTAGTAATGATATTGTTCCCATACACATATTTGTATATTATAAATGAATATAAATACCAATTGATAACTCAAATTGTAACCATTACTTGGAACATGATCTCACCAATTAATATTTTTTTTCAATTGGATATGAAAAAATGCATTATTTATTATATGAATATGGAGGGTGACCATTGTGAAGAATATTTTTTTGACCTAATATATAACTTTTACAAACGGGTGGTTTTTGTATACAATTTTTCATATACACTGCACATTTATAGTTAATGTATGGATCATATTGTTCATCATTGTATGTTCATGTAATATAATTTAATATTAATGTATGAATATATTGGAAAATTAAAATAGTAACTATATAGGTTTTTAGTTTATATATTTATATTAGTTATGGTAGGATTTAGTGAAATACCTATCAATATTTATAGGAATATTAAATAATCACAAAGAATTGGTACCTTAGAATTTTTTTGTGACTTCTATGAAAATTCATAATATTATGTATAATATCATGTTTTGTAGGTATAATCCAACTACTGTTATGGGAAAAATATTTTAATGGTGTGAAATGGGAATCAAGAAAATATTCCTATTTTGTGTTTAGTGGGATTATGGATACACAAATGTATATTCTCCTTTGGTGGGAAATCTTCATTTACATCAATATTTCTTTATGACCCATTATGATAAACTATTGGAATGATCAAATATTAAATTTTAAATTGAATATTGATATGTGATAAATTTAATGTTTTAAGGGTTGATAAGTATAAGTTTGATCATATGTTTAATTTCATAGATACCTCTTATGAGATTATAATTTAATAATGTTTAATATTATGGAGGATATTCTGGGTGATTTATAAAAATAGAATCCTTTTTTAGTTTTTTTTAGTAATAAGTTTACTAGAGGAATAATGATTTTTTTTGAAATGATGTGTAATACTATTGAAATTGACTGGGGTTATTATGATCATCCATGTTCAAGTAAGAATGGTTAATTCAGATATAATATTTTCCTTAATTTTTGGAATATATTGTTTATCCTATAGATAATAATGAGATTTAAAAGTGACTTGGAGGATAAGGGGTTAAATTTATTTTTACTAAGTGAAATATTTTGAATTAATTATATTGTAAAGGATAAATAATTAGTGGAATAATTATTGGGATAATTTATTGAATCATATAGGATTTTATTGTGATTTATTGGTGATTAAAAAGATTTTTAAAAAAGTATTTACATGATTTAATAGAATGTATCATGATGAGAATCATGTGTTTCACTGTGGATTTATGAGTAATTTTTTTTCTTCAGATTATTGTTAAAAGGGTCCATAAATAAATTATATGATAAAATAATTAAAATTTTGTATTTGGTTTGGATTTCGTGATAAATTATTTGAGGTTTTATAAGTTTGAATATTTATGGAATGGTTTATATAGATCATTGAAATTTAATATTGTGGTTCTAGAGATCATCATATTATTTAGTCATTTTAATATTTATCCATATTGGATAATATGTGAAATCTATTTAGGATTTATAAAATATATTAAAAATAAATTGAATGACATGTTATAAATTGAATTATATTAATATTCAATGAAAGATTATTTTATTACTTTGTAGAAGAAAAATTATTCAACGATTTTTATTTATTGTTGTAAGATATGATATATATGTTAAAATAGATCTATGAATAAGGATATGACAAAATTGTACATAGAAGACACAACTAATTCATTTATTTATTATATCTTAGATTCTATGCCTTAATTGAAATGATTTCATCAACATGATTAAGGGGAAGATAAATATGGAGAATATTAAATGGAATATTTCTGAAAAAAATAATTTTATAATTTTTCGAAACACATGAAAAATTTATTTTTATATAATATGTTTTAAAAATTCTTAATTAGGAAATATTATGATTTGTGGTTGAGAGATAGAAAGTAGTTATCATCATGAAATCAATAAATTGTTTTTATAATGAAGTATTAGAAAAATTACAGAACATAACAATTATGAAGCAATAATTTATCTAATGGTGTTGAATATAACTGTTAATTAATTTAGAGAATATTATATATTTAAAACATTTTATCTATTGATTTCCTTTTTTAAAATAAACACTATACTTAAAACAAACGATCATATATTTAATATTAGTCATTAACATGATGTGTAAGAGTTGGATTGAACTAATTATAAAATAGAAAAAGGATGTTCATCCGGAAATCAAATTTTTTGATTAATTAATATTAAATATTTACCAAAATATTAAAATATAAATTTATGAATCAAAAATTAAATTTCATAAAAAATTATTTTATATATTTATGAGTTGAAAATAAAAATAAATTTTAGAAATTTTAGAAATTATATCATTCAAAGGAAATTTAATTTTTTTAAAAAAAATATAAATATTATATTATAGAAAAATTGATAGGTTTTTAAAATATATATTTTTCTATATACAATGAAAGACGTCGAAATTTGTAATAAATCAGTTGTTTCCATTTGTTAAATCAACTAACTAAAAATTCACATTAGATTTTTGATTTGGATCTATGTTAAAATAAGATCCATTCTATTGAAAATTAAAATTATTATTAACAATTAATTAAAAATATATGTTTTGTTATATGTTTGATTTAACCATTAAAATCGATTTTACAGTATAATATTTTTACATGCATAATTTTATTCCAATTTATACAATTAAAATAATCAATAATTATGAATTATTTAATGTAAATTTATACAACATGTACTTATATATAATAACATAAGTTAAAATAATAATGATTAAATATCCTAGAGTTAGTATAAGATCATTATATTCTTCGAAAAAATCTATTACATAAATCAATTCATCTCTACTAAAAGGTTTATAATTTATTTATATTTGTAAATCATATAAAAATTTATTCATGAAAAATAAATTTCGGAATTGGAATGGGGAAGATAATTTTTTTGAAATGTACCATTTTCATTTTTAGTCATTATTAATAGTAATTAGGTTAAATAATTGTTTTATTCGTAAGCTTAAAATAGTTGAATAAAGGACAAAATGTGATAATTATTTGAAATAACACCATAAATTGAATATAATATTTTAGACAAGTGGGGTTCATAGTAACTCACCCATAACTCTTTGTAATGGAAAAAATATATGTTTTTTATTTTCCAATAAATTATATATTATTTTTTTAAATAAATATATGAAATGTCACTATCTTTTATTATATTATATACAAAATGTCACATATAGTTATAAATAATTTTTAATTTAATAATATTAGTATTTTTTAGAATAATAAAATTATAATTTTTAGGGTAATTTATTTATAAATATTCTTTACAATACAATTTTCAATGATTCTTATGCAATGATAAAATGTTTCTTATAAAAGTATAGTATAAATATAGAAATTAATTTTCAAAAACAAAGACTAAATATTTTCTTGATAAATAGAGATGTGACCGACTTTTATTGAGAAACTATATTTCATTATTTATATTTTAATATAATATAAATTAATTAAATTATTGAACTAAAAACATTTAATTCAAATAAAATGTATAGTAATATAATTTAAATTAATAATATTATATTCTATATCTTAATTTATTAAATTAATTTTAAATTATATAAATATTTAAAGAGAATAAGGGAAATGGGATATATTACAATATTTTCTCACATATTCATTTTTGTCGAATTTATAAATTATATGTAAATTTATAACACTTAATGTTTGAATTTTTGTTCCACGGATAATAATAAAAAGGGTTAACAATTATTAATATATAAATTGAATTTCAAAAATGATATAATAAATAGTCTAAATCTAATTTTATGGGATAATTTTTATGTTATAACATCATCACATACTGATTAATCCAATTTGAAACCATATTTTCCTTGAATGTAACATTATCATATTTAACTGGTATGAAAATTTATTATAGTTCCCATTTGATCACTTATAAATTGACCCACCACCTTTCCCTAAATTTTATAAAATTTATCCATATATGAAAAAACACAATCTAAGTACATTTTAAAATTACCTAATGATGAATTATCTTCTTTTTATTCCCAAATGATAATGCAAGTCTTGTGAAGAATAGGGAATCATCTTATATGACCTATTTCAATTTACTAATCTCCCAACCACATATAAATATATGTTATTTATAATAAACCCATATATTATGTATAATCAATATATTTAATTATTATTATTTTTACTTAATAACAAAAATATACCCTGTTTTATAACAAAATTGAAATTAAATTGTCATTCGTGCATACGTGTGGATGACCTCCATCATGTTGCGATATGATTTTTGATGTTCTATAGGAAGAAGAAATTCATTATAAAATCAATCTACAATAGTAATTATGAAAATAGAGGTAAGTGGAAAAGGGATTGGGAGAAATCTGATAAGGATGATGATATGGTCTGCTATGAATGCAAGAGGAAAGGACAGATCAAGGCTTACTGTCCAAAATTATAATTCAAAAGGAAATATGATTATAAGGAAAATAAGTACAAGAAATCTATAAAAGATACTTGGAGTGCTTCATAAGACAGCACAAGTGAATGTGATGTTTCTGATTCTGAAAAGAATCGTTCCAACATGGGTTTCATGACCAACACATCTGAGGTATCCGTAGATACTCCTATTTTAAATTCCTATTATTCTGGAGATGGTGTAGAAATTGATTCTGATTCTATAGATATGTCAAAGGATAAATTTTTTTAATGTTGTAACATGATAGAAGAAACATTTAATGAACATAAGGACAAATATAAGTCACTAAAAAACAACATGCTCTCACTGCCAATGTTAAATCTGCCTTTGATATAGAAAGGTAAAACAATCCTAAACTGTTAAAAGAAAATACTGAACTGAAAATGTCTAATTAGCAACTTATAGAGGACTTAGAAAAGTTCACAGAGGGAAAATACACTCTTAAACAAATTTTAGGTAATCATGTTACATTAAAGAACCCTACTGGTTTGGGATACTAACCTGGAAAGAGACAGTTTCCAAAAAATCGATTTATTCCTAAATCTGGACAAATTTCTATTTAGTCCAGTTCTGGAAATTCGTATAATTCAATGAGTTATTCATATAGTTATATATAAAATAAAGTCTATCTTTCAAAATCTATTGATTCTGTAAATTATATGGGAACCATAAGACATATCTGGGTGCCAAATGCTTTGATTGTAACCTTTCTGGACCCAATAATATCTGAGTACTAAAATAATTTCTCATCTAAACCTATTTTTTAGGAGACCTTCTTGAAGAGTTCTCACAAGAAGGTATGGTACTTGGATAGTGGATGTTCAAAGCACATGTATGTATATTACTAATGATTTAAAATCTTAATAATGTTTGATGGAGGCTACGTCACCTTTGGTGATAACTCTAAAGGGAAAATCATTGGCATATGCCAGATTGGTAACACTGATTACATTTTAATTTCTAAAGTTTTATTTGTTTATGGATGTAAATATAATCTCTTATTTATTTCTCGGTTATGTGATAATGGCTTTAATGTTATTTTTGAAAATTATTCTTGTAATGTTTTTAATTCTAATAATGTTTTAGTATTTTCATCTTTGAGAAATGAAAATATTTATGCTGTTGATCTGAATTCTTTAGCAAAGAAAAATGTAACTTGTTTAAATGATTTTCATAAAGAGTCTTGGATTTGGCATAGAAGATTAGGACACTGAAAAATACATTCACTCAGAAAATTTACTAGTTTGAACTTAGTTAGAGACCTACCCAAACATGAATTCCCAAATAAAAAAGTTTGTAATCCCTGCCAAAATGGAAAGAAACATAAAGTTTCTTTTAAATTAATGAAAGAAGTTTCAACTTCTCAACCTCTTGAGTTGGTTCACATGGACATGTTTAGACCTCCTAGAGTTTCTAGATTAAATGTGATGCACTATTTCTATGTCCTAGTAGATGACTTTTCTAGATATACGTGGGTATACTTCTTGGATCACAAATGCGAAGCTTGTTCTTACTTTATTAAATACTCCATGTCTGTAGAAAACCTTAGCAGACTTAAGATTAAGACCATGAGAAGTGATAATAGCTGTGAGTTTGAAAATCAAGATTTTTAATCTTCATCCTCACTCAATGGATATTGTCATAAAATTTTTGCCCCTTGGACACCTCAGCAGAGTGGTGAAGTAGAAAGGAGAAATAGAACCCTTTAAGAAATTGCAAGAACCATGCTTAATGAGTATGACCTGCCTATTTATTCTTGGGATGAAGCTATGAATACATCTTGTTATATTATTAATTGAGTCTTGATTAGACATGTTCTCAAGATGACCCTATATGAATTATGGAATAATAGAAAACCCAAAGTTAGTTACTTTAGAGTATTTGGATGTAACATTTTTATTCTCAATACAAAGGATAATTCGGACAAGATTTCTTCTAAAATTGATGAGTGAATTTTTATAGGTTATTCATTAACTAGAAAAGCCTATAGATTCTTTAAAAAAATAACCAAATATGTGGAAGTATCGGTTTACATCATGTTTGATGAAACTCATCCACATGAACCTAAAACCTATCTTGAAAATTTTGAAGAGGATATGACTGTTCTGTACCTTAATGATAAAACCAAAGAACCTGCTGTAAAAACATCCTATTCTAGACATACTCCAGAATATGCTTATATAGAACCCATAACATAGAGATGAACCAGAAATTTCTAGTCCTACCTTTACTAGATCAACTAGGATACTAAAGAATCATCCTTTGGATGCAGTTGTTGGTAATCTTGATAGAGGGACATAGACTAGAGCTTCTCTAAGAAACCGGGTTAAACATAAAGCCTTTCGTTCACAGCTAGAACCTAAAAATGTAAATGATTCAATCAATGATGAATTTTGGGTAATAGATATGCAAGAGAGTTAAATCTATTTGAAAGAATCAAAGTCTGTGAATCAGTTGATAGACCCAAGGACACTTTGACAATAGGCACTATGTGGGTTTTTAGAAACAAAGTTGACGAATCTGGAAATATAGTTAGAAACAAAGATAGGCTAGTTTCACAAGGATATATTCAAGAGGAAGGTATAGACTATGAATAATCCTTTACACCTGTAGCAGGATTAGAAGAAAATATGATCTTACATGCCTATGTTGCTCATCTGAATTTCATGTTATATCAAATGGATGTCAAAAGTTCTTTTCTAAATGTTTTTATAATTAATGATTTTTTTGTTGAACAACCACCTGTATTTACTAATCCTCATTTTCCAATTCGATTTTTTAAACGTTCTAAATCTTTATATGGTTTAAAACAAGCTCCAAGATCTTGGTATGATTGACTTACAAATTTTCTTATTTCAAAAAGTTTTACTAAAGGGATTGCTGATCCAAAACATTTTATTAAAAGAATTTCTAATGATGTTTTGATAGGACAAATATATGTTGATGATATTATTTTTGGATCTTCTAAACACTCTTTATGTACTAATTTTTCAAAGAATCTGCAAAATGAATTTGGAATGAGTTTAATGGGAGAACTCAAATATTTTCGTGGATTTCAACTTTTTCATAATGAAAATGGTATTATCTTGAATCAATGTAAATATACAAAGGAACTTTTAAAACTTTTTGGTTTGGATTGTATTAATGAAAGTGATACTCCTATGAGTGTAGTATGTAAATTGGATGCAGATGAAATTGGGAAACTAGTGGATCAAACTAATTATAGAGTTATGATTGGAATCATACTTTACCTTACTGCAATTTGACCAGATATTTTTTTTAGTGTGTGTATGTGTGAATGATTTCAAGCTAATCCAAAAGAATCTCATTTACTTGCTGTTCAAATAATTTTTATGTGTCTAAAACACACTGTAAGCTTAGGTTTGTTTTACCCTAAAGAACAATCCTTTGAGGGAATGAGTTATTCAGATGCTGAATTTTCTTATTGCAAGTTGGATAGAAAAATCACATTTGGAACATGTCATTTATTCGGAAAATCCTTAGTATATTGGTGTAGTAAGAAGCAGAATTTTGTAGCTTTTTCTACTGCCAAAGCAGAGTATATAGCCACCGGTAGTTCCTATGCACAAATTTTGTGGATAAAACACACTCTTTTGGACTCTGGATATGATTTTAAGCATGTTTCTATAAACTGTGATAACTCTAGTGCAATAAACATTTCAAGGATCCATGTATCTACCTCTAGGACCAAACACATTGATGTAAGGAACCACTTTTTGAAAGATCATTACCAAAAAGGTGATATTACTCTTGAATTTATAGGTACTGAACATCTATTAGCTGACATTTTCAACAAACCTTGGATTTCGGATAGGTTATGTTACATTATACATTTGTTAGTAATGATTAACCTTGATTGATAGATACCTCAACGATGTGAATACCTCACCAATGTGAATACCTCACCGATCTGAATACCTCACCTATGTAACCTCACTGATGGAACTTACTGATAGGAATTCTCACCGATAAACCCTACTGATGAGTGCACTGTTTTAAACATCTGTCTGCCGCCAGAATCTGAATCGTTTTTACATTATTTTATTTTATTTATATTATTATTCCTAAATTATAAAAACAATTTCCTAGTTACTTCTCAATCCACCGAGCCTCAAACACTTTACCCTCAAATCTTAGCTCCCGAATCTCTCAAAAAACCTAAATCCCTCGATCCAAATATGGAAAAAACCTTACTTCCTACCATCAGAGATGACACTGATGAGCCGAATACAAAGAAGCAAATGTCCAAGCTAGAACCAATTGGTAGTGTTTGTAGAACTAGGTCGGGTAGGCGACCAGTGAACCCACATTCATATAATGGAGTTATTGTGATTGAAAAAGAGATGTCTATGGAATTGTTATTGCCTAACAAGTTTTTAGTGCTCGGAGTGCTGGAAGATCAAAAGTGGGTAGATTGATTTTCAAACGACAATGGACTATACTATCAAAAGCTAGTGAAACAATTTTATGAGTTTGTATGCTTTGAGAAGTCAGAAGATGATAACCGAGTGATTTCTTTTGTGAATGAAAAGGAGATATCTTTTTCTTCTGTTTAGTGGGAAGAATGCCTAAAGGTACCACATGAAGGTGTATCTGGATATGTCTCGAAATATATACCACCTACAAGTGATATATTCGATTATGAGACTGCCTTGGAGGAACTCACCGGTGATGGAAATCAAAGACAAGTAGTGGCTACTGATGTAGATGGAGAGAAAAAATTGTTGTTCAAATTTGACCAGCATGTCTTAATTCCAATGAGAGTGGACTTTGGGAATTTGAGATATCCATATATCTATCTCCTACATCTCTTGAGACATTGTGTAAATGTCACGACCCGACCTCGGGGCCCGTGCCGTGACTACCCCAAGCCCGCCTTCCATAGGCCAGGGGCTGGCGACTAGCACCAATGGCGTAAATCCCGATAACTGGGAAGGCATTGCCATTACAAAAGCAAACAAACACCACAGAGTAAGCAAGCGGAAAAGTAAACACAAGCGAAGAAAAGTAAAAGGGCCGGAAATACAAGCCCAACTGTAAAGTACAACTCGAAAGGGAAAAACAGCAGCTGGAAGAACAAAGCGGCTCCTGGGTCGTCCTCCTCGATTCCTACCTGAAGGGTAGGTACAGATGGCTCAGCTCATGGATCGTCCACCACGGATCCTACCTGAAGGGTAGGTACAAATAGCTCCTCTACTCCTCGGGTCCCGTCGTCTACTCCGGGTACGTCCGCCCAGTGGTCCTCCTCCGGGTACCGACCTGCTCCGCAAGCCTCAACTGTGATCTGCGCTGTCCGTCGTCTGCAACCAACACAACGAAGTGCGGGCATAGCCCGTGCAGGGGTGAGTATAAGCTACTCAGTAGGGACCCCGAGACCCTTAAGGTCTCACTAAATCCAACATGGATATCCACAAGTAAAGACAGCAATCACGAAGTAACATCAGACTCTACTTAGGTATATGCCCATACATATACCTAAGTCATCAAGTAACCCATCCAATCACAAGGATACACAAAAATCATGAAATCAACGGATAACCATCACCCAGGTATATGCCCATACATATACCTATGTTATCAAGCGACCCATCTCAATCATGAGGAAACGCAAAGATTCATTGACTCAGCTCAAACCAGGATTTTCATTATCGAAACCGTAACTGCTGAAGAGCTCCGTCTCTGGAGTGTACAGTGGTCCTGTCACGACTCCGAGGTACTGCTCACTAACCTAAGACTGCTGAGGTACTCCTCCTGTCGAGTACTGCGGGTTTGCGGCCAACTACCGGGCGCTCCGTCCGCTGAGGGTCTGTCGCCAAATACCGGGCGCTCACCCAAATAGCCTACTAAGGTACTCCTCCTGTCGAGTACCGCGGGTTTGCTGCCAACTACCAGGCGCTCCGTCCGCCGTGGGTCTGCCGCCAAATACCGGGCGCTCCGTCCACTGGGCTAGTCGACTCACTCCAAGTCGAGTCGGTCAAGCAGTCGTCAGGTCTCAGTCGGCTACACGGTCTCCGTACTCTGCACGCTCGTCTCCGGGAGGGTCCGCTCCACGAGCTACTGGTCGATACTCCAAGTATCACAAAGTCCCACAAAGAAGTGTCACAAAAGTCCGCCTCGTCACAGGGGTCTCAACGCAACAGACGGCGCGTCAATCGGACGCCCGGTCTGTGAGTTATTAGCCTTTTGGTCCCGGGGGCCTGGTTGGTTTCGTGAGCAAACCAAACCCGGCCATATCTCAACTGTACCCCGAACTCTCATAGGGTAAGTACATAGGGACCGTTTCTCAACGTGATCACCAACGCCGCTGACGGTTCGTCGAACGGACGTCCTGGCTGAAAGATATCAGCTTTTCCGTTCCAGGGGCCCGGTTGGATTTCGGGTACAATCCAATCCGGCCATACTCCGACTGCATCCAAAACTCGGACGGAGTATGTCAAAAGTTCCTTCTCATCAAGAGGAAGTCAACGAAACAGACGGCGCGTCAATCGGACGCCCGGTCTGTGAGTTATTGGCTTTTTCGTTCCAGGGGCCCGGTTGGTTTCGTGTACGAACCGACCCGACCGTACTCCGTCGGCATCCAAACCTCGAGCAGAGTAAGCCAAAAGTTCCGTCTCACTGAGAGGAATTCAACAAAGCTGACGGTACGTCATTCGGACGTCCGGAGCTCAAGATATGTGAATTTGACCGAAATGGTCCGAAAACGGGGGGGGTCCGGGTCCGGGCCGACCCGGCCCGACCCCCCCTGGGTCGGCCCGAACCGGGTCCGACCCGGTTGGCCCGGCCCCGCCCGGCCAGGGCCGGTCCGGCTCGGCTCGGCCGAGCGGCCTGACAACCACGCGGCACCCGCGGGGTGTCGCGCTGGACACCCGCGGGGTGCTGCCTGACAGCCCCGCGGCACCCGCGGGGTGTCGCGCTGGACACCCGCGGGGTGGCGCCTGACAACCCCGCGGCACCCGCGGGGTGTCGCGCTGGACACCCGCGGGGTGCCGCCTGACAGCCCCGCGGCACCCGCGGGGTGTCGCGCTGGACACCCGCGGGGTGTCGCGCTGGACACCCGCGGGGTGTCGCGCTGGACACCCGCGGGGTGTCGCCTGACAACCCCGCGGCACCCGCGGGGTGCCACCCTGGACACCCGCGGGGTGCCGCCGCCGCCGGCTTCCGCGGGCCACCGGAGACGCTCCGGTGGTCCGATTTGCTTTTCGTCTGCGCCTACGGTCATCCCGGGACCCGACCTTCACTGCGGAGGCCTCAAAATTAACTTGCGGCCTCGTTTGTCGTCGCCCGTCAATCTGCGCTCAAGAACAAAATAAAATTAATTTAATCTGCGGCCTCTTTGGCGCGGCGCGACGACGTCGCGTGCTTGATCGACTTCTCGGCGTGGCGCGAAGGCGTCTCGATCTTGTTTGATTTCGTTCCACAGCGCGGCGCGACGGCGCCACTCAATAGTTGCCGTACGATTCCCGCGTGGTGCGACGGCACCACGCCATCTCGCTCCATCCGTAAGAAACAACAAGAATAAAGGAGGGGGGGTTCGGCCGTGTTTGTGCGGCCCGACCCCCCTCGCATTAGATTGATAACAATCGGCCTTTCTAGAACGATAATTCATCACAATCTTTTTAAAAATAAATAAAAAGATTCGGAAACAAGGGCCGACAAAAAAAAGAACCTTCAAGATCGAAGGAAAGATCAACAACTTTAAAAAGGTTTAAAACCCCTACCTCAAGCGTTGTCGCTCGCGAGTTCGTCGCGGAAGATGACGATCGTCGCGGAAGAAACGTCGCCGGAGAAACGTCGTTGATTCTGTTGTCGTCGAGGTGCGTCCGAAGGGAGAACGTCGCTTGGAAAGGAACGATCGTCGCGGAAGAAACGTCGCGGAAGAAGCGTCGTTGATTTCCGCGGTTTCGGCGTTCTTCACCGGAGGCCGGCGTTCTTCGCGTTCTTCGCCGAAGAAGAACGCTCTCCTCCAAATTCTCCCCACGCCACAAGCTTCCACCCAAAATAAAATAAGAGTAATCTTATTTTATTAACGCACAAGCAACGATTAAAAAAAAGAAACGAACAATTAATTCCAAGAATTAATTTACCAAAGAAACCGCCCAATTAATTGGACGAAAGAAACAGCCCAATTTAATGGTCTGTTAAGAAACTAAGAAACCGCGTCAGTTGACTTTCAGTTTCTTTGACGGGTTTTCGCGGGTGCGTTACTTAGCGGAAGAAACGGCGGGGCTCGTGCGGGCCCCACCCACAAATATCCTATCAAGAGGATAGGATATTTCAGTTGCACCCTATCCGCTTCAACTAAGCTTAACCAGCTTAATGTGGCTTTCAAGTGGCTTCAAGTGAAATAAAAATAAAGTTGTCGTAACAACTTTATTTTATTTCTTAACCTTAAGTCCCAAAATTTAAAAAACCACATCTGAGCAAACGCAACTCCAGAAGAGGCGTTTCTAGGCAAAACCCAGCGCTGCGATTTCATCGGTGCCCTCAGAATTCGATTCCGGGCACCGGTTCAAAAGTTAGAAAAACCTGCTCGTCCGTTCACTGAACGTACCCGAGCCAAACTTCGAAACATGATTCCAGGCACACCGGGCCTCGGAATCAGGTGCCGTCAGAAGCTGCGCTCTTGAAAAATTCCAAAGAAATTTAAGAAAAAAAAAATTTCCTTGAAATTTACGGGTCTTTACAGTAAAAGTGAATCTGTGCAGATTGTTGTTGATCCCAATGGAAGACATGAAAAGGACAAAATCAAATACTAATGCCCTATTCTTTTCCATGTGGATCTCAGTGATGATCAAGGTGAAAGGGGTAGTTGAGTCTCAAGATGAGACAATGTTATTAAGGAATAATTTTTGTATCATACCCATAGTTTGAAAATACATGAAGATAATTTGGAACCCCAAGAGGGGAGAGTGTGTTAATGATGACAAGAACGTATATAATAAATTCAATCCTATGAACCATCCTTCAAGACCTAAGGATGTAAGGGATCCAGGTCTAGGACTTGATGAAGATGAACCAAAGTACAGTGATGAGACTAAAGAAGAAGAGACTTCTATGGATGATGGAAGAGATCCGGACTTGCCTCCAAGTCCAGTTTCTGAAATTGAATCTTCTTGAAAGGAAACTCTATTAGAAGAAGAGACACATGCTGATAGAGAAGAATAGACAACGCCTGAGCATGAATAAGAAAAGGACAATGAATCTGAAGCCTCTGATTCTGTCTTCTTATGACTAAGTCTATTAATTGGATGCTCAGTTGTGCCTACTGAGGATGTAGTAGGAGAAATGGTAGAATATGTACCTAATCCAGAGGACCCTCCTCCTGTTGTAGAGAATGAATTCATTGTAGAAGATTCTTCTGAGAATGAATGAACTGCTGAGAATGTTTTTGTTGTACGTGGGAATGCACCGATTGAGGGGGAGCATCAAACCATGCATGGAAGTGTGTCTGAGGATGTTGATTTTGATGACTGGGCACAAAACCCAGGTATTGTGGTTTGTGGATTGGACTATCCTGATTTTGATAATAAGGCATCCCTCAATAGACCAAATATCATTTATGATGTTGAGACTGAGTTGTTACCTGAATATGTGGTCAGAATGCATGACCTGGATAATTTGAAGAAAAATCATAAGGTCAGTTTTTTGGAAGAGGCAAGGAATATGGACGTTTTACTGTTTTCATCAATTCCATCGATTATAAATGACTCTGTGGCCAACATATCAACTGAAAGAGAACCTGTTGTAATTGCTCCTACTGATAAGATCACCAGGGCTGACCTTGAATCCTTAAAGGATGAACTGAAAGAGTCATTTAGTGCTTCAGTTGATGAGTTGAAGCACTGCTTTGTTAAAGAGATGAGTAATTTGGAAAAATCTTTTGAACTCTCTCTCTATTGTAATATGTCAACCTTTATGGCAGAAATAGTGGAAGAAGTTACAGCCTTACAGACTCATGTATCTAGACTGGAAGCAGATGTTGAATATCTAAATAAATCTGTTATCTCTTTAGAATCTTACATGAGTTCAAAATATCATGTTGTCAAGGACTTAGCCTATATAAAACGTGTTGTGAGCCATATGGTATCTGTCTTTGAAGGTTTTTCAACCACTATGAAATAACATGTCATCACCCTGGATTCCCATGTGAAAAACCTTATTAGTGGGTTGACCAAAAACATCACGAAAACAGTAACCTTCTCTATTGGTTCTATTTCTTGTAGACCATTAGTGGATTTGAATCAGATTCAAGCTGTGATGAAGGAGGAGCTTGGTTTAGCTTCATCCAGTGGCTCTGTGGACTCATCCGACCTGAGAAAAGTTGTGATTTCTACTATAGAGTCAGCTAGATAAATAATGAAGACAGTCCAAGACTATATGAGAGATGCTTATGCCTCTTATAAAGAAATTAAAGACAAGGTAGACTCCTACTTCCAAAAGGTTTACACCAAGAATCAACTCAACAATCACTTTAAACATCTATTGGAAAACTTGATGTTACCTCTTGTCAATCAATCCTTCAGAGGGAAAGTCAGGAAAATAAGGGAATTGACTCCAGCCTTGGAAAAATTCATGGAGAACAAGGATGATTTCATATCTGCTATGGAGAGAGGAGGAGGATTAATTATGGATTTCAGAACTCTTTTAATGCCTTTCCTGCATGTCGATGCTAGGCCAGTGATTGTACCTCTATAATTACTTGCCTTTACCTCTACTGCTTCTCATGTTTAGATGACTCCAGCCCAATCTATTCGAAGCCTTACACCTATGATCACTCAAAGAAATACTCAGTACAATCCATTCATAGTTTCTGTGGCTCAGCCCCCTATGATCATTTCCAGAATTCCAAATCCTTCACCAGCATCCACACAGTCTAAATCCACTTCTGCTCCAAAGGGAAAATCTCACATTAAGGATGTGGATTGAATAGGTGGAAAATATGTTTGATAGGAATCCCTTGTATTTTGTTTTATGTCCATGTACCGTTTTTAATCATATAATACAATTGGATTTTTTTACTTCACATTTTTTCCTTTTCTCTTTTTTTTAACACTTTTTTATTATCACAAAGGGGGAGAAATATTATCAAAGTATCAAAGAGGGATAAATATTCACAAAGAGGGAGAAATATTCTCAAAGGGGGACATATATTATCTAAGGAAGAGCTATCATGCTGATTCTTTTCCCCTCGGATATCATTGAATTTAATTATACCTCTGATACATTATGTTATATAACATACTGTTTTCTCTGAGATAATTTCATTTAATGATATATCCTCTGATACAACTACTAATTATTTTAAAACAATAATGTAATAAGTTTTGAATGTCAAAAAGGGGGATATTTTTGACCTCAATTGTTTTGATAATCCCAATTATGCCGTCACATACTTTGATAATCCCAATTAATGTTTATCTATATTCTAATTCGCTCAATCTATAACATTCTATCTGATAATAATATTAAAATAATCCTTGAAATATGTTAATCAATGTTTATTTTTTTCTATGTTTTGAAGTACTTATAATCTAATCGGATATGTTTTTCATAAAACAGAAAAGTGTTAGTCACTGATCTGCGTATAGCTACTGATATAGAGCTACCATCACTTAGTCTACTGATAGGATTATTCTACCGATAGACAGAGTCACTGATAAGCTAAGGTCACTAATACGTAGAGCTACTGATATGTACAAGTCCACTGGTAAGCATAGAACAAGGTCACTGATACAGATAGTTACCAATAGAACAAGTCTTTCGATATTACAGAATTGAGATATCGATATGAATAAGTATACTGATACACATAATCACTAGAACTAAGCACGCTACCGATATAGACAGTCACCAATACATCGAGCTACTGATAGACCAGAGCTACCGATAGACTAGAGCTATCGATAGATCAAGAGCTATCGATAGAATGAAGTCACCGGTATATAAATATACTAATACCAATAGTTACCGATACATAGAGTAAGAGCTACCGATATCAAAAACTATGGATACAAGTTCAATAAACTACCGATGGAAGGTCACTGCTACACAAAGTCCACCGTAGACATCTACCAATAGAAGGATACTAGTGATTGACCAACCAGTCAAACTCTATACTCTCAATATTATTTAATTATTAAGATAATGGTTACATTTCATGTTTTTAATGCAGTTAATGTTGTTTAATGATATCTGTTTCCTTGTCATGGAACCGTACCTAGTACACATGAAAAAGGTAGTAATTTTTTTTCTGAAGCTGAAAGCTATAAAGGGGAATATAATACCTATCTGAAATTTCAGATACAGAAAGATCACAGTAAAGGAACTAAGAAGACACACGAAGGGTGGAAAAATACAGGGGCTCAACATCATTGAAACATGGTGCACTCACACAAGACTACATCCATACACCAAGAACACTGTATATACACGAAGCAATACATTTCTAGAGGATAACCCAGGATGCATCTTGAGTGAATAACTACAGAAAAAACATTAGGCACTCAGGCTGAAAAGATGAACCTGGAACCATGGAAGAAAACGACACTCCGTGTTTTAGAAAAAAACCAGAGAAGGACTCAGAAGCATTTATGACCAATAAAACAAGTCCATAGCTGCACTTCCAATCAATAAAGCTTTTCTAAACTAATGAAAAATTAATCTAGACATTATTTCATTTACAGTTCGAGCAGTGTGTGTACAATGTTTATTTTACACACACAATGTCTCCTGTGCTAAGACGGTGGATTTTTAAATCCATATTCAATCTCTATAACTCCATTGTATCCCACTGTGGATAGTGGTAGAGGTCGAGTAAGACATGGAAAAATATGAGCTGTTATTTGTTTTCCCACGTAGAACTATGGTAGAGGAATTTGAACCTAGATAGTCATTGCACTGTTGTTTACCCCGATCCAGAGTGTGGATCAATTTATATAAATTTTTTGAGAGGACTATGTCTCATATTGATACTGAACCTCTTGGATACATCTACTGTGCATTTTGGTTTAAGTCATAAGTATAATATATATTTCATATTTCGCTGCTAACTACTTTGAAATATAATCTGTTTTAAAGTTACCTTGATAGTTAAATTACCACGTGTTTATGATTATTGTAAACTAGTAAGTTACTTTCAAAATTCAATTTAATCCTCAGATTAAATTAACTGAGACTTAATCAATCTTTGAGAATGTAATTGAACATATACACTCTTTATGAATCCACTACAGTTTAACTTTGTTTTTAAATAGGGGAATTTTAAGAGGAAAATTTTTAACAGAAATTTTAATTAGAACTCAATGAACCCCCCTCTTGAGTGTCCACTCCGACCAATAATAATGACTATGTCATTAACACAATTTCGCACCATCATGATCAAAACATTATTTAAAAATTCTTATTAAATATTTAGTATTTGTATTCAATTAATGAAATATCATTATATATTTTATTTTTTAAATTTTTTAGTAACCAATTAAAAATCTTAATAGAAATTTTTTAGGTAAATGTAGTAATTCATAATTTAGTGGTACATTAATCAATGATAATATACATATATTTTAATTTCACATTAATATGGATATAATCCAATGATATTATTCCTATTATTTTTAGGGGTAGATATTTAATATTATAATTATATTTTTAAGAAAACTATTTCTTGTCAATGGTTTAGATAATTTTGAAATATGAAATCATCTTATGAAATTCTGAAATATTTATGGTTTAATGTGTTTTGATTGGTTGGTCTTTATATACCTATTCTACATTGGGTAAAAATAGATTACTAGTGATATGATTATGTAATTCTTGAATGAGATTTTAATTTCACATCATGTTTCATGGACTGGGTGTCATGTGCAGAATATAATATTTATACAGAGTTTCTAGCATGTATGTCATTTAGTGGACCATGTTACATATCTATAAATTTATGGTAAGACCAAATTTCAAGACCTTGACACAATGAATGATACTATTTCTATTTATAAATGATCAAAATTTTTAGCACTTCAATTTCCCATATTACATTGATTATGATATTCCCACATGGAATCTGAATGAATATTTATTATTCTTCACTCTGAGGAATATTTCATTTTGGTTGACAAAATATAATACAATGATTAATGATTAACTATGATTGAATGATTGGGTATGATTATTGTACATTCTGATCATGTTAATTATCCTCACACTTCCATAATAATATTTATTATTATCTCTAATGTTATTGTTACTCATTATCTGATCATAAAAACAATTATGTTTGTTTTACCAAAAAAATATATAGAAATATATTACAAAAGAAATGTTTGAGAAAGGTTCTATCTGTAATGAACAATGATTAAGATGATGTAGATCAATTATCTAGAATTTCATTAAATATCATTGATTCCAATGAAACTCATCTTTTTGGTTCTATGTTGGATCTTTTTGTTTTGTTTTCAATATTCATCTTATTAGATTTAATATTTATTTAATAATGTACTGATTTTGAATGTTGAAACAAATGATTAAACATGATCATTTGAATTTGGATATATTCTCTTATGATACATTACAATAACTTTGATTTCATAATCAAATTATTTATTCATATTAAACATTGATCTAGAGTTATAAAATAACAAATATTATAGAGTTCCATTACTGTTTAAGATGATCATTTTGAATGAGCTAAATTAGAATCCAATCGGACATGTGTAAAATCATCCACACAATATTACATTGTATATAAAATTTTTGCTCATGTAATATTTAATTATAAACATTTTATCATACTTATAAAAAATATTGATCAATCATTTTCCTATATTAATTAAGATCACGTTTTTAGTCTATACTTAATGGGATACTAATACTAGAAATAATTATAAATTTTTAGATTAGTATAAAAATAAAATATCTAAATAGTTGGATTTTATAAAATTACTTCTAGTTTATATGGTTTTTGGATTGCATTGATGTAGTTAAATGAAACCATTATACTCATATTAAATTAAATGTTAACATATTTTTTTCGAGAAATTACCTACATGTTTTTTATTAGTTTACAAAATAATGAATTCATTTAAAATGCTATCTGAAATGGTGTGTTAATTAATATTATTCATGAGAAAAATAATGGATGATATTATTCCATTATCCATGTTCCCCTGAAGTAAAAAATAAAAACCAGTATTTCATATAGGGAATCAGATCCTTCTTTATGCGAGTAATGTGATTTAGAATATTTATATTCATGTTATGGTAAATTAATATTTTGAAAACATTGATGCTGTAAAAACAGACTATCTCAATCATATCAATCAAGGATATAACTGGTTTCCTTAAATTAAAATATTATAATATTTAGATGAGTGTTTGATGTATAATATAAATAACCTAGACTCATTCTTAGGTACCAATGAAAATATATACACATAAAATAAATATTCATCATCATTACAACCCATATCATCTATAATTTTTTAATTTTAAATATAAAATTCATAATCATGAATCTTATTTCATAAAACACGGTTTTCATAAATAGTAAGATGACCATATGGTCATTCATCATTGGATAAAATATAGTTTATATATCAATCTAGTTAATAACATCAAGCATAATTTTTTTAAAACAATTATAAACATAGGGATAATTCCCTTTTTACGATTATGTTTTGATATGAATATACCACATTATCTACAAGACCCAAAAATTACAAAATTAATTTATTGTATTTCATGACATGTATGAAACACAAAAAAAAGAATATTATGGAAGATAAACTCAAAGGCTTCACAACATATTAAATTTTAAAAAAATTTAACATATTCTACATATTTCAATGCACACAATACTGAGTTACCTTGTATCATACGGATAAAAAACTATCATCAATAGCTTATGATACAAGCGAGAACATGTTTTACTGAAAAATAATATATGATTGAAATATTTTTTTGAAATAAATTATTAAAAGAAAAATAGATATGAATATCCATTCCAATTGAATATTGAAGAAATGTAATTAAAAGAGATATTTTTATAATTCATATGAATATTTTAAAAATATATTAAATTAAATACTATTAAAAATGTTACTAGAATCCATATATATTTTAAAACAATTTATAAATTAATCCAATATATCTTAAAGGAAATAATATATGAATAAATCATGTTTTATGTTTAAATTTGGTATTAATCTATTAAGGCAGTTTTCCAATAATTTAATGGCATACATGATATAAAAATGAATTTCGATAGTTTTATAATTATTAATTTTCAAAATTACCATGATATTTGGAATCTGATCATTGAATTTTTTTAGGGTGAATTTTTAGAAATATTCTGAGATATTTTATTTTGTGATGAATAATAAAAAATAATGAATTTAAATTGAGAATTGCATATTAATATTAAAAATTTATTTTTGAAAGATTATATATTTGATTGGATTTATTGTTATATTATATGAATTTTATATTTATTAACTCAATTTATTTTATTGGGATCAATTTTATATTGAATTAGGAAATTAAAAAATTTATATCTTTTGGATTTAATCACTTTATTTTTTACTATCTCATCTACATTATTATATTTAAATTAATATCTATCATATTCATGATTTAAATTAATAAAATGGATTTGATATTTAGAAAACCAATATTTTCTAATTTATAATAAATATAACATAATATTTTATCAAAGTCATTTGTGAATGTTGTTAAGATTAATTCTAGTGATCATTATAAAATTGAGTATACTTAATGACTAAACATTGAGTACAAGGTGTAAAAATGACCCTAAAACATTCCAAAAACAATATTATGGAAATATCTATACCATACCAATTCGTGTATCTTTTTTTTGTGATGGATGCTTCTTATGTATGAAAAAGCAGGTGGAGCACATAATTATTCTAAAAAATTCCATTTGTTCTTCTTCCACCACAAAATAAATGAAAACTCACCCCATAATGATTTTTTAAGAATGCATTTTAATCATTTAATATGCTTCTGAATATTCTCCCAACATCAAAAAACTCATATTAGTATCCTGAAATTTTGCAAAGTCCTTCCATGGAAGGTTTTTGTGTAAAAAACATTGAGTTACTAGAAATAGAAGTCATAATTTTCTATGAGCAAATTTTTTTATTTCATTATCTGCCACATTTTTTTCTATTATAACTTAATTATACAAAAAATAAATATATTAAATATAAATTTATGTGGTTATTATATTTATTTTACAAATAATTACACACATATCCATCAAATAATACACGAAATAATTATTCAGGTGTATGAAAAACAACCTTCTCCTAATTTGATGTAATTCATTCTTCTATTGACTATATTAAATTTTAAAAAAATAAATTGATTTATTTTTTATATATATTATATATGATATTTATAATTTTTTATTCTTCTGAAATATTATCATAACACACACCATAATGATAACAATTTTTCATGGAATTAGACATAATTGTTTATAAACATGTTGATTACAGCCTCCTAAAAAAGACATGATTTGTTCAGACATTTCCTAAAGTGAATTATGTAAGGATTAAATATAAATAAAAGATTTATATGATATATATATTTATTATAATGTAATTATATATCATTTAATTTTTAATTATTTAAAATTAAAATAAAATGAAAATATCATTAATGTGCATGTTTGATCTACAGTCTCCCTAAATGATATATTTAATTTACTATATCCAAATATTATTGATATACCTAAATATATATATTTTTAAAATATATTATCAATTATTATTTCATTACATTCTCTAAAAAATAAATTCATTGTCGATGAAATTGGAACAAAATAGTCAAAATATAATCAAAAAACAAGGCAATTTACAACTAAAACAGTTAAAATAATGATATAATATTAACAAGAATTTGATAAGATTATAATAAAGGGTAATATGTGATATAAATAAATATCATAATATGGTTATTCAAATTTTTTTTTTATAAATTTTAAAATTATTATACAATATTTTATTGTCATGTCAACCAAGAGGGAGTGTAAGAAAAGGTGTTTCATATCAGATAACATTCTATTGAGTAGTATTTATTATTAGGAACCACTTCACATTTATGTGGTGCATATACTATAATAAATATGTAATATAATGACCAACTAATTATTAATGTTGTCTCAAGTTTCAATTTGAATTATTTATAATAAAGTGGTTTTAATTACATGTTACCATGTGGTAATGAATTAAATAACTCAATTTATATTCATTTAGTTATATTAAATCCCTATTCTTGTCAATATTATATGATTATGTGTAAAATTAAATATAATAGTCAATTTTTTTATTTAAATTTACTTTATTTGAATTTACATTTCATAAACTTAATCGATTCATTGGTATATTCTTACTTCAATATTATTGTATTTTCAATGGTTTACATCACAATACAATTTTATTTTGGTTTTGTAACAAATAAATTTATATCGAATTAAATTATTCTATCATAATTAAATATGCCCTTAAATTTTCTAATATCATGGTTATTCATTTTTTTTCGTGTAAAAATATAAATTCTTCCAAACATTGGCACCTAAAAATGTTTATGAAATGTTATGTGAAAACCCAACTTCATTTCTCTCCCTAGTAGTAAATAATATTTTATTCAAAACATTTATTATTAAAAAATTATTCAAAATTTTTTATCCATTAGAAAAATATTTGTTATATACATTTTAAAACAATTTTTATATTATAATTTCTTCTAAGGAATATTCTTATCTCTTTCCAAACAAGGTAATTTTCTAACCATTTTATCATGTTGATGGAATATTATTATTACCTTACATGTAATATATGTATTTAAACAGAGTCTTTTATTTGAAGTATAAATTGGAAGATTAAAAGATATATTTTTCATAAATTTAATCTTTTATCTGTGATTTAAAAAAATCATTTTTCTAAATCATTTTCAAAATAAAAAAGTTATTTTCATCAAGAATGTATTTTATAATATCATTTTATTATATTTCTATTGATCAAATAATACAAACTTTTTTATAATTCCAATATATATAGAATGTATTAATACCATAAAAAATATTCCTCTGTATGGTATATAAATTAATTTTTATAAGGATAATGTTAACATTCACTTCATTGATTCGATTTTGTTCGTCCCCTTGAGGTAATCTCTTTCTTGTGATCATAGGGAAATAAATTTGTGAGAACCTTGTTTTTAACATAGTTATATATCCTTCCAATATCAGTCAAAATCATTACGTTAGACATAATATTGATTCCTACGGGTTTAGAAATGGTCTCATGGGTGTATGAGGAAAATTATGATCCCAAAACGTATCTTATTGGAAAAAATAGGCTTGGTGAATGGTTTAATGTATACCATGCAGTAATTCATCATGGTTTGGAAAACCGTGTAGATTGGGTTTTTTGGGATAGAGCTATATTGCACAGTATGTCCACGTCCAAGCATCCTAACCGTGTAAATGCCCATTTTTTCTTCGTTATTGTGCAGGGTAGCACATGGTTTCATAGAATGGTGAGGAGGATGTAATTTTGGGTAGAACCATCTCGTATATTTTTTGAACGGTTTCAAGAACCATGCAGACAAACTATGCAATGGATAAAATTTTGGTTAAAATGTCTAAAAAGTTTTTCTTGCGATATTTACTCTCATATTATTCCACAACTCATGAACTAGTGGGAGTAAGTCCTTTTCACGTCATTTTTTGATATTTTTGGGGCCAATGATGGGGATCAAGAGATCTCATATGTCTTGAATATGATCGAGATTTGGTTCATCATGTTGGATGGGAAACGGTATGTACATGAGTCCTATTTATCCATTATTCGTCTCTATTTCCATCGACCTAGAGATCTCCATGTGAAAATTTTAACCTTATTTAGATTTACCCCAATCCAAGGAAAATCAAGGGTCTATACTGGTGGAGAATAGTCATACAACACTATGGTGGTTGTTCTATAATGCATCACCAATGTTTCTTGATTTTTGAATATTCATTAGTGGCCCACCAATTTCATTGAGATCCATTTCATAAATTTACATTCTATGATTACACATGATAGTACTGTATTGTTATTTTCATTCCAAATATGTGATTAGTTTTTTGGGGTTACCCACACAACTCAATCTGCCCCCATATTGATGGTAATGCCATATATGGGATTTACTGTTTTGGAACATTTAAGCCACAGTTCAGGTGTTCCTTCACTTGACATTCCTAAATGTTAGACTTTATATATTAAATGGGTTTTTATTGATTATAATTGTATTGTGGAATGTACAATGTCTACTCTCTACATGACGCGCATATGTTAAGTGCTTAAATTTGGTTATCAAATTTGAAATGTGAAATGGAAAAAAGACTAAGTATACTAGTTGGCCTTATCAAATGAGATTGAATAGAGGTTTCATATCTATTGAACCCCTTGAAATATTGATGGAATTTAGAATAGAGATCCTCTATGATTTAATGTTCCATTAGGGTTAATTAAGAGTTGATTAAGTGGATACAATGAAAAATGTCCTATTGAGAAAAATAGAAGACAAGGCTTGAACCTAATTAATGATTAAATGATTACAACATCAAATAAGAGAGGAATAACATGAGATCACCTTTGATTCTATGAGGATAATAACTTTGGACTCATGAACCCCATTCTAGTTCAGGGATTCAGTTTTCTTAAGTTTACACCCACCTATACTATAATTCATGTATATTACTTAAATGCCAAGTATAATTTCATATTGTCCTTTAAATTATTCAATGACAACTAGGATTCACTCCTTGGATCTAGCATTGACTAGTAGGTTCCATGGTGAAATCCCACAAGGCCTTATCCGTCCTTATAACTATTTTACCTTTGCAGATCACCCTAGACTTGATAAGAGCCTTATTAGAAAATTTCATGGATTTCTCTCCTTGAATTACCCTCTAAAACATAGTTGACTCATATACTACACGGTTTTCTTTCTGTGAGATCTATTTTACCTTTGTTATTACCCTGTGACTCCCTCACAAAATAACATTTTCTGGTGGCCTTGTTATTTCTTGGGACCTTCACTACTTATATTATAACGAGGTGTTGTCAATGCTAGTTATTCCTCACACGACCAGTTAACTTTAAATGGTAATTACTTAATTAATGACCTAGTTACATTTTCAGACAACAACAATGGACTAAAATGGTACTTGGGTATTTAGTAATGTTGTAATATTTTATTTAACTTATATATGCATTCATGCACACTTCTATATTCCAATAAATGGGAAAAATGTTATATACACTATATTTGGTGGCCCACTAAGATTAATCTGACAGCATCACTATGTTCAGTATTCTACATAGAGTATATTAGATGACTACAGGAGTTGAGAAAGGCATGAATAGATCAATGACCACTTGATTACGTTATAATAGGATGGAGAAAGATAATAGATGACCGAGTTCGGTCTCAGTATGCTTTGAGTATAATTTGGTTTCTTTTACATGTGGATCATGTTATCCATATTGACTTATTTCCATGTTTCCATGTTTTGAGTAGCATGACATAAATCATCATTGATCTAGATGATACAATCATTGTTATTCTCATTTATATATTACAACAGTTTACTTCCACTTTTTATTTATTTTGATTATAATATTTATTAATGTTTAGATCCTTCCATTATAATACACTCTGCTAATAAAAACATAGTTTTCCTATGGATATACCCTAGGCCCACACTACTAATCAATAGCCTTTGGAATTTGGGGAGATGTGCTTGAGGCCATGTCGACCACTAGGCTCGGTGCACCTATTATGTTGAATCTTGGTTTGGGACGACAAAAAATTTCACCTAATTATCTGTGTCAGTTATCATCGATATGTTTTCTTTCCTAGACCAGATACCCTTTTCAGGTACAATTCTTAAATGTAATGTTAATTTTTTTCCAATGAAATATTGAAATATTCTTATCTTTTATTCAATACAAATATTCAATGATAAGGAACATTGTTAATAAATTAAATATGATAATTCAATATATGAGGAATGATTTGTAAATTCGTGTTAGGGGAAGGGGAATGGTTATGCCACCCCCCAAATACATTATTACTCACATTATTTAGATTTATTTAAAAAAATATTCAATATTTATTTCCATTAAAATTTATATGGGTTAAAAACCACATGATTAAACAGTCATGAGAATAGGTCTAAATGTTAAACATATCTTTTTTCTACAAATCATGATGTCTGATAATTAAAAATTTATTTCCTTTTGATTCAATAATTATTATACATGATATTTTACCTTTGAAAAAACTATATATATGCATTTCAGTCCGTGATTATTGATTAATTGGAATGTTTTTTAGTTATATAGAATTCAATATTAATTAATCACTTTTTCTCTAAGTTATTGATTACATGGAATATATTCTCAGTTATTTACCTTTACATATTATTTACTAAAATCTATATTATATATTTACTGAATTTAATTCATTATCAGTTATTTACATTGATATATTTACTATTCCTATTTATTCATTATTACTTAAATTGTACTTTAAACTTACTAATAATTTATTCTTACCCTTATTTTTTATCCTTTACGCAGGATTCAATTAAGGGTACTAATAATGATAGTGAATCATATACTTTTTAGAATAAGTTCATTATAAAAAAAATTTGGAAACGGTTTTATGAGTAAAATGTATTGATATTTGTGAAGAAGTTGGAAGGGTAACTTCTATATTAAAGTGGTGTAGGAGCCATATTCTGGTATATATAAATAAAAAACACTATTTAGGGGCACCCCTTACATCACATGGATCCAATAATATAAAAAATTTAATCAAAGGGATTAGATGGTCTGGATTTGAAAAGAAAATGTATTTTTAAAAAGTTTTCATGTCATTTTTCCCTTTAATTTATGGTTTTTTTCCCTCTAATGCTTGTTTTTCTCTTAATTTATGTAATTTCTTTTATTTAATTTGAACGATATTTTTTGGCATATAAATTTTTTATAATTATACATATTTTATGTTATTATAATACTAAATATGTAATAATTTTTTCTAAAATCTAATTACATAAGTGGTTGAAATTAATTAAAAATTAATTTCCCACTTGGAAGATGAAAATGTGTTTTTGAAGTGAATATTTTCAAAAGTTCGCTATATTTTTCTATATATATAAATTTTAAAAATTATTCTGATTAAAAAATGTACTAATATAATTATATTTTAAGTATTTAAAACGAAAACCCCTTTGAAAATTAATTTCACACTATATATAATATATAAGAAAAATAAAATTTCAATTAAAATTTAGTATTTGTTATTATTTGTCAAAAAATAAGATTTACAAATAAAATACCAAAAAATAATCTTCTAATAGTTTTTATGATTAAATTTCATAATTGAACATTATTTTGAAAATTAAAATTTATATCATTTACAAAATTCAGTTTCCAAACAAATGATCCCTTTAAAACTGTGATAAGTTTTGTTTTTAGAATAATACAATTTTTTTGTAAAACAAGATTATTCATATCATATGCTTATAAAATTTATTTTTTGATTTCAAAAAAACAATATATTATATTAGTAAATAAAATTCAAAAAACTTAATTAATTAAACATTTTAATAAAAAATTACTTCAAAAGCATAAATATTGTTCTTTATAAAAACATTCAATGTATTTTCAATTTTTTGATATTCATTTTTATTTAATTATTAACCGATGAACTAAAAAATATATTTGTATAATATATTTAATCCCATATAAACCAAAAATTAACATGATATATAATATCTAATTAAATTAATTAATATTTTATTAACAATATATTATTTTTTGGTAAAACTCAATCTTTTGCGTAATAATGACCATAAAAAAATTCGATCATGTTTGTAAAATAATCCATCAAAATATATCATTCATCTGTGAAACACAATATAAGTCAGTTTTTTGTACCTTACAAGATATAGAATATAATTTTTTAAATATATTGGGATGTTATATTCCAATGTATGTGTGGTGTTGCAGCGATACATACTATTAAAAACAATGTTTTCACATTTAAATTTAAAAGTGTAAAATTCAACCCACTCTAGTTAAATTATGTTATCAAAATTTAAACACATACTCAATAGTTAATGGATTGATATTTCAAAATACAATTTTTCTTAAAAACAAACTTCTTTAATTTGGTTAATAATTATTTTTTAAAAAATTTAAATAGAAAAGTGAATTTCGTCACAAAACTAATATTTTGAAAATGAGAACAATAGAGACAACAAGGACCCAGAATAGAAATCTAACTGCCTTGTTATGTTAGAGAGTGATATAGAACATGTTCATGATTATTTTATTGAAAAAAATACCATAAACTAGTGCCCTGAATAAATGTCATTGATTGTAACGACAAAAAATTTTAAAAATGGAAATTAAATTATATTAATTATGTTATATATTATTAACCACATAAAATCACATAGAGAACACAAAAAAACGTTATATTAAAATAATGAATCAAATAAGAGGTATTTCTATAGGTCATGAAACCTATGACAATGAAATAGTAATCTGACCTTTAAAAATAGTAATACAACCCTATTGAATAGTAAATTGGCCAATAAAACTGTAACCTCACCCATGATTGTATAAGTGTAATTTATGTATTTTAGATATTAATATATGATATATAAATGTCATAGTATATGCTAATAATTTTTTTAAAAACTATTTTTTACGTGCTGGTGTATTTATAAAATAGAAATATTTATTTTAAATTTTATAATTTATATAATTATTTATAAGAAAATGAATTTTTTTAAGAAAAGTGTTATTTCTTTTTCTTATGATTAGAAAATAATATTTTGAGACTTTCATTAAATTTTCATAGTGTCATAAAATCTGTTATAATTTTAAAATTGTTATTTTGTATATAAATATTGATTTTAATTAAATAAAAAACATCATATATTTAAAGAAATTCATAAAATGGAGTCTATTTTTAATTTATTCACATAAAAGAGATAGAGATAATTTATTAGGATTTTCTAAAATTTCTGAATTTTTTGGGGATTGTCTAATATTGTTATTTATAGTATAAGATAATATATTAATTTTGGAGTGGTATTTGAGTCATGGATGATATAAGTGACCATGGGCTTGAACATAAATAAAATTATTATATTATTTAGCTACAATATTTCTCAATATTTCAAATATTGATAAAAATAATAAACTAACAAATAAAATATTGAAAAAACACCCCTCTATTCCCATATAAATACAACCAATCACATACTCTTCTTCCCATACCTCTCAAGACAAGAGACTTGTCAAAATATATCTCAAATCACATCCCAATCACCTTCTCCGTGTCCAAGGGTATTTGTTCTAAATAACAAAAAGCAATTTCAAGAAGGAGGTTCCCATATAAGATATTTTAAGTGAGAAAATCCACATTATTTTCATTTATTTTATTTTCTTGTTCATTTATTTTATTATTATCTCCACACATAACCTTATATAAGATTAATGGTAACTTAAAAAACTCAAATATACTCTAATTTTAGTATATTTATTGAATAATCCATCACAAATTCATTCGCCTCAACCTTTTGTTTTTAAATTTAAAACATAATCCTTAAATTTTTTATTTTTTGCATTCAAGGACGATGAGTTTTAAACATCATTCACTACCTTAAATGTTTCTCTTAAAACCATTATAATTATTGAAAAATATTTTAACACCTATTTTATTACTCTATTTATATTTGGAACAATAATATATATATAGTGCTAGCTGATAAAACAAAATGAGTTTGTTGTGATCGAACACCAACAAAATTAACCAAAATGGTTCTCATTAAATCATTATCTAATGAGACATATTCATACCATATAGATAAGAATTTTATATTATAATTTAATATTGAGTAATTTTCATTAACAAAACAAAATTTTAATTCATATAAATTTTTCACTTTTTACACGATTTTCAATATATGTATACTGGTAAATAATCATACAAAGCAAAGAAATAAACACTCTCGAATGAAAAAATTAAATCTTATAACTTATCCAAAATTACATGATTAAACATAATAAAATTAAAATAAATAAAATTAAGATATAAAAGGATATAAAATAATTATTTAAAGGATTTAATTTGGTTATTCATGCCATAATGATCACGTGGAAAATAGTTTCCGATGTTAGGTGAGAGTTTCTTCCCAAGCGTCCATTTTTCCTTCAAATTATTATTTAACAATATATTGTATAATATATCCCTTATTTATTTTTATATAATTCTTTATATACTATATTAACATGTTCCAAAATCCTTTATTATGTTAATTTTATACTTCTTTTCCAAGGATATACATATTTTATTAGGGTGCCCTTTTTCAAATATTGGTGATAAGAAGAACCAGTTAAAATTATTTTTCTAAAATAACATTTTTTATAATGTAGAATTATATTTTTACTTTTATATTTTTATTAGAACAAATATGCAATTTTTACTTTAAATTCTCTTTAATATTATACTTAAACCACACTAAATTGATTAATTTATATATATTTTTTAAACAATTGTTACATTTTTCTACATTAATTTGAAATAATATATCATTATCTATGCCTAATTTAGCATGTTAATTTCCATGTAGGATTTAAATCAAGTATTTATGTATGAATATTAATGTGGAATACATATTTAATAATATGTTATTATTATTTTTCTTAGATATTATGTTATAACTCATACTTCAAAATTATGAATATTATATTCGATAATGTGTATGGAACACGACACCGACCGTGTAAGGGGCTATAATACCATAATAAAAAAAAATATTCACCTATTTAAGTGGATTTGATATATTATATATTTTTATTTTAATGAAACACTGAGATAGTGTGTGTTACATGAAATAGATACTTTCTTTGAAGGATTACATTACATGTAGGACAATGTTTTAACCGAAAAATAATTTGTTATTAGAATATTAAAATTTAATATAAAAAGACTTTATATTGAAATTAATTTTTTTTATGAATATAATTTACTATATTTGTAATTTTTTTAGAAAACAAATATTTTATGTATTCATAGGATTCAATCAGATTAAAAATGAATATATGAACAATTCATTATGATGGAAAATATTATTATTTTAATTCTAATAATTATGTTTTACCTTAAAAAATTAAATTAATTAAAATAATTGTGGGATATTAAATTAATATATATTTTTTATAACCAATCAAATATTATTTTTATTCATAAAATCTATGTCATAGACATATGATAAAAACAATCAAAATTTTGTGAGTAAAATACTATATTTTTATTATGGCATTATTATAGCATTTTAATTTTGAAACCATTTTAAATCCAATTTTTGAAACTTTTATATTTTTATTATGTCCAAATAATTAAATTTTTTGGAATATATATATCAAAATTATTTAGGGTGAATTTATTTTATTTTTCTATAAAGATTCGTTTTTAATGAATATTGAAAAATACGAAATTATAGTTCAGAACTTCCTTATCATATATTATAATTATAAGGATATATTATGTTTTATATAAGTTTAAAAATTTCATTAGATCATATATTTTTCAATTATTCTAATTTAGAACACCGGGAGCAATTTTGTGATTATGTTGAATATAAATATAATGAAAACATGGTAATTTTTTACCTTAAACCATGCATTGTCATCCTGAAGATGAGATTAATTAAAATTAATTTCTACAAATTCTATGATTTTAATTTTAAAAAATAGATTACATATTTTAGATTAGTATAATTTATAATTTATAACAATATAAAATTAGTAAATAATAAAAAATTATTGATCATGATTACAATTAATTATAACATTTAAAATAAAAATAAGCTTACAAAAGAACTAAAGATAAAACTAACGGCCTATAACGGCATATAGAAATGTCCAAAAGATATTTTATGGTGATATATATACCCTATACAACCTTTTTTTTAACTTTTTCCATAATTGGAGCCACATTAAATGTTAAAAATATGTATGAAATTCCCATAGGTAAAAATTATAAGAGTCTCACTCCTCCCCTAATATAAAAAGGCCTCCTCTCCTCCCACTTCGTCATAGGTCTCATGAAATATTGTATCAACAATTATATACCCATTAAAATAGTGAAAATAAATCTCATCATCAAATATTCCTCCCCCTTTTCATAATTCCATCGAAGGAATCCTTTTGGTGAAAACCAAAAAAAAGTTACCCGATTAAGAGGCAACATCTTCTATCGTGATATATGGTTTCATATCCATTCTCAAACCCCTAAAATATATTCATTACAATATTATATAACCAAAAAAGTATCATAAATATTCTAGGAATATTTTATGTAATGTGTATTAACTAAACTTTCAAACACCTATATTTAATGGGTAATGAACAGACTATTTCAGTGTACTACAAACTACGGTCTCATGAAACAAGAATTGTTAATTTTTTCTTTTACCACCTCTCATGGTGGCCACTATGGTGGACACTATGTTTATATTTGTTATATATGATATTTATAACTTATTTATTTTTATTTAATTATTATTTATAAAATACCATAATGAATTCCAATCTTGTGTAAATACGGTCTGTTCGTTTCAGGAGGTGTGGACTATTTCCCCTCAATGTAAATACGGTCTGAGCATTTGAGCTCCCCAATAATTTGTTTCATTTCCCAAGGTAAGTAATAATTAATCATTGAATAAAAATTCATGTATGTAGTTTAATTTATTTTTATGTATCATAATTTATATCTTATTTCCAAATGTGCTATGGGAATCATGTATGTAATATATAGTTTTAATACTGCTAAAAAAATGATCCTTGAAGGATTGATTCCTTGTAATAATTACAATGTAATTGATTGCAGATATTGGTAATACGCTATCTGGGGCCACTTCACTTCTGTTGGAATCTGAGGGTGGTTTTGAAAAAACCATGGAATGTAGATTTAGAAAACGTATATTTGGAGATATAACCTGAATATAGGCCTTAAGGATTGGTATAGAAGAACATCCTAGAATTTAGGTAATGTATATATTATATGGGTATTCATTGAAATACATCCCAACTAGGATTCTATAAGTGGATGTGGTTCTATAACCGATGCAACTAGGATTAACATCTCTGAAAAGGTGTTCCGAGTGTGACATGGGGTCACCTGGGACATGAAAATAGGCCTTACTCTGTATCTGGATTGACAATCTGAAGGTATTTTCTTAAGATAGGTCACATTTACCTGACTTACCATTATGAATGATTTAGAAGAAAAGATAACCCCAAGAATATACATGTTATATTATTATGAGATTAGTTATTCATAAATTTAAATACAAATATTATTCCATATAAATAGTTATATATTTTTCATAATTTTATGAGCAAATATAATATATGATATTGTTACGAAATGTATCTAGGAATAAAAAATTTATTCAACACTCATGGAAAATGTATAGATTTACCGAATGAGGAGGACAATATATCTGTAATTTGGATGGATAATGTCAATGAATTATTAGATAATCTTAATCAAATAATGATACATATCCTATAATGGATGGAGCCACCTATTCCCCAGTAAGATTTTATGATTTCATATAATTTTATACGACAATGTCCCCTATAATTTAGTAAGACTACTAATCCAATAGAATCTGAGTAAAGGAGTGTGTATTTAGATATTATATTCATGACATTAGGATTCAGGGAAAAAGAAATGTATACAGTTATAGTAAAATATCTCTATGGTGATATTGATAAATAAATGTCCCTTGTCATGTATACTATGAAGGATGAAGAAATAAAACTCATGGAATGGGGAGAATTTATAGATATATTAATTGATAAATATAAACCTCTTGATCAGTAAATTGAGATGAAGAGAAATATTAATAGATTAATGAAAATGGAATAATTTACTTTTGTGGATTATGATGCTACCTTTACTAGTCTATCTAGGTATTCTACGGATTATATACGTAACACTGATTGCATGATTGACCACTTATATTATATTCTTTATAAAAAGTTTTGAATGGAGCTAGTTTCTCATAAATTTTCAATGATGAACTAATAGTTCTATGGTCCATCATGATGGAGATGAAATCCTCAAAATACTACAAATTCAATGAAACAAATAGAATAAGAAGTCTTATTGGAACTAATAAAAATGGAATTATTAAAATAATATGATGATGTCTGAGCAATCTCCATTGGGTAAGAACTATGGAATGAATCACTATGGGTAATTCTTGAAAGGGGTGGGAGTTTTGTTATAAGAATATATAAATGCATCATCAGAAAAAATAACATGAAGTAAAATATAAAAAGTATACTATTATGTGTTACAACTATAGAGAGATGGATCCCTACACAAAATAATTCCACAAAAAAAAGAGAATATTCATCCTAAGAAGCTAAGGGATCAAGGTCAAGAATATGTTATTGAAACAACTAAACTGGAATGACTAATGTACTTCTGTATTATGATCTATGAAATATGTGGTAAAATCATTTTTTGATGATGTTCTGATTATATTAGTTTTGAAATATGTAAGGATTATACTATAGTAAGTTTTCATTAAGGATATTATATCATATGATTAATGGTACCAAAAGAATCTATTTTATTATATAGTTAATCAATTTAAAAAAATGACTGAGGGAAATCAAATTGTTAATATTTTTATGATGTTGAGATAAATATAATGAAATTATTGATTTGGACTAGTAATGATTACGGTGTAACTGATTAATAACTTGTCGATCACTGATCTACATTATCATTAAAGGAATTTACAACCCTTATATTATTAAGTAATATGTCAAATAAAATGTCTCTTAGATTAGGAATAATGAAGAATGCATGTTTCCGGTAAATTTTTATTTTAATTTGGTTTATAACTATATTTCAAGAGGATACATGATGATGTTATTCCGAATTTTGGAATTTGAAAATTTAAAGCTACTTCATGTTGACTAAAGGCCAATGATATACTCATTTTTTAACGTTCTTTCTAAATTAATGGACCATAATATTTTTGAAAGGAAAACAATTTATGAAATGGATTATGTATATCTTTCAAAATGGATTTATAAAATGTTTAATTAATTCACCATACAGGAAATAAAATTAATAACCATTGAATGAAAAAAATATAGTATAATATTAAATTTATCGAAATTCGTATTTTTTAATATTTATATAGATTGATATAATTCCACAAAATTTGAAAAAAATGTGATTTGAGATTAAAAAAATTATCATATTATCATCTTTTTTGATGATATATATAATCATTATTTATACCTATTATTTATGGTTTTGGGGGGGAAAATCATTCATATAAACATGTTCTCTAGAACCATCCATCAGAACTGCATTGTTAGATTTTTTCTTCTGTACCAATGTTTTCAATACCCACATATGTTCTCCTACTAGGGATATATGTAATGTTATTTTTATACCTTCTTTTATCTCTTATTTATAATATGCTGTATTAAAACTTTTTATAATTAGTTTCATTAAAAAAATATTTAATTTCAATCCCTTTATCATAGAAATAAATTTTAAATTCTAAGGATGCAATTTATTTAAGGTAGGAGAAAGTAACACCACTAGATTCTAATGTTAGAACCTCATAAATAACAATGTGCATGTTATAAGACACCGAGAACATAAGGGGATATAATATCTAGATTCGTTAAAATATATTTAATAATTTAAGGATATTTTTTATATTATATATTTGGAAGTTCATACAACCATGAGTTAGTCTGTTTCACCTGAAAAGAAGATACTCTTCGAAATCATGAATTACATGCAAGATGAAGTGTAAATCGAAGAATAACATATTATAAATTTATCATTATTTTAGATAATAAGACTTAACCTATCAATTAAAATAGTGGATAAGAATAAAATTAACTATTATATGATAATATAATGATTACCTAAATATTAATTTAAATAATAGGTTACAAAACTAATTTGAAATGAATATATTAACCGATTGAATATAATTGTAAATATTGTTTTATGTATTCTCAAAATGATGTTTTACCTTAATGAATTTAATTAATTACAATTTTTGAGTTATATTAATGTTATATATATATATATTATAATAAATAAAATATTTTTTATGGTCATCTTATAGATTTAGTACATTTAAGATAAAAAAATATCCAATAGTTTTCATAATATATTATACTTTTATTGAACTATAGATGGTGAGACAATGGAGAGGGTCGTACGAGAGAGGAGTCCACGGGCATCCTAGATCTGAAGATCTTCCAATAGAGTCTAGGGTAGGGAAGGATGATGACCATATTGACCTTGTGGGACACAATGAGATTTTAGATCTGTGTGCTTCAGTTAAAGGTCTACTGCGTAATGGTGGGATTCCCCCGGAATTCCTTGGATCGAAGTAAAAAATTTCTGATATTGTCAAATTAGTAGTGAATGCCTCTCTATAATTTTATATTCCCGCTCTGGGAAGGATCATAAGGATGTGTAGGATTTCTCATCTCAATGCCAATCAGGATTTTGTTGACGAATAATTCAATCTGTGTAAATTCTACATCATTGCGAGTGTCTTGTCTCCGAAGTGTGAGAATTATTGGGGGTTTCATGATCTTTTTTACAGAATCCCCATAGTCTGGAGATTTGGGGACTGGAGGATGACTGCTATGGGAAGAGGATACTTACACATTATTTTCCATTCTGATGAGTTGAAAAGGCGTTCCTAGAGATTTGGTTCCACAAACATAAAACCTGGAGTACATAGGATACAATAGTGGGATTGAAATTTTGATCCACTAAATATGAAAAACGCTCAATCATAGATTTGGATCTGTATTTGTAGGCTGAATTGGCTGAATTGGCACCCTCAAATTCTGTGGGACATCGCTTCATCCATCGGTAAACCCATTAGAATTGATTACCAAACAGAAAATCCTAGATTTCACCATTATGCTCGTGTACAACTGGAAGTCGATATAGACAACACATTAGTGGAAGATGATGTTCCCACCACTAGGGATGATAGTTTAAAACTAGAAATCATTTATGAAAGGAAACCCAATATTTGTAAGGATTGTAGTGGTTTTGGCCATGTGGACCTTGAATGTAATATGCCCATGGTTTGGTGTGTCGAAAATTGCTAGGAAAAGGAAAATGTTTATGGGGATGATGATAATATTGCTGAAAATAGGGAAATGGGAAACTGTCAACATGGATATTATCACTAGACATTCGAAGACATCTAGACGAAATATTACTATATGGGTTTTTCTGAATCGTCTTACAAAGGTATCTCACATTTTGACAATTCAAGATGACATCTGCCAAGATCAACATGAATCATAATAAATTAGGGAAGTGGTATGGAAACATGGAGTAACAATATTGATTGTAATAGATCAATAAAAAACATTTTTCGAGCATGTTTTATAGATTTAAAGGAAGGATGGGACGAAAATATATCATTGGTCAAGTTCTTTTAATGAAATAGATTCCATTATGGCAACAAAATAGATCCATATGAAGCAAATTATGGGACAAGATGAAAAACACTAGCATGCTGTGATGAAGTCGGTGAATGTAATATATTATGACCTAAAATGGCCTAATTAATTGTAGAAAATTGAGGAAACAACTTAGAATCATTTATCACTAGCATGAAGTTGATAGAAGAGTTTTATAGACAATTGTCTGTATGACCTAGAGTTTATGGATATATACATGGTATTCCACCACACATCTCTATGGAATAGAATCATGAGATTAAGGATGAAATGAATGATTTGTACTAGGTATATCAGCGCAATCAACATCCTTGATCATGTGAGAGATGAGGCCAATAGACATTCACATCCACATACTTGGAATCAAGAATGCGAAATATTCTGTTAAACCCTCTTGAGAAGTGATATAATATATCCCTCACATGTTCTGAGTTCAGAGGTGAAGTAGCTGGAAAATGATCTCTCTTACGAGGAGAATCCAATGAAGATCATTGATCATAGTGATAACATTCTCTAAAACAAGACTACTAACTTGGTCTATGTACTATATCATAAACATATGTATGAATTCGAAACATGGTAATTGGAGGAAACGATGAACGTGAAGCACCCTCACCCTTTTTTAATATATATTGTAAAACAAAGTTTTGATGGTAGAAGTTCATAAAGTTGGAAGAATGTAACAACCCCAAATTTTATCAGTGAAAATTAACTTATTTTACTTATGTCACTTTGTATAATACTCATTAAATAACTTAAAAAAACATCCCAAACATTTTAAAGAGAAAATGAATGAAATAAGAGGAATTTCTAAAAGATATAGAACCTATACCAGTGAAATAGTTGACATAAAATTGGAATGGTAATATAAGAATTATGAATTGTAAACAACAAAATAAATTAATAATACCACCCATGAAATTATAAATAAAATTAAAGTATCTTATAAAAAAATATTATATAGTCATATATTTGTATAGTTTAATAAATTTTTTAGAAATTACTATTTAAGTGTTGAAATTTTTATGAAATATATTTTCAATTTTATAAATAATATTTTTATTGAGAAGAAAACTTATTTTAATTAATTAATTAATATCTTGTTATCGTATGATTATAATATATTTTTATGGGAAGTTGGATAATTTTTCAAACTATTATAAAAACAGTTATACTTTTAATTTTATTTGAAATAAATGACGATTTTAAATAAAAATAAAATTTATCTAATTTCGGAAATATATTTTATATGATAGAGTTCATTTTTTAATTATAAAATTTGAAAAATCGTTTCCATGACTTTATTCATATTTTTCTTAATTAGTAGATTTTTTAGAGAATATCGAAGTATGGTAGTCTAGAGTATAAATAAATAAATGATTTTTTCAGTCGTACATGAGTGTTTGATGATTAAAGAGGGCATTAGTTTTAAATCACATTATATAATTACATTATTCAGTCACAAGAATCCCATTAATTTCTTGTGTAGGGAATAATAATAAAATAATGAATAATATAATGGGAAAACTGCCCACCCCTCCCCTATTAATATGACACCTCACCACTTATTTCCCTCACACATCACATTCTTTTTTAAATATCCAAATTCATATAAAACATCTTCCAAAGCCCTAAACAAACATCCATAATCCATTTGTCTCAAAAAATACCAAAACCAATTTCCATATGGGGTTTCTCATGGAGGGCAATTGAAGAGGTAAAATACCCTTTGTTTTTTTAAAAATTTTTCTTCTTCATTTCATTTCATATTCTCACCTCACCTCTCTAAATGATGGTGGAATGATAACTCTAGTTACACATATATAATATAATATTATTATTTTTATGTGGGTAATCCATCATCAATTATTTCCCCTCATAAATTTTTTCTAAATATTAAAACATCATATGTGATGTGTTAATTTACCTCATTCATGGACGGCGAGTTTTAAATTTACATTACCAAGATCAAGGTTCGTCTTAAACCAATTATAATGTTTCAAAAAATATTTATTTTATAACTCAAACTATGTTCAAACTATCATATATACCTAATACTATATCCTAAAACAAAACGAGTTCTTTGTGATCGAAAAATGCCAAATTTAACTTAAATGATTATAATTAACTAATTATCTAATGATTCATCCTCATTCCGTATAACTATACTATTTATAAGAAAATTTGAAATTATAAATTATATTAATATCATATAATTTCATTTATGTACAAATATTGTCATTTGACATGATTTTCCATAAATATATTCAAGTAACCAATCATGAAATCCATGTAAATGAACACCCCCAAATGATAAAATTATATCTTATAACTTATAATAAATTCTCTGAATGAACGTCATAAAATTTAAAAAAATTAAATACATTTATAAATGGTTATTAATTAATTAATTAATGGATTTAATATTATTGTCTATGAAATTAAAATCAAGTGTATAACTATTTCATACAAAAGGTAATGTGTTTCTTCTAAATCCCCTATTATTCCTTCAAGTTATGCTTTCTCACTCATTACCTTAATGTTAATTTTATTTATTTTTACATAACTATTATATATTATATATATATGTTCTAATAGAATGTATCTAGATTATTTAAACCTTATTATTTTGGGTAAATTCATGTTTTATTATGGTCCATATTCGAATCTTCCTGATAAGCAAGCCTGATTAATACAAATTTCCAAGTTTTATACCAATTTTTATGTACCATCGATAATCTATTTTAAGAAATCATTAATTTATTCAAATCAATAATTTTATTATGTTTTTTTATTTGTTTTTATAAAAACAAATGTGTCATTATCCCTTTAAATTCTCCTTAATATTCTTTTTGGAACTCCTAAAAATGCTTTTTGCACACTTTTTTACACATTTTTACTTCAATTAGAAATAATTTATTACGATATATAAATAATTAACATATGAATGTTCATGTTGGATTTAAATACCATATTTAATTGACACCATTATGATATAAATTTATGTTTTTCCATATAAAATGATTATGATACCCAATTCCTTCCACGGATAACGATTACAATTATGTTTGATTCATTATATATGATTTCTCTTGTGCCATACATATTCATGAACATTATATGATGGGTGTAACAGAATTGTGATCCAATGCTTTTGGTAATTTTTAGTCTCATGAGACGTCCAAATGGAACATGGAGTAAACTCGATTCCTTTATACAACATTGTCCACCATCTTATAGAATTTATCCTTGAGACTGAATTTTTAGTGTTATATATTGTTATCCAAATTAATATAATGTTATGATTATATTTTCCTTTGTTATTAATATTATAGTTTCATATGATTATCCATATTCTATGAATTTTATATTATCATGTTCTCAATTATATACCATCGGCTTTGTTTTATTCTATAGTTATTCCCTTTTATTTGGATTTTAACTCATCACTTTTGTTTACGACTTCCCTAGGTTATTGTATGATGATATGAGGGTACAAAGGGAGTTAGGAGTTCGCTTTAAAGATTAAATAAATAATGTCTTTATTGTTGTTTCTTGATGATTAATTATGTAAGTAATAATTCAAAAACAATAGGAATTTTGATCCATGTTAGTATTTCATGGTAAATGATTCATAAAAACATGTAATAATATGAATAAAAAGATTTGACCTCTATGTTGATTTTAAAAAATGATGGTAATTAGAAAACATTTATTTTTCTGGGCCGTTTTACTACAATTCATAAATTTAGTCATTATTAAAGAGTATAAGCAAATATCTATTTCTATAACAATAATAATATTATTTGGTTCTTCCTTAGACTTGTATTACTCAATGTATTAGGATACTATACATAATATATTGGTTAAATGAAATAATATCTAGTACCTCATCTAATATTAAATATAATCCATTTCATAAATGATGTTCCTTATGACCCTTCAAAAATATTTTCAAACAAATAAATTTTAATATGGTTATTAAATTGAAAATATGATATTGTCATCAATACCACAAATAACATGATTTAGTTTATATTCATCTCCTAAAAAAGTCAATACCATCTTCACATATTCTCTTGGAGCGTGCTAATACATTTAAATAATATATAAACATATTGAAAACTTTTCTTCTCTGATATTCCATATAATAACATATGATATTGGAAATATAACATAAATGAATAAGAATATGGAAACCATCAATGATATCGTAATCCATAATGTCGTAAAATCAATAATCAGTTTCAAGGGTTTAAGTACTATCTAATTTACATTATCCTAACCAATAGTCTCATTTTCTGACCATTATTATCTCATCGTCAAGAAAAAATTATGGGATATGTTTCCCTTAAACATATTATTTATAATCCTTTAAACCTGTAATAGAATAATTTTTCATGGTCATCGGTATTATTTAATATATTATTTATAATCCTTAGTTATGAAACTAATTCATTGTGATCCTTATATATTTCATCATAAATATAAAAAATACATCACTATTAATGCACTCAAATGACATAATTATTGAATCCAAAAGAAATATTATTATTAATTTCTCTTCAACCATAGTAGTATAAGAATATTGACCACAATACTTATGAAATTTTTTTGGTGTTTCCCATTTATGATTCATACATTTATTTGATTAGATTCTAAAATAAATGTAGTTAAAGCATTATAACTTGTAATTATTTGTCTTAATATTGAAATGAAAATAATGCTGGAATTTATATCCACACAAGTTTTATATTCCCATTATATTTAAGTATGATAAATTATTCTTCTATACATAATTAACACATGTGGGAAATTCCATATTTAACTTATTTCCATTATCAATCAATTTTCCCAATATAAACATGTTTGTAAAACTCTTTATAAAGATGTAATACTTAGGGAATTAATTATCTATATTATTGTCACATGATATTATGTCCTCATAAGGATGTGAATTCTTGGGTGAATATTTTCGCTCTAAATACTTGATTAAAAACATACAAGATATGATCATCCTTACTCTTTATATATTTTTCATTTGTGAGGATCACATTCCATCTACTGGGATCTGTTTATACACAACATCATACACTACACAAGATCATATAAATTTTAATTTTAATGATTAATAATGAAACTAGTGAAATACATATAAAAAATAAGAGAAATTATCAATTTCAAATGTAATAATCATAAAATTGGTTTTTTGGACGTTCTTCTTTACTATTTCTTAATGATTTTTATAGGATTTTATTCCCTAATCTAGATTTCCCAATGTCTAGTTCCTGAGGCTGATACTTAACATGAAATGATAAAGACCATATTACATACATGATACCAATATTACACTATGAAATGAAAATAATGCATAGAAATTAAATATCCACATCTTTGACACTCATTCCCAAAATTTATCATCATATCTCAGGGAAAGAATAAAAAATAATGGTGATCTAAATTTATCAATAAAAAGTATTTATAGTGGAAAAATTAATGAATCAATTATGAATAATCATTATTTTATGGAAAATAATGTAATAAAGATTCCATTTAATCAATTTTATGAAAATAAAATGGTTCCATATATTTTTTCAAACTAAAATTAAACTAGAATATAATAAATGAATACAAAATGAAGAAAATATGTATATACTGGATTCCATTATTAACTAATACATGTAATATTTTCTATCATTATTTATTCTTAATATATATTAAAACATTCTCGATGAGAATTCCTTTGATTTGGAAAACTGATTCATCTTAGGAGACAAACAAAGCATCGTGGGTATTGAATTATCTGGTTGAAAACATGTATATATTGAATAAAATAATCTTTAAAAAATGTTATACATGTCCTAATAATTATTCTTATATTGATTTATTTATTTAAAATATATAAATTCTTACCTATCAAATATCCCCAATGAGTCAAAGTTATAAATCTAATAACATATCCCTAAACATTCCTTTTAAAAAATACATGAAAAAATGACATACAATTGATAAAATAGTCATATTAATTAAAAAAGAATGCATAGAAATTGGATAAATGTAGAATAAAAAAACTGATCACATGGAAGTGATTTATTCCACAGGTTGTTTGAAATATCAAAATAAAGTTTTATTTCATAGATAATGTTTAATACTTGTAAATTTTAATGTCGAATAACTTTTGATGAGATAATTTTAATGAAAACATAAAATTACATGATGTATTTTGGGTTTGTAATATTAAATGAAATAGGGAAATATACACTCCACTTTAAATTCAGTTAGCCCATAATAAAAAATATGGATCAATGGAAAGTAAATTGAGATAAAATCCCTTACCAAGATTCATATTTGTCACCTTAATATATATCATCATGAATAATAAAAAAATGATAATTATTTAATTATTCGGGATCATTTTTCTATATTAATTATTTCTTGTATTTCACTTATTAACATATTATATACAACTACTTATCCAAATACATTTAAGTCATATGTTTTGATAATATTCTAATTATGTGAAAAAATGAATTTGGATGATAGACTATGGAAAAATGTTACATTATCTATAAATATATATAATAGTAATCATGAAATAATTATCATATTTATAAATAAATTATTCTTTTAAAACTAATCATGGAATATGGTTATAAAAATGACAAAATGCTATGATCATTGGACATTGTAGGCCATATATACGCATGAGTAAAGTTTCAACATTTCTTTCTTCCTTATAGAAAAGAGGATAGTAAAATTTAAATTTAAAAAATTGTCATTATATCATAAATAAAATATTATTTAATTATAAAAACAATTTATATATATTTATATCATGAAAAATTAATCCAATCAATTTGAGGGGGCAGTAGTATACACTACCACAAATGATGATATCAGCTTTTCAACATGTGAATGGGAAATTATGAATAAATATGTTATATTCCTATAAAGGTAATTATGTATTGTATATAAAAAATATTTAGTATATATGTATTTTTTTAATCCATATTATTTTGTGATGGGGAAATGAAATACAACGTTCATGGAGATGATAGGTCATATGTGCACATAATCATTGATTCGTCATAGTTTAAATATTAAAATAAAGAAAATTAAATGATATATATTTATATATATGTATATAATAAATAGTGTATTTTATTTATGGAATATACATATTTATTTATTGAAAAAACCAGTAAAAGTCGATGTCATTATAATCACAACAAATAATAATAATGAAGGTATGTGTTTTATAATAATTAATGAGGCATACAAATATAAAAATATAATATGTATAATTTTGAAACTATTAATATATAATTATTCACAACTATTTTTTGTGTAAATGGAAAAATATAGATATCGGTTCACGTGGATAGAGTATGTCATATAAAGAAACAATGATTGCGTACCCAATTTGATGGAATTGTGTAAAATTGTTGGTCTAACCCATAATATAACAATATATCATTATATTATGGATACTTGGGTTATTATATAGTCATTTTAAAATAATAATTGAAGATGTGGATAATGCAATGAAATAAATGATCCCCTTGAAAAACGTTACTTTTTTATAGTTAACTCCTTTTGGTTTATACCAAAATTTATAATTGGATTGATTTCAACAATGTGAGAGGGTTATATGATGTGGGATGGGTTTTTGGGAGGTTATTTGGGCCAGTTTTGGATGATCCAAATTTCATGATTATTGTGAACAAGTGGGAAGATTTAGTGCCTTTTTTAATATAGGGGGAGTAGAAATCAAGTTAATATAATATTGTAACACTATTGAGTGGTGTTTCATGTAGAAAATACCAAAAATAAGGATCCAATGTATTTAAAATAGAGTATACGGTTGATATAAGTCCATAAAATTTCATTTGGACAATTTTTTGGAAATTTTGAAACATAATTTTAAGGTTTAGTACATTGATAATATAGTTCATCACTTATTTGAATTAACTAATTTCAATTACTTTCACTAAAACATATGAAAGAAAATAATTTGAGCAAACTAGTTATTATAAATTAGTTTGAATCAAAATATTTAATATATTTTTATAATTTATAATCACAGAAGTTGTAGAAAGTAATTTATTTTTAATCTCACACATGAGACCAAGAAGCTATTTTTAAGGGAAATTGTTTGATGTTTCCCTGATTTTTTTATCTATGATAAATATAAAATTTATTCCAATGTCCCAAATTTTATTTACAGATTTAAAGTTAATATAAGTAATCTTAAAAAAATATTTAAAATATAATTCAAAAATATAAATTATATAGAAGAAAAATCTTTTTCAATTGAAATTTATTATTCTTCACAATTCATCAAAAAATGAAAATTATCATAAAAATACAAGAAATTTACTAAAGGCTAAATTTTAATTTCGAATTTAAGAAAATTATTTAATTTTTTCTTAAATAAAATTTATCATATTTGTAAATGTCATTTTGAAAATATTAGCGCCATTAATGGGTGACAAATTTGTCATTTTAGAAAAATTTAGTTTTTAACCCAAAAACTGGATTTACTATCAACTTATACCTATAAAATATATTTTATAAATGATGAAAATGTTTTATTTAATAAATTAAATATATATATAAATATAACTAGAATAATTCTAACATATTAATAATTTAATTTATTTACAATGAAACACTTTTGAAAGAAAAATTGTATTTTATAAAAATACTTCATATTTTGTAAATTGGTTGGGATATTAATTTCTATTCAATAGATGACCAATGATATAAAAAATATATACTTCATAACATAGATAAAATAATTAATATAATCTAATTCAATCAATATGTTTAATGTTGTTATATTAACTAATAATATTTTAACAATATATTCTCTTTCGTTAAAACATGGCCATGCATGTAAATTAATGTATCGAACAAAGTCGGTCTTATTTGTAAAAAAACTATACAATAAAGTATTTATTGCATGTAATAAAGAATAAGTAATTTTTTATGTATTAAATGCATTATAATATATTTTTAAATACTTTAGTATGTTATGATCTGTTCTACTACATGTCTTTTGTGTCATTCACGACATTCAATGAATTGTTCTTAAATTATAATTTTTGGGGTGTTACATACAAAAAAACTATAAGAGAAAATATATGGTTATTATGGGAAAATTATAAAATAATTCATGTTATTTTTTTAATAAATAAAAATAATATTGAGTAACATAGATATTATATTATAAACCCTCACATCTTTAGTAACCCATTATTCAAAACAGTGTAAAACATAAGGTAGGAGTTGAAAAAATAAATTAAAGGATTTATGATGAAAACCTAATATTATTTTTCAATGGTGATTTATATTATCCATATAATAAAAAATATGTTCAATCTATAAAATACTTATCATTGTAGTGGAAATGAGATAAAAATATTTACTTCGATTTCATTTTCCTCAAACATGTTATATTCTCCAAAGTAATAATTTCATATTTATAGAACATATTATTAATATAATTTTTCATATATATATATATATATACTCATTTGATATATATTCATTTTAAATTTCTAATTTATGAAGACCACTTAACGTGGTTTATAAAAATTCCCTAAAAGTACATAATTATGATAACCAATGTAAAATATATTATAGAATAGGTCAATGAGCTCAAAAATCAGAATAATTTTATGAATATATTCTTTACAAATTATATATAATTTTAAAACTACCAATACATTATGTGAATAAAAAACATCATTAATAGACTTAATAGTCCATACGTATGAATGATAATGCTATCATTTTATTAATTGATGTATATGGAAGATTATATATATTTATTTAGAATATTAAATCATATTAATGTCATTAATATAATATTTAGTCATTATATAAATAATTATTAACATACATGAAGGGTGGTGATTGAAAATGAAATTTATCCACTATAGAGATGATAATATATACTTATAAAAATATTTTTTTTTTCATTTTATGATGGGGTAATGAAATCTTTATAAAAACTATTTATCATATAATAATTATAATATTATAGTAAATATATTTTTTATTTGTTAAAACCATATTTATAACCATAAATGTTATTTCATGATGATAAATTGTACACATTATTCAACGGATTTAGTAGGCCTTTTTATAAATGAATAATGTTTTAATTTTCTACATTAAGAGGATGGGGTCGATAAACAATAATTAATAAAAAATTATATCAATTTTGAATATAAATTATTGTAATTTCATTGTATTCAGATAGATAAAAATTAATATTAAATCCAATATAGATATAAATTTAGGGGTGTCGTTATGTTAAAAAAACTATTCATTTGAAAACGATATTTAGAAAAAACCATAATACATCATGATGTGATATTTATGGAATAAAAAAAGTAACTTGTTAAGGTTTTTGAGATGATATCATCTTATATATTTTTATATCAATGTGGTTCATTGTTGGGAGATTAATTAAGGTATTAGATCACATTTATATATGAGGTGGGTGGAATACTTTTAAATACTACAAACATTATAATATAATATTAGTTTTACTAAAGACCTGTGGAAATATAATTGTAATATTTTTTAATAAGTATAATGATAATTTATGTACATAAAATTGTATTTATGATAGCTTTTCATGTTATCTTGAATCCTTATACAATTATGCTTACCTTTTTCCGAAATTTTATTGTGAATTATTTTGATAAATGATTACCATTTTAATAATTCATTATAATATAAAATGAAATTTACTTTTATACTAAATTTTAATATCTTTTATCCATATATGGAACAAATTTTTTATATTTAAATTTCATATGTATAATAAATTTCATTAAATATATGTTTACAAAACATAAGGATAACAGTTTTTACAATAACACCTTTTTAGGAATAAACAATTATTCGGTGCCATACTAAACAATATAATTTAGTCACCTAATATTTATTATTTTATTATTATGTGGAACTCATATTTTTTAATTTAATTTTTTAATAATATTAATATTTCATTCCAATCACTCAATTGTTTCCGAAATTATTTATAATATTAATATATAAGTTAGGTTCCAAAAAGACAAAAATTAGATTCAGTAATAAAAATATTGTTTTTAAGATATTGATATTACTCCATTATATATTATTTTATAGTAAATATTTTTTTTATGTTTTTATGATAGGTTTACATCATAATTTTTTCAAACAGGTTACGATATTTTAAATCTCACAATTTTCTTCTATTCAATAAGAAATAATCTCCTTTAGAGAAATAAAAAAAATCATTTATATTTTCTTTCCGTAGGAAAGAAAATGAATTTGATTTAATAAAATAAAATGTCAAAATTTTGAAAAAAATATTTCATATAAGTCATATCCAAAAAATATTTCATTTTCACTTAAGTTGTATTCTTGACACAGAAATTGTACTTATTCTCGTTACTTGTATAGTAACAATAGTATTTGATTATATGCTTTTTGATAGAATTTATTATCATTAAATTTATTCAAAATATTTAATAAATCATGATATAATTTATTTTAATATGAAAAAAATTACACACATTAAAACTCATTTATAAAAAATATCCATTTTTACCTTCAAATCATTCTATCACAATTTCTATCAATCATCAATTCATTGTATAAACAATTATTCCATATAATACACATATAAATAATAATATTCAGAAAAAATTAAATCTCTAAAACTGTATAAAATTGAACTGAATAATATATATATATAATATTCTATATAAACCATTCAATTTTTATCAGTATTTAATCTAAAAGTTATATTATTTATTTATAATAATTTTAATATCAAAATAATTTTTATAAAGAATAAATCATTAAATACATATTTCAAAAAAATTATATATATATATGATTAATAATGTGGTTACCCCAATTCATATTAGACAATTCAAAAAATATATTATAATGGCCATATTAGATTAATAATATTTCTATAATATATAATTTTTTATTTTAGTTGAGTGTGGTGTGTATGAGAATCTATTGTACGTTGTATTAAAAAAATTTAAGGGTTTTACATTTTCCTATAATTATACAAATCATGATCGTGCAAATTTATATATATTGAATATTCAAAAATATAATTATATATTTATCAAGAATTTTAATTTTAGGGTTTATTATATTGATTTCATTTTTTAACTTAAAATGTTTTAAACAATATGATCACTATTAAAGGAAATATACTTTTGAATGGTTTGGTCAAATCTTAAATTTTTAATTAAGATAATCATTCTTCCATAATCATAATGTATTTTCTTGGAAATTTTTTTGGGGAATAATATATAATTACTCAATTATATTCCATTAAATAATTTGTATTACATCTGACTATGTGTTTCAATCAGTTCTCTACTTTGTAATCAACCCATTTTTAGAATGAATAATGAACAAGCTAAACTATTTATTCCTGATGCTCTATAATAAACATGTAATGTATCATATTTTTAGTTAATGTATAATATTCATAATGTTTGGAATGATTTTATAATCATTGACACCTCTAATTTTCAATGATTAAAAATACATAGATTATTTAAGAATCAATAATTAATACCATCAAATGAAGTTGTAATATTATAATAAATATTAATAAAAATTTATTTATTTATATAGATTAAATTAAAATAAATCATAATAAAATGTTGACACAAATATTACAATATTTGGACTCTTCCAATAACATAAAAACCATAACTTTTTTACATTGGTGCATGTCTACACTATCAATGAAACCTTTATATATTCTTCATCCATGGTGAAAATCATTAGATTAAACCTAAAATTTTTATTCTATATTACATATATGATATGTTTCTAAAATATCTTATTTTATTTCAGTGTCCCCTGAATGGTTGATGTGTAATTTTCATTAATATCGCATCTTCTATTGTATTGTAAAGTAACCATAATATACTACATAATGAAAATATAAAATAAATAATGGACAAATTGGGAATTGATTCAAATCATGCCATATCCCTATAATGTTTATACACTACATATTATTTTATTCAATCATATATTTAAAATCACATGACCTATGTCCTTTTTCTCAACTCCTGTAGTAAACTCCAATTCACCTTAAGCATTTTCCAATATAATTAGTTCATAAATATTTATATGCTACAAGTTCCACAACCCCCTATGTATTTGTGGTTAAAAATCCATATTCATGGTTTCAATTGTCCTATTATTCATATTATTTATATTTAAAACATACATCATTTATTATAATTAATCAACAATAGTGGAACATGATACCATGTCATAACATGATGAAAATTATTCTGAAACATTTGAGTTTAATATTCTTAATATAATCCCATGAATGAAATTCAAAAGTGTAAATTAATTATTAAATTTATATTATATAAAATACCAATACAATATTGTATTTAGATCTTTATATCAAGGTAGAAATTCTTATTTCTTATTCTTCATTAAATTAAATAACATCCTTTCCATTTCCACTAGTTATTATCGTGGAAGATATTTTAAAATGAATTTAACATTTAATGATTTTGAAGTAAATGATTTATTTCTCTATATTATCTATATAATTCTAAATAGATGGAAAATATGTATCCCTAACTCCACTGATAATGATCACTACCAGAGTATTATTTTATATTTCATTACTTCCAAAATCTGAAAATATCCATTAAAGGTACTTGAACATGTTTTTATCAACCATTTTGTTTCTATTTTAATTTATTTAAGGTGTATTATTCTTCAAAATGGAAGCCAATATCAATGTAATATGTTAAATAGAAATCTGTTGATCCATAGTTGTATTTTTATGGGTAAAAAAAGGTAAAATACATAACGTAGTAATAATATATTATACTACAGCAACGTCCATGTTAAATTTATATGGTGGGAAATATTTACATTGAAAATGGTGTTTATATGATTTCACTTTTTCTATGGTATATTTATAAATAATTGAACAGTCATATTCAAATAAGTATAACTATGAATAATGAGACGTCAAATAAAAATCTCTTTGAAGTATTATGTTATCAAATTTTTTAGGGGATTAATCATTAATTACATAATAGATATCATCACAAAAACTATATATAGAATGTTTGAAATGGTGATTTCTTAAATAAAAACTATAACAACCCCAAATCATGTAACACAATTACAATGAATAAATTTTTAACATAATAAATGATATAATCCATCACATCACCATGGATCAGTAAATTAACATGAACAAAAAACTAGACCCATATATGACTTTCATATTATGATTTAAATTAATAATATACCATGGAAAAAATTCATTCAATAAAGAACATATTTCGAATAAACATTCTATTATTTTGACGAAATAAATAAATAAAATGGTTAGATATGATTCTTTGTCAGTGTATTTGACATCATACAAAATCGTGTGTTAATAAAGAATAATGAATTTCTAGTGGGAGAAAATTAGAAAAATTTCAATTTATTTATAATCACAATCGCAAATAAGTCTATGTATAATATCACAATATAATTAAAAGTATAATAATCAATTTATAAGGAAGAATTAAATGAATAACACTAGAAAATAATGATCAAAACATCAATTTCACATACCAAAATATCCTAAATCATAACATCCAAGACTTAAGATTTGATAAAATTCATAAATCATGGACATGTTCTGTGATAGTTTCACATTATTGTATATTTTAATGTTATAAATTACCATAATTTTTTTTTCTCTTGAAAAAAATTCCAGAATTGTGAGGATATATAAAATGTTTTTATAATAGTCAAATATATATTTCTCTTGTATTTTTAATTCAAAAAATCACTAATAAAACACACAATTAATTTAACATTTCAATCAATAATTAGACATATTTAATAATGATTAATATTGTCATTGTTACCTAGTAAAAGATATAAAAATCATAAGAATTCTTATTATGTTCATAATCGAAATAAGAGTTGATATATTGTATAGTATAGAATGACATTAATATTTATAGATAACATATATTGAAGGGAATTTAATCTTTTTTGTATGAAAAATAGGTATAAACCCTAAATAAAATAATTTGAAAAATTAAATGATTATTTCATCAAAATGAATTTTTTCAAGTAGAGGAAAATAAATATTTAATTATATTGTAAATGGAGGTGTAATATTAATAAAACAACAAATTATATTTTTTTGGTTTGTTTTCATAAGATGCCAATATGATTCATTTCCAAAATTCAATTGAAAATTGTAAAATAATTTAATTTTTATTTTGAATATATAAAAAAAATTCGGTGAATATTGAAAACATTATTTTTATCAGTAAAATTGTATCATATAGAGCAAGCTTACTAGAATATAAGGTTCATGAAGATAAGATATTATGTCCTGGTCGTATATGTTAAAATTATCATTATATTCATATTTTTTTATAAACTCAAAAAAATCTGTATAAATAATTAAAAAATTAAATATTTTTAGATTTATTAAAAATTAGATGAAATAAACCTTCACTAAAAATATACATTTTATATAAAAAATCCATTAAATGGTTTGAATAATATTTATTTTAACAAGGATGATTATATACTATGAATTATAATAATGATATATTTTTCTTAGGAATCATATTTGTATTGAGTCTAAATGAGACGAACCATTTATAGAAAACATGGAATCAATAAAAATTACCATAATGTTATAATTTAAATGTATTTTAAGGGATAATTTGAATATATATCCTCCATTATAAATTTAAATATGGAAAATCTCTAATAAGAGTGACATGATAATATTAACTATTACCACAAAAAAATAATTTATTAAAAAAATATTAACATATAAAATATGAATTTAAACATTAAATTACATTAATTATTGTAATTTATTGATATAATTTTTTTATTTATATTATCTAATACAATATAAATTTATTCGGTTCATTTCATAAATAATTTAAATTGACAAAAATTTATATGAAAGAATACATCCCATAGATTTCTAGTTGTTATAATGTTTTATTTCCTCATGAGTAAAAAATTTAATTTTTTTAAATTCATTATTATTAATATATTTCATATATATTAGACATTAAATGTTCATATTTTAATTATAATATTTCAATAAATTGTATCATTCTTTTTTACGACGAACACTCGAGGTTGTTCGCTCAGTTTATCCACAACTACATCATTATGAGGATCATGGAAAAATTTATAATGAAATCATTCATCTTACAATATAATTTATATAACTAATTGAAATTAATTTTTATTCATTTTAATAATTTTCAAAACCATTTAAGTAAGACTTTAAGATACCATGTCCTTAATCATGGTGACATTCCAAACATACACATGATTACTTTTTCATCTCGTATGTAATTTTAGAAGAACAAATGAATAAAAGGATTAATCATTTTGGTACAATGAATATAGTACTATTATAATATGAATTCATTTGAACTATATGTAAAAATATCCACAATTTTTAGTGGTGTAAAATGTAAAAAATAATTCATACATACATCCATATGTATGTACGCAAAGATGATGATTGTAATGTCTCGGATATTCTGTTTATTATTTTTAAATATTATATGGAATTATTTCGAGACCGGGCGCAAAGACGACACATCATTCCGAGATCCAGTGTGCCCGGAATGGTGGTTTGAACTTTTTGTAGTTAAGTGAGTCGACACTTGTGTGCGGTTGTGGCAGTTTCCAAACGGATGCACGGATTAAAAATCTGAGTGCACCAATGCATCTGGGACGACGACTTTACCTAAGAATGAGGCTAACCTCGACCGGCGTGGGTCGAGGGAAAAATTTAATTTTCTGACGTTTTAAGTAAAATAAAGTAAAATAAATTAACCAGTTTATTTTATTTCATTTATGGAAACATTCGCTGCAGCATGGAAACGACACAACTATTTCCTAAATTGATGGTGCGTCATAATGACTTCGAAATGGAAAGTCAATGCCATTAATATTGTCACGTAATTAAATGCCATCTTGTTTCCCCTTTTTAATGGATTAAGAAATTGTACGTCTTGGGCAACGTAGAGAGAGGAACCTCTGCAGAATCTGGGACGCATTGGAGAAAATTCTCGATGACGAATGACAACGGATCGAATCCAAGGATCGTTGCGCCGACGTTGAAGGATCTCAACGGCAACTGCAGCCCGACCCCATCGTCAACGATTGATCCTTTCGAAAGGTAGGTGTTGTTATTTCAATTTCTTTTCCCCGTATTTTGAGTTTAAACGAAGAACGTGGATCAACCACAAACAAGTTGATCTGCGGATTCGTACGTTCTTGCGGGATGGATTTTTTTCTCTACGAGAAGACTATGGGGAATTCATCCATGCTTTATGTTGTTGTTGATTCTTTCCCCATTTTAATCCTATTAACGGGAGCGGATCAACGTCGTGATGAACGACATCGGAGGTTCATTCATGAAGTTGTTTATTTGGATTTCGTCCTCCTTTTTCCCCATGTGTTCTTCGCGTTCTTCACAGGGCGACAAACAACGGATATCTGCGCATCCCTTCTATGACGCAACGATCCCAAATTGAAGGTTCGACATCTCAACGTCCTTGTGGAGGTGCGGAGATGATGGTGGGTGACCAATCGGACCGGATCAAGAAATAGTGTTCTTCGAGCGTTCTTCGTGCGGGAAGATCAGAATGCATTTTTCGGAGCCGATCGAAGGCCTGAAAACGACGAAAGCGGCTTCGTGGGGTCGTGGCGACCAGAACCTGGATGTTTTGCAGCGTTCAGACTACTGGATTGATGATCAGAGCAGTACTGGAGGCGCTCCTGCGAAAAGCACCGTTTCGGGAAATTTCCAGAATACACAGCGTGTACTTTCGAAGAACACTCCATGTAGTTCTGAAGGTGGAAGCTAGGGTTTCTGGGTTAGAGAAGAATCACATGGCGTGTGACCCCGGTCACACGGCTTGTTGGACCTTCCACGAAGCTCAGCGTGGACTTTGGGTAGTACACGGACACGGGATGATCTACACGGCTTCAGGCGGCATGGCGTGTACAGCTCGGCAGAGGCGGCTAAGCAGAGCTCAGCATGTATCTTGGGGATCAACAGACATGGGATGGAGTACATGACCATGTATTCCCTCACCCGGCCAGGAGTGGTAAACAGCGTGCATCACCACGTGTGCAGATTGCACGGGTTGGAGTACACGTGTTGGTGACCATGTACAAGAACATGGCCAGAGTACACGGAACCAAGCCCAGTTACCCAGACACAGCATGTACTCTATACTACACTCCATGTACTATGTTTTTCTACATGACCATCCTCACGACACAGGCCGTTGTACACAGGAAGTACCCAGGGCCGGACAACACGGCGTGTATCATTTCTACATGCCATGTACTTTTTAGAAAACGTCTTGGTCCCTTTTGTTCACAGTTCCATGAACATCTTTCATTTGGGTGAGTTACCCTTCTTCTTGTTCCCCTGAAGGTCAGGAATCATTCCCTCATGCGGGATTATGATCCCTTCAGCATAACATTCTGTGACAGAGTCAGGCATCCATCTGAGAGGCCCAGATTGAGATCCTCTATCCATTCCAGACCCTAGGTAGATTCAGGTATCGGCATGGCCAACCTTACCACGCGTTGATCCTCTACCTAGCAGGTGAATTCCCGATGAGTCATGGTATCCTCCATGGCCCTGGAAGAGATCCTTATCTGTGTACCAAAATCTTTCCCACTCAGGAGTGTGTCTCCCATAATGAGTGTAGCTATATCTCGTGACGGTTCCCGACTAACACCTCTTCCCAGACAGACGTCATCAGAGCTATAAGACTCGTGGAGTGTGTTCTCCCAGAACGTGTGTGTCACGAAATATTCACACGGAATCCCTTGCGGGGGTATTCGGTTGTGTGACTTGTTTCTAGACCACGGGTCTGGGTTTTGAGTATATCTGGTTTGTTCTATATGTTCTGTAGACATATACTGTGCATAGCTAACCATAACATTACATTGTGTACTGCTTTGTGGTTTTTGGGGCCCTCTACTAGTATTGTTATACTCACCCCTACACGGGCTTTTCCTGCACGTTAGGTGTCTTGTGTAGAAGAGAATCCTTTTTACAGAGTCCAAGGTGGACCAGGACAGGATTGTACTTTTTGAGTTCCCAACAGTCCGAGGATTTCCAACTGCTACGAGTGGCAGTCCCAGTACCGTTGTGCTTACAGGTTGGACTTTGTAGTTTTTCCGACTCTTGTTTTCAGTGGGCTTGTATTCTGGCCCAGTTTACTTTTACAGTACTCTATCGTTCGTCGTACTTTATTGTTTGTGTTTAGTTATATGCATTCATTTTTGTTCCTTATTGTTTTATATTTCACCATTTGTGGGCTTGGAGATGTGTGTGTGTGTGTGTACAGGTACTTAGGTAATGCCTCCCATTTTAGTGACATGCCTACTCGGTGCTAGTCACCAACCCCTGGCCTATTGGAGGCGGGCTTGGAAAGTCACGGCGCGGGACCCACTGGGACGGGCCGTGACAGAGTGGTATCAGAGGTGGTTGGTTCTACCATAGGACCAAGAGTCTGTGAGTTTGGTTTGGGGAAATAGTGTTAAGTGTTTCGGGTTTGGCTTTCAGGTCAGGGACCCAAGTGTTGGTGCGGCGACCGACGTATCCATACACCATGACTCCGATAACCTACTTTTCAACCCGGTTCACGAAAAGACTGGTTGTGGGGAAATAAAATGTACATACATGATATAAGAATGGGTTGTGTATTCCATGTCCTTGGTGTCATCTATCCAGATATACTCATTGATCGTGACACATATTGTTTCTTTACAGGATGCCTCCGCGACACGTACCTGCTAGGATTCTGTAGCACGATCACATGGATGACCCCCTCAGTGTCGAGGCATTGATACAGGGACCAGCTCCCCAGGCGTTGCCACCAGGTGGTGCACCTGCTATACCACCAGTGGAGCAGCCAGTGGTACTTGCAGTACCGACCGGCGAGGAGTGCAAACATAGTGCACTCCACGAGTTTCAAAGATAGATACCCCTCAGGTTCTGAGGCGAGCCTGACCCTTAGGTGGTTGAGGACTAGCTTGAGGTTGTGACTAGAGTTTTCCGTCTATTAAGGACACCAGCAGACCAGATGGTTGTCATAGGAGTGAGCCTTCTTCAGGGTTCGGCGGGATGGTGGTGGAGTCTGACCATGTAGACTCACGATGAGGAGACTCTTTCGTGGATGGAGATTGAGCAACTCTTCAGGGAGGATTTATCTCTAGTTACGCTGAGATCTGTGTGCATCCATGAGCTTCTTCAGCTCCAGCAGGGCAGTATGACGGTGGTTGACTATTCAATGAGGTTCACCAACCTCTCCAGGTACTCGATGGATATGGTCAGAGATAGTACTTCAGAGCTCGGACCTTCGAGCGAGGTCTACATAGTGACATCCGGGATATTTTCGTGCCTCTTTGAATTTCAACTTATGCTGGAGTGCTCCAGCGGGACTTGGTGGTTGAGAGATTCTTGGTAGAGAAGAGACAGTAGCTGGCAGTCAGTAGTAGGCAGATAGGTTTAGAGACATCGGCAGTAGGGAGCCGACATCAGGCACAGGGATCTGGATGTGGGAGACGTCATTGGAGGACCCAGGATAGGGGATCGATAGTCCAGGGCTCTCAGGATGGATCCAGTCAGCCTATGGAGAATCGATGCTACACATGTGACGTTAGGGGGAATCTCGCTTGAGATTGCCCGAAACGTTGAGCTGCTGACAGGGTAGTGGTGGATGGACCACTTAGGCCGAAGCAGATAATGGAGTAGGCAGATCCCCCAGGCAGCGAACATGGCAGAGGAGTAGGGAGAGCTACAGGTTGTGGAAGAAGCTTCGACTTACTTCCACCACCACCCCCAGGAGGTCCGTACCTAGATTAGGGGGTTGGAGGATAGGGACGGGGAAAACTGCATGTGGTCGAGGTGTATGACCCAGGGGCTCCAGGGATGATTCGAGGTACGATCTGTGTCTTTTCTACCTTAGCTTCCATACTCATAGACACAGGTTCCAGTCATTCCCTTATAGCCACATGTCTTTTACAAAACCTTGAGATTCCTGTAGAATCGTTGACTCGATCCTTACGCTTGGAGAAACCTATGGGAGGAGACTCGACTATCACACACCTTTGCAGACAGTGTGATCTTACCCTTGGAGACAAGAGTTTCAGTTGAAACCTCTTGGTGGTAGCGTTGAGGCCTTACGACATCATTCTCGGTATGGATTGGTTATCTTTGGTTCATGCCCAGATTGAATGTTTTAGGTGAAGAGTGTGGTGTCTCCACTGTGTTGGAACAAGGTTTTCTTGTGTGAGAGAAAAGGAAAACCAGACAGCACAAAATGGTCTCATGCATATGAGGGGGCATCTGATCACTCATGAGTTGTCAAGCCTTACCCTCGGAGTAGTAGATGGTGTGAGCTCTCAGTTCCCAATAGTGGTGGTGTAGCATGGGTACATCTTTCCAGAAGATGTTCTAGGGTTAACTCCCCGCCGAGAAATTGACTTCTACATCGACATACACCCTGGGACAACACTGATTTCCTCATCAGCTTATTTGATGGCTCCCACGGAGCTTCGCAAGATGAGGGTGCAGTTGGAGGATTTTCAGAGCAAGGGTTTCATAAGACCCAGCGTCTCACCCTGGGTGGCTCCAGTCATGTTTTCCAAAAAGGCAGAAGGGAGTCTAAGGTTGTGCGTGGATTACCGGCGCCTGAACCAGGTGACTGTGAAGAACAAGTATCAACTTCTGAGAATTGATGAACTCTTCGATCAGCTAATAGGGGCACAATGGTTCTCTAAGGTTGACCTTCGATCAGGCTATCACCAACTATGAGTGCGGTATGAGGATATATCAAAGACAGCTTTCAGATGTTGATATGATCACTATGAGTACATGGTGATGCTCTTTGGTGTGAAAAACTCCCCCGTAGTGTTCATGTGGTTGATGAACTAGATATCCCATCTGTACTTGGACCGGTTCGTAGTGGACTTCATCGACGACATCCTTGTGTACTCGGCGTCAGAGGAGGAGCACGCGAGACACCTGTGGATGGTTCTGGATGTACTTCAGGTGCACCAGATTTATGGGAAGCTCCCAATGTGTTAGTTCTGGATTTGGGAGGTCCACTTTCTGGGACATGTCATCTCAGCAGATAGAGTAGCTGTGGACCCAGCCAAGGTGGAAGCTGTGTAAGCCTGGGAGCCACCATGGAGCATGACAGAGGTACGGAGCTTCCTTGGGATGGCAGGATACTACTGAAGATTCATCCCTGATATCTTTTGGATATCAGCGCCGATGGCAGCCTTGACCAGGAAGGGGTAACCCTTCGTGTGGACAGAAAAGTGCCAGCAGACTTTCGAGATGTTGAGACAAATTTTGACGAGCGCCCCAGTCTTGAGATTACCGGAGGAGGGTGTCGAGTACATAGTTTTCTGTGATGCATCCGGGACCATTCTCGGTTGTGTCCTGATTCAGCAGCATGCAGCGATTGCTTATAATTTGCGCCAGCTTAGGCCGAATGAGAAGAACTTTGTGACCCATGATCTTGAGTTAGCAGTGGTAGTCTTCGCATTGAATATGTGGAGACACTACCTTATAGGCGAGTAGTTCATTGTCTACTCTGACCACAAGAGCCTCAAGTAAATTTTAACAGAGAAGAATCTGAATCTGAGGTAGAGGAATTGGCTAGTGTTCCTCTAGGACTATGATTTCTAGATCATCTGTACTCATAAGAAGGGGAACAAGGAGGTGGATGCTCTTATCAGAAGGTCGATCTCACAGCTGCTGAGTGAGGCGACACAACAGTTAGTCGCGTTATAGTTATCCTTCGTGGATGGAGAGGATACAACTTACCTACAGTCGATGGTTGTCACCCCTCCACTCTTACAGTGAGTTAGAGAGGCATAGCTTGGGGATGTTGACTGTGTGGACTTACGTGCTCACCTATCCACAGGAAATGCTCCAGATGGATATTCGCAAGGTGGGGAGCACGTACTTATTTTCAGAGGATGCACTGTTGTACCAGTGGCATTGCAAGATGAGGTCTTGATGGAGTTCCATACATCCCCATTGGTGGTACATCCTAGAGTATCAAAGATGTACCAGGACCTCCGACGATAGTTCTGGTGGTCAGGCATGAAGAAGGTAGTAGTAGAGTTCGTTTCTCGATGACTCACATGCCAGTAGGAGAAGGTTGAGCACCAGGTTCCAGCAGGGTTATCTCACCCCTGGAAGTTCTAGAGTACGAGTGGGATGGAATATTGATGGACTTCGTGACATGATTACCACAGAAATCCAAGGGGCATGATTCCATCTCGGTGATCGTTGACCGACTCACCAAGTCGGCCCACTTCCTAGCTATCAGGGAGCAGAGTTCCATAGAGAGCTTGGGACGCCTCTACGTACAGGAGATAGTTCATCTTCATGGCATCCCCTCGACTATAGTCTCAGACCGAGACACCCGCTTCACATCCCTATTATGGAAGGGATTGCAGGAGGCTTTTGGGACTCAGCTACGCTTGAGCACAGTGTTTCATCCCCAGAAGGATGGTCAGACGGAGAGGACCATTCAGGTTCTGGAGGATATGTTGCGAGCCTGTATCATGGACTTTGGTCATTCTTGGGAGGAACACCTACCACTGGTGGAGTTTGCGTACAACAATAGCTACCACTCCACCATCAGTATGGCACCATTCAAGGCCTTGTACGAGAGACCCTTATGATCACCACTTTGTTGGACCGACCCCGGATAGTCAGCACTCATAGGTCCAGAGTTAGTGCGAGCTACCATAGAGAAGGTGAAGAATATCCGGGAGTGTATGAAGACTGCACAGAAACGGTAGAATTCTTATGCTTACAGGCGATGGAGACCTCTAGATTTTGAAGAGGGAGACCACGTCTTCCTTCGGGTCTCACCTTGACGAGGGTTGCAGAAATTTGGCCGAGGTGGAAAGCTATCTCCGAGGTTCATCATACCCTCCAGATCCTGGTCAGAGTTGGCGAATTGGTATACCGCCTGGCTCTACCACCATAGTTTCATTAGGTACATGATGTCTTCCACGTGTCGTAGCTGAGGAGGTACGTGCATTACCCATCGCACGTCATCGACTGGAGCGAGCTAGACATCAAGTATGGAGTGACCTTTGTTGAGTACGCAGTGGATATCGAGGATCGGTAGGAGAGAATCCTTTTTGGGAAATTGATTCCCTTAGTGCGTGTTCGGTGGCAGCACTGGAATCATCAGGAGAGCACGTGGGAGCGGGAGGCTCAGATCCGTGCCCAATACCCTCATCTTTTTTAATGGACTTGGTTTTGTCTTTTCGGGGACATAAATCCCCAATGTGGGTAGAATGTAATGTATCAGATTTTCCATTTATTATTATGAAATATTATATTGAATTATTTTGATACCAGACGCGAAGACGGCACATCAATCCGAGATCCAGTGATCCCGGAATGGTGGTTTGAACTTTTTTAGTTAGGTGAGTTGGCACTTGTGCACAGTTGTGGCAATTTCCAAATGGATGTCTGGATTAAAAATCTTAGTGCACCATTGCGTCTGAGATGACGCCTTTACTTAAGAATGAGGCTAACCTCGACCGGCGTCGGTCAAGGGAACAAGTTAATTTTCCGACGTTTTAAGAAAAATAAAGTAAAATAAATTAACCAGATTATTTTGTTTCATTTAAGGAAACATCTGCTGCAGCGCGGAAAAAGCGCAGTTCTTTGCTAAATTGAGGGTGCATCTTAATGGCTTCGAAATAGAATGTCAACGCCATTAATACTGCCATGTAATTAAATGAAAAATTTCCCCCCTTTTTAATGGGTTAAGAAATTTTATGTCATGGGCAACGTAGAGAGAAGAACCTCTGTAGAATCTGCAGCGAGTTGGAGTAAATTCTCGAAGACGAACAACAATAGATTGAAACTAGGGATCGTTGCACCGACGTTGAAGAATCTCGACGGCAACGGCAGCCCAGCTCCTTCTTCAATGATCGATCCTTTTGAATGGTAGGGGTCGTTATTTAGATTTCTTTTCCCCGTATTTTGAGTTTAAACGACGAACGCGGATCAACCATAAACAAGTTGATCCATGGATTCATACGTTCTTGCAGGAGGAATTTTTTTCTTTGGGAAGACTATGAGGAATTGATCCATGCTTTATGTTGTTGATGATTATTGCCCAATTTTAAGACTATTATCGGGAGTGGATCAACGATGTGACGAGCGATGGTGGAGGGTCCTTCCTCAATTTTTTTATTTGGATTTCTTCCTCTTTTTCCCCGCGCGTTCTTTGTGTTGTTCATGGGGCGACCAAAAATGGATCGTTGCGGATCCGTTCGGCAACACAACTATCCCAATTCGATGTTTCGACAACTCACCGTCCTTGTGGAGGTGCGCCGACGATGTTGGATGACCAATCGGACAGGATCAGAAAGAGAGTTCTTTGAGAGTTCATTGTGCGGGAAGATCAGAACGTGTTTTCGGAGCCGATCGGAGCCCCGAAAAATATGGAAGCGGCTTCGTGGTGTCGGGCCGACCAGAACCTGGAAGTTTTGCAGTGACAGGACGAACGTATTGATGATTGGAGCAGCACGGGGGGCACGCCGTCGAAAATCTCCATTTATGGAAATTTCCAAAATACATGGAGTGTACTTTCGAAGAACACGTTGTGTAGTTCTGGCGGTGGTGGCTATGGTTTTGGGGTCAGAGAAGAATCACACGGTGTGTGACCCCGGTCACACTGCGTGATGGACCTTCCCTGAATCTCGGCGTGTAATTTGGGTAGTACACGGACATAGGATGATCTACACGGATTCTGGCGGGACGGTGTGTACTACTCGGCAGAGGCGGCTACGCGGAGCTCGGCGTTTATCCTGGGGATAAACGGACACGGGATGGAGTACACGACCACGTACTCCCTCACCCGCCCAAGCGAGGTAAACAGCGCAGGTCACCCTGTGTGCAGAGTGCACAGGTTAGAGTACATGGGTTGGTGACCATGTACGGGCACATGGCCAGAGTACACAGAGCCAATCCCAGTTACCCAGACACGGCGTGTACTCCGTACTACACGCCGTGTACTATGTTTTTCTACATGACCAGCCTCACGACATGGGCCTTTGTACACGGGCAGTACCCGGGGTCGGACAACACGGCATGTATCCTTTCTACACATCGTGTACTTTATGGAAAATGACTTGGTATCTTTTGTTCATAATGCCTTGAACATATTTCATTTGGGTTAGTGCCCCTACTTCTTGTTCCCCTGAAGGTCAGGCATCATTCCCTCATGCAAGGTTATGATCCCTTTACCATGACTTTCTGTGATAGAGTCAGACATCGATCTGAGAGGCCCGGATCGTGATCCTCTATCCATTCCAGACCATAGGTAGAGTCAGGTATCAGTATGACCAACTTTACCAGGCGTTGATCTTCTACCTTGCATGTGAATTTCAGATGAGTTGCGGTATCCGCCATGTCCCTGGATGTGATCCTCATCTGTGTATCGAAATCATTCCCACTCATGAGAGTGTCTCCCGTAATGATTGTAGCTATATCACGTGACGGTTCTCGATGAACAGCTCTTCCCGGACAGACGTCATCAGAGCTATAAGACTCGTGGAGTGTGTTCTCCCTGAACAAGCACATCACAGAATCTTCAGAATGAATCCATAGCGGGGGTATGCAGTCATGTGACTTGTTTCTAGACCATGGTTCTGGGTTTTGAGTATATCTGGTTTGTTCTATATGTTCTTTAGACATATAATTTGCATAGCTGACCGTACCTTTACTTTGTGTACTGCTTTGTGGTTTTTGCGGTCCTCTACTAAGAATTGTTATACTCACCCCTGAACGGGATTTTCCCGCACGTCTGGTGTCTTGTGTAGACAAGCATCCTTTTTACAGTGTCCAGGGCAGACCAGGACAAGACCAAGCTTTCTGAGTTCCCTACAGGCCAAGGCGTTCCTACAGCTATGAGCGGCAGTCCTAGTACCTTTGTGCTTACAGGTTGGACATTGCAGTTTTTCAGACTCTTTCTTTTGGTGGGCTTGTATTCTAGCACAATTTACTTTTACAGTACTCTACCTTTCATCGTACTCTGTTGGTTGGGTTTAGTTGTATGCATGCATTTTTGTTCCTTGGTGTTTTACATTTCAGCATTTGTGGGCTTGGAGATGTGTGTGTGTGTGTAAATGTACATAGGAAATGCCTCCAATGTTAGGGACATTCCTACTCAGTGCAAGTCACCAGCCCCAGGCCGATTGGAGGCAGGCTTGGGAAGTCACGACGCGGGCCTCACTGGGACAGGTCGTGACAATGATTTAATTTTCTAATAATTAAATATAAATAATGTTAGAAATTAGGATATTTACACATATATATAGTATAAACAATTAATTAATATCATATATATTATCTAATTCAAAAATCATTATAATCCATTTGAATTTTTGATTACTAATATCATATAACACTTCATGGGGGGCATTGAGCACACATATACGTTATATAAGTCTTTATTTTTTATTATATGTAGAAAAGGTAGATAATAAATAATCGATTAGTAAAAAAAATATTTATGATAGACATTATAGTATATTAAGTTACATGAAAAATGAGTTAGGTGTAAGAAGAAAAATTTCAATGTCCTAAATAAGATGATTACTAATTATTTGTTAATCCTCTATTATCATTCACATCAATTGTTATTAAAGTCGTATTTTTTATGTACATAAACTCACGGATGCATAAAGATATTTTGGGAAGATATTTTTTCATTGAATTTTTATGAAATTGTTTATCACATTGTGTATATAAGTGATGAGAAAAAAATACCTAACATATGTGTTGTAGTAAAAAAACATTTAAATAATTTTACCATTTTTTTATACACACCGTTAATAAATATGTTATAATTAATATACTTCAACATTGTGAAGTAATTTTAATTAGAATCAATTAATAAATATTGTATAGGAATTCTATTTAACATGACATTTATAATTTAGTGACTATTATTTATACACAAAAATCAAGAAACATGGTGATAGTTATTCGAAATAATTGCTATTATTTCATAATTACTGTAGATTTATTTTTATAATCAGTGCTGTGTGGATAACAAGATATATATCATTTTACTTGTATAAAAAATTTAGGTTGTTACTATAAGGAACCATCCTTAATCCTTACATAATATTGAAATAAATGAATAATTCACGTTGAGGATCTTTTCAGGTTTAGACTTTTAGAGAGTTAGGCCATAACTATTACATTTTGAAACATTACAAAGTATACACTTCTACTTAGTTTCCATTTTTTTTCAAAACATGAACTCTTAAAAGAAGAGTCATGTATAGTTCCACGATTTAGACAGCATGACTTTTACATGATCCCATCCTTGACTGTATTCCACTTTATGTCCTGTGAAAAACGTTTCAAAACATGGGATGAGCATTTAAATTTCAGTAAGGGATACACAAAGATGTAAAACTGTTATTTTTTCAAAACAACAAGTAAACCATGAATACATTAACATAAGTAATAAATTTCACCTTTATGAAGTAGTAAATACTCTTCACTGAATAAAAGATCATTACATACCTTTTTGTAACCAAAAGATTACTATAAAACCCATATAAAGAACACATAACATATAAAGGTAACATGGGACATAAACATACTTAAATGGAATAACCATATGGTCGAATTCAACACATATCACTAAATGGAATAGCCATACGGCTGACTTCCATACCCAATGCATTGGAGGTTATAACGTAACCACCAGTCCTGGTATTCACGGCACCACCCATCATTTGGTTTATCACGTAACCACCCGTCAAATGTCCAAGTACCATTATAAAATCATAAGACATGAAACAAATATAAAAGAAGAAAACATTTCCACATTTAAATCACGACATATCACTTAAATATATTGAAATATTAAATCCATTTTCAAAACCATTTTCAATAACAAAAACACGTAAAAGATTATAAGGTGTTTATTTTCTTTTAAAAACATTACATCTTGTAAAGGAAGCCAAAGATCAAATAATACTCACAGCGGCAGAAATATTGGTGTCACCGTGCACGTTAAAAAGAAACATACTTTTTTGTATTTTATTAAAACACTTCGTAGAAAAATATTCCCTTTGAATGAAATGAAAAGTCAAAGGTTTTTATATTGCGTATAAAAGAATGTCTTGTTTTAGAATAAAATATGCCTCAATTAAAGGAGATTGAGACAAAGTCCCTTACCTCGTGTCCGACTTGACTCGATCGGTCTTTAATCTCCTGAATAATAAGCAAAAGTTAATTTCTTCTTTCTTAAGAACCTTTTTCAAGAATATTATTCCTTTTGTATCACTTATTACCATGTTATAATCATTATGTAATCATTTAAGTTAATAACATTCATTTTGTTGATATTTGGTACTTGAGTCCAAAATGGACTTCTTATAATTACACATTGTAAATATAGTAAAATATCTATTATCTTCAGAATTATAATCATTATGTAGATATAATATATAAATATATATATAGATATCAATTATATACATGTATTTATAATAGTACATAACATTTGGAGGTAAGAAAAGAAATGCACAGTTCATGGAGACGGTAAGTCGTACGTACGCATGAATGTTACTTTCATTTCAATTTATTATTTTTATGGAATTAAAACATAATTATACATAGGTATATTATAATTCTAGTATAATATCACATATAAAGCATTAAATCTGTCTTTTGTACATCCCACATAAGTCATTAATGAATCAAATCAATTTCAGGGGGTGAAAGTCTGCACTTCGTCAAATGAGATTATCGTATTTACCCACTATGGAACCCATAAATGCATTCTATAAAAATAGACGAACATAAGAATACGGAAATCATAAACATAATATATATCATATATAAATATGGGGCCATCATAATGGCCACCATGAGAGGCGGTAAGATGTAATTGAACAATCATCGCTTCGTGAGGCCTTTGTTTTCCATTCAAGAAACATTATGTTCTTCATCTATTAGATGAAGGTGTGTTTAAGTGTAGTTCAAATCCGTATCATAACAACATACTATTATATTTAGAATACTGGTGTTGTTAAAAAATAAAGGAAATCAAAAGAGTTTAGTGGTTGGATAAGTAAAATAAAATAAAACAATTTAAGAGAAACCTTTACCTTTAATTTGGGTAACTCCTTTTGGTTTGAACCAAAGGACTTCTTGAAGTGCTTTCTACCTAAAGTAAGGCTTTTAAGAGGATTAGAGGGATGTAGGGAGCCTAATTGGGAAGAGTTTGGACGATCCAAAAGTCTTGAGATGTGTGTGGATTTGCATAGAAGTGGTCTCATTTTATAGGGGAGAGGAGGGGCTCTTTATGAAAGTGTGAAACTATTATTTTATTATATAATGATATTCGGTTTCTAGTGGTCGAAAAATCACTATAGTCTATGATAAGATGAGTCCTGGTCGAAATAAAATCATCCAATTAAAATTGGACATGTTTTGGATAATATTTTATTCATTATAATCATCTTTATTTAAATGATTTATTAATGAGGTAAATACAACATCATTATTATGTCATAAATAATTTAATTAATTTGTTGTCTACAAATTAAAAAAATACCATCATATAGTTACTCTTTTTTGCATTCCAAATAATATTTATAGTCTAAAATAGGACTTATATAACCCCATATAAAAATTAATTACCAAAATATTTTTGTTTATGTCATTTTGGCCTTTACTTAAAATTAATTAATCTAAATTGTAATTATCACTTCCAAGTGGATCAAAGGGGTCCCAAAATAGACCCAAATATTTCCATGGTCGTTAATAACTCAACCAATAAGGTTAGGACAATTATTAAATTAATTTTTAATTATTATAGTATTTTTTTTACCCTTGAATTTCCTTATTTACCTTTAACTGTGGTAAATAAAAGTCAAAAGTTACTATTCACAAAAAATTATTTTAATCTTAATAAACCACATTTTACTTCTTTATAACAAACATGTATATTGAATTTTTAAATTCAATTCATAGATGTGTTAAAATTTCATTTAAATGAAAAAGTCGGTTTTTTAAACTACCACTATGTGGTGTCACTATTAATCAAAAATTGATGTTTTTCAGAAAAATAGCCAAAATTCAGACTAAGGATTATTTGATATTCTGAATTCAAAATTTATGTCCATTTCTACAAATTAAAAACATATAATTTTCATTTATTAATTTAAAAGTTAATTCCCGTTGTTAAAACAAATAGCATGTTTTTAACAAACAATAACTATCAAAAGATTGCTACTTGTTTATGTATAATTTCAAAGTAAATTAATTCCAATGACAATAATTGGATTAAATGGTAAAAATATATTTTAATTTATATTTAAAACCAACTAAAAATATAACCTAACCATATAAATAAATTAGATTAAAATGAACTTTTGAATTAAAATGCAATATTTTTCGCTATTCATTAAATAATGACCTTTATCATAAAAATACCAAAAAATTACCGAAAGTAAAATTTGTTGTCCATAATATAAAGAAATATTTTATTTGGTCAATTAGAATGTATTAATGTTACCAAAACTATATTAAAAAATGGTTCGCCATTAAAAGGCGGTAAATCAGCCTTTTAATGTAAATTATGCTTAAAATTAGATTCATTCACATTTTAAGCCTCTAACTTTTATTGGATAAAAGCAAATACATCAAACAAACATGTATAATCATATTGTAAATATTTTAGTTCATTACCACCACTACAACATCTAGGAGTTAACTACCATTTAAAAAAATAATATTATATTACTAGTGTTCAACGTAAGATTCCAAAGAAAACCGTTGTTGCGTATCAGGTACACTATCGAACATGTCAACCCTTTTAAAGTAAAATTAATATTTAATTCACAAATATTAATAAATATAAAATATGTCTTATTTTTCATTTACTTGGGATGTTACAGTTACAATGTTATGGTGATGGTTTACATGTAAATGGGATAGAATATAAAAAAAATAATGAAATGTAAAACTCAAAATAGAATAAATGTTATAAAAATTATCTCTTGAAATGATCTACATAAGAATATAACAAGAATATAATATTCCATAATTTTTTAATGTATAATTTTATATACATATAAAGGATGTTGTGTCATTAGTTTTTCCACAAACTACTCTTTTAAATATAACATTCTAATTTTATCCCTACCATAATATTTAATGGTTTTTTTAAAAAATAGGGTTATATATTTCCCGCATTTCATGAAAAATTGTTTTCCAAGATCTTTTTTTGATATTTATATAATATATTGTGTAATGTTTTTAGTTTTTTGATTCTATGTGTCGACTTAATAGAAATATAAAACCCGTATATTATGTCTAGTTGTTGTTAAGATAAGGGGATGGGAGACATGAAGAGATTATTTGGGATTATTATGAAATATAAATGTCCTAGTTATAGGGTTCATGGAAATAATTCAAGTAATGTATTTGTTGGGTTTTTTGTGTTTGGATTCTATTGGAATTTATTAATTATTATCATGAGTTGTTGATTTTTAAGGTTAGGTATTGGTTTTATTATATTTTACCATTCAATATTGGTTAGGAATTGTAAATTTAATATTTAAATGATATAATCTAACATAATAATTGATGTGTATGATGGAATTTTAGTAGAATGAATAACATAATACAATAAAAATATGTCATGTATATTATTTTTAGGATAAATAATTTAGGCAATCATTTTAGTTTTTATTCAATTATAGTTGTTCCTTATGAAATTTTATAAGGTTCATTGAATAATATTGCAAGTGTTTGTTTATATGAACGATTTCTTTTATTTTTACTATTTAAATACAAATATCTATATAATAATATATATTATACCTCTATGCTATAATATATTATATTAATGTGGATTGGCACATGTGATATAATGGTTTTTAGAATATTGTATCTATAATTTCCCAACAATTGATTAATTTCAACACATGTATTTCCTAAATAGGTTTTAAGGTCTTATTTTTAAAGGAATTTATTTATTTTATTAGGTTGTTATGTATACCAGATTGGTGTTTATGTTAATAATAATATATGAATGTTTTATTGGTTCAAAGATAACACAAAAGATACTATTTTAATGCTATAACTTCTTATGGGGTGGCACTAATGCATATATTTGTTCAGTGATATCACATAAGATATTCCATGTTCGTTTCATGTTTAGCTTATCGATGACAGATGGTTATATGATACTACTATTGGTGATAAATAATTGATTGGTATCACATCTACACACCATATAGAACCTCTTTTTTTAGTATCTTATTATGGTTTCCAAGAATACATAGAAATATTTGAAGTGTTAATTTTGTTAATAAATGAATAATTGTGTAACTGGTGGGGTTTCAGCTTACTCAGATGCAATCATGTCATTGTGATTCTGAGAAGCCTTAGACTCGGATTGGTTATGCATGGAGGGAATGGATCTTTTAGAAAAGTAAAAGTAATGGAATGTAGAAAATGATGATGGTTAATTAATGGTAAATAAATAATTAACATAAAGCAAAATTGATTAAAACTGATTTTGTATCATAAGGATGCTCTTTAAAAAGGTTATGTGATTATAGGGTATCTTATCTTAGCAGTGGTACCTAGGACTCTAAGAGACCCAGGCTGAAGTTGAGTCTATTATTTTGTTATGACCATAGTGTGGTTATGAACTAAATTATATCCTATACTTTTTTTACTATACCCTACACCTCTATGTCATTTATGGAAATTGACACCCTGGGAAATCTAATTCCAATGGGTGTTTTTCCCAACATCTCGGTGGGAGGATTGATGGCAAACTAACACCTTTTATCCCGCACTATTCTTATGGTAGTTACTTTTTCTTCCTTTCTTGGTGGTTAGTTTTACCCATATATCTGTGTAGAGGGCTATAATGGATTTTGGTTATTTCAAAATCATATATTCTGGATAGTGTTTCATATATATTACTATATGTGTAACATGTATTATATATGATGGCTTGAAGATCCTTACTCGGTGTATTAAATGTAATAGATTGACGTCAAATACCCAATGTTAGATACACACTATGCGAGCTATAGTGTATTCTAGAAACAACATGGTTAAATTTAGATTTGTTGATGTGGTGGTTGTGTTGCATGATTTGAATATTTTTATTCTTCACCTAGGATTATTCAGACTATCCTTTATGGAGAGAGATGCTTAGGATGTGTAGGATATGGGAAAAGTGGAAACCATGTTGGGTATCCTAGATATTATTTATTATATACTATAATCTTGTATGAGATATATGGTCGGAGTTGAAATACTGAGGTTGGGAAAATATTATTCATGTTTAGGTGACAAGTTAGTTTCACTTATTGTTCATAGTGTTTTAGCATGCTTAACTGAATTTTTCTTGAGAGGCTCTATAGAGTATCCTTTTGAGTATAATATTATTATCGACATATATATATATATATATATAATATTTAGGTCAGTTGGAGAAGGTTTGATATCAGTATGGTTACTACTAGATTAGGGTTTTGCTGGAGCTGTTTAGGCATCGTGGTCATTTTCTTTACACATCTACTTGGAACGTACATTTTTCAATTTATTAGTTAATGTAGTTTGTCTATTACATTACATATGGGTACTTGGGATCCTCTTATCTTGTCATCTGAACTTGAGTTTTTTTGTGTATGTCTTCTCTCTCTTTTTTCAGGTGTTCTCATAGAGTGTAATGCCACCCATAAACTTTTTTTTACAACCTCAAATCTAATCACCAAATTGAGGCTTAATATAGGTGGCACTCTGGTGTCAATATATCTCTTCTCCAATTTTTTCACAAGAGGGGTATATTTTGTGGGTGGGGGTTATAATAGAGTGGTATCAAACGTTTGGTTAAGTGATATGATGGATTTCTTGTTAAGAAGAGGTGAGGTTGAATGGGATGGGAGGGAAACAATTTCATCTATGTTTACTATGTTTTATAAACATAAGGAAAAAGATGAGAAAAAGGTATTTAGGTCCACCTATGATCTAATGTACATACCATCAATCATATAGTGGATACTAATCTAGGTGATACATATTGTAGTGTAGAGGCCTATGAAGGTGTCATGCATCTTTCTTTCTTAAGTCTATGTTTGAATTTATAGACCATAGGATAAGTCAACCTAAAATGAATAAAAGTTAAAAATTAATTTTTGATTATGTATTCAATATGACTTGTTTATGAGATCTAACTATTTATTAATAGGTATTGATCTAGGACAATGTCCTTTTCTGGTTCTCGAAGAGGATTTATAGTACATTTTTCCAACAGATTACTACATATTAGAGGATGGTGATGATGAGATTTAGAGGAGGAAAATATGGGAATGTAAGTGCTAATGTTTGATGGAGTACAAGAGCTCCAATTTAGATGCTATTAAAAAATTATTCTTGGAATAGGATGAGATGGATTTCAGTTCAATCTATTTTTTAAAGGGGCACAAGGTATCGTTGGTAGTGAAGATGTTGTGTGGGGCAGTAAGTATGTGGTGGTTCTTGTTCCTTAGGGATCATGATTAGTTTTTAGTCTCATTAGACATATTCTAATACCAGTTTATGTAATATATTCCTTCTTTAATGGCAGAGGAGACCAATGGCTAGGATATTCATAACCTTCTTTCGGGATGCTACAATGTGTAAGAGTTTGGGATCCATTTCAATAACCATTAACGATATACTTTTGAACTATTTCCAGAAGAGGATACTAGGGTGAGACATTTCGAGGGGGAGTTTCATCCTTATATCATGTTCTAGGTAAAAATATTTATGATGAAGACATATCATGAGGTTATGGAAAGAGTATATGTTTTCAAGAGGAATTTATCTCGAACCATATTTTCACATTAGTGGAGTTTTTCAGATTCATCATTAATAAGGGAAATGTTTTAGGGTTTCCTATTTTCAGGGATGGAGAGTTTCAGATCAATAAGGTGCTCGTCACATCCCACAATATCTTTTTCGATGTGGGAGGTAGCTCTCAGGCCTATCCTATGTGATTAGACAATTTATTTCTTGTGGAGGTTGAGGTTATCAATGGTGATAGTGACTAACCTTTTTGAGTAGTCATTAAGTGCCAATAGTTCCTCTCTTAGTTCCTCCATGGTTTCAGTTTTGGTGAGGAAGAAACATCAGGTTTCTCTAGTTTGTGATTAGTGGGGAGAGGATGGGGAAAGTTGAGGACACCCTCGGGATGGTCCATATCCACAGAGAGAAGTACCTGAATATGTTGGTGGCTGTTAGTAGGGTTAAAGAGGCCAATGTGCATGTAGTGGTTTGATTTTTGTTTTAGCATTACCAGAAATAGGAGATGTTGGTGTTGTTCGTGGTACACATTGCATGTTTTCTACTAGGATGCATGACTTGTTTGATTTTGGATAGATGCACTCTTTATATCACCTTCCATTTTACATGAATTGGTACTTGAGGTGCAGAAACTTCCAGTTCCCTTGGAATTGACTATGCTTGTTCCAGGTCAAGATGATTTGTAATATCTATGTAGATAATGCGAGCTAGTAGTGGGGAAGAACCAGTCTTGGGAGATTTGATAAGTTTACGAATACAACCATATGACGTAATTCTCAACATGTATTTGTTTTATTTTATGCAGTATAATGGGGATTTTATCTAGAAATAGATGGTGTTATTCTATGTTGACGGATATTCAACATTGTTTATTGGCGAGGGAGACCCTCATATAGGTATTCAGATTGTTCCTTCCATATTATCCATTAGGGATGATTTGATGATGAGGTCATTAGAGGTCCAAAAACTGGAATTTACTAACATCGTGTTAGAGAATATTTATTTCCATATAGAATAGGATTTAGAGTTACCCTCTCGATGAGTGATCGAGTTTGGTATTTAACTATTTCCTAAAATTTCTCACATCTCAATGTCTCTATATACGATATCGCTTTCAGATTTGTGAGAGCTATATATACAACATGATGGTCTACTATGGTGCAGTTTTTTTGTTGACTGTGTCACCGTTGGGTGAACCCGTGATGTTTGTGAAGAAGCATAGTGACAGTTTGTAGTTGTGTGTGGATTATCATCACTTGAACTAAGTGACTGTGAAGAACCACTATCCACATCTATGGATTGATGATTTATTCAATCAACTGAAGTGTAAATTTTTTTATCTCAATGATTAATTTTTTTTTTCATATTATCATCAGATGCATGTGAAAAATGAGGATATCCTGAAGACTAATATCTATTGTTGTCATGGGAATTTTGAGCTCGTTGCGATGTCTTTCTCTATGATCAATATTCTTACTGGGTTCATGGTGATAATGAATAATTTTATTCATGTGTTCTTATATATGTTCATAGTCATTTACATAGATTGAAACCTTGTGTACTCTATGTCCATTGAGGGTCATGTAGGGAATAAGTATGCGGTTTTAGGAGTTGTTCTCCATGATAATATATTTAGGATGTTGTAAAGGTGTGAGTTTTGGATCTAGAAGTATGTTTAATGGGGAATATTTTATCCCAACAGAGAGTAGTTGTGGATACATCAATGATAGAATAATTTGTGTCTTGGGAAGCCTCCAAGTCATTGAAAAATGTGTGAATCTTCCTAGGTTATGCAGACCATTATACGAGGTTTTTAGTCCATTTATAGTGAGATGAGACTCTTAAAACAATATTAACTACAATGGATCAGGGATTCTTGTTGATAGATCTGTGTAAGTTGGATTTTGAGTATGTAAATTAATAATTGGTCAGTGACCCAGTTCTTTTCTACCAACAGAAGAATTCTAGTTCATGTGTTCTTTGGTAATATTCAACTTGGGTTGGGCTATGTTCTAATGCTGTAGAGATCTGTTTTTTCTTATTAGTATTTGAAGATAAATCCTCATTAGAGTAATAATTCCACCCATGATCTCATTTTTTCATCAGTAGTGTTTTCCTTAATGTTGTGGATACATTAAATCACATGCGAGTGATTTTTGGTCTTCATTGATTGTAAGAGGCTAAGGTATTATTTCTCCTAGAGTGACTTGAACCTACATCAGCATTAATGGTTGGAGTTGATGCATGATTATGACATTGTGATTTTTTATACACCTAGAAGAAGAACTTTTGTGTCCAATGTGTTGAGAAGGAATTCCAGTAGATATGTGGTGTGTGAATCTATTGATTCCTAGAGAGTAGAGCAATAACTTTATCAATTAAATATAGATATAAGAGAATTTGGAGTAGAGGTTGTATATTTAAGATGATGGTGAATCAACTCTCATGAAATAAGTGGAGGAATCATAATTTGGGGATCTTGAGGTGGATTTCTTGAGATAAAGAGTTTTTTGTGGGTATAGCCCTAATGGTTGGTCTGAAGATGAAAAACACTGAGTGTAGTTTCAGGGAAGTATTTTTTTCCTTTTATGATTCCTAACATTTGTCTCCTAGAGATACATATTTTTTCCTTAGTTTTACATCCTGACATGATTAATATGTACCAAGCCGTGGGAGGTAATTTTTGGTGGCCTGGGTTGATGTGTGTAGTTTCATAGTTAGTGCCACAATGTTTGCTCTGTTAGAAGGTGAATGATGGGAACCGTGTTCCGGGTGGTTTTCTTAAACCATTATATGTTCCCCAGTAGATGTGGGAGGACATTCCGATGGAATTAATTACTAGTTTACATTGATCTCATGGTGGATATTATGATATATGGGTAGTATTTGATCATTTTATGAAATCATCAAACATTATAGTGATTAATGAGTCGAGCTAAATGAATGTTCTGTAGAAGAGGTATCTTCAGAATGTGGGGAGACTCCATGGAGTTCTAAGGGCATAATTATTTTATCAATAATCTTGTTTTACCTCCAGGGTGAGTAGAGGTCTCCATCATAATTTTGTTTCCAATATATGAATTAGCACTACATAGAATCTATAGACATAAGGTAAGACATAGTGGACCATCCATACGCTTGAATACAGGTTGCACACTCATGTCATATATTTTTGAGGCTTGTGGATGAGGCACCTAACTTTCATAGATTTCACATTAAATAATAATTTTCATGCCCATATCAGAATGGATACATTTGAAGACATGTATAGGCAACCCTTCTGTTCTCCATTGTGTTGGATTAGGGTCAATGAGTCAGCAATTTTTAGGCCAGAACGGGTACAGAATACGAGAAAGATTATTTCGGTGATTCACGAGAGGATGAAGGAAGTGTAGGATTGTTAGAATTCATTTGAAAATAATAATATGAGTCCTATGGAATTTGATTTTGGGGATCATGTGTTTATTAATAAGACACTCTATCATGGGCAACGACAGTTTGGTCATTGGATTAAACCTTCCCCTTGTTCTATTGGGTCATTCAATTTGTTGCCTCATGATGGATCAATTCCATATCGGGTATGATATCTCGCACAGATGATTTGAATACACTATGGTTCCCATGTGTTTCAACTCCATCATTATATTCATGATGACTCTCAATTTATTGATTGGAGTAAGATCGATATTGATGATGATGTGACCTTCGAAGACAATCTTATATATATCTAGTACCACCAGGATAAGGTGTTGTGTGTGTATGTTATCCCCTTAGTTGTTGTCTTTTGGATTCATAGTGATTTGTAGGAGAGTACATGGGAACATGATTCACATATACATGGTTAGTATTCGGATTTATTTTATGTTTCTCTCTTCTCTTGTATCATTGTATCTTTTGTTATTGTAGATCCCTCTTTGTTTATGAGAGGACTTCTCTTGTTTCTTTTTTGGGATTCCTATATTTGGTGATGTATCTCATCGGGGAGAGTCTACATGAGCTATTGGTAGATGTCGTGTGGTTTCATGTAGTTCTATGATGAATCAATTGAGCTCCTATAGTGGTGTGATATTTATGAGGTATCTTGAATGGTGGTAGTTCGGAACCCTTTTTCTATTTCTTCACTAGGTATGTTTTGGGTTCATGAGAGTGATGATATTTGTAGTGGTATCTGATGTAATGTATCACACCACTCTGGTCGATTACTTTGTTGAAATCTAGTCTTTGAGGTGTTCTGAGAGTTAAATGTGACTTATTTCTAGAGTCTTCTAAATTTCTAGTTTTCCAACAATAGTTTTTCAAATGGTATCTAACTAAATGGTGACTCACTAAATGATTGATTACTGAAATGTTTATCATTGAATAGTGTCTCATCAAATGGTGTACCATAGAAATGTGACTCAACAAATGGTGACTTTTCTATTGGTAGCTCACAGAATAGTCACTCAATGAAAAGTGCCTCACTGAAAAATAGTTCACCATATGGTGACTCGCCGAATGGTGCCTCCTAGAATTGTGTCACACTAAATGGTGACTCTTGGATGGTAACTCACGGAATGGTATCTCTTTGAATGATCACTCATCTAACAGTTAGTTGTCCAATGGTGAGTAATCCAATTGTGGCTCATCCAATGGCGAGTCATTAAGAGTGTTACAATTTTCATACAGTTTCACCCATTTTATGTTATCATTGACATGGAAAGCATTAAATGCATTTATATTAGTTATTTTATTCCAATTTAATCCCCATAATTATATCAAAATATTCTTAAGGATCTTAGCGCCTTTACACTATCAAAACACATTATCATGAATAGATCATCCTTTAATGTCAAATCTAAATAACTCCTCTATTTAGATTTTCGAATGGGTTGAGGTACTCACTTATCTTTTCATCTTTTTTCACTTGGTATGAAATTTCTGGAGTTATTCCTCCCATATGAGTCATGCTATCAAACAACAAACCTTGGATCATGTTCCCCTTGGAGTTTTTCTTACTACATGCACTCCCCCTGTTTTGGTGCAACCATGCAGTGTTGATCTGTCTTCGATATAATGTATGTTCTACAATCATTATTATGGGATCCATAATATTTTTACACAAGTTTATCCTTAAAAAATTATTTCACATTCCCCCTATGTTTATTTGGAGCATTATTGGTTGTTGGTCAGTGTGATGGTGTCGCGGCATCCTCGGGTGGATACAGTCATTATGGGAGAGTTAATCATGATCCGTGTAGTGGATTGTTCTCAAGAAATGAACATTATAAAAATTTTGAAGAATGGGATTCATTAAATTTATTTATATTAACTTTCAAGAATATATATATCAATATTAATATTTTTTGCATCACATTGAAATTGATCTAATAATTATTTGAACTAAATTAAATAATTTTTATTTATCGTATAACGAGTGTGTTTCTTTATTCTGTTATAATTAGTTGTCAATTATTTTGATAGATAGTGTGATTTCAATTCATTTCATGATTTAACATGTTGAAAATAAAGTAAATTTGTAGAGAATATATATCGAGGATTAATTGATAATGAATAAGATAAATGTTTTACGTTGAATATTAATTAATCTGGTTTTTGTTGTAATTTGATGATAATAAAATTGACAGAGATGTGCATGTTTAACTAAATTTGTTAATTAATCTGAAGATTCTTGATTCTTTTTTATAAAAGTATTAAATGCATTTTAAATTAATTTGTGAAAACTTGTGAATCTTGTTTCATAGGTTTCATGTGGTTGGAACTTGTTATACGGAATCTGTTAATTCAAGATGGAATATAAATTGGTTCTTTAAATAAAAAATAATTCCCTTATAGGTCTTGTGTTCCCCTCTATTTGTAAATTCAATATGCCTTGGTTTTTGGAGCCAAGAGAGCTTATTGTGTGTGAAGGATAAATTCTATTTTTATTGTGAAGAGGCTAGTTTCTATGATTGAATTCTACTATATGTGACATGATGTGAGATTTTGATGGATTTTCCTAGAGGGATGTTTTAGTATGTGCGGTTGGGTGGCCCAGTCATTGTGGTCGAAGTTGAGGCTTAGATTGGCATGATGCATCAATTTTTCCTTGGGGAGTGGGGGAGGACACCTGAGATGATGAATCAGGTTAATGATGGGATTGCCCATTATTATGAATGTTGGATTCATGGTGAATTTGTTATTGGTTTATCTGCATTACATTCCCCAGTGCTTGAGGTTGTTGTTTTTTCATACTTTCCTTCCAGAAGATGTAATGACACTTGTGGAATTACAATCTCAATATGTGTTTATATTCTAAATGTTGTATGTGTATATGGTCTTACTAAATGTGGCAAAGGCTGGATGTGTAGTTCATATACTCACCATGTTGAGCCTAATGTGTTCAGTTTCGTATAATTGTTTCCTAAAATACATGGAAATATGAAAAAATTGAATGTTTTAATGTTGTTAATAAATGAAAAAAATTTAACCCATGGATTTGGAGCAAGCTGGGATGAAATTTTGAGGTTGTGATTCTGTGAAGCTATGGACTCGGTATGGTTTTTCCTAGGTGGAATTGACCTTTACTGAAATGATAATGTAATTGAATGTGGAAAATGATGATGGATGATTAATGGATAAATAATTAATTAATTTGTAGTAAAATTTACTAAAAGGGAATAAGTATATTAATAAAGATCTATCAAATGGTTGTGTGATTATATGATATCTACTCATAACAGTGGAATCCTGGTGTCCGATAGACATGAGGTGTAGTACAGTCAATGTCAGTGTTGCATCTATAGTGTGGTTATGAGCTATATTATATCCTATAATGTTTTGGTGTTTATATGCTACTCCACCGTTATAGATAGGGAAAACTAAACCCCCATATATTTTAGGCATTGGGGAGGGAAGGTCCCCAAAATCGTGGTGGGGAGATGGATGGATAACTAACCCCTTTGACCTGGTTCTCTTCTCATTGAAGTTAATTGTGTTGGTATGTGTGGTAGTTAGTTTTCACCATATTTTTATGTGGATATTTGTAATGGAAAGTGGTTATTTCAAACACATATATACTGGATACATATTCCTATGGACTACTATAGGTGTATTTTGTATAGGATGTGATGGCATGAGGATCCTGACTCGCTGTATGGACATGAATGGCATGAGGTATAATACCTGATGTGTGTTACATGCTATTTGAGATTTGGTGGCTCCAGGAAAATACATGGTTATTTTTTTTTATTTCGATGTGGTGTTCTTGTTACATGAGGGGCATGTTGCAGTGCTTCTCCTTGTTTTATTCATGCCAGACTTATTTAACAGTGATGCTATGGATGTGCGTTGTTGGGGGAAAAAGTCAAAAAATTGACGAAGTGGTAGAGAGGATACCTTAATATTATTTATTATATAATATAATCTTATATTTCATACATGGTGAGAGTAGACATGGGATGGCAGGGAACATAGTGTACATGTTTAGGTGACGAGTTAGTTTCTATTGTTTTCAACTATTCTTTATCATGATTACAATACTTTTTCATGACAAGTTAGATGGAGAATCTTACTTAGTGTACAATTATACCCACCCAATGTATATAAATTTTATTTTTGGTATGTTTGAGTAGGTTATAGATCAGGTTGGTTACTACTAGATTGATAGTATTTCAGGAGTTGTATGGGCTTCGTGGTCAGTACCTCTTCACTTTCATTTGGTACTTTCATATTTCAGATTTAGTTGTATTAGTTCTTGCATTAAATTAAATATGTGCATTGGGGTTTCGATATCCTGTAGTCTGAAAAGTGGTTGGTTGGTGTCTTTATTATATATCTATTTCACATGTTTTCTTTTTGGGGAAATTCCACCTATTTGAGTGTTTACTATTCCCTCTGTGTTAGTCTCCAATTTGAGGCCTACTTGAGGTAGGATTTGGTTTACATAAACTCTCTTCTCCCTTTTTCAGCATCAGAGGGGTAAAATTTATGGGGACGTGGTTGTAAAAATTACCCATTAGATTTAATAGAATGTAAAGCATCATAAACACAGATAATGTATATATTGAATTTTTATCAAATGAAATGTTTAAATATATGGTTTTAACATATAAAATTAACATTGAAAATGTAAATTTTGACTATAACTTGTTGGATAAAACCATATGTATTCCATTTATTTGAGATTATGTCAGAGACAAAATAATTGGTATTTTATCTACAATAAACACATCCTAATATCCAATATTATAATCATGTTAGAAAAAAATTAGAGGATATGTTAAAGGCCACCAAGAATAAGCCTCAGACTATGTAAGTTAAACCTCGGCCTAAAAATCTCACCATCATGCACCATACCATTTGGATGTTTTCAATTGTATTAAAGGGATGTGTAAGAATAAAATAATAATATGAAAATGTGATTTATATTTTTAAAAGAATAATATTTAAATTTACTTCTTTTAATTACATTATAAATGTTTTTTAGTTTTAAAAAATATATAGTAATTATATATTTTTTGAAACATTATATTTCAGTTAAGAAATTTAATTTTGATGAATTTTTTTTGAGCCAATATATTTTATAAAATTATTGATATTATATTTTTATTATTAAATATAAATAACTATATAATATTTATGATGCCAAATGTAATTTTTATCTAGGTTCAAAAACTGTTATGGTCAAAAAACCCATCCTTTTCCATAAATATCAATTATTATTTAAAAAATAAAAAATCACCATTTGAAAAAAAATATCACAATAAAATATATTTTTTTTAAATCACATCATCTAAATTATCCAACTATGCATTTCTCATTATTTAATGAGATATTCAAATCATCGAGTAAAAATTCAATACAATATACATTCAAAGAAAGCATTATATCATCTTAATAACCTATAATTGATTTAATAAAAACTATAAATTGTATACATGACAAAATATATGTTTAAGACTTCAAATAAATTTATTTTAACTTCATTTTATTAATTTTATAAATCATTTATGAATCTTACAAAACCTATAATATATTTTTCTGTTTTAAAATAAATTCCCATAGGTCATGACTTACATCCGCAACAACAACAATATTATTCTAATAATTTCTCTCCATAGACTAATAAAATATATAAAAACAACACTCTTGGTTGAATACCAGATGAATGTTTTTGTTTTTAATTATTTTATGATATATATTCCATAATCTATGTTTGAGAAATGATAAATAATTACCCTCACATTTTTTATATAATCCCACCGAAGTTCCAATTTTATTTCATTATAATTCCTTCGGTCATGACCATACTCAAGCCTCACCACTATACAGCCATAGAAAATTTCTCCCAAGATCTCAGGAAGTGTGTCCAATTAATTTGGGTTCAAAATATCATGTTACTAGATCCTCTCATTCTCTTATTTATTAATTTTTATTCATTATCTTATGGACTTTATCTTCATTTATTAATATTGGGATATGTTCTGACATATCTTTGTTATATACGACATGATTCCAAAATAATTAGAGACACCTTATATTATCATTAGCCCTATCGATGATGATTTATCACAATATATTCTATCTATATTTCATTGTTATTTTCTTTGCCAATTTTTTTACCAAATACCTATAAACATTACCAATCATGATTTGTCATCTTTTTGAATGCACACTTATTCATAGGGTACAGAAATTAAGGTATTATAAACAACATGGTCTTTTGATAAAATATGAAGGAGAATCAATCCATGATGTATGATATATGTCACGTAATAAATCCTAACAATGAAATGAAATTGGTCTGTGTTTCCATAATAATTTAGCACTCCAATTCATTGAGTAATGTTTTAGTCTCACAACACATCTATTAAGGGATTAGTGGGGTGAACCTAATATATCAATGTAATTTTTCCATCATGTTGTCTAGGGAGTTATCCTAGAATTATCATTGTGATGTAGTATTTTTAGTTGTTTCGACAAATTCGAATGTTTCTTTTATGTTATCATGATAAATCCTTTCATGATGTATATTTTTATTATTCTCACTATTTTAATGCGCTATTTTTATAATTACTGTACAAGATGTATTAAAGTATTATCTTTATTGAATTTTTATTCCATTATCGCTCTTTATAGGTCAACCCCTTATTATGTCTTTCTTCAGATTATCCCATGTAATTTTAATTACTAGAATGTTATGGATGTTATCAATAAAGAGAATTTATTTTCTAGATTAATTTGTTATTTAATGAAACAACTTCAAAAATAACCCTGAATTATCGATCCTATGGGATTTGATATCGGTAAAAAAAGTTAATAAATAAGGAATTAAAATGTATTAAATATAAGGGATTTTATATTTATTATCCTTGGAATAGATTAGTTATATTTCCGTATTTTGATTAGAAAACAATAGAAAAATCCTTAGAGATAAACATATGTATCTAAAAAATATCCAAATATTGGTAAATAATTGATTAAGTAGTTTATCAAGAAAATACATCCCTTTATCATTCTACAAGTGGATGTTCCTCGAGATAAAATCTACAGAGTGGTAAATCGGTAAAACACCACAATTAGATGTACTTGACCGAGAACCTGTAAACTTCAATGGGAAGTTATTCACACTTGATTTAACTTCCTTGGTGATATGATTTTTTATATTCATAGGATCATTATGAACCATTATTATATATACAAAAACATTCCTTAAGATCTTATGCAAGGGAATATATGGTAGATAACATATATTAATTCCTAGAAACTCAATGGTAAGGAATATTCATGTAATTTTTATGTCATCCCTGTAATGTCATTGGATAAAAATTTATGTTCATCATTGATGGGAAATTTCATAAAATCCCTAATGAGATTTCCAACTCAATAGAAGTAGGAATCAAAATCACTATATCGATACACTCTCACCTAAATCAGGATTTGAATAAAATCCAAGATTATAGGGAGTTTACTGATCCCTCAAAAAATTAACAAGTTGTAATTGAGGCAATAATTTTACAATGACCTCTAATATTAGGTACATAATATGATCTCTTAATCATGGATGAATGAATAAACTCCATTGAGAAGATCTTCTCCATCCTTCAATGTCGTTAGCAAGAGATAGTTCAAATAGATTTTTATTACATGTACAGTAAATATGATTAGTGGGGGAAATTAATAAAAATTAAATATCATATGAATGAGGATTAATCTATTGGGTGGATTGAATTTATAAAAATGTTATTTGTGGAATATTTTCCTCTCACTCTCCAATATAAAATATAATAGTATTTCACTTCACCTGATAAAAATGATAAAAATTATATCAGTTAGTTTGGAGAAAAAATTACAAAACATGCATGATACACATCCATGATTGATGTTAACCTTGGATTTAAATTTGAACACTCTTTTGGGGGAGAAAAATCATATTCTAATAAAATAACTTGTGATCTATGATGTTGATAGCTATGAGGAAATTGTATAATGTGCCCTCAAAGTCAAAATAGATATTAGTGAATATCAATGCTATCATTGATATCAGAACTAGTATTTTGATATTAATTTTGGTATCCAGAGGGAGAAATATAACTGTGCTATGAAATTTCATCATCCCATATTACAAAGATGTGGAAATAAGTACATATACATTTCTTAATGGGTATAGAAATGATTTTTTAGGGATGTAATGACACACAATTATTGATTATCAATTGGAGAACCCTACTAATGAAATGGAGGAATAGAATTATCCAGATAACATTTAATGATTTTTTCATTACATAAACTTAAAGTAACCCGATCACCTTCTAAAACAATTCACTAAGACATGGGTTTTTAGACAATTAATGACCAATATGGAATGAAGGGTATGATTTTCCCTTCACAATTTTTATGGTGGACCCAAAAAATGATGTGGTGATAAGTACAATACTTATTAAATAAATATAAATTAATTAATTATTTGATTATGTTTCTAATAATTCTTTTATATAATGAATGGTTCATATAAATAGTCAAATACTACAACAAAATATTGGATGTATATTTGTTAGTGAAAAAAATAATGAAATTATTGAATCTTGAGTATATTAATCTCCCCTTATTAAATTTTTTTACGTAACTTCCCTGTGGTCCATTTCATAATAGAATTGATGTAATTGGATGCAATTATATCTATGTATTTTCTTTCCTATTATATAGTAAAAATTAATTTTCTCAAGAAGGAAATCACCCTCCAAAATTATGAATCATCCTCTATTTCGATCAAAAAAATCCACAATAATGATTAATCTTCATTAGCACCGACATCTCAATAATTGTACTTATTTTTCTAAAAATTTGATATATAGCTCAAATGATGGATTCCTAGAAATGGTTCATCCATGTAGATAACCCATTATGAGTAAATACAGAAATTTGTATCAATAAAAATTTCTTGGATTTCTTTATATCTAAGAGGATGAATTCTAAGTCATGATCATATCTTGGACATAACATTATCCAAGACTCCATATTTAATTTTTTTTTGGAATTTTAGGAATTTAGGATGCAAATACTTAAGAATATAGATAAAAGGATAATACTCCCATGTTGTTTACCTTGGTGTGAATCAGATAGGTTTATCAAGATGAATGATTTATAAATTCATAGTGGAATTGATACCAAGATCTAAAAAAAGTTTATGATAATGAAAAATAATCCTCTACCAATGATTAAAAAATAGTTTAATCACCTAAGTGGAGAAAAATAATCCTTGATGGTGGGTCTGTGGTCTGGTATTACTCTGTTAGGGTGATGAATGTGGATATCCCCAAGGTGTCATTTCATACAAGGTACAACTATATTATTTCATAGTAATTCAACATAGACAAAATAATTCTCCATTATTCATCATGAAATTGATGATGATTATTATTATATATTGAATTAACTTTTTGGGAATTCAATATAGATGATATAGTAATATACTTCAAATGTTTTGGAGGAACATGAGGATAATTTGAACATATTGAAAAAGAAATAATGAAAAGAGAATATTTATAAAATGTATAACAAATTTGAGTAATGATTGAATGTAGTCTCTTTATTTTGTCATACTTTCAAATGAAATCGGATATATTTATTCTGGTAAATGGAAAATCAATTGAAGGATGACTTAGGTTAAAATTAGTTATTGATATTTGCAGTTTCCATGTAACGACCAATAATATCTTACTGGAATTTGCATTCTTATAATTATTAAATTTGGTAAAAATAATATAAAAATAACATATAGAACAAAATTAAAACATTATAACTAATAAATTGTAATAATAATATTTGTTTTTATAAACTGAGGTACACAAACTAATGGAATTGTAACATGACATTTGGAACTATTATGTAAAATTAGGCATACTAATCTAGATTATTTAATAGTAATTCAATATATAAAATTATAAATTAAATTTATGCATATTATAAATGAAAATAGATATATTTATATTGTAGTCTATGTAAATAATTTTTTAAAAATATTATAAAATATGTAATTTAATTTTTGTGAAACACAATTTTTGATATATAATAATACAATTAAATTAATTATTTTAAAAAAAAAATTTCATAAACTATATTTTTAAATAAATATTTTGATGTGTTTTGATTATATCATTTTATTATTATACCGTCAATATTTTTTCAATATGTTATAAAATCAGTAATGTTTTTAAAATTTATATTTCCTAAATAAATGATGATTTTAATAAAAATATATATATTTAATATTTAGAAAAAAAAATCTTATTTATTAATTTTTTAAATTCAATAAATCAAAATAGGTGTTGGGTTTGTTTGGGATATCTATAAAATATTTCATTATTTTCTAGATACTGAAATATGGTAATTTAAGGTATAAGATAAATACATTAATTATTGAGTCAAGGATGAATCATTGATGATGTATGAACCATAATATTGAAGTATACTTATATATTTATTTTTTATAGTCATGTTAGATAAAATAATTCATTTAATTCATCCATAATTAAATTCAAATGAATACAATAATAAAAAACAATACACTCCTCCACTAAAAATATCACCCCTCACCTCCACTTCTTCTCACACCTAATAATCAATTAATATTGTCCAAATTGTACACATTACTATTACTTTGTCTCTTCCCAATTTCACGGAGCCTTATATCTCAATTAAAGACAATAACCAATTCCCATTATAATGTTCTCATTGGTAAAAAATCGAACGGTAAAAAAATCCCTCCTTTTCAATAAATTCAATTTTAGTTTCTTTTTACTTATTATTCTGTCCTCACTTATAATCTATAAGTACCATGATAAATTAAATTTAATATACATTTTATAATGATATTATGTTCATGTAATATCCAATAATAATTTATTTTCCACTCGTATTTCTTTAAAAATGATAACATCATCTGTGATGTGTTAACTTATCACATTTAAGGATATTGAGTTATCAATTTAAATTACTACCATCATGTAATGTCGTGAACTTATTATTATGGTTAAAATAGATTATAATATATTTATTTAATATTTTTTCTGTTCTATAACTATTATATATACATTTTATTAATAAATAAACCAAAACTACTTCATGATGATAAAAAATGGAAAATTAATCAAAACAGTTATCATAATCATTTTATCTAATGAATCATCCTCAAATACTAAAAAATGATATATAATAATATTTAATAATAAATTTATTAATTAATAAATTATAATTTCAATTATGGAAAACTATTCTCCTTTTATATTATCTTCAATACATGTATACATGTGACCCTATCATAAAATCCAATGAATCGAACTCTCACAAATTATTAAATTGAATCATATACCTTATAAAATTGTCTTAGAATGAATAAAATAAATTTATAAAAAATAAAATAAATTTATAAATGTTTATGAACTAATTAATCAATGAATTTAATTTCATTATACCTAAAATTGTGTAGAAGTGAAGAACTCTTTCATACAGTAGCTAATGGATTCATTATGAATGTCCATTTTTCATTTGGGATATTTTGTATACATCATTTTCAAAATGAAATTACGGATTATATTTATTTATGTAAACTATGTTCTATTTATATATTCCAAAATCATTTATCCATATTATTTCCTCCTTATTATACAGGGTAATACATATTTTTAAAAGGTTCCCTTCTGAATTATTGTTGATAAGAAAGCCTGCTTATATGGAACATTATAATTTCTTATCTATTTTCAATTCCTCTACATAATCTATTTTTAGAAACTAGTATTTATATAAAATTTTTCATTTTCTAATAAAAAAATATTCTTTTATATTTTTATATCAATTTTTTTGTTTTTCCCATTTTAAATAATAATTAAAATTCTCCAATTTATAGTACTAAAGTAGATATTTTATAAAGTTTCTTATACACACTTTTTATATATTATTTCACATCAATTTGAAATGGCCTATAATTTTTATGCCAAGTTTCACTTATTAATTTCTTTGTATTATATTTATCCATTCCTTGATGATCAGAATTATGATACACATATATTTTAAGCCTTATCACTTTCTTATGATACCCATTCCCTTCCCTTGAAAAAAATTATTTTCATTCCTTATGATTTATTCATCATGCAGATCACATTTTAATGAATATTTTATAATGGGTGAACCTAGATTGATCTATAATATGTTGGGGAATATTTATTCTCATGAGATATCATGTTGGAATAGGGGGTGAACTAGAATCCGTTTTTGGTCTTTGTCAGCCATTGGAAATGGTATTCGAAGATACCCTTCACTAATGATCATCAATGTCAAACTATCTTAGATGATAAACATGATTTTTTATGTCATATTTTTTTTAAATTCATTTTAATCCATGATTACATGATTCATTATTATAAATTTTATTCTTCCATATATTTATACATGCTTTTTTTATGTCATCATGTTGTACCATCTTACTTGTATTCTATTCTTTATTCCTGTGTTTTTTCCATTACTATTCTTCTTACCTCATCCATTTTTCATGTAAGACCCTTTTTATAGTTATGTAAAAATTATAACAATGACGATAGAAATTACTATCATTGTTTGTATTTAATGGATTGTTATGATTAAAATAATGTAGTAATATGAGAAAAATTTTAGGGACACTATTTTTTTTATTATAGGTTGGACTATTTATTTTGGTAGATTATGACTACAAAACACTAGTAAGAACCTTATATATTATTACGTCACAATTGATAACGTAGATTAAAAATTTGGGAATCCCCAATTTTGATACTATTTTCATTTATATATTTATCTTTATATGTTCAATGTTTCATTTTTTACTCTTATGCGTATAGTATTAAATCCCATTATATTATACATTCCTTTTCTATGTAAATGGATAGAAATAAGATAATCCATGAATACAATAAAGGTGATAAGAAACGTGATGACCCCCCTAATGAAATTCAATATATGATGGGATAAGGTTATCAAAAAATAAATTATAGTACATTCAAAAATGGATCATGTTATGAATAATAAATTTATTCAAGAGGAATTCCATTCATCTCATAAGATTGTGAAATTCATAGACAATTTTATTCATGATAAAAAGCCTCCTATATTTGGAGAATATTTTGATCCCCACATTAGGGATCAAGGTATTTACTCAATTGAGAAGATATTATCTATCATCCAATGCTCAGAAAAAGGTAATTTTTTGCAGGTATTCTTAAATTTTGAGGAGTATGTTGATTAGTGGTGGAAAGTATTCGGGGACACAAAGTACTTAGATGAAATTTATTCTATGGAATGATAATTTCTCAACAACATATGTTTCAATAATAAATTTCCAAAAACTCTCCATTTTTGGATATAGATAGAGTTCTTCAAACAAAAATTAAAATGAAAGTTTTAATCATGGAATATGATGGAAAAATTCTCGTTCTTAGAAGATATTCCTCTTTTCATGTCATGAACATTGATAGAAATGTGGATATCAAATTTTAAAGGATAAATTTATTTCAACATAAATTATTTTTAATTAAATACATCAAAATCTATTAAGATAGTTACCTTGGTATAATAAGTTTAAAATGGAGATCTAATTCAATATGTGTCTATATGGGGCTAGAGAAAAATATAGAAAATTTAATTTAATATGTGATGATCAATAAATAAATCTATTGATGGAATGGAAACCCAATAACCAATGTGTAAAAATTATTGTAAGATGGATCCTGGGAGCTCCATAAAGGGAACCGTTAGATACTTCAAATGATGATGATTGGGGGTTCTAGAAAATAAATAATGAACCCATTTGAAGAACCCCACTAATGTTTAATAAGAAGGGAAGGTTCATATAAAAAATCATCATTTAGGGAATTGTTTCAACTAAACATAATTTGGTAATTTTTCAAGCCATTTTTATAAGAAAATTGTTGATGCATGAAATAAAAAATAATAACCTCCATGTAAACAAGGAATTTCATATTACATCACTATTTCTCAGGATGATATCCAAAATTGAATTGTTATATGTATTGTATTTAATCGTTTAATAATAGCAAAAATAAAATTTGATAGTTGTTCTACAACTTAATTCATATCCTGAATGTTTCTGAGGAAGTGGTGGATGAGAATGCTACTTTGGAGCAGCATGATGTTGAGGAGATATTCTTGGAGAGGCATGAGTGCCTAGAGGAACGCAGAATGAATCAGTTCAATGAGGAGTACCCTCTGTGCATGAAACCTGTAGATGGTAACAAGGAACCATCCCGGGGTACAGCCTCCATGGTTCATGAGAACTCTCAAATGGTGTATGAGGGGAAGGAGAACCAAGGATGTTGTACAAAGGATCACATGAAGGAATCATATAGTGAGATTCTCAGGAATGGGGTGAAAAGTAATGAAAATAATGGATCTTCCACCGCTCCTCCAAAGAGGAAACCCAGGAAGGATTACTCCAACATGCCGAGGACCATTTGCACCAGGTCTTCTACAAAAAATGGAAAAGTGAAAGACACGGGTAACATGAGAGGGGCGAAGTAGGTCCACTGAACCCATGTCCCTAGTACATTTACGTCGAAGGGAGCAATACTTACAAATGTTATGTCAATACGCTTCGCACTCTTATTGGGAGTCGGCGGATCTGGATGAGTTCTCATAAGGTGGTGGTGGTGACATCTTTTATGTGTTCTAATATATGAGGTTGTGATGTATGTTGTTCTGATTTATTTTTCTTTTCTGCACTCTGTACTTTCTATCCTTTTTTTAATAAATTTCTAGGGGACTAGGCACTCAGCCTAGTCCTGCGCCTTCCTTGTTGTCATATCCTGAATGTTTAGCATAACTATTCAAACACAACATCAAAATATATAGGTTCAGTTATCTACGAGAACTAAAATTGGGATATTAATTCCTCAAATGTATATTAATGTTCCCCAAATAATTTTTGCGGGATAACCCTCCCATAAAATCATTTCATACACCCTTTAGTATAAGTAAATGATATATTGGTCAGCGATTGACTATATTAATATAAATACAACATCAATTTTATGGAAAGGGATATCACTATTCTGATATCAGTGAATCCAATAATTAGGTTAAACTATAAGCAGGAAGACAAATATACTTTAGAATCATCATATAACTAATATATATTGTTTCTTTATCATAAATTATATATATCTTAATCTGTTGAGAATATTTTGAGATTCATGATTGACCACACTAGCATTATGAGGGACTACCCTGATGTATACACTGAAAAACATTATCGTCTTCCTATTGATCGATTTGTTTAGAACTAAATTGGACGTATTATTGGAAATATATATATATATATATATATCAATGAAAACTTATAGAATGTCAACCATTTATTTGGAATAACTGAATAAGTTGTTATAATTAAATATCAGAAATAATATTATATACCTGAGTACATCGCCAAGGGATGCAGAAGTACTTTTCTAAAGAATAAGTATGGATAAATACTCCTAGTTATTGATTATAATTATTTTCATAAAATCATGATAATGAAAAAGTATCTCATTTCTATGACATATGTGTTTTTTGATCAACTATAACGGGATCTGAATTTCTCTAAGGAGGACCTTCAGTTAGGATATCACTAATTAAAGCTGAGGTATGAATATATTTCCATGAATAACATTATAATGAGATATGGACAATATGTGTTCATTGTGATTCCCTTCAAACTCAATAATTATCTTGAATAATTTATCGATTTAATTAATAGATTTTATAGAGATTACGTAGAAAAATTTTAGGTTGTATTTATTGATGATATTTTGATATTGTCCATGGGAAAAAAGACACACAATGAGAATTTGAACATTATGCTAATGACCTTGAGAAGTCATAATAATATATGAAAAGTATAGTTAATGTGAAAACTGGATGGAGTATGTTTCATTCATGGGGATGTCATCACCTACAAAGGAATATTTTTGGACCCATCCTAGATATAGGAAATTGACGAGTGGCCTATGAAAACATCTGTAATAGAGATTAATTTCCTTGGTTTATATGGAAATATGGATGATTTTTAATGAAATGGTCAAGCATTCCATCAAAATAACCATGGGGACATAGTATTGAGTGATTTTTTTCTAGAGAAGTTAACTTGAAGACTGGTTTGAAGAGTTGAGAAGTTCCTTATCACTGCACCACCACACACACTACTGAAAAGTGTGAAACTCATTTTCATTTACCGAGATACTTCATTGAAGGGTTTTGGTTTTGAACTAATGTAAAATGATTGTGTAATATCACAAATATCATTTTATTGGAAACTAATGAAAAACACTATCAGACACATGATCTGTAATAGGTATGTGTGATATGTGCATTGATAAATTGTAATAATTATCTCTATGGGGAGATGCATGAGATATATAATGATCAAACGAGCCTAAATATATATATTCCCATAGAAAGAGATTAATTAATTTCATATAATATGTTTAGAGCTCATCACATTTTTTTTACTTCTCAATCAACAACCATCCTTATAATGCGAAGAATTTATATATTCTCAAAGTTTGAAGGAGAAAACATCATTATCAATGATGATAATTGATAAGTATCTCTAATTATTCTACCTTAAAATTATGGAAATGGGAATAAATAATGAAATAATATTATCAATCATCTCTCAAATAATTTCTCAACAATACATCATGGGAAATATATAGGATGAATGATGAAATGATGTTAAAATTCTAAAAAGTATTATGTTATCTATAAAGAAAATCTTCATAATTCAAAATGAGTGATCAATGATTCATGAGATTTGGGTGTTGATTATGTTTAGCATTTAATCTAGAGACAATGACTGATCTTCTAAATTATGCACATAGAGAAATCTTCTCTATTTACATGGGAATAACAATGTTGTTTTTAGATCACCAAAAGCACAATTGTTGGGACAAAATGAACAAAGATCTCGCTAACTAGAAATATAAATTCATGTAATGTCATCATGTAAACTAGAAATAGAGAATGTTTATGGATATGATATGACCATTACTAATACCTACCAAGAAATTTGAAAAAATTACAATGGAATTTTTCACCGGACATCAGAATAATTTTAGTCGAATCAAATCAATATTGGTTGTTTTATATAATTATATAAATACAACTCACATTATCACAATTAAATGGGACATATCAATTAATAAACTAGAATAGATATGTGTTAGATATTTTTTAAGTATAAATATAGTACAACTATATACTGTATATGATCAAGAATAATGATTTAACTCGACGTTATGTAAAATTATCTGAAATTCTCTAAACACTGATTAAAACATCAGTACTAGCTAGAATCCTTAAAATGATGGAAAATTTGAATGGATTGTTTAGTCACAAGAAGACATATTTTGGAAATGTTATGTGGACAGAAAAGGAATACACCACTAAAATATTCCTCTTGTCGAGTTCGATTAAAAAAAGAGTTTCCACTAATGTGTCCTAATGGATTTAAATAATAATATTTATAAGAATGGATATAGAAAACTGAAATGTTGGGACGAATTACAAGAAATTAATATTCTAGGACATGAAATTGTAGACGAAAAAGTGGAAATGGTGAAATACATTTTGTAACACCCCAATATTCCTCGATATGTTTCCTTTCGAATAATGCAATGGCGTGCATTGTACGCAACTTCGAGATTTTAACACACCATAACCAATCAAACTAGCCGTTATGAATAGTAATACCTACTTTTTGAAATTTTATAAATTCTATCTCTCGAAATGGATTTCATTTTTGGATTCGGAATATCGAAATTAGCCTAGGGTGAAATTTTGGTACTTTTCGGATAACTTTCATATTTTGATGAATAGTGAAAATTACTAAATTTTAATTAAAAACAACTTTTTTATTCAAAATAATTAATAGTGATAAATTATGAATTTGAGTGGTTTAAAAGTATATTTAGAATATATTTTTACCATATAATACAATGTGGGTCAACGAACATAATTTCACATTTAAACTAGACAAAAACAAGTGACAATCTTTTGATAGTTATTATCTCTAAAAAACACGCTTTTTGTTTTGACAACGGGAATTAATTTTAAATTAATTTCTTCCACTTCTGTGTTTTGAATTTAGAAAAATGGATTCCATATTTGGAATCAGGATGTCCAAATTGTGTAAATAGGTAACTTTTATTTTTAGACATTTTGAATAATTACTGCGGTAAATATTTTATTTACCATGGTTAAAGGGTAAATCCAGTAAATAAGGGTTAAAAAATAATACTATAATAATACAAAATTATCCTAAAACGTGTCATAACCTTATTGGTGGACACATACCCGACCATGGTCATCCTTGGGTCGTCTTGGGGACCCCTTGGAGCCACTTGTATGTGGTAGGGACACATTATATTAATAAAGTTAAAATAAAAATAAAAATGGCATAAGCTTACATCTTTTAGAAGAACAATTTTTACATAGGGTTATACATGTTTGATTTTCGATTATAAATATTCATTAGAAATATAAAACGATATCCTACATAATGATATTTTATTTATAATTTTTAGACATCAAATAATTTAAATTATTAATGACACAATAATGATGCAATGTTTACCTCATTAATAAATCATTTAAATAAATAAGATTATAATGATTACAATATTATCTACAACCTGTCCAATTCTTATTGGTTGATGTTATTTAGAAAATGAGTCATCTTATCTTCGACCTAAATGATTTTTGGACCATTATAAACCGAATATAATTATATTATAAAGTAATACTTTCACTCTTTCCTAAAGAGCCCCTCCCCTCCCTTATAAAAGGAGACCACTTCTACTCATTCCTCACACCTCTCAAGCCACTTGGCTCGTCCAAACCCTTCCCAAATACTCTCCCAACTTCCATCACTACAACCTAGAGGCCTTAGTTTGATCATAAAGCCAACCTATGGAGCCCTTTTGATCAAATCAAAAGGAAGAACCCAAAGAAGAGGTAATGTTTTCACCACCCCTTTTCAAGTTCCTTTCTTCTTCCACTTCTTCTATCTTTGTTCTTACCATTATAAAATAATAACTCCAGTATCTCACATATACTGTGATGTTATTATAAATATGGTAAAACCATATTCAGTATTCTATCCACCCTTTGAATAACATGTCACCATACGTGCGTACGTACGGCTTACCGTCTCCACGTTGTGGTGTAATTGTTATTCAATATATTATTATTTGGATGGTTATAATAATGATGTGAAACTCATGTAAATAATAAATATAACATGTTAATTATTCTGTATATATGATATAACATCCATTTATATATTATTTTAATATCAAAAGAATGATATTGTCGCTCGTGCGTACGTACGGACTACCGTCTCCACAAACGCGATAAGATTCATTCTCCATCGTATCCATTCAAGTATAATTATCATTTGATGATTTAAAAATAGTATATAAGTACTTTATATCATTATGGATATGAATAATATACATCCCATTAATAACGAATAAGGCTCACATAACAAAGAAAATAAAGTAAAATGAACCCGTTAACACCCGAAATGACGATAATTCTAAGATATTATTAACAAATCAATGTTAAAAGATCATATATGATATCATATTAAAGTAAATGATTCTTGTATTATTCAATAACAATTATTTCACCATTATACAGTAGGTAAACCTACCATCGACCAAGGAAAAAGTACAAGTAAGGGATTTTCTTATCTCACTTTCAATTCTGTGAGATTTCCATTGTTCGCCACTAAATTATTGAAAGTGGTGTATTGTGTACTGCCATTTGATATATATTATCACGATTCTCTTTATATTCTTTTTATTATGTAAATAATTTGGTGGTTATTAACTTTTGGCCATACGACTCAGTTGATTAACATGGTAAGGGATTTTCTTATCTCACTTTCAATTCCGTGAGATTTCCATTGTTCGCCACTAAATTATTGAAAGTGGGGTGTTGTGTACTGCCATTTGATATATATTATAATGATTCTATTTATATTCATGTTATTCTGTAAATCATTTGGTGGTTATTAACTTTTGTCCATACGACTCAGTTGATTAACGTGGTAAGGGATTTTCTTATCTCACTTTCAATTCCGTGAGATTTCCATTGTTCGCCACTAAATTATTGAAAGTGGTGTATTGTGTACTGCCATTTGATATATATTATCATGATTCTCTTTATATTCATGTTATTATGTAAATCATTTGGTGGTTATTAACTTTTGGCCATACGACTCAGTTGATTAACGTGGTAAGTGGTTTCTTATCTCACTTTTAATTTCGTGAGATTTCCATTATTCACCACTTATTTATTGCATGTGGTGTATGTGTACTACCAATGATTGTATTCATTGTGTAATATACTTTAATTTATGGGTATTTACATCATCTGGGTATGATACTTCTTTCATGGGTGTATGTTTCGTAAGTTGCCTAATCGATAAGGGAATTTGAAATTTCAATTTCCACTCATTTGGCTTTACGCATATTTCATTGATTATATTACTCCAAGATTATGTGTGGAATAACTATTCATTTGATTATGTCATAATTTCCACTCCACTTCCTTTGGATATACTTTTGATACACATAATCACTCCATTGATAATTCTCAAGTCATTGATATGAATTTGATTGGAGTAATTTTAACTCATTCTCCATTTGTTGAGTTAAACATCCAATTCGTTGGTGTTGTTTTTACAAGAATATGTGTGAATGTCCTTTTATTGTTTTACACTGAATATCCAATCGTATTTAGTGTATTTATATTTGTCACACGTAATTATGTCGTTGATTTATCCTTAACCTAAGGATACAACCTTTATGAGAGATTTCATCTCAATTTACATTCCATTGAGACTTCTTTGATGATATACACCAAATCACTTTTATGTGGTGTATATAATGTACTTTGACATAGTATATCATTAATCCCTTTATTCCCATGATATTAAAAAGTTTTTATTACCTCAATTATTTGTATTCAAGTGTCTATTTTGGTTAGAATCTCTAACCAAAATACCATTTTTAAATGTTTTAAAGACTTATTCATCTAAACCTTTCTCATTAATGTCCATGTTTTAAAAATGGTTTTAAGGATTTATTTATATGGACATTAAAGTTTTAAAATTAAAAATCCTTTTAAAAGTTTCAAAGTGGTATGGGACACTTTGATTAAAAAAATCTAATTTTAAATGGCTTCTTGACAAATAGTGTGACTTTTAAATGATTTCAAGAAAAGGGGGATATTTCCCTCAAATAGTTTTGATGATTATTTTCATCTATGTCAACATCCTTCATTATTCATGATTGAGGTTAATGTGATACAATACAATCTTCCATATTGTATCAAATGAGTTATGTTTGACTGTGGATGTTCTATTTTTATACCATTCATGGTTTGTGGTTAAAGTATTGACATTTCGTGTGCTAGTTTTAATACGAATGTTTAATTTATGTTTAAACCTATTCATATGAGGAGTGCATTGGACTTAATAAGTGACGGGTGGAGCCCGCTATAGCCCCTCGATGCATCGGTAGGTCTCATGAGACAAACTAGTGTCTTGGCACGAGGCCTTGGAAAAATCTTATTTGTAGTCTTGGCACGAGGCCTTGGCTATGTGGTTATGATAGTCTGGAATTATGCATTTCATCATTATGAAAGTGGTTATTGATATTGCATGTGATCATTCGACTAGTATAATATCCATGTGAGTAAGTAAATGGAATTATTTGATTTTACCTTTTCCATTTTATGCTGAAGTTCAAGTTTAAAAGGCTTTTGTTTTAGTTATAAATTGCCTTAAGTGTTTATGCTTATTTATGAAAGCTTCTGCTATAATGTTATCCTTACTGAGCATCTGAGCTCACCCCTTTCAATGTTTTATTTTTCCCAGGATTATGAAGAAGTAATTTATGAATGACCTGCAGGGATAGTATGAGGGGATATGAAGACAAGATGTTTTTTTATGATGTAATGTAAAACTTATGGATGTATCTAGTGTTTCCAAGGATACTAAACCAATCGGTCTTTCGAGATTTGATCTTTCTTATGATCATGCCAATGTTATGTAATAATGCACCGACTCTGGGTAACTAGGGTCGGGGCGTTACAGTTGGTATCAGAGGAAGTTTAGTAAAAACCTTGAAAGCTAGATTTAGATGAACTCTGATTACAGCACGTAGACCTAAGATGAACTTTGAGGATTATTATAGAAGAAATTCCTAGAATTTTGGTATTATAGAAGATTTTGTGAGTTTTTCGAGCAATACATCCCTGTCTGGATACGAGCAGGTAGAGGTGGCTCTGGCACAGATGTACCTAGGGGTAAAACCCGAAAACACCGCTTTGAGCTAGACTCGAACGGGAACTGGTGCACGAAAACGGGCCTTGCTGCACTCTTGGTTACGACACTCCCGGGGGATATGCTTTGGTAAATTCACAAGATTAGTATAAACCATTATTAAGGGAATACAAAAAAATGCCCCTAAGAATATATGTCGGCAAATAGATAGTGGATAACCTAGATTTAAACATAGGGTACCCCAAGTTAGGATATATTGTTCAATTACAAGATTATCCTATTATATCCATTTTTTTACATTCTTATTAGATAAGTATTCAAAAACCCTAATTGTATTTTATTTTGTTAGTTGAAACATGGAGGGAGCAAGATCACGAACAACTCTTCTCTCTCTTCTTGAAGAACTACTTGCAATTATTATCCAAAAGTCATGCGCAGACGATGTTGAAACATTTTCAAATGTCCAAGTTACATGCAAACAACTTTATGAGACATCTAATACCTATAGAATTGCACGATTCTTTCAAGGATCATGTACCGACTATGGGATAATGTTGCGCTCTCAACTTTCTTACCACGCTAAGCGTGGGACGTACCATCAGGGTCTTTTCAAATTATTCACTTTATCTCAAAATTACGATGCACTAAATGATTTTCTAGATGCTGCAGAAGAGGGAGACCTTCGAGCAGCCTATATGTATCAAATTATATATTTATGTCATTTGGGATATACGAAAATTGATTTACCAAAACCTTATTTTGAAATATCTGAAGATGAATCAGTGAGAATTTTTCTAAAAAAACATGTTAAAGACGATGTCTCAAAATTATATATAAGAAATACCTATTTTTTTATGATGCATCGATGCTTCTATCGATATAATCCAAAATGGATGAGGAGTTTTTGGGTAAAGGAAGTATATGATTTTGAAAAATTCCTGAGGTACCATTGTGACACATGAACTCATTCTACCAAAATGCAAACCCGCCTAGTCTCTCCAGAGTTCATGTTGTGATCCACATATCTCTAGTGACAAAATACATGCCTGACCCAACGCATGTACTCACCAATGAAGAATTATAACTGGAACCCGATCTATCTTATTGTGGAGAGCCTATCTGAATTCTTTATACCAAAGATCAAGTGTTGCGAAACCGGATGACTCGTCTGGTAAAATATCTATGGAGAAATCATAAGATGGAAGAGGCAATGTGGGAACCCGAGGAACATATGATGAAGAACCTATGTGTAAATAAATGGATGGTGAAATGTTTAAAAGTTTTAGTGCTCTTTATTGACGGGATTACTTTGGAATAATTTTCTCTTGTATGTGTAAACCTGCAATTTATCATCTGAAAATGATATTTGAGGAAGAATTATCTTTTCTGTTGCTGATATAGTTATAAATAACCATGTGGTCTTACATGATCATTGGGTTTGAGGAAATTATAAGTTATTATAATTTGGGATGAAAATGCAAGGTATGAGATAAGATTTGTGGTTAAATTATGTTATGGTATTTTGAGGAATTTATCTCATTTTGGTAATATTATAAAATATAGTTTTTGAAAAAGGACAACACGTAGACCGTGTGACAACCCGTCACGTCGGACAAAGCTGTGGGAATCGAACCCACAACCAAAGTGCGATTGGGATTTATTGCCTACCACTGGACTACGTGAAGTCCCTGGTTAGTGTGACTTTTTTTTAGTTAAATTATTTTATTGATCAATAATAAGTTGATTTGGGTTCTTATGTATTATCAAATGAATACCCTTGGTATAGGAAAATGATTTGGTGATTAAGTGATAAATGTTATTTTGGAAGATGTTCGTTTTGTTAGGAACACTATATGCCCAAGGAAAATAGAATACAATGAGGTTTCATTTGTAGAGTAATGGTGGATTTTTATCTACGTTTTTATTGTTGATTTATAGTGATTTGGGTTATTTATGGAAATGATTAACCTATAACAGAGAATATGTGATGATGTTAATTAATTTTAAGTATGTGACTTTAAGAGTATTTGATGTCATTTGGAGATACAATGTAACATGGGAGACTACATAATCAAATTCTTCAATGTTTTGGGTTTCAATATTAGTTTGGATTATATTAAAGGATTTTAAGGACAATTGGTTATTGAATGGTATCTATTTAACTTTGGGGTATTGTTGGTTTAATTTTAGAAATTAAGATTAGTGCATATTTATCTCAAGGAATATCCTTTTGGGGGATCATTAGATCATTCACTAACCATTTTGGTTTTGATTAATCTTCAAAGAAAATGTAAATATATAATTTATCCTGCATGGATCATGTGATTCTATAGAAGTTTATTCTAGCTCTTCCAGTGTGACCAAGTCATCTTGAATACTCATCGTTTAAAAACAAATTGAGTTAGTGGTGGAAATTTATTAAAGAATTAAACTCTACTTAAATTGTAAGTATATCTCTTAATGTTCTTAGTCAATATCAAAAATAAATTCCTCTTCCTTATGTAATGTAACTTAAAAAAAATGTTGTCTGTTTACTTTCCTACTAGGAGACTAATGGTCGTTTGTCCCAACACAAGTTTGTGGTTTTCTTATTGTCAACTTTATCCTGATCATGATTTCTATCCCTCTCCATAAAAACATGACACTTAGTTTATCATCCATATCCATGTTTTCCTACATGGAATCCGAGTATGGGTTATCTTGGATGACCCTTATACCCCTCTTTCTTTCTTTTAAAGTGATAGTTTTATTGAATCTTTTTTCCGATATGGGACTTTCCATTATATTCCCAAGCACAATTTTAAAAATTGCGAGGACTCAATTTATTGAAGGAGGGGAGAATGTAACACCCCAATATTCCTCGGTATGTTTCCTTTCGAATAATGCAATGGCGTGCATTGTACGCAACTTCGAGATTTTAACACACCATAACCAATCAAACTAGCCGTTATGAATAGTAATACCTACTTTTTGAAATTTTATAAATTCTATCTCTCAAAATGGACTTCATTTTTGGATTCGGAATATCGAAATTAGCCTAGGGTGAAATTTTGGTACTATTCGGATAACTTTCATATTTTGATGAATAGTGAAAATTACTAAATTTTAATTAAAAACAACTTTTTTAATCAAAATAATTAATAGTGATAAATTATGAATTTGAGTGGTTTTAAAGTATATTTAGAATATATTTTTTCCATATAATACAATGTGGGTCAATGAACATAATTTCACATTTAAACTAGACAAAAACAAGTGACAATCTTTTGATAGTTATTATCTCTAAAAAACACGCTTTTTGTTTTGACAACGAGAATTAATTTTAAATTAATTTCTGCCACATCTGTTTTTTGAATTTAGAAAAATGGATTCCATATTTTGAATCAGGATGTCCAAATTTTGTAAATAGGTAACTTTTATTTTTAGACATTTTGAATAATTACGGCGGTAAATATTTTATTTACCATGGTTAAAGGGTAAATCCGGTAAATAAGGGTTAAAAAATAATATTATAATAATACAAAATTACCCTAAAACGTGTCCTAACCTTATTGGTGGACACATACCCGACCATGGGCATCCTTGGGTCGATTTGGGGACCCCTTGGAGCCACTTGTATGTGGTAGGGACACATTATATTAATAAAGTTAAAATAAAAATAAAAATGGCATAAGCTTACATCTTTTAGAAAAACAATTTTTACAAAGGGTTATACATGTTGGATTTTTGATTATAAATATTACTTAGAAAGCTATAAATATTTCCTACATAATTATATTTTATTTATAATTTTTAGACATCAAATAATTTAAATTATTAATGACACAATAATGATGCAATGTTTACCTCATTAATAAATCATTTAAATAAATAAGATTATAATGATTAAAATATTATCTAAAACCTGTCCAATTCTTATTGGTTGATGTTATTTAGAAAATGAGTCATCTTATCTTCGACCTCAATGATTTTTGGACCATTATAAACCGAATATAATTATATTATAAAGTAATACTTTCACTCTTTCCTAAAGAGCCCCTCCTCTCCCTTATAAAAGGAGACCACTTCTACTCATTCCTCGAACCGCTCAAGCCGCTTGGCTCGTCCAAACCCTGCCCAAATACTCTCCCAACTTCCCTCACTACAACCTAGAGGCCTTAGTTTGATCAGAAAGCAAAACTATGGAGCCCTTTTGATCAAATCAAAAAGAAGAACCCAGAGAAGAGGTAATGTTTTCACCACCCCTTTTCAAGTTCCTTTCTTCTTCCACTTCTTCTTTATTTGTTATTACCATTCTAAAATAATAACTCCAGTATCTCACATATACTGTGATGTTATTATACATATGGTACAACCATATTCAGTATTCTATCCACCCTTTGAATAACATGTCACCATACGTGCGTAAGTACGGCCTACCGTCTCCACGTCGTGGTGTAATTGTTATTCAATATATTATTATTTGGATGGGTATAATAATGATGTGAAACTCATGTAAATAATAAATAAAACATGTTAATTATTCTGTATATATGATATAACATCCATTTATATATTATTTTAATATCAAAAGAATGATATTGTCGCTCGTGCGTACGTACGGACTACAGTCTCCACAAACGCGATAAGATTCATTCCCCATCGTATCCATTCAAGTATAATTATCATTTGATGATTTAAAAATAGTATATAAAGACTTGATATCATTCTGGATATGAATAATATACATCCCATTAATAACGAATATGGCTCACATAACAAAGAATATAAAGTAAAATGAACCCGTTAACACCCGAAATAACGATAATTCTAAGATATTATTAACAATTCAATGTTAAAAGATCATATATGATATCATATTAAAGTAAATTATTCTTGTATTATTCAATAACAATTATTTCACTATTATACAGGAGGTAAACCTACCATCGACCAAGGAAAAAGTAAAAGTAAGGGATTTTCTTATCTCACTTTCAATTCTGTGAGATTTCCATTGTTCGCCACTAAATTATTGAAGTGGTGTATTGTGTACTGCCATTTGATATATATTATCATGATTCTCTTTATATTCATGTTATTCTGTAAATTATTTGGTGGTTATTAACTTTTGGCCATACGACTTAGTTGATTAACGTGGTAAGGGATTTTCTTATCTCACTTTCAATTACGTGAGATTTCCATTGTTCGCCACTAAATTATTGAAAGTGGTGTATTGTGTACTGCCATTTGATATATATTATCATGATTCTCATTAAATTCATGTTATTCTGCAAATCATTTGGTGGTTATTAACTTTTCTCCATACGACTCAGTTGATTAACGTGGTAAGGGATTTTCTTATCTCACTTTCAATTCCGTGAGATTTCCATTTTTCACCACAAAATTATTGAAAGTGGTGTATTGTGTACTGCCATTTGATATATATTATCATGATTCTATTTATATTCATGTTATTCTGTAAATAATTTTGTGGTTATTAACTTTTTTCCATACGACTCAGTTGATTAACGTGGTAAGGGGTTTCTTATCTCACTTTTTATTTCATGAGATTTCCATTATTCACCACTTAATTATTGCATGTGGTGTATGTGTACTACCCTTGATTGTATTCATTGTGTAATATACTTTAATTTATGGGTATTTACATCATCTGGGTATGATACTTCATTCATGGGTGTATGTTTTGTAAGTTACCTAATCGATAAGGGAATTTGAAATTTCAATTTCCACTCATTTGGCTTTACACATATTTCATTGATTATATTACTCCAAGATTATGTGTGGAATCACTATTCATTTGATTATGTCATAATTTCCACTCCCCTTCCTGTGGATATACGTTTGATACACATAATCACTCCATTGATAATTCTGAAGTCATTGATATGAATTTGATAAGAGTAATTTTAACTCATTCTCCATTTGTTGAGTTAAACATCCAATTCGTTGGTGTTGTTTTTACAAGAATATGTGTGAAAGTCCTTTGATTGTTTTACACTGAATATCCAATCATATTTAGTGTATTTATATTTGTCACAGGTAATTATGTCGTTGATTTATCCTTAACCTAAGGATACAACCTTTATGAGAGATTTCATCTCAATTTACATTCCATTGAGACTTCTTTGATGATATACACCAAATCACTTTTATGTGGTGTATATAATGTACTTTGACATAGTATATCATGAATCCCTTTATTCTCATGATATTACAAAGTTTTGATTACCTCAATTATTTGTATTCAAGTGTCTATTTTGGTTAGAATCTCTAACCAAAATACCATTTTTAAATGTTTTAAAGACTTATTCATCTAAACCTTTCTCATTAATGTCCATGTTTTAAAAATGGTTTTAAGGATTTATTTATATGGACATTAAACTTTTAAAATTAAAACTCTTTTTAAACGTTTCAAAGTGGTATGGGACACTTTGATTCAAAAAAATCTATTTTTAAATGGCTTCTTGACAAATAGTGTGACTTTTAAATGATTTCAAGAAAAGGGGGATATTTCCCTCAAATAGTTTTGATGATTATTTTCATCTATGTCAAAATCCTTCATTATTCATGATTGAGGTTAATGTGATACAATACAATCTTCCATATTGTATCAAATGAGTTATGTTTGACTGTGGATGTTCTGTTTTTATACCATTCATGGTTTTTGGTTAAAGTATTGACATTTCGTGTGCTAGTTTTAATACGAATGTTTATTTTATGTTTAAAACTATTCATATGAGGAATGCATTGGACTTAATAAGTGACGGGTGGAGCCCGCTATAGCTCCTCGATGAATCGGTAGGTCTCATGAGACAAACTAGTGTCTTGCCACAAGGCCTTGGCAAAATCTTATTTGTAGTCATGGCACGAGGCCTTGGCTATGTGGTTATGATAGTCTGGCATTATGCATTCCATCATTATGAAATTGGTTATTGATATTTCATGTGATCATTCGACTAGTAGAATATCCATGTGAGTAAGTAAATGGCATTATTTCATTTTACCTTTTCCATTTTATGCTGAAGTTCAAGTTTAAAAGGCTTTTGTTTTAGTTATAAATTGCCTTAAGTGTTTATGCTTATTTATGAAAGCTTCTGCTATAATGTTATCCTTATTGAGCATCTGATCTCACCCCTTTCAATGTTTTATTTTTCCCAGGATTATGAAGAAGTAATTTATGAATGACCTGCGGGGATAGTATGAGGGGATATGAAGACAAGATGTTTTTTATGATGTAATGTAAAACTTATGGATGTATCTAGTGTTTCCAGTGATACTAAACCAATCGGTCTTTCGAGATTTGATCTTTCTTGTGATCATGCCTATGTTATGTAATAATGCACCGACTCTGGGTAACTAGGGTCGGGGCGTTACAAATTTTGGAGAAGATCAAGAAACCCCATTGTTGATAGAACTGCTTTGAACGTAAATGTTGATGTGACTGAATGTTTATGGTTGCAGACAAGGAATTACTCATCATATCATGATTCAAGAGTATCATCAGAAATTGGTAGAATTTAAATTTGTGTCCCAAGTATAACGTATCCATCATGATTCATGGTTGTATTAAAGTTTTGGAACATAAATTTGAAATTCCAAAAGCCTTGTCTTTGATACATGATATATTCTATGTATCTCTCTTGAGGAAGTCCATATTGTATTCCTCACTTGTACTTAATTCAGAGACGGTATAGTTGGAAAATGATATCCTTTATGGGATATATATAGTAATGTTATTGTACCAAATAGATAATGTTACAGGAAACAAGAGTAGACACCTCGCCAACGAACTAAAGTTAAACCATAACTACCAAGAGAAAACAATGAAATGGATGGAGAATTTAATGAGAATTACCCTTGCATATTTTTCCCTTTGGTCATTATAAAAATTTATTGACAAAAATATCATTTGGGGAGATGATTGTAATGACTGAAAATTCGATGAATTAAATTTCCATTCCTATAATTATGTCATATAGTATAAATCAATGAATCATTACATAGAATAAAAAATACAAACCTTATAAATGATATATGAATAAAATAATAAGTATTTATAAAAATTATGTAACCCAAACAAATGGAATGGTAATATGTCATTTAGAATAGTGATATTACCTATAAGAATAGTAATCTGACCCTTAGAATAGTTATATCCCAATTGAATAAATAGATAAAATTTAGGTATCATGTTAAAATAAAATATAATATTTTTATGCAATAGAATTTTTGAATAAATGTTTTATGAAAGATAAACTATGTATTTTTATTTTTATAAAACATAACTATTTAATAAATATTTAATAATTTATAAAGTGATGTATAAAATCTTTTATTTTCAAAAAATGTTTTCATAAATTAAAATATTTTTTCATATGATTATTTGATAATTGTATGATCTCTTAATTAATTATTCCATGTGTTATAAAATCTATTATTAATTTAAAATTTATATTTTTTGAATAGATAATTATTTCAAGTTAAAATTAAATTTCATATTTATTTATAATTATTTTCAAAAACTGGAGTTCTTTTTTGATTTTAAATTTCTTTAAATTTATAGGATAAATATTTAGGGAATTTTTTAAAATAGATTTTTTTTAATATTGAAATAAAATAATTTAAGATACAGGCTAAATACATGAATATATATGTTATGAATGAGACATCAATGATTTAGGAACCAAAATACCTAATTATCGGTCAATTGTTACTATATCTATTAATGGGAATCAATAATAGTCATTGTCTTGATACAAAATAATAATCCAATGAATAAAATACTAATAAAAAAACACCTCTCTGACAATATATATAACAACACTCACCACCCCCTCTCATCACATATAAAAAGAATTTATGATTTTCAAAATATACCATATATGTTTCATAAGCCTTTACCCCACATCTAGAAACATTTTTCCACATCAAAAGAAAGAACATAAATCTCTTAAGGTGGTATTCAGGGAGAATATTTGAAGCGGTAAAACCCAATATCCTTTTCATTAAATTTCATTCAATTTAATTTATTTTATTATTCTATAGTATTATAACCTTGTCCATGTGTAATTATAACATTAGTATCTTATATATACTATAATATTATTATGTTGGTATAACTAATCATCATTTCATTTTCCCCTTTCTCTAAAAATAAAAACATCATATATGATGAGTCGATTTATCCAATTCTAGGATGATGATATTTCAATTACCAATGAAACAATAAAATATGGCCATAAAACCATTATTATTGATAAAAAAAAGTTATAATATATTTATTATATCTTATTTAATGTTCAATAACTAGTTTATATAAATAACATAAATTAATAATACAAACTAGTTCTTGATGATTGAACAATTTTCAAGATAATTTAAATAGATATCATTAACATTTTATCTAATAAATCAACCTCAAATACTGAGAAAATAATATATAAAACTATTTCATATTATTTATGTTAATCGAAATCATATAATTTAAATTATGGAAAACAATTTCAATTATAAATGATATTCCATACACATACACAATTGAACCGATCTAGAAAACCAAGGAAACGAACACTACAAAATGATGAAATAGTATATTATAACTCTAAAAATTTATATCAATAAAATAAATAAAATTATAATAATTACATTAAACGTATAAATTTATCTAAATTAATTAATTAATGTATTTAAACTAATTATCCAACACAATAAGTAAAAGTGAAGAACAATTTTAGACATATTGTAAGGGATTTATTTTGAACCTAAATTTTTCATTCAGGTAAAAATTTCTCTTTAATTACCTCAATGATATTATTGTTTAATTTTAGGTACGTCTTATAAAATCTATGTATATTTTCTAAACTCATGTATCTATATCTGATCTCTAACAATAATGACTATTATATATAATATTTATCATTCTATATTTAGTAAGTGTCGTTTAATTTAATATGTTTACAAAAAACATGCACTTATTTTGTTTAATTATATACTATTAAATTGTATATACATTTGAAAATCATTATAATTGTTAAATGTTTAATTGAAAATGGATCGAATTATTAGAATAAATAATGTGTTTTTAAAAATTCATATTTATATAGACAGAGAAAGTGATTTACTCAAATAGTTGGATCATACCTTATGAATGCCATTTAATAATGCTTCTGAATGAGATATAATCTCTGGTATTTTCCCTTGACCATTCCTAATATGATATTTAAAAATGTATTCCAGATATAACCCATTTATTGGAGAGGTTCTATCTCATAAAGATCAGAGACCATACTATCTGTGTGGAACTACCCCATGAATGTCTCATCATCACAGACATTAATTATTTGGTGTATGATAGAATATTAAAGCTCTATGTGTCAATTATATTTATATATATTTATGTAATTTTTTTATATAATAATTAATATATTTTCATCCCAATATTGTTTCTTTATTAATGTTTATTGTACAATAAAACATGAAGATTATTTTTGGGTAATATTAATATTCAATTAAGGAATTTATTTTGATGATTAAATTTAATTTTGAAATTAATAATATATTAATAAAAAAATAATTTTAAATAATCTTTATTAATTACTATTTATTATATAATATTTATGAATTCAAATGTAATTTTTATCATGGTTCATAAATTTTGATTAGAAATGACCCATCATTTTCAATAAATGTCAATTATTATTTTAAAACTTTAAATTCACATAAATAAAAAAGTATTAATATTAAATGAATAAAAATTTTGGAATAACAATTTCATAATTATCTAATGGTTAATTTTTCAAAAATTTCTCAAGTAGTTTAATTTTTTAGTACATATTAAATACTATATAAATATTATATTTATATTATGACATTATAATAACCAAAACTGTTATAATAAATATTATATTTTCATATGAGACCTAATCTATGATTTCCCTTAAAAATAATATGATTTCACGTTTATTGGAATAATTTTAAAATTCTATTGGGAATCAGAGAAAACTATTAATGTGTTGTATGGTTTAAAAATAATTTCCCGAAGAGTATAATTCACATCCACATATGAAAGGATATTATTTTATTAGTTTTGGCTCTATGAATTATAATATAATGAAAAATATTCCATTTGGAATTGAAATTTTTTAAAAAGTCAGTCAATTTTTTTTGTATTGGTTATTTTGTAATATAAAGTCAAAAACCTCTATCTGATAAATAATAAAAAATTCCCCCCTATTTTCCTATATAAAACCACCAAAAACAAATTTCAAAACACAAAAAATACTTATTTCACATACATACTCTTCCATTATAAATTTATAGTCCTCCCATGGTTCCCTTAAGATATCATGAATATCTTCTCATGAATTTTGAGTGATACACTCAAGTAAGGGATCTTTTCCTTCCTCCTCATTATTCATGAATCGTCTTTACCATATGACATTTATTTTCATTTACATATGACTTTATATTTAATTAAATACCCCTTAATACCCAATTTATTTAAAATTATTATATTACGCATCCTCTCTCATTAACTAATTAGATGAATTTTATGTGACCTAATTTTGCTGCAAAAATTTTACCACAAATTACCATGCCAAAAAAATATGTAGAAAATACCATTTCTATTTCTTATCAATATTATTAACATTTATCTTCTTATAACTATTTCAATTGAGACATACAATTATATATTAAAGACTTATGTATCTAGGAATAAATTATTGAAGTTAAATGAATCCTTGTGGTTTTATATATGGGGAACACTTATGCATGAAATTGAAATGAAAGTGATAGTTGCACCCAAAAATATATAACACTCTAATTAATTGGGAGATGTATAGTTTTATAATAAGAAATTTAGTTATAGGTAGTGAACCATGTTACTTTTTTACATTTACCATCATGATTTCATGTTTGTTAGTCTTAAACAGTGTTTATGATCCAGTGTTTTAACTTGTTTCCACATTTTGCACGTTATGTATTTCATGCAATTTCATGCCACTTTTTTCATGTTTATGAATCACATGCCTTTTATTAACCTTTCATATAAATATTATCTAACATGTATCATATTATTCCATTATTTCTCTTACATGTATTTTTATCTCACCCTTTCTTTTGTATCTCCCTATATTATCCAGTGCCATTTTAAATGCCATAGAATTGTAAAAGTCATGCTAAATATGTTTTCAAAAATTTTATTGTATCCCACATTAAATATATTAATCTATGTACCTAATTCCCATAATCATTATAAATATTTATCATTATGTTTGTTTTATGTGTACATTTATGTAATAAATCATGAATTAATGTGTAATAAAGAGTAGGATTGTATTAGTTGGTATTAGAGAAATGTTTTAGTTATCTTCATGATTATTATTAAACAAATATAGTGAATCCCATAGAGAGAATACTATGTATTAGAAATAATCTATAATTTTTGTTACTTATTGATTTTTGTCATGAAGATGCATCCATGATTAGATACTATAATTGTACATGTTTTTAGAAGATTTACATAGAGGTAGAAACTCAAGAATGGTTCAGCCAGCCTAACTCAGTATTACATTGTACATGAAAATGGGACATAGTATGAAACAGGTAAAATAAATATGGTGCATAGGCTTTGGTAATTTTATTATATTATTATAAACCTATTTTTATATAATATAATTACATTAAGAATATATTATTTGAAATATATCAGGGATAACATAGATTGATGCTTGATATTCAGAACTAAATAGAATACCAGTATGTTATAATATTTCCATTTAATATAAATAAATTCATGTTTATGTTTATAATAGATTAAATATATTCATCCCTAATATTTCATTTATTCTAGGAAATGGATGAATGAAATGGGAATTCGGTAAAAAGTCAATGTGTTGGGCAATGTGATGATTTCCCCAGGGAGACACCAAACTAGATGGGAGAAGGAATCACAATAACTGTAATGATACTCTATCAAATCAGTATGGTTATTAATATAAAACATCATTATGAGAACCAATATCCCAATATGAAATATATTTATGAAATTTTGTCCTTCATGCGATAAACGCCTCCTACATTCTATGGAATATCAGATCACATAATCATGGAATAATTTATCAATTCCATTGAGAAGATATTATCTAACTTTAATCATTCTAAACTATATAAGGTTATTCTAGTTGTTCATATGATGGTGGAAGAAGTTAATACATTTTCCAAATTGATCAATAATATAATGATTTTGGACTAGATCAAATTGATGGGGTGGAAAAAATTCCAAATAAATATTATCGATTCATTCTTTCCTATCACTATCCTACAAAAATTGAAAAGGGATTTTATTTCCCTCATGAAAAAGTATGAAACATCATTCAGGGATAATGAGAAAAAGATCACTTTACTTGCATGATTAGCCTCATGGGTTTTAATTAACATAGAATTAAATTATGAATGAATCATTTGATGGAAAAAATTAGTCTATGAAAATCCTAAGTAATATGTGACATTGATAACTATGAAGAAATTATCTGATATTCCATCAAAGACAAGAAGGAGAACAATGAATCTCAATGTTTTCATGGTGATAAGGTAGATAATGTAGAGTTTAATATTTTATGTATGATATATAAATATAGTGTTCCTAATAAATTTCATCATCCCACTTTTCAATGGTTCATAAAAATGAACTCCCTAAATTTCGTAACGAGGGTGAGGAAATGTTTTAGTATAGTGAGGAATGGAAACTTGCTATAAATTTCTAAAAGGATAATCCTACCAATGTGGTGTTGTAAACGAATGATCAAATCAACACACATTACATATGTCATTAATAAAACTACATGGAATGAGGCAACTTTTCAAACCACGACATTGAGTCATGGTGTTTTGTAGGAAAAAACATCCTTTTGGGCAATATGGGTGAGATTTTTCAATCACAACCACTGAGGTGGATTCAGATGATAAACTGGTGACAAGTATGCTAGTTACTCATTCAATTATAATGAACATAAAATTTGATAATAGTTCAATTTTTTCCTTAAAATCACTATTGTTTAGTATAACTATTCTAAACCCATCACAAAACATTTATGCAGAGTTATTGATGAAAACATTAAATCGGTAAATTATTGAATCCCAAGTATAAAACTCCACTACTACATTAATTTGTGGGATAAAAATTATAGATAACCTTATAATACACCACTTCAAATAATTTTATGCAATTCTAGGAATGTATTTTCTTCCCTATATATATCTAACATAAATTTACCTATATTGAAAATAAATCTCTATATCATGAATCAACCCTGATTTTGTAAATGTTTAAGGAAGATTATGGATATTACTTAACACCTACATCATAGGAATAGATATTTTTTTCCAATAATAAATTATATCTATCTCTAATTATTTATATTAAGGAGGTAATCATCCTCAAAGAGAATAATGTTTGTATGGAATACAATGATGTGTTTCCTAATGAATTTCATGATCTTTCTCCTATACAAGGGTATGGAATTTTAAATGACCATATACCTAGGTTGTTACCATTACATGAAAATATATATAGAATGGTTGATGTGGAAATTCAATAGATGAAGAATCAACTATGGGAGAATCAAGATATTGTATTAAAGCACCCAAATGATTTACAATGTGGTTCACTAATCCTCTTCATCTAGACGAAGGATGGGTCAATGTCCCTTTTCATCGAATATAGTGAGACCTACGAGATCCTAATAGAAAACATGAATCATATTACATCAATTGATGAATTTTTAGATCAGATATGTTGAGAACAATATTTCTTCCAGGTGGAAATGTGGTTTAGAAATTATCATGGTAGGGTGTAGAAGAAGAATATCCCAGAAACTACATTACATATATGTTATTGGAAAATTGTGTTCATAGTGATGTCCTTCGATCACAAAAATGCTCCACCGATCTCATGGACCAAATAAGTAGAATCTCTGGATATTATTTAAAGAATGTTTTGGTAGTATTTATTGATTATTGTATAATATACTCCTCCACCAAGGAGGATAATGAAGAGAACATAAGCATTTTGATAATGAACGTATGAAGGAATATAATTTATGAAAATATTAAAAATGTGAGTTTTCGGAATGATGTCTCATTCATGTGTTATATCATCACATGAAATGAGATATCTATGGCCCATTTTAATATGTAATAAATTGATAGAGGGTTGAGACCAAAATTTGTGATAGATATTCATATATTTCATGTACTATCTGGGTAATATTTTTTATTTGTGAGAAGATTATAAAAATTGTAATTCCATATATCCATGTTGAATCTAGATGAAGTAACATATTCATATAATTATTTTGGGGATAAAATAATCAACCAAATTACCCTTATCATTGAAACTTTACCTACTATACCATCATGTGTAAAAATTTTCAAAGCATTCAGCGATGATTAAACAAAAATAATTGGATGTGTGTTTATGTAGAATGAAAAATCCCCAGCCTATTATCCAAGGAAGATTAATGTTGATGAATTAAACTACCCAATTCGTGATCTAGTACTAGGAAGAGTGATTTTTTTAATTGAGAATATAGAGGGATTATCCCTTTTATTTAGATGTGTGAAATATATTCAGAAAACATAGTCATATGTATATATTCACACAAAAAAATATGAATATGCACTAATAATGATTGTTAGAGCTCATTAGAGTCTATGAATCATAAATTCACTACCATCGTTGTTATGTAAATAATGGTGTTGATTTTTTATGTAAAATGGATCCATTAATTTCATCATTGGTGAGAATTGACATGGATATGGTCTTCTTGGATTTGGAAGGGATGTACATGGGAATCATAATGGGAAGAACATTATCAATAATTTCACAAAATTATTGTAAAACATTCCATCTAGAAAAGAAAAATGTTTCTCTAAGAAATGATGTCTGAATTTAGAAGAATGTGGAAACTATATAAAAATGGAAATCCCTAGAGATCAACTTTAATTAATATAGTGATGTATGATTTCAGTTATTTCTCTGTGATCCATAGTATCATGTGTTAATAAAGGAGTTATTGGTTGATGAAAATATCCCAACCTTCAATATCCAACTAGGAAGTATAAAATATGTATCATGTTATCGAATATAACATTTGCAGACTATATGAATAATTTTATCTTAGGATATACATCAATATGTTTTTAATTTAAGGATGTTACTATGGAAAATATATTATCTTAGAGGATAATGCAACCACTTCCCATACCTACCTAGAAATAGGGAAAATCACTATGAAATTATTTATTGGTATTATGAATACAAAAAGGGGGAATAATTATCTATCAATTATGGCAGAGAGTGTTGAAAATACTACACGCGATTTGAGAGTATTTATCACTAGATCAACTTGGAAGGATATACATTAGAGAAGTGGTGATTCTATAAGGAGTAACACTGTCCATTATATCGGACCAAGATTCGAGATATACATATATGTTCTAAAAAAGTATCGAGCATGATCTAAATGATGAGTTCAATAATATTATGCCATATACTCATCAAAATAATATCAAGTCTAACAAAACTATATATACACTGGATGAAATGTTGAGAACATGGTATATGTAATTCAATGCGGGATCTAACAAACATATACCTCTATAAGAGTTATCATACAAAAAAAATCCAATAATACATAAAAATTTATCGCTATGAATTTTATTATCTAAATATGTGATGTACCCCAACATGTTGTGATGAAGTTGGGACATGAAAATTCATGATCCTGAAATGGTTGAGGAAATTGTGGAAAATTATTAGACTATTTAGTGTGACATCAAGGCATCATAGAGTCAATAGGGGAGCTATAATAATAATCATAAATGATGCCTATAGATTTATTTTTCATACATGGTATTCCTCCACATATATCAATTGATTAATGTGATGAGATTTGGGAATAAATGAATGATTAGTCCAACATAAATCGGCCCATTTGAGATATTTGATTGAAAAGGAGCGTTTTCCCTCTATCATTCACCCCTGCCAAATATATCTCTAGAAAATGATGTACTAAATGTATTCCTTTTGAGAAATTACATACTAGACCCCTCATATGTTATCAATTTAGATGTTCTACCATTAGATAATGAAATTTCATATGTTGAGCCGTTAGTGAAGATCATAGATTGTACTAAAAAGGTTCTACGAAATAAGAAAAGAACCTTGTAAATGTGTTGTGGGTAAACTAAATGTTTGAAGAAGAAATTTGAGAACTGGAGGATGTTTTGAAATAGTGATAAAATCATTTTTATAGTGTGGAAAATTAATATTTTGATGGGGAAATTTCATAACGGGTAATATTGTAATGACCAAAACTGTTAAAAATAATATTTCCCCATTTTTTTAGTTAAATGTATTATTATGTAATATGGATATTGAAAATAGATACAATTATTTGGTTTTATTAAATCATAATATAATTAAAATATCGTTAAGAATCATTAACATTGATAAAATAGTCATTGGACATTGATCACGTTACTATAATAAATAGATTGTCTTATGAAATCCAACTGGAAAAGACAATGTATATGATGGATTCAACCAGTATGATCATACCCTATTAATCCCATTTATCATAAAATTCGAGGGATACAACATCTAAAGGATTTTAAAGTAATCATGCCCTAGCTAAGATCTAATAAATGATATTTGAGAGAAACTGTTTACAGGAGAAGTTCAAACTCATCGAAATCCGAACATAATCATGTAGGCCAAACAAGCCCATGCAAGTCTCACTATACACACCTTACCCATATGGTATTTTTTTGTTGTATTAATGTTATAAGTATCACGAATGATGAGATATGTGTATATAGATTAATTATTATATAATAACAGATATATTGTTATATTATTATTTTTACATTAAAAATTATTTTTTTACAATAAAAAACAAATAGTATTTTTTGTAATATTGAAATTAAATTAAGGAATTGATTTTGATGAATTTAAATATTTTTTAAATTATTACAATTTTTTTTATAAAAAATATTATTTTTATATAATTTTTATTAATGATAAATTATCCTATAATTATATGATTTGAAATATAATTTATATAATAATTCGAAAATTATTATTATCAAAAGTCCCTTCATTTTTAATAGATATTGGATATTAATTTAAAAATGATAATTAAAATATTAAAAAATTAGTTAGATAAATTTAATATTATATATGTAATTTTAATATCCAAATTGTCAAATTGTGAATTTTTAATTATTTTCTAAGATAATTGATTATGTTAGCAAAACATTATATACCATATAAATATAAATTTTGTATTATGACATGATAATGAACTAAAATTAATGTAATAAATACTATAAGGGTATCCCCTACCAAATCTATGTATTCCCGAAAAAATAAAAAAATTTAGTTTCATTTCATTAAATTTATAAATCAATTTTTAACCCTCGAAAACCAATAACATATTGTTAGTTTTTAAATTCATTTCATTAAGAGTATAACACACTTAAACATAAGTAAGGAAATAGTTTTTTATCTTTAGCCCTTTGAAATATAAAATAATGAAAACCACTACAATTTGGAAGAATCTATTAGAGTAAACCATGGGAGTTTTTGTGGTTATGTATATTTTATTATATACTGTCTAAAACCTATGTTCTTAAAATAATAAATAAATCCCTAATCATTTTTTATAAAACCCACCCAATTTCTGATTTATCTTCACTCAAAATATTTTTAGGATGTATGTACTCTACCATCCTCTAATTATATTCCTCCCATGGTTCCCCCATGATATAAAGAAGATCCTCTGATGTATTTGGTGTCACACACTGTTCAAATGGATCTTTTGATTTTTCATCTTTATTCAAGTATCTTCCATACTTATATTTATTATCTTAACTTTATTGGGATGGAAAATTTTCATCTAAATCCCCCTAACTATATACTTTGTTTCAGAATTATTTTATATCCCTATCATAATCATCAACCATTTTTTACATGACATAGTTATGGTTCAAAAATTACATCATTACTTTCCATAGAAATACAATTGTGCATTGAATACCAATTTTCTATCAAGGGAATTCACCTGAATACAATTATACATATTTATGTTGGGACTTTCATAAATGAAATAAACAAAAATTTAATTTATAATAAATTTTCAGGATGAATGAATCCATTTTTAAGATCATTTTTTGCACACATAAGAATGAGATTGAAATACATGTGATGGGTGCTCCTAGAATAATATAGTGCACTAATGTGTTGGGTAACACATAATATTATTATACATCCTTATAGTAATGGAATCGAACCTCATTCCATATTGGTAAATTTTATACCATGATGTATTAGTTTTTATCCTTGACCTATGTTTATGATGCAATGTTTTATGTTATTTCCACATTTCTCAACTTATGATTATCATTCAGTCTTATGAATTATTATTGATGTTTGTGATTATCACACCTTTTATTACACATTTATATGACTATTTTATAAAATTAATCACCATATTCCATGTTTTCTCCATTAAAAGGCTATATATTTGAACCCGTTCTTACATATGTATTGAGGTTATACTATGTAGTTTTAAAGGTAATGGATTTTTCTGATTCATTATAATGAAGTTCTCAATAATGTTATTGTATTTTGTATTCATGATGTTATAAAATGTATCTAATATACAAATACACTAGACTTATCAATCACTCATTTTTTTATATTTTTATATTTTATTTAATAAGTAATGAATTAATTTATAATAATTTTCATGATTGTTTTAGAATCATAATTCATTTATTGGGAAATACATGTTTTAAAATGTTTTCTTCTAAATTCATCATGATACGAAAGCCCAAATTAAGGGTGATTTCTGATTTATTAACAATATTAATTTTCAATATAGAATAGGTTTTAATCAAAAACTATATTTATAGGATTACATATTTATCATGAAAAAAAAATTTGGTTCATTTATGGTTTCATACCAACAATTGTGTCATTTTTATTTTAATGAGTCACAAAAATTTTCCATTAAACTGCACTAAAGTCGCTCATTTCTAATGATTCATAAAAACTAATTTTATAATATGTTCACATTAGTTTTAAATAATATAACCTAATGTATTCTTGTTTTCCCATATGAATGTCGACATATGATTTTAATCCATTCATTCATGGAGTAATTTAAGATAATCTCATTTTTATGCCCTCTTATGTGTTTACGATACACATTTGTTTCCATGGGAAACACTTAGGTTTAAATATTCACTATAATTGTTAATTTTTAAACATATTAATGAACATATAATGATGGGTGAATGTAAAAAATAGTCCAATACATTTGTATTTGTTTATTCTCAAGAGATGTTTCGTAGGAATTGGGAGTGAACATGAATAATTCAGGGGATTTTCAACCATGTGTGACGTCCTTGGTTGTTGCCCTTGAAACATGCACCTATATTCGAAATGGTCTTGGAAGAAATTATTTATTCCTTATTTTTACATGTTGTCTATTTTTACCACATTCTAATGATACCATGATCATCTTACCCCATGTAATACAAGGTATGATTACTTATGTTTATTCATTATATTCTTGTCATCTTGTTATGCATTTTTAAAATGTTCGTATGCTTTTTTTCCTTTGTTTATTTTCCATTATTTGGATTTTCATCCCATTGTATTTGTATTCCACATGTTATCTTGTGAATATATAAGTACCAACTGGATGTTTGGATCCCATTATAGAGATTAATTAAGAGCTTTTTTTAATTATGAACCTAATATTCCAAAGATACAAGAAATTATGATACATGGTTTTATTTGATGGATAATTATTCTTAATATCATTTGAAAATATGTGTACTAGTCTAGTGACACTATATTACATGGATTACCTGGCAGAATTAATAGATTTATGGGTAATTTCTCATTATTTTCATACCATTTATCCAAGATAAATATGAAGGGAGTAATAATTTTATAGAATAATATGTGTGAAGAGAGATTCAAGGATTTGAAAATGACTCTTATCTCTTCACATGTTCTCACACAACCAACATGTGGAGAAAATTTTAGGTAATTAAATAGTTATTCAAAAAAAGGTAATGGTCTTTGTGATAATGAATAATGGAAAATATATAGCATGTGAATAACATAAATTTATGTTTAATCAACATAAATAAAAAATTCATGATCTAGGGTTAGATACAATGATCTTTATATTGAAAATCATATTTTATTATATCATTGGGGATAATTGTGATATAAATAAGTCCAAAAATCCTCATGTATATGTTGACATATAAAGAGGTAAATATTCCCCATTGAATTGGAATGAACACAGAGGTGGAGTAGTGAGAGATAGTAGTGGCTCGTACTTCTTAGCGTTCTGACCCAGATTTGGTCCAGGGACGTCCATCCAAGTGGAGGGTATTGCAATGCATACTAGTCGAAAGTTATATATCCAAAAGGGTTTAGATATTTCTGAAGTGGAGACTAACTCTATGATTTTACACAATTCCTTGAAAGGGTATGGATATTCTACCTATTCTGTCTGTTATTTTATCAGAAAATTCAGAAGGTTCCTCAATTGAAATGGTCATGAACTCCATACCTGGAGGGAGGGGAACAAGGATGCAGACTACCAGGCATTGGTGGATTTTTCAAGCACATTGGAGGTGTTTCTTCACACTAAAAGCAGTATCAAGGCAGAGGGGATCGACTTAATTAGGGGGGAAACACTCAGGCGACATTACATGAGGCTACATTAGTCTATGTTAGTGGTCAAGGAGGTTGATTGGTTGGGGGGTTCATGCTTCCTTTTTATTTCTTTTATTTTACTATTATCTCTCTATTAATAAATATAAAATGATGATGATGATGTTAATAGAATACCAATATACATTGTATCATATTGAGACCCAAAACATACCTTCATGCTCTAGAAGTGTCTCAAAAACACTCTAAATACCAAGTTCAACATATACAATACTTATGACCCCAAATTAATGGCCACTATGATGAGATTATTTGACACCCAACGAAATATTGAAAATATACATAATTTTCAGATAATTAGGATTGGATCAACATATTATTTTGTCAGTGTTCTCATATAATAATAGTTTTTACTCATATATCCAAATGGATACCTATGAATACCTTTATAGTAAGAGGTGGAAAACATCTGCTTGTTTAGTTGAAATTTTTAAACACACACTACTGGGTTCTTAAAAAGTGTAGGAACTTGTGAAAAAGTCAATACTATTCAGTAGCACACCAATACAGCTCAATGATGTAGAAAGATCCATGGTCACAATCATTGGAGATACATATTGTTTGAAATGGTGACATTGTATTCCTACACATATCTATATGGAATAATTTATTGTGATTTGGGAAGGAAAAAAATCTTATTTTGAGAATAATATTCCACTTTGAGATCAATGATCACATCTATGTTGTGTCTTACTAAATAACACTCCCATATAATCTATATCATATACATGATATATTCCTTATGTCCCACTTGAGTTGGTACATTTTAGGTCCCTCAAATGTATTTAATAAATATGTGGTACCATTGGTTAATGATCATTCCGCTGAGGAGAATATAGTAAAGAACATAGATCCTTGAGAGAATGTTATTTTAAAAAATATAGTTCAGCTGGTCAATGTACTATAGAGAAATCAAATGTTTTAAGAAGAAATGTGGGTTCTATAAGAGGTGATAAAACATAGTTACCATCAACTATTTTATTATGATAAAATATTATTTTGAGGTTGAAATTTTTAAGTGGGGGAAGGTTTGAATAACAAAAAAAATTATAAATAATATCTCTATTGAAAATTAATTGAATATCATATTATGTAATATAGATATTAATAAAACATGAAATTTTTTTGATTTATTTATCCTATCAGATTTAAAATACAATTACTGATCGAAACAGTTTATAACATGGTTGTAATATAAAGACCATATGATAAGTATAAATAGAGGGTTTTATAAAATCCAATCGATATTTACAAATATTGTGATGACCTCAAATAATATGATTGTACCCATAAATCCCATTTATCAGATATTTTTTATGGATATAACATCAGGTGAATGTATCCTTGTCTAATCCCATGTGAATATAAAATAATGAAAGCATTAGAAAACATAATTATTGAATAATTTCTAGCTCATTGGGAACATGTCACTCACAATGTCTGTCGAACCACACCATTAAAATCTCACTATCTTGCACCATTACCTTTGATATTTCTCTAGTCAGTTAATGGGACATGATTCTATACCAAATTAATTAAAATTATTATATTATATTTTAAATATAATAATTTTTATATTTAGATCTTATTGTTAATTTAAATATCATTTTTAATCTATACAATAAAACTAAACTTGTATTATTGGGTACAATTGATAATTATCACTGTAAAAAATCCAAATAATTTCAATATATTTATGTTTTTATTTTAAAAGAGTATATTAAAAAATTATGTAGAAAAATTAAATATTATTATTTGAATCAAATAGTCTAAATTTTCAAATGGTGAAATTTTTATATATTTCTTAAGATGGTCAAATTTTCTACAAAAATTTAAATACAATAAAAATATACATTGTGTGTTATGACATAATAATGAATTATTTTTTTAATAAACATTATATATTGTGTCCATGATTAAATATATTTTCCCTCTTCAATATTATTTAATTTTATGTTTATTTTATTAACTTAATAAATCCTTTTTCAACATGAATCTATATAATAATTTAAGGTTTTTAAATTATTTTTTTTGGATAATGCCAATAATCAAGAAAAGAATGTTTATTTTATTAATATTTTAATCCATTAATAAAATAATAATTAATACCAAAATAATTAGAATATATTAATGGGAAATACAATGGAAATGTTTTTGGTTTTTGTAATTTGATTATATATAGTCCAAAATCAATGTTTCAGGAATGATATATATTTCCCCTCCTTATTACAATATAAACCCAACCAATATCCAAATTTTTTATCAATAAATTTTTTTTGTAGGAAATTAACCTTCCTTCCCCAATCTATAGTTGTTCCACATTTCCCCATTGATCTCCCAAAGTTATTCTAAAGAAATTTTAGTCACACTGTCATGGTAAGAGACCTAATCCTTCTAATGTTTATTTAGGTATATTATTTATATTATTTCATTTATCATTATTTAAAAATTATGTAATATGATCTTCAATACCAACCATAGATCCCCTATAATGACTAAATTATTTTAGACCCATTCTTCATTAGTTAATGTATACCTCTAATATTTATTTACTCAAGATTTTCTGCTGAAATTTCACAACAATTTTTATTGAAAAACTCTTCTATAGTAAATACACATAGACATTTCATATCAATGAATATCAACATTATGAACATATACTACATGATTGAATGATTACATGTTTTTAGTCTACACTCCTCACTCATGTAATAATATATAATTTGGACTGATTAAGTTTTGTAAGATTATGTTACACACATTAGGATGAGAATGAAATGAAAGTGAAAGGTGCACCAGGAATTATATATTGCTCTAATGAATTGGGTAATGTTTAAGTCTCATGAGAAATAATGAGATGGATTATTGATTTATCCTAATCCATCATGGGAATTTCTCTACCATGATGTGTGGTATATTATCATTGACATATGTTTATGATGTAGTGTGTTTGGTTGTTGACACATTTCCCATGTTTTCATTTGGTTTACACGATATATAATGTCGTGTTGTTCATGATTATGATTCCCCCCACATTTATGACTCATTGATATGAATATTTTCTAAAAGAATTAGTTTTTTCATGATATTTCATGTTTATTCTGGTACTAGGATTTATAGCTCCGCTTTTCTTCTGTATTTCCACATTTTATCCCATGATTTTTTTAGTACGAGCATGATATTGATGTTTTCAATAAATAAGTTTTTTCTATTTTTAATATGTTATGTAATGTATCATCTTTCTAAAGACACTAGTCTTATTGATATATGGTATTATGTGGAATGTTTTGTAATAAATCCAAATTTAATATTTAATAAATATAGGGGTTGTTAATTATGCTATCAAAGGAAACAAATTGTTATTTATTGGAATTGGAATTGACCACAGAAATGAAAGATCTATTGATAAATATAAGTATATATAAAACATTCATAATTTTTTAAATGTATAGAGTATTTTTATTTTAAATAAAATAATTCTATTTATGGAAAATAAATATGGATGTCGCCCTAGTACAAATGTATATTTTGATGAAACAAGAGAACACCATGTTAAACATGAGTCGACCATGAACTAGGTCATAAAAATTTTCCATATTGAAAAGTTGGTTTGACAATCAATATAGATATAAATTATTAAATCCATACACTCAATATTAACCATTATTATGAAAACTAAAATTTCCCATAATGGTATATATTAGAAATTTTTATATGGATAACTTATATTAAATAAAAAATATTCAAATTTTATGAATTACTTTTAATTTATACTTTCTCTATTCAATGATAGAGGATTACTTTTATTGTTCTTTTTAGTTTTAAAATACTCTTCCCTCATTTCTCATTTTTTATATCTAGTTTCTAGTTAAATTATTAGTCGAGAAAACAACCAATGTGATGGGAAATGTGATGAGTGCTCTAAAAATATGCCCCACCAAGTGGGAGTGGGAATCAAAATAATTATGAAAATAGACATTATATTTACTCTTTTTATAAATTTATATTATATCGAGAAGAGTTTACAAATCCACCTTCAAATGAAAAATCATTAAATAAGTCCTTTATGTGGAAATGGCATCCATCGTTCAAAATAATATATAAACACTTAATCATGGAGAAATTGATCAATTAAATCCATAAGAACATTAACATAATTAAATGTTACAAGTAAGAGAATGTTATTCTATATTATTATAATATGGAGGGTGAATCTAATCAATGGTGTAAAATGATAATGAATACGAAATCTGGGGAATATATTGAAACAATGGGGTAGAAAGAATTCTTAAAATGGTTTTTGGTGAAATTTTTTAAAACACTCTCTGATATAAAAATAATTGTTATTTACATTACCTAATATCAATATATGATGTATCTAACTATAAACACAAGAAACAATCTAACAAAAATCACGATATAACTTTGTATTTTTCATAACCCATGAATGAAAATTTGACATCATATTTGGTGGTATAAACCATGGTCTAAGAAAATTTCTCATGATCTGAGACTCAGATAACTATGATGAAATTTTTCAATGTGTCAAGAATGTTGAAATGTATATTTGTTAATCTAATTCATATAATGGTTCGATGAAGTGGAATGTGGAGTTTAATTTGGGTTATCAAATGTATAAATCTAATGGTACTATAAAATTTCAACATCCCTCTAAACTAATGTGTCGAAAGAGGGACCGTATAAATTTCGTAATGTAGACAATGAAATTATTTAGATGTAATAATTAATGACACTATTAAAGATATTATCGATAGGAGAACTCTACTAAATTTATTAATGAATGAAATTGTACGATCCAATACTTTTCTTGGAGTCATCTTGGGTCTGTTTTCAGGTAATGTTTTTTGGTTTTTATGTACCTTTGTTTTGGAGAAGTGTCTTGGTGTGAGTTTGTTTTATTTTTTATAAAAAAAAACTAATTGGCAATGGTATGTAAACTGTTAGAGAAAACTTGTGTCAAAACTATTCCAACCATGCAAACTAGGATAGAGAATTCCTCACAGTGTTCACATTGTTTTCCCTAACTGTGTACCACTGCATAAAAATCTATGTATGTCGAATTATTTATCTAAATATCTATTTTAAAACCACAACCCTCCCCCAACCCCGAGACTCCAATATTTCATCCTTTTCTTGGGATGAAAAATTCATACGTGCTCCAAGATCCCTCTAGAGGGATTCAAATATGATTTAAACATCGTTCATTGAGATCTAAATATCAGATTGAAGTTCCAATCTCTTCACAATAAGTGGATTTCATCCCATTACTTGTCACATTATTTCATTTATCATTCCATGAGCTTTTCATGGAAGATCTCTATCATTTCCTTGTATCTAAACCTATGAATTGAGATCTAAATCTAAGATTGTGGATCTATATCTAGATTTTTAAGATCATGATATAGTTGATCTTAATTAATTGTTTTAGGCCTTTAGATATGATGAATGATAAATAATATTTTGATTCTCTGATTTTGAGGATTTATGTTGGGAAAACGTCCATCAATAAACCAATGTAGGTGGTCTAAATAAAACTCACATTATCATGGATTTGATATGTGAATGTGATTATATAGATTTTCTTGGTTCCCTTGATAATTGATTCCCTAAATTAGAGTAATTAAGAATATATAACTGACATGGAATTGATTGGTGATTAATTTATAATTGAATCATAGAAAAAACTATGGTGTAGCTCATATATATATTTATTTTGGTTATTTATTATGGTTTGAAATAGTTTACTTGAGATATTGAATTAATTTTGTTAAGATAATTAATTGGGTGAAATTAATTATGAAATATTTTTTTGGAAATTTATGAAAATTAATTATAAGAATTAGTAATGATCCATGATGTTGAAAAATGATAAATAATTATGATAATTAATTATTAAAAGTGAATATTTGATAAAGATAATTAATTGTGAAAAATTAATAGTAGAATGAAAATTGTGTTTATTTATTAAATAATTGATGAATTAATTAATGGGTTATGTTCTTTGTTTATTGGTGAGTTAACTAATGGACATTGAAATGTTTAACTAATCATTGGATAAGAAATGGAATGATGTGGGTAATTCTTGTCATTTAAATAATGATTAAATGTATTAGATTTTTTTGGTGCTTGACAAGGAATTCAAGATGATTAGATGATGTGACATAGGGATGGTGTTCCTCCCCATTAGTAATTTAATCATCAAATTAAGGGTGATAATTATGAAGTCCTATAATGAATGAAATATGGATAGTTAGTCATGTAAATATACAATGAATGAGATTTGGGTTCTTGACATGATGTTCAATCACAAATGAATTATAACAATTAATGACGATTCAAAGAGAAAACATGAATAGAAACTGAGCCTAATGTGATAAGTAATGATTAAAATACCATGTGATAACTGTTTAATTATGCATTGTTTTTTATGATTCTTAAAAAACATACACTATATTTTTAGTGGACAGGTTTTTGACATCGATGGTGGTAGAATGATAATTTTTTCTCACACCCTATTCGGGCCACCTACTCAGCACCTTAGTAGACATTTATTGTAGGACATGATGAGGGTAAGACCCTGGGATAGGTTTTTGTTTAGTGTTTGAGCATGGGATAGAGAACCAGATGTGGTTCGGAATCCTCTTGGGAGTATTTGTTTCTTTAAATTTAGTTTCATTATAGACACATGACATTTTCATTCTGATGTCATTGATTACCATTTAGTTGACTGTTGTATTTTATTGTTTTTAAAATCATATGACATGTTACTATTCTGGTTATTTATACGCTTTCGTACATGGTTTTTTTATTAATTCTATTGTTGTTTAGACTATGTTAATAGAGGGTATAGTCTCCATAATATTGACATACCAGACACTCTCTGCTTGTTGTCACCCTCAAGAATACGAGGAGGCATTCTTGAGTGAATGTACCTTACTGGCTTGGGGCACCATTGAGTGGATCCTGGGACAAGATGTCACAAAGTTTTATAACATGGGTTTTCAATTAATTCTTAATATTTTTTATAACTATTTTAGGAATGCTAGACATGTGGCTAGGAAGATTCATGTCATGTTAATGAGGTCATTCATGGGAGTTTCAAACCTGTGTATGGTGGAAAATCTGATTACTCAGGGTGGGATTGTTGTGATATTTGTTTTGTCATTGTAGTTGGATATTATTTCAACTTGGGTGATTGACTATTGGTGCGATGTAATATTTGTTTTGATAGTTGTTAAATTTTAATCTTTAGACTAAGGAGGACTGATACATTCTTTTTCTTAAGCATTCTAGGAACATCTGATAGTTTTGACCTGAATTATTCTATGCAGTCAAAGGAAAATTGGTTATGGGTAATTGATTGAACATGAACTGTTTTTCATTTTTGTGAGGGAGAAATAATGATGAAAAATTAAAATAAATTGGCGTTTAATGGGAACTTATATTTTTTGAAACGATTATGATAAATTTATTAGTTGTTGAATTAATTAATTTGGATAATTTGATTAATTAATGGTTGAATTAATTACTGAGAATGTATGTTCCCTTGTTTACCAAGACCTAGGAGTTGGATTGTTAAGGTTAGCGATTTGGCCTCATTGTTGACCATGTGGCGAGGAAAAGGGGGAAATAACATGTTGAAACTTGTTGTATTAGTTTATACCCAAGAATTGATTTTATAAGGTTACATTGTGAGACCTAAAACGTGTGTTTGGATTTATAGAGATATGCCACCATGATGCTTGTTGTGGGAGATACTGAGGGGTATGGACCAGAATGAACATCTAGATAGGGAGATTGAGGAACCATTGGTGAAAGATATTGGGGAAGGGGAATAGTTCTATGAAAAATTGTTTCATTTCATTCAATTCCTGGAGAGAGACATTGGGTGGTTTCAGAAAAGCATATCTGAATTGACAAGGGAGTTTCAACTACAACACCATCCTACTTTCACTAGATATGGTGGTACTGAGGGATATGAATTCTTGATTGAATTCATTGATATGATACATGAGAATTTGAATTCTCTGGTTGAGTCAAGGATTAAGCCGACTACTTCTATGCAAAGGGGATTAGTGAAACATTGGTGGGAAATTCATGTACGATATGGATAGACTGATGATATGTTATGGAAGAAGATTATAGAGAAGTTCTTGGAGCATTACTATCCAGAGACTTTGAGAAAATATTAGGCTTCATAGTTTTAGAACTATACCCAAGGAATCATGTACCTAATTTATTATTCCAAACATTTCACAGATTTATTGAGCTTTGATCCATCTTTGGAGGTAGATGAGGTTTTTTATGCATAAAGAATTCTAGATGAACATTGGTGTGAGATAAATTCAAAGGTAAATATATTTAGGTTGAAGATGTTATCATATGTGGCTAATCATGTTCTAATTTCAAAGGGGAACCTATATTATGTTTCCAGTAATAGATAGGTAGTTGTCACTTGATGATTAAGGAGTGTGTCTTCTGAGAGTAGGAAATGCTATTATGAGAACTTTAGTAAGGACATTGGAATAAATGGTATATGGATAAGAGAAATAGTTGCACTGGATCTTACTCATGTGATTTTTCAATATTGTGGTAGGTTGAGGCACTATCATACACATTTTCCTTGACTACCCCTGGAGTACCGATATTGGGGCAAGATGGAACACCTATAGATGATCTACATGAATAAGAAGCTAGATCATTCTAAGGGAAAATATTCTAAGAGTCAGAGTGTGGGAAGGGTTATTCTTCACCATATGGGTCTGAAAGCTAGAGCAAAATGGGAAGAGGCGGTAGAGGTAGTGGACATGGTGCTTCAAGTTAATGGAACCCATATCAATAGTGTGGTGCTACTCAAGGGAGTAAGACAACACCATAATGAAGAGGGGTAGGACTGTTGCGTGAAGTGAAACCCAGACTTGTGGAGAGCAAGGTTAGTTTATCGATGATGATATGTAAAATTCTAGTTTGTTCCCTATTAGGTAGTGATGTGTTAGATACTGGTGCCTCTCATTCATTTATATATGGAAATATTGTTAATCGTTTGATCCTGGAGTTGGAGTTTGTAAGAGGGGTGATGAATATCGATACACTTTTGGGAACACGGTCAGGGGATATCTATTTATTCAAGGAATTTTCATTAGAGATTGGAGTGTATCGTTTTCTTTGGGATATCTAGGTCCTTGATATAATTGGATTTGACCTAATTATGGGTATGGAGTACTTATTGACATACCAATCCCACTTAGATTATTACCAAATGAGAGTGACCTTTTGTATCTCCTATGGGTATCAAGTATGTTAAGCATGGATAATTGGACATCCATTGTGCTGGGCGATGCCAATTACACGGAAATTTGGAGAGCCCACATCGCATTTTGTTAGTCTTTTTCTGGATGATGGATGTGGAAGGCAAGCAATCCTTTCACTATTATAAAGACAGTTTCAGGATGTCTTTCTGGAAAACTTTTCAGGGTGTCTATTTGAGGGAGATGTGGAATTAACTATTGTGATCATTCCATGGGATGAGTCAATATCTATTCCACCTTATATAATGGAACCAACTAATCTTCAAGAGCTCAAAATGTTGTTTGAGTATATGGAGGATAAAGGGTATACCCATTCCAGTACTTCGCCTTGGAGATCACTTATTTTTATTGTAATGAAATTTGAAAAGAGTTTACACTTTTGTTTCAATTAACAGAAGTTGAATAAAATGATCGTGAAGAACTGATATCATCTTCCACACATCAATGATTTGTTTGACCATCTTAAGGGGGCTTTTATTTTCTCAATGATAGATCTGAGATAATGTTATTATTAAGTGAGAGTTTGGACCTCTAATATACTAGGAACAACTTTCTGATGCAGGTACAGACTTTATGCGTTTGATGTAATACCGTTTGGGTTGATAAATGCTCCATCAGTATTTATGTCCTTGATGAAAATGATCTTTCATTCATACATATATCAGCTTGTGGTTGTGTTTGTGGATGACATCATTTTGCACTCTTAGACTAATTATGATCATGCCCATCATATTGACATCATCATAGGTACATATAGAGAGAATCAGTTATATGCCAAACTATCCAAATTTCTGTTTTGGATTGACTTGGTAAACTTTTTGGGAAATATCATCTGGGAAGAATTTGTGGAAATGGACCCATAAAAAGTACATGCATTTGTTTCATGGGATAATCCCAACTAATTTTGGATATCCGATGCTTTTTACGATTATATGGATATTACAGGAGATTCATCGAAGACATTTATAAATTGGATACACTGCTTATAAGTTTTAAAAATAAAGGGATAACGTTTTATTGGACAGAATCATGGGATAATGCATTAAGGGAGTTGAAGAATAATATGGAATTGGAAGAAAATTTGATCTTACCTTAGTCGGGTGAGGAGTAAATGGTTTATTATGATTCTTTTGGGATCATACTAAGAGTTATGTTGATGCATTGGGATTGAATCATTGCTTAAGGGTATCAGTAGTTGTAGCCACATGAACAGAATTACCCTATACACATCCTCAAAATTTTAGTAATGGTTTACTATCTTAATTATTGTCGACACCATCTATTTGGTGAAAATTTAAGAGATTTTATGGATCAAAAATGATTGAAGTATATATTTTAATAGCATGACATGAATCTTTGGCAGCGAAGATAGGTAGTGTATAAGATGTCCTTTGATTTTGAACAGGAATATACACCCATAAATGGGAATATTATGGATAAATCATCTAGTAGGAAAACTCAGACTGAGATTGTATATGTATCGATTGTAGGGTTGAAGAAGAGAACATTGCAGGTGCAAATAAATGTGGTGGTTCAGGAGATTCAGGAGAGGATGACTCTGGTTTCTATACATATGGTGTCTACACTCTTGAGATGGATCATGGACATCCAACATCTGGATCTCTAGTGTATATAATTTGGGTAATGCATTGATGGTGGGAGAAACCTTATAACTCAGTAAAATGTAATGATCAAATCATCTATGTGAAAAATCATGCTAGTGTGCCTATGAGAATGTGAGAGGAACTCATGAGTGAATGTAAGGCCTAAAAGTGGGTGGTACATCTTAGGATGAAAAAAATGTACCATGACATACGATGATATTTTTCTTTTCCAGACATGAAAAAGGAGATAGTAGGTTATATAAAATATTTTTCATCTTCTAGCAGGTGAAGGAAGATCATCAACGACCTGGAGTCCTATTGTAGTCGTTTCCAATTCCTAAATGGATGTTGGATGGTGTGACTATGGATTTCATGGAAGGACATCCAAACAAACATAGGATAAATGATTCTATTTGGAAGGTTTTGGATCTAATAACGAAGGTAACACATTTATTTCATATTAGGGAAACCATTATAGTAAAAAAGTAGGTAACACTATATGTATGAGAGATAATTCGATTTCATGGGGTCCATAGTCTATAGTTTTGGATTTTTATTCAAACATTATTTCACGCATCATGCAGGGATTACAAAAGGTGATTGGTACACATGTTTTGTTTAGTACGACCTTCCACCCACAGAAAGTTGGGAATTCCAAGCGTCCCATACAAGTGATAGAATACATGCTATGAGCATGTTTGCTTAACATTGGTGGTTCTTGGTAGAATAACATTGATTTAGTGGAGTTAAACAATAAAAATATTTATCATGAATATATAAATAAGGAACATATGAGAAACTTTATGGTAGACATTTTAGATCACTTTTTGTTGGGCCGAGGTGGGTGAGTCATAGATGTTGGGATTAAGTCTTGTTCCAGAGATATTCGAGGAAGTGAAGTTCATTCAAAATCATATGGTTGTGGCATTAGAGTAGGCATACGTCGATTCATGATAGATGGAGATGACCCCTAGAGTTTACAGTGGGAGATAATGTATTCCTTCTGGTGTTGCCTTCATTGGGACACCAAAAGATATAGAGGAAGTCCATGTTGTCGCAACGGATTTTAAGACCATTTGAGGTTCTATAAAGAATCAGTCTAGTGGTGTACATAATATCCTGTCCATCAGAATTCAGTGTCATGCATGATTTTTTCCATTTGTCTAATCTATTGTGGTATCACCCTGATCCATATCATCTGATAGATGTGGAATACATTGACATCATGAAAGTTGCATCCTTTAAGTATCATCTGATACATGTGTTGGGTCATAGTGGGAATGTGTTACAAGGAAAGACCACATTGTTAGTTCATGTGTCATGGAACCATGAAATTTTTTTATAGTAAAAAATCATAATAGAATGATGACATGAGGGATCAATGTCTGAATATTTTTGACTCAAAATCATAGATAACTTCTGGAGTGCAGCATGAGGATAATCAGTTATATTGTTGGATATTTTAAAATCCCGACCATTTCCCGATGGCATACCATGTGAGATTTTAGGTACTTTTGAGGTTTTAAGTATATTTATTGGAGTAGAGGATTTTGGTGTGTTTGGGTGAGTTTTTAAGAAATCAAAACTAAATGATAGTGGGATATGCATGGTTTTCGCAATGTTTGAGGAATTTCATCACTCAATTGTGCCAACAGTACAAACATAGATAGAGAGGTCTGCATGGTTTGCACACTGTTTTAAAAATTGTGCGACTAATCTATGAAAACCAAGAAATCCAAGATAAGGAGGTCCAAAAATTTGGTGCACAGTTTTCCCTAATTATTCACCCTTGCCCAAGAAAAAGTTTGCGTGGAATTATTTATCCAAAAATCTGTTTAAAAACCACTAAAACCCCCTAAGACACCCATATTTTGACCATGGACCGGGCTTTATAAATCATTGGTGGCCCTAGATCCTTTTGGAATGATTCCAATGTGATTAAACTTTCTTTATTTTTTATTGAAATACATGATTGATGATCTTCTCTCTTACCAGTAAGTGGATTTAATCTCTTTTATTATCATATTATTTACCCTATCTTTTATTGATATTTTCATCGAATATCTCCACTTTTTCTATGGATATAAACCTATGAGTTGTTATCGTGATAAAGTATTGTTGATCTAGATCTAGATTTGCAAGATCTTGATCCAATGGATCAAAAAAAAATTTAGGCAATTATATTTGAAACCTGATGGATGATTTTGGGCCGCTCGGATTTTAGGGATGTCTATTGGGCTAACTACCATCAAGAAATAGAGGTGGGTGATCTAAATAAAACTCCCTTAGTGGTGGATTGGATATCTATAAACGATTTTATGGATTTTATATCTTCCCTTTATCATTGATTCCATAAATTAGTGTAATTAAGAATGTAGACTTTACTTGTGATATCCTTGGTGATTAATTAATAATAAATTCACTGAACAAACGAATAGGGTTTTCTAAAATAGATTTTTCTTTTCATGATTGGTTATGGGTTGAGATATTTTACATGATATATTGAATTTATTGTGATAAGATAATTAAATAGGGGGAATATTTATGAAATGGTTTTTGGCTATGTAGGATAATTAATTTTGAGAAATAATAATGTGAAATGGTGTTGATCAAAGATAATTAATTTGTATAATTAATTATAAAATGTTGACATTTGATATGGATGAAGAATTGTAAAAGAAAATATTTTGGACAGAGAATTTTGTCAATTGATTAATTAATTGAAAATTAATTAATGGGTTATGTGCTTTGTTAACTGTTGAGTTAACTCATGGAATCTGAATTGTTTATCTAATCATTAGATTAAGAATGGAATAATGTGGCTAATTTATGTGAATTAAATAATGATTAAATGGATGATCTTTTTTTGGTGTTAGATATGGTACTCTAGGCCAATTAAAAGTAGGGAAATGGACATGGTTTTCTACACCAATTATTATCCATACATGAGATTATGGGGTGATAGGAATTATGACCTACACCGAATGAGATATAAGGTGTTAGGAATGGTGACCAACACTGAATGACATTTAGAGTGCATGCCATTACGTTAAACACACAATTAATGATATAATTATTGATTATTCAAATGAAAAACATGTATTGAAATTGGGCATAATGTGATGAGTATTAATTAATAGAAAATGTGATAACTATTGAATTATTAATTTTATTTATTCGTTAATAATACGACATACACTACCTTTTGATTGGACTAGTTTTAGACACCATTCGTGGTAGCCTACTAAGGTGTGCTAACACCTTATTAGGGCTGCCTAATTGGAACCCGAGAAGACATTATTGTTTCATAAAAGGACATGGGAAGGACCTATGATATGTAACAGTTTGGGATTGGAGAATGGGAGAGGGAAAATGACATGTATTGGGACCTGTATGGGAGTCATTTTTTCTTCACTTTTAGTTTTGATGTAGACACATTACTTTTTCATTGTCCAAGAACGATTTACCATTCAATTAAGTATTATATTTTCTTTTTTTGAATATCATATGACATGGTATTGAATTGGTTATTTATATACTTATACACTTGGTCATTTTTTTATGCTTCCATTGAAGTTTTTATTCTGATAAAAGAGGGTATATTCACCCCTAGACTGACTTACCATATGCTCGCTGCTATGCAGCACCCTTTGGGATATGGGGATACATGCTTGAGGGAATGTGTCCAACCGGCTTGGGGAACTATTGAGTGGAACCTAGGTTGGGATGTCACTAAAAGAATCCAATTAACCCTCACCAAATTTTTCATTACATTAACTACATGGAACTATGGAACACTGCGAAATAATTCACTATAAAAATGGCTTTAGGGACAAAAAACAACCTCAGAGTTATGAAGGGAGATCTTTCTTCAACGCAATTGCATTGTTGGATTCCTAAAATATAGTGCTAAAAAGAACTACGATTATTTATTCTAGAATAGAATACTTTTTTAGATAATGTTTATTTGAATTCCATCATATCAAGAAATTTTAGTTGAACAATTCAAACACACCAACAAATATTGGAAGTAAAATTACCGATGAAAACGTAAAATATGTTGATTATTTCATCATTAGTATATAAATCCTCCCCAATCCAAATTTTTGGCCTAAATTTCCCAATGAACAACATGATAATATAATTGGTATAATTTAATTTAGTTCTGTGTATGGATGTTCATTCACTAAATAGAGACCACATAAATAACCATAAGAAGGAAACCACTCATTATATTACGAATCGTACTCTGAATCTATAAAAAATAATATGGGTATTTGAATATTATTTAGAACCAATATCTCAAACATGTATATTTTTTATTTTGTGAACGAATATCTATATGAAATTTTTGGTTCTATAGAAATGAACACATTTGAATTAAAGACCATTTTGAGGTAATATATTGAAGTGTTTATCGAGGAATTTTATGGTCTTCCCCATAAAAAAGTGGATTCATATTCAATTCATCCTATACATGTGGCATTACATTATCAAAGATTCTATATTTAATGAATATTGTGGAATATTTTTATATGATGAAACAACTATATTATAATCTAAATAAAGGGTTCTTATTCAAAAGTGCTTCACCATGTGGTCCACCAATCCTATTCATCAACATGAAGGATGGGTTAATGTTCCATTGAATAGATTATCATGAGCTAAAGATATCATTCTAAAGAATATTTATCCCCATCCCTTGATTTATGACATGTTTGGATATATATGTAAAGATAATTAATTATCCATGGTTTATCTAAAGTTGGGGTATTACCATATTAGTGTGATGTAGAATGATATTAAAAATACTACATGTTGAATAATGTACAGGTACATTGATTTCTTTGTAATTTCATTTTGATTCATTAATTCTCTATAAATAATCATGAATGAGAGGGATATATTAATTAAAGAATAGCTACAATTTTTTGGGTATATTTAATAGATTATATTCTAATATATTCCAAATTCAATGTGGATCACAATTAGAAAATGATCACTATAATAAAGAAATTATGAAAGGTAGTCTATATAAAAACTAAAGAAAAAGTGATTTCTTATTTTATAAAATCCATTCATGTGGAATATTATCACAATCAATGGGAGATCAATTGAACCTTTGACGATAGATTATATTTAATGATGGCTAAGGCCAACATATGTAATAGATATCCATGGTTTCCTGGGATTAGATGGGTATTATTGTCAATTATTGTAAAATCAATTATTATTTATAAACCCTATTAAAAGTATACCTCGTAAAGGAGTCATGTTTTAGTGGAATTTTTAATTTTAACAGATCTAAAATGTACTTTAAATGAGGCATATCTTTGTTCCTATACGGATACTTAACACTGGTGGAAAAAATTTCATGTTTTTAAATAATTCATTGATGAAGGGATTTTACTGGGTGTTAATGATATAAATTAAAAATAGAATTATTATGATTCATTGAAATTTGATATCTGAAAAACATAACTATATGTAGAAATATATAAATATGGATATAGTTATCATCACTTTAAATATATATAGGCATTATCTCATTTCAGATATGTGTGAAATATATACAGATAATAATCACCTCAAGTATGACATAATACAGAATGAGAATAATTTATTCAAATGAAGCTTGTTAAATTTTATCAATGGATATCAATGATCACTGAAATACCATTATAGAAAATTTATTATTTTAAAAGTTACATGAATTTGAAAGGATTTAACAATATTTTCATTCATTAGAATTCAAAAATATTATTAATTCAAAGAAAAAAAATGATGGAGATGGGAATCCTAAAAAAATAAAATTCACCAATCATATCACAAATTGATACTCAACCATACCCATTGTAGATGATAATGTTTTACAAAAGATATGACTTGGGAATTAAGAAAATATTATAACATATAAGAAAATATAACTCAATGGTCATCCATGGTAATGAAGGAGTTGGGAGATTTTGTTCATGATTATGTGTACCATAAAATACCATGTTAATAAAGGAGATGTTGGATGATTCACATAGATCAACCATTTTCATCCACTAAGGAAGAAGGAAGATGTATTATAATATAAAATAGAACTCTAATTGGAACATTAAAAAAGTTATATCATGTAATATGAATAAATATTTATTAACTTTATGCTAGTGACGGATGAACGAAAAAAATTAAATGAGATCATGAAAACATTCCCCATAACTACACCAAAATAGAAAAACATCACCAAAAATTTATCACAATTCTTCTAGTGAAATAAATAAGAAAATAATTCAATATGGGTTTTGATGGATCTCTTAACAAATACTAAACACTTCATTTTTCATTGGATAGGACTTATCATTCAAGCAACATGTAATGTTATACAATATTGAAGTGGTAAGGCTGCAGGGAATTCCAATATCGATTGTGTCATCTCTAGAAACAAGACAAACATATGTATTCTAGATGAGTCTCCAAAAACCTCTAAATAAAAAAATTCACATCATCAAGTCATATCAACCCAAAATAGAAGGCCAATCCTAGAATAATATCCAGAAACTCAAGAAATGTTTAAATCAGGATTAATATACATTATAGGATGATCGAATCAACTTATTCCCCTGGATGAGTTATCATATAATAAAATCTTCCACTATAGAATCCAAATGAATACATATTAATCCCATTATAGGAAGAGGTGAAGAACACCTGCATGATGAAATGATGTTGGGGAACACAAACTGTTATTTCTAAAAATTATTGATATAATATTAGAAAACACCATGACCATTTATACCCACATCATGGATTTTTGGATCTAGAAAAATAATAATGATTATAATCATAGGTGAGACCTAAAGTTTGATGTTAGATTAATTTTGTTCCACTTTGTATCTCCAAGGAATAATGTAATGATAATTTGGAATGAATTGAATATTTTTCCAAGAGACACATCTCCCATTATGATCCTAGATCGCATCCGAGCTATGACAAATCTACTAGAACTCCAACCTAAACTATCTCAAGTACATGATATATTCAGTATATTATTATTGATTATATACATACTAGACCCCTCAAATGTATATAACCTATTGTTTTCACCATATAACTACATGATATTAAAATACATATACTTTAAATTATTTTTTAATGATACTTAAACCATTATAAAAAATAGACTCCAAAGCCTTATTAATTTATTCTAATATAAAGTTTCAATAAAATATTCTATGTTGGGTAATGATATTCAATTTTTCCATAATGAACATCCTATAGTGAAATTCAATATAAAAACCATTCCATATAACCTAGGGAAAGAAAACATAAGAAAATGGTTAGATCAAATTCCTAGTAAGGGTAAATAAATTATTTAGGCATATCTTAAACATAATGGTATGATAACATTGTCATATCAATTGAAAATCATTTCTTGTATATAAAAGATAATAATCATGTGACATGGAATAAATATTGGTAGTAAATAATACATGAATCATATGATATTAAAAAAACATGAACCATGTGATCGTATCATTGGAATACAACATAATATTTATGGTAAATAGGTAATCATGTAATATCAATCCTTATATGTCAATACCATCCACAGAAAACATATCGGGGCACTTGTAGGAGAACTACACCTACTATGAGGAAGATATAATTGTTCACAAGCATTGTCATTTACATGTAATTGATCATGTTACCCATATTTCTATAGTGAATTAGTTTTCGACATCTTCCCATAGCATATCTAGTTTACCCATATTCTAATAGGGAATCCAGTTTGAGAATCTTCCTTCTATGGATCAGATTTCCCAATGTCTGAGAGTGGATTAGGTATCCCCATCTTCTATAGTGTATTGGGTTATCATATATTCCCATTAAATCTTGAGATTATTCATAATCTATAGTCGATAAATATTGTAAACATGAATCCCATCGTTATATAATTAGATATAAATCTATACACAGTGCATTGAATGGATATATAGGTCTCACTAGTCATATAATAAAATCATTCACTCTTGTTCCTTATAATAATAAAACATTCATCATATCATGATTTATAAAAATAGTTGTTTTACATAAACATCTTATCATAACATATCAAATAAAATGGTCATCATAAGAATTTCATCAAATAAGGACATATGGATAAGCGATAGTTTTCATATTCATTTCCAAAAATCATTATCTATGAAATGAAGTGGGTTTCAAAATAATATATCTCATGGAAGAGAAACATGTATAGTAAATATTGTTCAATTAAAAAATAAACCAATTAGGAAATAATATGAATGGTATTATTGGATACCCTACCCAATGGATATTAAACTAAAAATAATAATAAAATGTGATATGGATTGTTTTTGAAATATCACATGAAACATTTTTAAGGGAAATATACATTCATTGATAATTCATTTCATAAAACAAATTAAATAAATATTATCTTATAATAAAACCAATAAAATTTCAATTAAAACATTAATTTAAGGAAATATTATTTTATTATTTAAATTAACAATTTTAAAATTCTAAATCATATTTCAAAAATTTTCCCTTCAAAATATACACGAGAACATTTATATGAATATTGAAAATATTTTAAAAATAATTTTATTTGAAATAATACTAAAAACTCCAAATGAATCATTAAAAATATTTAAAAAACTATTATTCATCCAAACTTATTTAAAAACAGAAAAATCTTGAATTAAATCAATTTGAAAAATAAACATCCCTGCATAATTGTAGAGTAATCTGGAAATCATTTTCAAAACCATTTTCCTTGAAAACATATAAAATAATTATGAAAACTTATATAAAAAATTTCACATGAAAGAATATAAAATATAATTAAAAACGATTTGAAAAAAAATTAAGTTATAACATGAAAAATAATATTAAAAATTGGGAAGTAATATTTATAAAAAAAATATTTTTGAAAACCTCTTTAGAAAACATAGTTTTGATAGAACACGCATTTTTGGACGAAGAGAGTGATAAAGTAATATTTTTTAAAAACATATTATTAATTATTTAAAGCACCAAATAGGTGAAAAATAGAACCTTTACTTGTATATGAAATTAATAAAATGTGGATAATAAAATTAATTATATTTCATGAGATATTATTTATAATATTTCATTTACAGAATCATAATTTTAAACAATCTCAATAAATGATGAGATTGTAGCAATAAAATGATATCAAATATCTAATATTGATTCATAATAAAATTGAAATCTTAAAATTAAATTAATATTAATATATAATGAAATTAAGTATATTCATGATATAACAAGTCAGATGTAGTATGTACAACTCATGGAAAAATATAGGTGCATTATATATCATGGGTCTCAATGAATGATGCATTAGGGGAAAATTAAATTACAAATTTGAAATCCTATGAAAAAAGTCCATAAAAATATCATAAATTAGATATGAAAATTTACAAAACATTAATTATAATGATAATTATACCACAATATATTTGAAATTTGAGGCGAACATGCCACGTGTCTCAAAAAAATGTGAGACCAGAAAACCCTTACCTTATGTCTTGATTCTGATCATTGTCATATAGTACTCATGTATAATAATTATAATTTTATTATATTTATATTTTGTAACAATATTTTTATATATGATTCCAAATTTTATTTTATTATGAATTTTTATTAACCAATTAATAACAACTCAATGTTAACATTATGCTTTGGGTATTATCTTCAATATTTTCCATAAATGTTTTGAATTTTAATTTTGCATAATGTTAAATAGATAATGGTTTTCTTATATATAGAATATAAAACATGATATAAATATCATATATATTCCATATATAATTATTTTTAATATTATTTTAAATGATAGAATTATGAAACAGAATACACTATTCATGGAGATAGTGGGCTGGACATACCCTGGAGCATTATTTCCATTTTATTATTGTATAGAGAGAATGAAATAAAATTATATATATATAATAATTAAAAAAACATATTATGTTATATATATAAAATAAGTTTACTAATACCATACTTAATACAATCTATGTAAAGTGTGAATGGATCACATCTCATTGGGATTTGGTTGTCCACAGTTTGACAAATGATGTTATCATATATACAAAAAAAATGAAAGAATAATTGTATGTTTTATGTAATAATTAAAGAATAAAAAATACATCATAAATATAAAAAAACGTATAAAAATATATTTTCTTTCTTAATTCCCAACAATGATAGTTTATAACGGAAAAATGGACAGCATCATTACGTGAGGTGATAGTTTTTCATATAAAAAAGACTCCTAAGATCATTGACCATTATATTAAATTGTGTGTTAGTGAATGTAAAAAACACATAATTACTGAAAATATTTATATTTATAGAAATAATGTACTGATAAATGTATGGAATAAAAATATTTTAGTTTATAGAGATGAAAAATAAAACAAGAGAGTTTATGGATGGATGTGACCTCTAATTTGGTAACTCCTCTTTTTGGCACCACCAAGATTTGATTGATTTATTTTAACAAACAATAATGATTATATGATACCATTATATATTATGGGAATAGATTTTAGTAGAGTTAAGATGATCCCAATGTTTATGTGTTGATAATTAGTGGGAGGGGTTACTTCATTTTTATAGCGGAGGAGTGGAATTATTGTAAATTTATTAAAAGGTTATTCCACCTATCATTTTCCAATAAAAAAATAGCTCTGATTATGATAAATATATATATATATAGTATTATATAGTCAAACTATTTCCATCCAATGTATTTTATACAATTTTATAGGTTAATCGTAATATTAATTATAAGGTTTAGTCCTTTATTAATCTAATATTTCTCTTAATCAATATAATAAATTTAATTTATTTCACTAATATATTTTTTCAAAATCTATGTTTACTATCAGTAAAATTTTGAGTTATTGTAATTCCAAATAAGTAATACTTATTTAAATATTTCAATAACAAACTTCTTATCAATTAAATTAAATATAATATCACCGAATGGATGAAAAAGCATGTTTTTAAAGTAATAAATGATAAAAAAAATTGAACTATTTTTATATAAAATTCTAATGTAAAAATTGATAATATGAATTAAATTAGAGTAATTTTGGAAAAATTGAACCAATTAATCTGTTAACAAAAAATGAATCACAATATCACTATATAAATAATTTATGTGAAAAGTAGTTTTTAATTAGAATTTGGTATTTTTTAAGATTCATCAAAAAACGAAATATTTATAAAAAAATACTAAAAATATACAAAATATAATATTTATATTTTTAACTAAAAAATAAGTTCATTTTTAACTAAAATTTATAAATGTTTCCAAATTTATATTTAATATGGGTTATCTATCAAAATGTTGTATAATTTCTATTTTTAAACATATATTATTATGCATAATATTTGATTTAGTATTATAAAATTTTAATGAAATATACTAGTTAAGTTTTATAAAATATTAATTAAATTTATTATATATACATATTATTGGAAAAATAGTAATTTTTTAGTTTATTTTATTGATATAAATATTTTCCTCACATAGAAAAGTAGTTTTTTTAGAAAATTAACTTCTTAATTTTAGAATAGTTTATAGAACCATTTATACTAATTTATGACTAAAGGATTCATTTATTATCCATATATAAATCATATTTTTACAATTTGGATAATATTACTTGTCACTTATATTCCATATTATTGGTTTTAGAGGTAATAATATTTTAATAATCATGTTCATGTTATATTGTAGTTCAGTAAAAACTCACCCTTTCTTATTACACAAGAAATTTAAGGTACTCATAATTATTTATAATAGAAGAAAAACACAGTGTTGTGTATAGTACACATTAATATATGTGATGATTTTGAAACTATATTTAATTAGTATTACATATAACACATTCCAAACATAATAGTTTAACAAAATACCATATATATTTTTCTATGAAAGTTAAAATATCAAAAATATTAAATTAGTTCGAAAAAACATTTCAAAAAATTTCACTATGTTTCATTATACCCCCATTAAAAATATTTTCCCCAATTAAATTCATCTAGGTTATGAAGATTTTAAAACATGAATGTTCTTTTCATTTAAATCATAATCATACAAAACAATCTTAAAACTTATATTATATATTTTGGAACTATAACAGCTACATAATTTACTCATATCTATGTATCCACGTAGAATAACAGAGTTGGAATGTTAAAAAATGGAAATGGAAGAGAAATCAATCTATCACATTCTGATAGAGTTTGAAACTGAATATTGTTTGGAGAATGTTTTTAATCACAAGTACATAATTATATGAAGATCTAACAAACTATTTTATTTATTAAAAAGGAATGTACAAGGATAAATTATTTTGTTCAAGAATATTTTTTAGTAATTATATACCATTTTCATGAAAATACATACTAACATTATTTAATGATAACCATACATATTTTTTTCCTTAATCAACATTCAATTCATCTCTTATCCTATTAAATGAAGGTGAATTTTTCCTTACTGATGCATTAATCGTTCATGAGATCCATAAATTGATTTATAGATCATTTCATCAATCATAATCACATCAAAAATATAATTAAAATATCCAAATTTTCATAAATCCTCATGTTGTGAGATAATGCATTATTCTCTAAAACTCATCATAATTTTAATATAGACCATTTCATTAATTGTTTACCTTATAACCCTTGTCAAAGGTAGAAGTCCAAAAAAATAGAAATATTGTCACATAATCTACATAATATTGATCCCTCATATATCATAATGTATCTATTTTTTTCACATTCAAAACAAGTGGATACCTTCATCGTATATTTTCATGAAACAATGTAAAAAAAATATTTAACATTAATTATTTTCAAAATCATTAATTCTTGCTTATTACAAATATAACAAGAAATATTCCTAAAATACAAGATGTTGAATGTTAATCCATAAGAACATAGATAATATATTCATAAAATATATTATCATTTATGGGGTTAAAAATAACATCTAATTTATATAATTTAAATCATTATAACATTTTCCATATAGTATGTACTTCTCTCATCCATATAAACATTTTATGGGGTAACTTCCCATCATTTAACCATGACATTAAATAATTTTTCAAGACCATCAATATCTTTTAACAAATTCATGTTAATAATTAATTGAAAAAATTCTATAAAAACCATTATATACATCATGGTTCTTATAATATATTCATTGAATTCAAAAATAATATACCCTTCAATAAACTACCTTTATTATTAAACATTAGTCAGGATTCCTTAAAATATTCATTAACTCTCCATTCGTAGAGTAAATAATATGAATCATGTGATAATTATCCTAAAGCTAAATATTATCATGATTATTATTTTTCATGTAAGTAATATATAATGAAAATCCTATTCCATTCACATTTCATTCTCATAAACCATATCTTTAGTACTATAACCAACCATTGTACCACCTTCTTACTTATTTTCATGATATTTTTAAATAATAATAGATTTATATAATGCATATAAATTCCACATATGTATCATTAAATATTTAAAATGTTCCTTATAGTCCACTCTTCTGATGAAAACAAGAATACATTATTTGATAATGATTTATCATAATTTAAACCACTTAATCATAAAAATCACTTAAACGATGTGTAGAACCTAGCATGAAATAATTAAATCTATGAAAAATTATTGCTATATATGTTAATTCCTAGAAAAAATATATCTAAATATTTTTGAAGTTTAATAATGTCTTAGAAAAGTTTTAATTCATGTACCTTGGGATTGAAAAACTATGTGGGGAGAAAGGCCCATTGTTGTGTACCAGGTTATACTCGGTTAAGGAATAATTCAACTTGTTAGTGTTATTACACCAAGATACACATGTTCCAAATTGACACCAACTTATTGTATAAATATATGTATGTATTTATAAGAATCCACTCGGTATATCCTTTGAAAAAATTATAGGATATTTTTATTTACATTTCCTCATCAACAAGCTTATCATTAGTGGCATCACTAGCCATGTCCAAAGAAATATAATAGGGATATCATTATAATTTTCTCAAAAAATATTCCAAAATATTAACAAAACATTATCTTTGATAACAACTATAAAAATATATGATTAACATAAATAGAAATTATATCATTTTTTGAATATATAGTACATTACAAACATAGAATTCCAAATACTATATTAGATTAGTGACTTTGAAAACTAGGAATAAATAATTCTATCTCAATGATATATCATTAATGTTTCCCACAAATATATTACCCTTAAGTAATTATACATAAATCACATACATCATAATTGTTTCAATATATCATATGATATGGGTGATCATGAATGGATATTAAGATTAAATAAAGGATATTCATAGGAATCTCATGAATAGAAGGGTATTTGATCATGAGAATAACAATTTAATATCATATAATCTATATCTATGATCAGAATAATAATTCATGGAATATGGATATTAAGTCTATAAGACATGAGTCATAAGATAATAATGTTCACAAAACATGTTAGGATATCATAGGAATAAGACGTATGATTTATGAAAAACCCATAAACCATTAATATGATTCCCTTAATGTGAATTATCATTTCAAAAAACTAATTAGGGATCTTCACGGGGACTATACCAATTGGGTGGGACACACCACCATCCCTAGTCACAGTCACTTTCGTATAAGTGATCTTGATTTTTCATCTTCCCATAATAGATCATGTTCCCCATATGTTCATGGTTGATATGGTTTCCAAATCTTCCAATAATTGATCACGTTTTCATAACATCCCATATTATATTTATTTTTTTATCTTCCGCCAGTGGATAAGGTTTCCCCATCATTCCATTGAATATTCAGTTCCCCCACTTCTACCATTGGATCGAATATCCCCATCATTAATAACAGATAAATAAAATTTAATTTAATCCTATCATTATATAGTTAGATATAAATCCTTACACAATGAATTGGATAGAGAAATATTTACCACACATCACTTAATAAAATCATTCACACATGTTATATTAGACAATATAATTTTTATCATATCATAACCCCTAAAAATAGACTGGCTTCAAAAAAATAATATTATATTCCATGAAATGAAATGGCTATCACATATATTTCATATCATAATAACATATGGAAAATATTTTTGTTCAAAATCATTTCATACAATAATAACACATGAACAGAAGCCTGTTTCAAAACTATATAACTCATGGTAGGGGAACATGTGACATAAAAATCATGATACTAAAACAAATGAATTTCAAGAAAACATATGAATGGTTTTTTAAAACCATGTCCAATATAAGATAAAATTATAATAATTTATGAAATATTATATGTAGAATTACATTTTTATATAAATTGAAACATTTATTAAAGATTATATCCTTTTAATGAAAATCACACTTATAAAAATATTTCCAAAATTCAATTATTTTAATAAAATAGTATCAATTTCGTTTAAAATATTTATTATGGAAAATATTTTTTCATCTTTAAATAAATAATTTAAAAAAAAATTTATCTTGAAAATTATTTTTTAAATAGGTTTGAAAATATATAAAGGAATAATGATAAACCTGAAAAATTTTATATTCTTAAAAACCATAAAAACTCATAATGAAAACATGAAAAACATTTTAATTGAAAAAAAATTTAATATCTAAAAATAAATCATGAAAATATTTTGGAAAACAAGTCTGTCAATACTAATAAAATAAACATCAAAACATTTTTTTAAACCATTTTCCTTAAAAAAATATAAATAAATCTTCAAATATAATGGAAAACCAAGTTCCTTGAAAACATATAAATGTAGAATGGAAAAATATTGAATCAACTATTTCCTGAACTTGAATAAAAGCATACTTTAAATAATTAAAACACTTTTTATACATAAAATTTTTAAAACTTTTTTAATAAAATCCTTTTTAATGAAAAATGATTTCCATTTGAAGAGGGAGATAAAGTCATATTTTCATAAAAAAAATATTTATTGTCTTATGTACCAAGTGTGGGAAAATTATAATTTCATATACATACCAAATAAATAATCATAGTTAATGAAATATAATTAGATTTTGTGAGATATGGTTCAAAATGTTGCATTACTGTCACTATAATCTTGTACAATATTGATAATTGATGAGATTGTAGCATCAAACAGTAACATATTAGGTAACATTGAATCATAATAAAATGTATATAATAATATTAAACAAGACATAAAATATCATGAAAACAATAAAAATAATTATATAACATGTAAACGGTAGTATATATACATAATTGAAAAATATGGGTTCATAAAATTAAAAGGGACTCAAAGAAGAAAAGTTGAGGCAAAATTACAATACTAATTTGGTAGATTACGATACATAAACTCTATTATGGAGAGAAAATAGAATGGATATTTAAAATAACCTAATTTAATTATATGAATCATTTAATATATCAATGTGAAGTATACACACCACATTTTCGAGATACAAGGAGAACATGGAAGTGTCTCATAGAAACTAAAATTGAGATGAGAAAACCCTTACCTTAGGTCTTGATAATCATCATAATCATTAAAATATCAATAATAATAAATATATGTTTATTATAAATCAATTAAAAACAAAGTATTATTAATAATTTGATATATGAATGGACTTTGAATTTATATTACCTATTATTTAATAATTCCATGTTGATGTATTGTTTCAGATAATATACGCATTTTTCATATATGATTTTATATTTTTTGTGGATAGTAATACTTATAACATGATATAATTATATAAATAATGTAAAACATGAAAAACATATCATATATATATATTGATTATAAAAATAGTTATAATAATCCATAAATGATAGAATAATGAAATGGACAAGACAATTCATTGGGACGGTAGTTCGTACGTACAGATGAATGTGGTTTCTATTGATTATCAAATTCAAAAAGTGAAGGAATATTATATATATATATATATATAATAATATTCTTATAATTATTATTTTATATATATCATTTAATTTCATTTATCCCATCCTTAACTTGTTAAATGTAATTTGTGAATGAATCACATCAGTTAGAGTAGGTGGTAGTGCACACTTCCAAAAACAAAGTTATCATATTTACACAAAATGGGAAGCAGGATGTTATGTTTTTTATGGTTATTACATATGAATAAATATATAATGTGTATAAAATTTATTATATATAAATATACTTTCCATCACTATTCTCACTCAGGATAAGTGGTGAAGAAAAAAGAAAATCATATTTTCGTGAGACTATTTTTTGTTGAACATAATAACGGTACGTTTGTTACCCATTATATGGCTCTTTTTTTTAGTGATGGTATAACCCTTATAATTTCAAAATATTAGTCTGTTTATAATAAATATATTATTATAAATTTATGAAATTGTAATATTTCATTTTATAAATTATGAAAATAAAACAAAGGACCTTGAAGAAGGATGTTAACTATAATTTTGGTAACTCGTCATTGTTTTAATCTAACTCCTTCCTTTGATTGATTTTTTAAAAACTGTGGATTATAGTATTTTTATGGATTTTTAGATTATATTTTAGAATATGTTTTCTAGTAAAAACTGACTGAGAGATGTGAATAATTGGGAGGGGTGAGTGCTTTTTAATAGTGGAAAAGTGGTATTATTTTGAATTTTTTTAAAAGGGAATTCCTCCCAAGTTTTACTTATAAAATGTGGCCCCAATAATGAAAGAAATTATAGAAAATGGAATATATGATCAAAATATGAACATCCAATATATCTATGAAAACACTCTGGGTCATTTTTTTCATTCAGTTTGACTTTTAGTCCCTTGTTAATCAAATATTATTCTTAATCATTGTATCTAATTTTAATTACATTCACTAATATTTTTCGGTCAAATACTAAGATGAACTAATTATAAATTATAAATTATTCTCATTACAAACATTGATTCTGTTTTCCTTAATTGGAATTACATATTTTGAATATATTATTTGAATTTAAATCTCACAAATTGGAAGAAAACATGGGTTTATGTAAAAAATGATCAAAATCATGAAATGTTATTAAATAAAATTTCAATGTGAAGTTGGTAACAATGAAGTAAATTGAATTAATTGATAAATACTGAGGTAAATAAAAATTAAAACCAAATTTTAAATTAATCTATTTATATAAATAATATAGTAAATGAATTATGTTTTAATTATTTTTCTTAATTGTTCAATAATCACCCAAAAATTAAATATTTCAGAAAAATAAAAAAACATACCCAATGCTTATTTTGATAATTTTATTTCAATAAATATTTTTTTGAATAAATTTTTAAATGTTTCATCATTTTGATATAAAATGGGTTTTCCATAAAAATGTAATAAATATTAACCATTACAAAAAATACATATATTTATTCATAAAATTTGATTTATTCTTATCAGGTAGCTGTAAAATATATTTGATCAAATTCAAAAATAGTTACTCTATATATTCTGTATAAAATTTATTGATGATGCTAATTAATGGTTTATTTTTTAATATATTATGAAAAAAATAGTTTCTTTGGTATAAAAATAATTTATTTGATATGAAAATTCATCATTTTAAAATTGTTCATCCATTCAGTTAGACTAATTTAAAACCAAATTATTCCTTTAATATACATGTGTAAATAAAATTTTATGTATTTAGAAAATAATTTTTCAATCTTCTATTCTGATGCATATGTGGTAGCTATAATAATATTTTCATAATCATTTTAATACTATAATTTAGTACTGTAAAAACTCAACCATGTATGTTAGAAAAGCGATATAAAAAACATGAAATTTTGTGTAACACAATTAATACATAGTGTTGAGTGTATCACATGATTATTTATATTTTTTCTGTTGAACAAAGTTAACATAGTTTTTCATATGTTAAAAAAGAAATCATAGTGTATTCATAACAAAAAATATATTCCGTTTTTCTTAAAATGTATGAAATCAATATTTTTAAATTAATTATAATAAATAACATAATCTTATAATGTTACATACTTTTGTAGAAAGATTATTCCTAGGAGTTGAATCCGTGGAAAATCATTGATCACAGAGATAAATTATAATTAAACAAGGCAATTAAAATAGTGAAAGTGTAGTTTAGAAACCACACGTTTAATGAAGAAATGTGAGATCTAGAGGAGCTAATGAAAAAAAGTTACCCTCATATATTTTAGCATATTAATACTAAATTTCAAAATTGAAGTTTCTGAAGGGGGGACAGTTGTAATGACATATAAAATTATAAATAATATTACACATGAAATTTTATTAAATTTCATTTTTTCTAATGTGGTTACAAAAAATATATGCAGTCCTTTGATTTTATTATATCCCATAAGATTTTAAATACCCTCACACCTCATAAATATTGATTATATATATTTTCAATAGTTATTTAATCATTAGAATAAATAAATTATTTAAAAAATATACAATTTAAAAAGAGAAAGGATGTGATGGCTTCAACCAGTAGGATCATAACCTATGAATCTAATTTATCATTGATTTTTAAGGATATTTTATAATTGGAATTTTACTTTGACAAATCCCATGTTTATATACAATAACAATTGAATGATTGAAATTTTTTGGGGGAGTTCAATTTCATTGAGATAATAGCCCAAATCATGTACGACGAACCACCCCATGAAAATATCGCCATATCAAACATTACACGTATAGAGTTTTTGGGTGTATTAATTGTATATGTATCAGAAACTAATAATTAGAATATTTATAATTAATATTCATTAGAATAATTTTTTAATTACATTTTATAATTATATTCTAAATGATTTTTATTTTTATAAAATAAAATAAGTGTTTATGTTTGGGTAATATTCAAATTCAATATGTAATTTATTTTGATTAAATTATCGATATTTGAAATAAATATTGTTTAATTCAAATAATATTATTATATAATATTTATTTGATATAGATTTTCTTATAATGTATGATTTAACAATATATTTTTGAAAGGTATTGAAAACCGATATTATAAAAAAACTCAACATTTACAATAAAAGTATTTTATTATTTGAAAATATTGAAATTAAAATTTTTATAAATTTATTTTGGTAGAAAATGTGTGGGATCAAAATGTCAAAACAATTCAATAGTGATTTTTTAATAATTTTCTGAGACAAAAAGTTTTTAATCTAAAAATTAAATAGAGTATAAATATATTATGTGTATTATGACATCATAATTAACTAAATACGATTTAATATATATTATATAGGGCTTCTATGACCAAATATATGTTTCCCACATATAATAATCATATTTTATATATGTTATATTAATTCCACATAGCCACTCTGAAGACTCAAAAATATATAATACATTTTATGGTTTTAAAATGCTTTCATTAAGAGAACGACTGGCGTCCATATAAAAATTGGTATTTTTAATTTTAGTTCTTCCTATTTCATAATAAGATATATCAAAACCACCCGTTTTATGTATGAAACCATTTGAAAAACCCATGTAATGATATTTGTTTCTAGTTTATTATTATATAGAGTCAAATGTCCATATTTGATAATTGATAATGAATTTTACTCTTATATTCTATACACACCCAACCAATATACTATTTCACAGCACTCAATATACATGTACTCATCTTTATTCTTTACTAATCTCTCTATATTCTGCCAAGATTCCCAAATCACCCACAAAGTTTGGGTAACACTTTCAATTTAATTGATCCTCCGATTTATATCTTTATTCAAATATTTGGATTCAGTTATATATTTTATCATTAATTCCTAATGTTTGGATATGCTTTAACATATCCCCCTTACATCCCTTATGATTTATAAATGAGGATATCACCCATTCACATTCATTAATCCCATCCATGAACATTTATTCTCCCCCGTTATTATGTAAGAATTTATCCTCTATTTTCAATTCTAATCTTTTGTGTAGTGAATACCCATAGTCATTTTATATCATGTTTGTTCACCATTATGAAAATATAAATCATTATTGGGAATATAATTTATTTATTCAACACTTCTAGACTATGTAATAAAATGTTATTGTTAATGTAACCATGGTATATGATTTATATGGATCACTTACGCATGATAATGAAATGAATGTGATAGGTGCACCTAAAATTTTATAAGGCTCTAACAAAATGGGTATTATTTTTGTCTTATGATATTTCAAGAAATGTATTATAATGTGTTCCTAATCCATCTCAATACTTTTCCCATCATGTTATCTATACAGTTATTATTATCTTATTTTAATGATGAAAGGTTTTGTGTTGTTCCCACATTTCCCATGTTTCATTTTTGTAATCTTGAAATATAATGTCATATTTTTCATGTTTAAGATTATTATTCTTTTTATTCCCATTTCATATTCCTAATGTATTTCATGTATTTCATTCTTCATGTTATTACACATTTTTTCCTTAATGGGAATTATAGATCACACCTCTATTATATATGTCCCCATGTTATAGAATCATTTTTTAAGTACGGGGATGTTAAGGAATATTACATTAATAATATGTATTTACTATATTATTTAGTAATGTACTGTTTATAATTAGCAAACACATTGGAAATATTGATCTTCTAGGTTTTATTATGTTTTAATTTATGTAAGAAATTATGAATTAATATTTAATTAAGAGAAAAATTGTCAGATTTAATGATGAATATTACACGATTCTCTAATATTTTACTTTATTAAATTCATGTGTACATTAATAGTCAATATTGATTATTATTCTATGTTCTTTTTCAGTTTATCTTATTTTTTATATCCCTACAATTATATTTTATACCATTGATCAATTTTACTTTAATAAGATCTTCTTAATTACTCTAATGTGACTACCCCACTGTAGTTTTTTGGAGTTTATTTAAAGGATTAATCGATGTAGGATTTGGGATGTTTCTATTTGGAATGGTTCAATGGAGTACATAATGATATTAATTCACTTTACTTATATAATTAAATAAATTATTTCTTTTTCATAATAATTTTTTTGGATGATGGATTTTACTTCCGCCCATTGTGTGAAAGACACTATAAGTGATAATTGGAAGGAAATGACTTATTTAAGGTATTATTCGAAAATCAAATCTATCTCTATTTCTTCAAAAAAATGTATTTTAGGTTGAGAATATCACAAAATTTTGGAAAAATAGTTATGAAAAAAAATTAAAATATTATGTAAATTATAAATCATATAAGTTTTAATAGAAATAAATTACATTTCTTGGATAATGTATATTTAGCTTCACACTGAATATAATATTTATAAATCATATATTTTATTTGATAAATGTTTTTCATTTTAAATAATTCAATATATTTTCAAAAATGAAATTATGCCATAGACAACAACATTCAGTGTACTAATGTTATTATGTATTTATATAATTCCCAAAAATATACACAATAATTAAATATCAATATTTTAAAAAATATAGGCATGAAAACTATCTATGAACATGTGCACCATATGAATCATATACAAACAAAAAACATGACTGGTTGAGGATAAATATTTTTACACAATAATAAATGTAATTATTTCAACATATTATGTACAATCTACATGAATTTTTTTTATAGTAGTTAAATTAGATTTTGTTTTTAGAGGTCATATAGTTGTTATGGGATTAAAATATGTGGTTTAGTAAATCTATACCTGATGTTGATGGCAACATTGAAGTACTATAGAAAAAGATAAATTTTTAAATATGATATGTTTAATACAAGAAAATATTCTACTCATAAAAAACATTCATTTAAATATTATGATAATTTTGTCTTTATAAGTTTTTTTGGTATCTATGGTTATGTTCAATAGCATTATATTTTATATATTCCACTAGAACCATTTTTATAATTATTATTTATTTTCTTTTATGATTTTTTTATTGATATATAATTATTTGATGTAATAATAAATGTTTCTTCATTAATTAGATGTGGAATTATAATGTCATGGGTGAATTATAATTTCACTATCATTGAGTCATCAAGGCCAGTGGTAATGGAGTGTGGTAAAGCTACCAAGACAAGTAAAATGAATATCATTAACATTTTATTTATAATAATTTTTTTTTTAATTTTAGGCTAGATTTTATATAAAACCTATCAAATAAAATTCCAAGAAAAAGGATTACATTTATCAATAGATATTATAATTGAGGCTGAACTATGAATAAAAAATAAACATTGGAAAAAAGAACCACCATTTTATATCAATTCTCTAATTAGTGTTTCTAATATTCTGAAAGGAATATTCACAATTTTATTCCATCAATATTATATCTTGTTTATTTTTCTTGTAATTTCATATATTGTATCTTCAATATTTGAAATTAAAATATATTTTATTCCTAAATAATTAATGAAATCCATTTTATTAGACACTATTAATAAAAATTAATTGAATCAAACCCCGCAAGAACTAGATGTATAGTTTTTTCATTTATGTAGTAAAATGAAATATAATTTTACAAGCCATATAATGGGTTTTGAGATGAATCACTCACCTAAAAAACATTATAAAAATATAATACATGTATATATAACACACATGAAAATATATAAATATACACCTAAAATAATATGGATCATGTTAGCAATACATATCATTCATCCAAAGAACATAAAATTTAATTATATAGCCCATATACATAATAATTTTCCAAATAACATATAATTCAATTATAGTTAACAAAAAATATAACTGAATTATATTAAAAAAATATCAATATAAAATTTAACAACATTATATATCATATTGATATATTTTAACCTTATTTTAAAATTTTATATACATAATGCATATAATAATCATCCTAAAAAACAAAATGAAACTAATAATTACACATCATGCATCAATAAAAAATCAATAAAACCAAGGGAAAAATTCTACATCGTATGAAAATATTAAAATGAATTGAATTAAATTTTTATAATAAATTAGTGACACATACTAAATATGATAGTTTTATAGATATAGATTATGATTGGATTGCCACAATTGTAAAGTGGGACTATCCCCATTGATTAAAATGAAATACTATTTTTCTGAATAATTCTACTATTTTGATTTTTTTGGATGAAAAAAATTAGTTATTCTTACAAATAATTATATTATTGTCTAGAAATGATGTTCTTTATATGAATTTATTAATTCTGAGAATAAATTTTAGACTATTGAAATAATTTCATACATATAAAAAATTCATTTAATATGGTCTCAATGGTGAAATAACATTTATCAATTAATCAATTATCTTTCAACTTAATAATGAGTGTTCAAAAAATATTGGATTATTATAAAATAAAGTTATATAGTTTTTGGTTTGTAACATCCTAACACTAGTACCACCCACCATTTCTGAGATATAGTTGGTCAGATGACCTCACGCATGCCTCCCCAAACTCCAGAGGTCATGTGACTAACTGGCTCAGGGCACCGATGTGTGTAACCCTAGTCATTATGTTAAAATGTAGTATCAATAGTGTTTTATTTTCAATCAATTTTATCTTACTATTTGGGTAAGGTATATTTTATAATAGGATGAGTCGGTCTGTGGTTACTATATCATGCATGGGAATATAAAACCAATTAGTGTGTGTAAATTCCAAGTACATAGGGTGAGATTGATGTTATTGAAGTGTATTTTTATAGTTGATGTCATTTCAACTTGATTGGTTCACCATTTATGGTATGTCCTCACTTATTATATTTTCTAATATTAGACACATGGACTAGTATATAAGGAGAGTTGGTTATGCAAGATTCGTTGTAGGCACTAATAATTAATTATTGACATGTATCATTTTTAAAGAATTCATGGGTAAATAAGGTTTTTAGTATGTTGTTGAACATGAAATGTTCGTCCCTGATAGAAAAATCAAACTGAAAATGGTTCCAAATATGAAATTTATGTTTGTAAAAAATTTATTACAAATGTGAATAAATGGTAATCTAATTAGAAGCATGAAAATAATAATTATTTTACCCATTTCATATCATCAAACATATTTATTATGGGTAAGGTTATTGATAGAGCCACAATTTTGATTGTTTTTCAAGAAAATGGGTGAATCACTTGTTATCGATTTTGTGATTTCCTCTTATTTATATTTGATAATGATGTGTTCAATGTAAGGATATGTATTTTTAGAATTGTATATATATTCCAATAAATCAATTTTTTGAGTATATGAGTTTATGTATGGAAACGATCCACCTGTAGTAGAACCAATGTAATTGATAGTGATGGGTTAGAATGTTGGAGTTCAATTTTAAGAGAACATCGCTCACATCATGCAGTTTAAGGATGCGATACCTAGTGGGGGTTTGAAGATTATATCTAACATTACATATGTGTTTTAATTACTACAATAACCTAAGTTTAATGTTGAGGGTGGACCTAGTGAATTGTGTTCCTTAATTAATCTCAGTAGACAATAATTAAACCCTTAGAAACACTTAATGTGAAGAGTTATATTAGATAAATTAATACTATGTGGTCAACCATATAATTGGTGGGAGATTCAAACATTGGTTAGATAGATTAAGTATATGGAATTCAGTGTAATATATGATATGTCTATGTTGAACCTTATTATTAAGAATCTTACAAAAGAGAGAGAAGCTATGTTTATGAGGCTGAGTCTAGAGAGCATGTCCATGATGAAATATGATGGATGCCTTAATGATTTGAGGCACATTGTTCTTGTGTTGGATGGGTATAACACTTCATCCTATAAAATTTGGATGAAATTAAATTTTCAATTAAGTCCCACGTTAATATCATTATGATGAATATATTTTCAGATGTTTTAAATATGACTTTCATATCATCAGAGAACCTGAAGTAGGATTTTTGTGGAGGACATTAGATTTTTTCTAGATTTTCAGAAGGTATATATTTAGAGAGAATGATGAATATCTATAATAATGTTAACCAGTGTTATACCAAGAAGTATAATATAGGGGAAGGTATAGCCACATAACACCTTAAATAGAATATTTTTCACTAGCATGGTAGGTCGGGTTAATTATGTAAATAGTTCAACTGACCATTGGTAGAGAGAAAAGGCTACTGTTGGATGTTTAATCAATTTAGGATCTACAAGAACTCGTGATAGATTGGTGATTATCGATAGACTAGGAAGAATCATAGTTTTGGATGATGATCTTTTAAACCTAATCAGTTGGAAGGTGTATTTCTACATTTTTTTTGTTTGTGATGTAGTGGATGAAGTTCTTATGGGAAAGAGAGCCCAAAACACTAGGGTGATGCAGATCTAGAGACATATATGACATCACATGGTATAAGTAAAGGAATTTTTAATTTTATTAAATATACAATGGTGGATAATGAGGTCAAAACACAAAAATTTATAAGGACAATTATTGTAGCTTCAATGCTAGATAGTTTCTTATTTGATTCAGGTGACTCTAATTTTTTTTCACAACATTTTAATGGTTTGATCCTAGAGGTGGATTTCATGAGTAGGGCCATAATGATAGATACAACTTTGGCAGTATGGATTAGATACATATATTTGTTACAGGGCTCCTCTACTGAGAATTTGGAGTATCATTTCACAACGGATCCTTAAATCCATGAAATTTCAAGATTCAACTGAACTATTGGTATGAAATGGTCGATTGTGTACTGATCTCAAAATGGTTTCAACAAATAAGAGAATAAATTTTACATCACCTGATGGTGAAAAATAAATTCACCATGGAGAGGCGGAAATCAAGGTAGGTTGTTTAGGGCTAGTTTACCATTAAATGGGGATGCTCACCTCCCATGTTTCCAGTTTTTTGTTAGATAATTGATGTTTAAAAAATTCATTCCAAACTATCTTCGTGGTAATTTATAAATGAATCTATACATCTTAGGTCACATCAACTCATAGGAATATGTGGTAGGGGACCGAGAGTAGGTTCGTATAGTTGTGTCATGTGAGAATCCCCAGAATGTTTTTTAAATTTATAAATTTCTAGGGGTATTTAGTCATTATAGGTAGTTAATCTAAGACATTTTGCATCTAGGAGCACTACATTAGGGCTTTAACATTAATGGAATGAAGTTCAAATGGTCTATAGAGAAGATAATTTTTTCAATGTGTTGAAAAACTTATTAACCTCATAAACAATATTGATCCAGATTTAGCATAGGGATTGGTATATCATGTTTTTAGATTCACCCCTAATTGGAAAGGGAGTAGTTTTACTATAGGGAGATCGACATTTCGATTAAGGGTCATGTAGGTAATGGAAAAATGAAAAAATATACCATATTCATGACCTTTGAGTTGGATGTAGTGAAAAATGAATTTTTGTGTTATATGTATTATCTAATGTGAGAAACTTTTAATATGAATAATGTTAACAATGGCCTATAGTATATCTTTTCAAATAGATAATTGAATCTCACACCATTCAGGTGTGTTGGGTATATGTACTGATTTGTATTTTTAATATAATATACACCCTGATAGGGAAACATTTGTTTTGTTTCTTCTTTTAAGAATACTCATACTTGATAGATTCAACAGTCTAGTTTGGTGCGGATGGTTATTGATTTACTAGTTGAGATACATGTTGTGGCTATAGAGGGTCAATAGAAGATGACTATCATATCAGTTTAAGTAGATTAAAATATTTTCATATGGATGACGATCTGAAACGCTTGACCTTGAGGGATAGACATTATGATGAGCAGCCACATTCATAGTGGACCACAGATGAGGATGAAATCATATATGTCATGATTCAACATGTTGTGCATTTGTGAATGTGGTATGAGCTGATACATGAATTTCATACCTCCGAATGGATAGTTTATCCTGGTTTGTAAAATATTTCTCGTGACCTATGATGTCAATTTTTTTGGTTTGGCATGAAAATGGAAAAATTGGGTTCATGACATGTTTATACACAGTTTTACAGATGAAGGTATAGGATCAATGAAATAGATATTTTCCACAACCATTTCCCCTTAAAAAATGGAATTGTAAAGAAATTACTATGGATTGTGTTTTGGCTCTCCAAAAAAGACTTTAGAATAATAATTATATATGGTTAATTGTTGACTGTTTGAAAATTATGGATCCTTTATAACTATAATGTAAGATAGTCTATGGCATCACATATACAGATTCCACTTAATAGGTTACCCAAGAAAGGTGGGACACATGTCCTCAAGCGCATATCCTCGAACCCAGAGGATTCCAACTAACAGTGAGGGCCTATGGTGTGTATGTTGGGAGGCTATTCCCTCATTACCAAAGTGTATAACAACACATGATTATAAACATGAAGGAATAATTGAATAAATATAAGTAAAGATAAGGCTCATCAAAAAATAGAGAAAAAATAATAATAATAGAAGCCTCTTAGAAAGGAATGGGATTGATGGGATTTAACCATGAAACCCACATGAAAAACCTGGATCCAATGAGTGAATTCATTGCTGGATGTTATAATATTGTGGGATCATGTGGTGTCATACCCAGAATCCAAATAATAGACATGGATCGAGATCTAGGTGGGTCTCATCCTAAGAAAGTTGTATCAATGAATCAAAATCAGTTTCCTAAGTAATCCTGACATTATCTAATTAGAATGCATATAAATAATATGTTACGTAATTTATATTTTATTATGAAGTTAGGTAATATTTCATCTCATTCAATCCTTTCCTTTCATTATTGTGATGTGTTCTTGTAGAATGTAACCTTTTAATCTAGTCATAATTAATCAATACGTCCATTTGGTCCATGCCTTTCCATTCATTAGTGTGGAAAGACCATGTAGCATGCAAACCTTATGAATTACATTGAATTAATATTCAATAATAGAGTTCAATTTTGATACCTTCCATTAATGTGTGAATTGGTGGAAATAAATTCAACCTATAATTCATTTGTATTTTAGCTGGTTGAGTCGAATACATCTGATAAAACACTATTTTATTGAATATTTTATTGATAATAAATGATATAATTTCCTCACATTGTGTTAAATATGTTTATTTATAAAATATTTGGGATTTGATCATTCATTTGAAAATTTGGTGAAAATTCCAGTTTTACCCTTAATAGTGCACTGTATTATTTCAAATATAAATATTTTTATATTTATTATTTGAATTTGAAATTTTCTAACAGTGTTCCTAACTTAATTATCGACAACTTTTATTCAGGACACTAAAGCTAAAGAGTTAATTTGGTTGTTGAAATTGGGCCATGAAGTCAAAGTTTGGCTGGGCTCGCCAGAATGGAGAAGGTTCTGTATTTGGGCCATATCCTCTACATACGGGCTTGGATGGAGCCCAAATTTTGAGGAAAGCTCGGGGACATGAGGTGGCACAAATCATCCTTCTGGAATGCCGGTCAATTCATGCGTTTTGGAGGTCAAATGGGCGGTGCAACTTTCATTAAAATATTTGGCCGAGATTTTGCATTCACACTTGAAACCACTTTAAACCTAGCCTCCCCTCCACTCTATAAATTAGTGATTTTATCATTTGGAGAAGCTGGTTCGTGCATTGGGAGATTGGAGGCAGAGGAGAATTGGTTTAAACCAAATTCTACAACCATTGTAAGAGAGGTAGCTCTTGAAGCAAGGATCCTCTCATCGAAGCCTCCTTCTCTCCTTCATGTTGTAATTGTTTTGTTTGTGTAATAATCTTCTTTGTTCTTCTTTTATTTCTTCTCTTTTCCTCTGTTTTATTTAAATTTATTCTTCTCTTAATCTTCCTCTTGGGGCTGGAATTCTTGAGTAGAAGCGATATTGGGTTATACCCATTATAAACCTTTGCACATGCAAAACGCTTCTACGATGATTACGCCACCAATGGAAGAGTAATTTTTAGTGATCGATCTATCTTCTACCCTCTTCATTTAATTATTTTGAATCATTGAGCCTACTGTAATTCACTTAATATGATCCATGAATTATGTTTTTAAATTTTAAGAAACTAAGCAAGCAATTGAACAATTAATACAAAAACACGCGAGGTCGAGATTTTGTGTAAATTGTGAGAGTGCGAGCTTAATCGGTAATACAAGACCACTTGGGATAAATTTGTAGAGTTCAAATATAATCCCTAAACACAACTCATCCTCATTTCCAGAATGGATTTGTGCTCTAATTAACCACTGACCATAAGCTAACCTTAGAACAACAATCAAAGCAGGGTTCTGCGATTGCATGTTCCGAAGCTAGCCTAGGGTTTAAGTAATTCCATCTTTGTGGTTAAGTTAACTCTTGTAGGGTTCGAGGGTTAACAAATTAGAGGATCATAATTAAGTGGATATTCATTTAAATGATAATGATTAATATGTAAATGAAGAGGTAGAGTTAGATCGATTACGCCTTTTAAAATATTTTCTAAAAAAAACATCTTCTTGTTGTGTTATTTTAATCGGAATTCATTTCAAAACTAAAAACAAAAAAAATACAATCTTCTTCCAGCAAACTTCTTCTAGATTCATAAACTATAAACAACCCCCATCCTTTTCTAGTAGTGTTTTTATTCTCTTTTATTTTATTTTTAGAATACCTCTAATAAGATGTTTTAATTCACTTCCTCCTTTGAGAGACGACCTTGGTTAGCCCCCTATGCTACACCAAGTAAACTAAACATTAGCTTCATAGAGTGTTGTGCTTGGAGTTTTATCCAACGTAACTCACTTTTGAAGTTCTTTTGAGAGCGCGTGCGACAACGCTCTTTCAAATTGGCGCCGTTGCCGGGGAGGCAAGTAATTATTTCAACCAACTAGAGGTATTTATTTTATTTTACATTTTATTATTTTCCTCTCTTCTTTCTTCCTTCTTTACCAATCTGATTTTTCATCCTCTTCTTTTATTTTCTCCTACTTCTTTGTGGACCATCAACTCAAACTTCTCATTTTTATTTTACTATGGTCCACCTTCTTTCTTTTCATTTTTATTTGATCTATGACACGAACTAATCCCGAAGATCTCTTAGATCTTGACCCTGAGATTGAACGTAGCCTTAGGGCACAAATCAGACATTCTCAGTCTACGGGAAGTTTCAACATTCAACCAGTTGGAGAATTACTCCAATATCAGAACATTGAAATTGGAAGCAATTCAAATTCAAACATAAAAGAGGAACCAATGGCTGATAATAATGGAAATGAACATAATAAAACCATTCGAGAATTGGCTGCACCTGATATTAACTATCAACCAAATTGTATTGCATACCCAATTCTCGAATCGGACTTTGAACTAAAATCAGGGTTAATTCACTTACTTCCAAAGTTTCATGGCCTCTCTGGTGAGGATCCGAATAAACATTTGAAAGAATTTAATGTGGTTTGCTCAACCCTAAAACCTAAAAATGTCTCTGAAGATCAAATCAAACTAAGAGCATTCCCATTCTCACTTGATGGAGCTGCAAAAGATTGGATGTATTATTTACAACCTGAAGATGTAACTTGTTGGAACGATTTGAAACGACTTTTCTTGCAGAGATTTTTTCCAGCATCGAGGACCACTTCCATTCGTAAGGAGATCTCGGGGATCAAGCAAGCACAAGGGGAGTCCATGTATGAGTATTGGGAGCGATTCAGGAAGTTGTGTGCAAGCTGTCCACATCACCAAATCAGTGAGCAACTCCTCATTCAGTACTTCTATGAAGGACTCACAGCTATGGAGAGAAGCATGGTGGATGCCGCAGCTGGAGGGGCATTGGTGGACAAGACACCAATAGCCGCACGTGCATTGATTGACAAGATGGCCCAAAACTCCCAACAATTTGGCGATAGAGGTACACTACATGTCAGGGGAGTACATCAGGTAAGTCCTTCTTCTCTTGAGAGTCATTTGATTGATACCAAGTTAGAAGAATTGACAACTATGGTAAGGAAGATTGCTTTGGCACAAAAGACATCTTTACCTCCTCCTTCAAGGCCTTGTGGTATTTGCACTGAGACAAGCCACCCAACTGACTGTTGCTCACAACTCCAAGAAACAGAAGATTGTGCAGCAGTGTTCCCTGGGAGACCATATCAGTAGCAGCAGCAACAACCATATCCCCAGAAGAAGTTCGATCCAACATTCAACCAGGGGTGGAAAGATCATCTGGACATGAGGTATGGCTCTGGACAACAACAAAGGCCCCCCTTTCAACAAAACTTCCAGCAGCCTCCACCTTACCAACAGGGTTTCCAACAACCCCAAAGGAGATTTGAAGCTCAAACATCAACAAGTCAGCAACAAGGGAATCTCCAACCCAAGGTAGACTCTAACACTGATGATCTTTTGAAACAAATTGTTCTTAATCAACAGAATGAGCTGAAAAGTCAAGGTTCGGAGCTGAGGGAGTTGAAGACTCAAATGAGCCAGATTGCCACCGCCCTCCATGAACTTGTAAGTAAGAATTCTGGAAATCTACCTTCCCAACCCACTCCAAATCCAAAGGGGAATGTTAGTGCCATAACATTGAGAAGTGGGAAGCAAATGAACGATACAGCTGTACCTACCATTCCACCGGGATTCACCTCAACTTCAGAGAAGCCACATTCCATACCAACTGATGAACAATCCAAGGAGAAAGATAAAGGTAAGAAAAAGATTGATGATGTTCCTCCTAAACCACTTCCTTTTCCAAACAGGGTTGTTCAAACCAAGAAGATGGCTGAAGAAGCAATGCAAAAGGAGGTTTTGGACACATTCAAGCGTGTGGAGATCAACATTCCTCTACTCGAAGCCATTAAGCAAATCCCAAGGTATGCCAAATTCTTAAAAGAACTTTGTACCAATCGAAGAGGGCTCAAGGGAAATGAGAGGATCAACCTTGGAAGGAATGTCTCAGCACTCATTACACCAACTCTAGCAATGCCAACAAAGTGCAAGGATCCCGGGACATTCACCATCCCATGCACCATAGGGGAGTTTCACTTCTCTGATGCTCTTTGTGATTTAGGAGCTTCAATAAATGTGATGCCTCACTCTGTTTTCTCTTCATTGCAGATTGGTGAGCTCAAGCCTACAAGGGTAGTGGTGCAGCTAGCGAATAGAGCTACAGCATATCCGGCTGGTGTCCTTGAAGATGTGTTGGTAAAGGTAAAGGACATGATCTTCCCTGCTGATTTCTATGTACTAAACATGGAAGATGACCAGGTAAGTTCTCATGCCCCTATCATTCTTGGTAGACCCTTCCTCAAAACAGCTAAGACCATTATCAATGTTCATGAGGGTACTCTTTCCATGGAATTCGGGGATGAAATCGTGAGGTTTAAAATCCTGGATTCTATGAAGTACCCACCAGAGGAACACTCAGCATTCTTTCTCTCTCATTCTGAGTCTCCATGTGATAGTCCCTCTATTTTTGATTCCCAATCTCTTGGGGACTATTCACTTCTTAATGAAATAATGAGTATTGGGTCCAACTTGATGTCTCATTCTACTTCATCCCCTTTAATTCATGATCTTTCTGATCTTGGGATTGGTTCATTTGTCCAATCATATTTGAATTCTGAGCATGTATACTCTGATTATGATATGGCTGCTAATTTTTCTGATGGATTTGATGCATTGTTCTCTCATTCAGATGATATGTATGATTGTGCACAGATGTCTACGCCACTCATGCTTCCATCCATTCAGCAGCCACCATCACTGGAACTAAAGCCATTGCCACCAAATCTCAAATACTCATACTTGTTAAGTGGTGAAAAATTACCTGTTATCATTGCTAACAATCTCTCTTTTGAACATGAAGAAAAACTTTTGAATCTTTTGAGGGAGAACATCAGGGCAATCGGGTGGACCTTGGCTGACATATCAGGTATTAGCCCCTCCATTTGCATGCATAGGATTCTTTTGGAAGATGGAGCTAAACCGGTGAGGCAACCACAAAGGAGACTCAATCCAACCCTTCTGGAGGTTGTTAAAAAAGAGGTTGAAAAATTGCTCGAGGCAGGTATAATCTATCCCATTTCAGATTCTCAGTGGGTAAGTCCTATTCAGGTTGTGCCTAAGAAAAGTGGTGTTACTGTTGTTAAAAATGAGAAAGATGAGTTAGTTCCAATGAGGGTACCAAACAGTTGGCGCGTGTGTATTGATTATAGGAAACTAAATCATTCCACTCGCAAAGATCATTTCCCCCTCCCATTTATTGATCAGATGCTTGAGAGACTAGCTGGGAAGACACACTATTGTTTCTTGGATGGATTTTCTGGATATTTTCAGGTTCCTATAGCTCCGGAGGATCAGGAGAAGACTACATTCACCTGTCCCTTTGGGACATTTGCCTATCGGAGGATGCCATTTGGACTTTGCAATGCCCCAGGTACCTTCCAGAGATGCATGGTGAGTATTTTTTCTGATTTTATTGAGACCTGCATGGAGGTATTTATGGATGATTTTACAGTGTATGGATCTTCATTTGATGAATGTCTAAGTAGTTTGGAAAATGTGTTGAATCGTTGTATTGAGAAGAATCTAGTCCTGAACTTTGAAAAGTGTCATTTCATGGTAGAGCATGGCATTGTCTTAGGGCATGTAGTGTCAAAACATGGGATAGAGGTTGATAGATCTAAGGTAGACATCATTTCATCCTTACCCTACCCTTCATGTGTGCGTGATGTTCGATCATTCCTTGGACATGCTGGATTTTATCGACGCTTCATCAGAGATTTTAGTAAGATCGCTCTACCCTTATCTCGATTTCTTCAAAAAGATATTGACTTCAATTTTGATGATTCATGCAGGGTATCATTTGATGAGCTAAAGAAGTGTCTGACCACTCCACCGATCATACAGCCCCCACGGTGGGAGATTCCTTTTGAGCTTATGTGTGACGCCTCCAACTTCGCGGTTGGAGCTGTCTTATCTCAGAGGGTGGAGGGACGTTCACATGTGATCGCCTATGCATCGAGGACACTAGATTCAGCCCAATCAAACTACACCACAACAGAAAAGGAGTTTCTTGCTGTTATATTTGCTTTAGATAAATTTCGTTCATATTTATTGGGCTCTAAAGTAGTTGTTTTTTCTGACCATGCAGCTTTGAGGTACCTCCTAAAGAAGCCAGATGCAAAGCCACGACTTATCCGTTGGATGCTACTTCTTCAAGAGTTTGACCTTGAGATAAAGGACAAGAAGGGGTCAGAGAATTTGGTGGCAGACCACATGAGTAGGCTTACTCACACACTAGAGGGTGACACCTTGGACCAGGTACCACTTCGGGACACTTTCCCCGATGAGCATCTCTATACCATCTCAGGTAAGCATCCTTGGTATGCTGATTTAGTTAATTACATTGTTGGCTCTGAAATCCCAGTAAATTTGAAGAAGCATCAAGTCCAAAAATTAAAAAGTGAGTCTAGGTATTATGTGTGGGATGATCCATACCTCTGGCGCATGTGTAGTGACCAAGTCATTAGGAGGTGTGTTCCCGATCATGAGTTTGAGTCTGTTTTGCATTTCTGTCATACACTTGCTTGTGGTGGACACTTTGGACCCCAACGGACAGCTAGGAAGGTTTTAGACTCAGGATTATATTGGCCTAGTTTATTCCATGATTCCCATGTATTTTGTAAGTCATGATCTCGTTGCCAACACACTGGAAACATTTCAAGAAGACACGAGATGCCCCAACAACCCATTTTATTCTGTGAGATTTTTGACGTTTGGGGAATTGATTTTATGGGACCTTTTCCTAGTTCATTTGGTTTCTTGTATATCCTTGTTGCTGTCGATTATGTGAGTAAATGGGTGGAGGCCAAGGCCACCAGGACTGACGATTCTCATGTTGTTGTGGATTTTGTCAAAGCACAGATTTTTTGCAGGTTTGGAGTACCAAAGGCCATCATCAGTGACCAAGGGACACACTTTTGCAATAGGAATTTTGCTTCCCTCCTTCGGAAGTATGGGGTGACTCACAAAACATCAACACCATACCACCCCCAAACAAATGGCCAGGCTGAGGTTTCAAATCGTGAGTTGAAACAAATCTTGGAGAAAACCGTGCAGCCAAATAGGAAGGATTGGAGCAAGCGCTTGGATGATGCATTGTGGGCTTATAGGACAGCATACAAGACCCCCATTGGTATGTCCCCATTTCGGATTGTTTTTGGGAAAGCGTGTCATCTCCCCGTGGAAGTCGAGCATCAGGCATATTGGGCTATAAAGAAATGTAACATGGATTTGGCCCAAGCAGGAATTCAAAGGAAGTTGCAAATTCAAGAGCTTGAGGAGATTCGCCTGTCATCATATGAGAACTCAAGGCTCTACAAGGAATGATCAAAAGCAGCTCATGACAAAATGATCCAACAAAGGGAGTTTCATATTGGAGGGAAAGTCCTTCTCTATAGTTCACGACTGAAGTTGATGCCTGGTAAGTTGCGTTCCAGATGGTTAGGTCCTTATATTGTGTCTAATGTTTTTCCTTATGGTGCAGTGGAGATCACACAAGAGGACACTGGAAGGAGCTTTACAGTCAATGGGCAACGTTTGAAGAGATACATTGAGGGACATCCTACTGATGCAGTGGATTTTATCACACTGCATGACCCCATCATCACTTGATCACATCAGGCTGTTTCTAACCCTTTCACTTTTATATTATTTGTCCTATTTAAAAATTCTGCATTTCATGTGCATATATCATCTCACGGGTTCACATTGAGGACAATGCAATATTTTAAGTGTGGGGGAGGGAACCTTTTAGTTTAGTAATTTCAATTGTTTTCCTGTTAAAAAAAACCAAAAAACAAAAATTGTGTGTTTTTCAAAATTTGTGTGTTTATTTTACAATTTTCTGTGTGTTTTTGAAACTTTTGAGCTGAAATGATTCTCATCACCATTTTTAAATCCATATCAATAAGTGAAACAATTTACCCCTTGAAACTAAGCTTAAATGAATGCTGAAATGACTTTGTTTCAAGTTCAAATATTTAGTAATTTCATGCAAAGTACGCTGAATTTTGAATCCCATGCCAATCTCACTGTCTTTATATTTGAAATCACTTTCCTGTGAGGCTTCTAAACCATTATTTTCATATTCTTTACATTCACCTCACTTCTTGAGAGAGCCAAACCATACTTGATTTAACCAGAATTTGATCCATTTCTTTCAAAACTTGAGGGTTTGAGGTACTTGTGTTTAAATGATTGAGGCATTTGTTTGGTATTAAAACCCCTATTTCAAATAATCCTTTTTTTATAATGGCCTACCTTGAATATTTTATCCTTGTAGCCCTTAGAAGCCATGCACAGCCTGTTAGGTTAAGCCACATTACAAGCCAATTTTCCCTATCCAACCAACTCTTGAAGTGAAATTGCATAATCTAGTTGAGCTTAAGTGTGGGGGAAGCTGTCTTGTGTTGTGCCACCACATTATGTGATACTTTGGGTGGAAAATTAAATTCTTAAGAGATGTGTTTGCTGCTAAAGAAAGTCATTATATTGAAAGCTGTGCCTTTTCTGGAGCTTTCATGAGGTGGAAAGTTGTGCCCATCTGGAGCATTCAAGAAAATCATGTTCTAGAAGATTGACATTTTTTATGCTGAAATGATGAATGGTGTAAACCTTTCATGACTTTTCATGATGATGGAGCTGAATTGATACTATGGGGATTGAAGAGAAGACCATATTTAAGTGAAAATTAGATTAATGCAATTTTGCTTTAAAAGAGTCAAGCCCTCCTCATTCAGCCTCAGAGTTTTTCACATCTTAATCCTACCAACCGAAAGCCACAGAACAACCCTGAAAAGTCCTCATGATAAACATATGTCCTTGACTCACATCGGGTAGCGATGTAGGAATCTATCAAGCCTATGGTGACCCTTGTATGAGTTTGGATGAGAAAGACATTGCAAAAAAATTGATATTTGAGTGATGAGAGAAAATTCAAGCGAGTTAAGTGTTTTGTGCATGGGTGGATAAATGAAGTGGAAATATATTGAATGATATAAATGGAGAACCTAAAATAAGGTTTTTTATGAGGCATGATATCTTTTTTATTCTTGGTGTGAAATTGATTGATCTTAAAGATATGTGTTTTAAAATTGGTTTTGATTTGATATTGATGTTTACTTGATATGAGGTTTTGCCCAGGTGTGCAAAAGGGTAAGTGTGGGGGAGTTGATAAAACACTATTTTATTGAATATTTTATTGATAATAAATGATATAATTTCCTCACATTGTGTTAAATATGTTTATTTATAAAATATTTGGGATTTGATCATTCATTTCAAAATTTGGTGAAAATTCCAGTTTTACCCTTAATAGTGCACTGTATTATTTCAAAGATAAATATTTTTATATTTATTATTTGAATTTGAAATTTTGTAACAGTGTTCCTAACTTCATTATCGACAACTTTTATTCAGGACACTAAAGCTAAAGAGTTAATTTGGTTGTTGAAATTGGGCCATGAAGTCAAAGTTGGGCTGGGCTCGCCAGAATGGAGAAGGTTCTGTATTTGGGCCATATCCTCTACATACGGGATTGGAATGAGCCCAAATTTTGAGGAAAGCTCGGGGACATGAGGTGGCACAAATCATCCTTCTGGAAGGCCGGTCAATGCACGCGTTTTGGAGGTCAAATGGGCGGTGCAACTTTCATTAAAATATTTGGCCGAGATTTTGCATTCACACTTGAAACCACTTTAAACCTAGCCTCCCCTCCACTCTATAAATTAGTGATTTTCTCATTTGGAGAGGCTGGTTCGTGCATTGGGAGATTGGAGGCAGAGGAGAATTGGTTTCAACCAAATTCTACAACCATTGTAAGAGAGGTAGCTCTTGAAGCAAGGATCCTCTCATCGAAGCCTCCTTCTCTCCTTCATGTTGTAATTGTTTTGTTTGTGTAATAAACTTCTTTGTTCTTCTTTTATTTCTTCTCTTTTCCTCTGTTTTATTTAAATTTATTCTTCTCTTAATCTTCCTCTTGGGGCTGGAATTCTTGAGTAGAAGCGATATTGGGTTATACCCATTATAAACCTTTGCACATGCAAAACGCTTCTACGATGATTACGCCACCAATGGAAGAGTAATTTTTAATGATCGATCTATCTTCTACTCTCTTCATTTAATTATTTTGAATCATTGAGCCTACTGTAATTCACTTAATATGATCCATGAATTATGTTTTTAAATTTTAAGAAACTAAGCAAGCAATTGAACAATTAATACAAAAACACGCGAGGTCGAGATTTTGTGTAAATTGTGAGAGTGCGAGCTTAATCGGTAATACAAGACCACTTGGGATAAATTTGTAGAGTTCAAATATAATCCCTAAACACAACTCATCCTCATTTCCAGAATGGATTTGTGCTGTAATTAACCACTGACCATAAGCTAACCTTAGAACAACAATCAAAGCAGGGTTCTGCGATTGCATGTTCCGAAGCTAGCCTAGGGTTTAAGTAATTCCATATTTGTGGTTAAGTTAACTCTTGTAGGGTTCGAGGGTTAACAAATTAGAGGATCATAATTAAGTGGATATTCATTTAAATGATAATGATTAATATGTAAATGAAGAGGTAGAGTTAGATCGATTACGCCTTTTAAAATATTTTCTAAAAAAAACATCTTCTTGTTGTGTTATTTTAATTGGAATTCATTTCAAAACTAAAAACAAAAAAAATACAATCTTCTTCCAGCAAACTTCTTCTAGATTCATAAACTATAAACAACCCCCATCCTTTTCTAGTAGTGTTTTTATTCTCTTTTATTTTATTTTTAGAATACCTCTAATAAGATGTTTTAATTCACTTCCTCCTTTGAGAGACGACCTTGGTTAGCCCCCTATGCTACACCAAGTAAACTAAACATTAGCTTCATAGAGTGTTGTGCTTGGAGTTTTATCCAACGTAACTCACTTTTGAAGTTCTTTTGAGAGCGCGTGCGACAACGCTCTTTCAACATCGTATAATTTTTAATTTCCATTTCAAATTTAATTATCAATTGAAACACTTACCTTAGGATGATCTAGTGCTGATCTTAAATTTTAATTTCCATTATGAAATTCGGAATATAAATAAATCCACTGAATATAAAAAAACATTCCCATAAAAAGGGCCAGTCAATGTCAAAAATGCACTATGGCTCAAACATGTCAAACACTAAAAAAATTATCATGTAACCTATTTCAAGGAGGGGAACTAAATTTGGGTGTAACCACTAAAAACTAATCACATATTCGGAATGTTCAAAACCATACAGATCTAATTATTACCATAATGGAATAGAAGTTCTATAAATGTAAAACGATGAAATCAGTGGGCCCCACAAGATAATTCCAAAATCAAAGAACGTGAGGGGAGATTAGTAGACCACCAACCTTTGTCTGTTTTGAAATATCCTACTTCTGTATTAGAGCATTACTTTCCATGGATCAATGTTGATCTAGAAATGGAATAAATGCTTATACCTTGAAAACATGGTCGATAGAAATATATGAGAGGAAATTCTTATGAAAACTATAGTACATACCCTTGAATATATTAAATGATGAATAAAAGATCGAATGGATCACTGATGTAGTAGATATTTTATTTATACCTTTTTCCTTCAAAAATCACCAAAATTGGAGAAAAAGGGGAAAATCATAATGGTTAGTAGATTAAGGTAGAAAAATGGATCTAATTAGATCAGTACTGGAAAAAGTAAAATTTTCTAAAAAAGTGGCATGTATACTGTTCGTTAATAGTATTTGAGAAACCATGTAGAAATCATGCCCAATTTCCGAGGACAAATTGGAAAATTCAGTCCTAGGATGCAAGGATGTGAGCCAACTGTCCATGGTGTCTCTATCTATAAAATCACTATCCCCACAATTAGGAAAATATTGCGCAAACCAAGTGACTTGTCATACCTCTCGAAAAGATGTGTTATAGGATCTGAACAAGCCCTAGAAATCCCTAATATGGTTTCATAACCCATAGGGATTCATAATAGTTCAAATGTAAATATTTAGACTAAAAATTAATGGAACCATACCGGAAAGAAAAATCAATTTATTATATTCTTCCCCCCCTAAAATAAATCATCATAGAGTTCACCTTCTAAGGGTAAAAGAACACCTTCTAATAAAAACTGTTTCTATTGGGAACGTATTTCAGAGTCCTATGCCCATGTCTCATCCTGGATGTTGTCGTGAATCCCTAGCACCCGTAATAGATGGATAAACTGGCCTTGAATATCCTTCTTGCAATGGTCAATGGTGCATACGGTGTACTCTTCAGAGGTAGTATCAACATGAATCCCAACTTATTCTTGATCAAAAGTATGAGACACATTAGCATTATACTGGAAAAGATGCGAGATGTTGAATATTTTTTTCATTCCATGGTAGCTATATGGTAGCTGCAACCGATGGTCAACCGAACCTACTATGTTTAAAATCTAAATAGGCCTTATATAATAATGATATTGTTTCCCTATATCCCTAACTATCTATGCTCTTGTTTGGGTGATACCTGATGAAATAAATAATCCCAAAACATGAACTAAATATTTCATCGATGCTGATCTACATAATATTTTTATGTAGACTGAGCAGTAGTCATACACTACCTGATTAGATAAACCTACAATGATGTCTCCTAGATGATATGATGACCTCTTAGGATTCCTACACCTACCTCCATCCATGGCAAGAGTGAATAAAATTACCTACAATATAAGGACTCAAAATGATCTATTTAAATTGTTCCCTAAACGTTGTTATTATATACATATTTTAACGAGAGGGATATAATTTTCCCATGAACTTCCTAAATCATGTAACATTCTTAAAGATTATACTCTATAAGAAATATTTTCTATTCTAATTTTCCATCAGTCTAAGGGTCAAAATTTGTTCCTAAAAGCACCAATGTTCCTTAACAATTTTAAATCCCTTCTAGAACCATGATCTAAAATGAGAATACCTATCTAAAATGACAGTATGAGGGACCCCATGGAGTCATATGATCTCAATTACATATAGTCTTCCCATATCATCAACTAACGATATCACATTCATGTGAATGATGTGGGATGATTTCATTAGTCAGTTAATGAATACACAAATAGAATCACTACCCCTTAGTGACCATTTTATGTAGACAATGAAATCCATAGCAACATCTTCCCATTTCCATTAGGGAACTGGATGTGGATGTAGTGAGCTTGAATTTCTCTGGTCTTATGCCTTCACCTGGTTACAAGAAAAAACACCTAGTGAAAAATCCTTACATCTAATGTTTAATCCCATGACACCAATACTAGAATCACATATTCCAATACATCATGGAGGTTCCTAGTTGAACCATCAACTGTGAATTTTTAGAAACTTTCATCAACTCCAGTCTCATATCTGTGAAAACCTAGATAAGTCTGTGTAGACACCAGATGTTGTCTCTATTCATAGACCAATCTTGAGGTCAGTTATCTCTTGAATACCACTCATATAGAACAAAACCACCAGGATCTGAAAATTCCCAACTCTTCACGTTCTCTAGAAGGAAATAGGTAACTATCACGTAACAGAGAAAATAGAAATCGATTCTATCATGAAACTCATGATGCATATCAGAAAAGAGGTCTGTTAACTTCCATTCATCACTGTATTCACGTACAACCATTGTTTTAGTTTTATGAACCAACCCATATGAAACTACATTTCCCTCACCAGGTTGTAGGCATGCTCAAAATTAAAGGTATGTAGATTTTCAACCCACATCAACTATTTGAGGTTTATGTCACACTGAGAAAAGAAATATTTGAGGCACGTATGGTCTGTGTACACCAAAAATGTGCTCAAGTAAATGTTTGTGTTTCCAGTAACAGAAGGCGTGGAAAATTTCTACTAGATCCTGGTTATGTGTCATGTAATTTCTATAATGAGAACACAAATACTGATATCCATATGTAATGATGTTGTCCTCATGTTTCGAAACATCTCTTAGGACAATGCTAGATGCATCACAAAAGATAATAAAACATATATATAGCTCTAGAACAGTCAGAATAGGAATTAATACGAGACAAACATTTAGATCATTAAATACTTTCTCAAATTATTATGACCATATGAACTTGCTAAAAATATTTTGTAATAAAAGTAATAGGTGAATCCTGACATGAAAATTCAGGAATGAAATGCATGTAAAATCCATGGAGCCCCAAGAAACTTCGTATATCAAACACATTCGTGAGATTCTCCAATGAAACTACAGCACTCACCATTTTGGGGTAAATATAAACTCTTCATACTAATATTATATGACCCATGAAGTAAACCTTTTCAACCCATAATTTTCACAATGAAATATTTTCATAAATGTGATGCCCTCTCAGTGTACCCAGAACTATCTCAAGATGTTTGGCATAGATGCTATGAGCGTGAGAATACACCATGATTTCATCCACAAACACTACTATAAATTGATCAAAATAGGGGTTCAAAACCCTTTTCATCAATCCATGAAAATGGAGGTTGCATTCTAAAGGCCAAATGTCAAAATATTTTACTCATACAGATCTTGCCTACTATGGAATGATGTACGGGGTATGTCTGATAGCCTAACTCTCTCTTAATGATATCCCAGTCTCCATTATATCTTAGATAAGACCCTATCTCCTCAGAGTGGGTTAAGGAACAATAGACACAAGGAAGTGGATATCAATTCTTGACCATATTGTCACGACCCGAACCTACCCAGGCTCGAGCCGCAACTAGCCCAAGACCGCCTCCATAGGCCAGGGGCTGGCGACCAGCGCTGAAGGCACAAAAACTCGGGGAGGCCTTTCCCTAAGAACCTGTACACACACACGCGTATCACACTCATTGCAAAAGTGCAGAGTAAAAAAGAAAAGTACAAGGGAAACTGCTATAAATAAACCACAATGTGCATCGACCTCTAACAGTACAAAGTATAGGGTACAAGCTGAAATGAAAAGGGGAAAAACACGCACCCAACTAAAAATTTCCACAACCCAGAAATAGGTAAACAAAAATAAACAGATGACGGGTCTCCCACCTGGAACCCGGCCATGACCACCGCACGTGGTCCAAGCTCTCAAGCTCCTACGCTCCACTGAAGCCATGCTCCACCTGTCTGTCGTCTGCAAGGGCACACCAAGTGCATGAAAAGCCCAAGAAGGGGTGAGTATAAAAATACTCAATAGGATGCCCCGAAGGCTTGAGGGAGAAACAATGGAGGTATCGAAGGGTGAGCAGTATAGAGAAAAGAGAAAACTATAGAAGTACAGCTGAAAGTGCAGTAAAGAGTCCAGCTCAACCCAACAAGGGAAAGGAGGTAGACTCATCCAGACACAAGGAACTGGAAACGGTGAGAAGATGAACATCCCGTCGAGTCTTTTCTACCTATAGCAGGAGAGTAGACTAGTCCAACCACGAGAATCTAGACACTGAAAGCACGTGGAATACCCCGCATGTCTTCGCCTTTCCTGGAAGGAGAGTAACAAAACCCAAGCAGTGGGTACCGGATCAAGGTATATACATATCCCTTTGCTCAATCAAGAAGCCTGAAAATCATCTTAAGGGGATCTTCGTCCCATATCTCAGCCCAAGAAAAGAGTAGCCAATAGTCCAAAAGGTAAACTCCATTGATTCCCAGCATCCCGCACGACCTCCACGAACTAAAAGCCAAGGGGCTCAGTCAACACACTTCGACACTATCCTCTTTGGGCGGCACTAACTCGCCCGCACGGTTTCAGATCACTTCACAAGAACGAGTCTCGGTGGGTAAAGCGCCCCTTGAACTTGAGAATTATAGGGAAATTCAAACCACACCTCGTCACTGCCCTGCATTCGAGAGGTCTCCTCAAAGTCAAAGTCGTCCCATCACCGACCCGTACAACCAAGGGTCCCGCTCCTGTGGTCACGAAGGAAAGCCACATAATAGCATAGTAGAAAAGACTGAGTCTGGAAATACCAACGGGTGACCCACTGCCCAGCCATGTTGGAGGGTAATTCATAACCAGATATCGGGTGACCCACTGCCTAGCCCCGCTTGAGGGTAAAACCTAATACATCATTAGGCGATCCACTGCCCAGCCCCGCTGGAGGGTAAACCATAATACGTCATCAGACGACCCACTGCCCAGCCCTGCTAGAGGGTAAACCTTAATACATCATCAAGCGACCCACTTTCCAACCCCACTGGAGGGTAGACCTGGAATAAGTCAACAGGAGACCCACTGCCCAGTCGTGCTGGAGGGTAGACCTAGAACTATACGACAGGCGACCCACTGACTAGTCCCGCTGGAGGGTAGACCTGGAATAAGTCGACCGGCGACCCACTGCCCAGTCGTGCTGGAGGGTAGACCTGGAACTAGATGACGGGTGACCCACTGCCCAGCCCTGCTGAAGGGTAGAAACTAAGAGGTCGTCGGGTGACCCAATGCCTAGTCTCTGCTGGAGGGTAGACCCTAATATCGTCGGGTGACCCACTGCCCAGTCTCTCTTGGAGGGTAGACCCTAAGAGCGTCGGGTGACCCACTGCCCAGTCTCTACTGGAGGGTAGACCTTAAGAGCATCAGGTGACCCACTGCCCAATCTCTACTGGATTGTAGACCCTAGAAGCCGATGAGTAATCCACTGCCAAGCCCCACTGGAGGGTCAAACTCAGAAATGCTCTGGTCATCTCCACTGGAGGGTACAACACTGGCCAACCGAACACGGAGTGGGTATCACACAACCTCCCAACTCCAGAACAACTCACCCAAAAGAGGTGCAACATTTGCTCCATCACTTGGTGTCACTAGCACCGCTACCGGCCAATCCATCGAGAACAAAACCAGAGGGAGACCACTCAACCCTTCTGGTCAAACAAACGAGCACAAATCCAGGGGAAATAAACTCCACTCTGCTAGTCAAAAAAATGAGCAAATAGGGACCCTCTACGCCGCGAGAGGTCCAAGTACGCGAAGCAGAACAAAGAAAACACTTGGGGCCCACATGACGTGTGGCCCCAAGTCAAACCCCAACCATGCACACAAACAGTCTCAGGTACAAACCGCACGTACCTCCAAGCGCTCCCGTATACTCCCTGAGTATACCACGTTCTTTCCCAAAGGCTATCGTCTACACGGCACCCACCATCAACTCGAAAGCGTGACGTAACAACTCCACCCCAAAGGCCCAGGCACGGCCAACCATATCTTGTGAACCATTTATATCACTCTCCCAAGAGTGCGCGATCACACGCCAAGGGTCCGCTACAAACACAGTAGAAGAACCACCCTCAGGGCACCTTTACATTTACACAAGATCGCTCAAGAGGCTCCGCACAACCAAACAGATTGCACCGTTGTAATCCTCACGAAAAAAACACGTGAGATCGACTACATACTCGCCTCCAACGGATATCCGACGGGAAAGTCACCAACATCGCCTCACGCCTGAACGACGCCCCGTGATCCTAAGCCTCGGCCCCGAAAACAGTCGGGCACATCACACCATTGCGATCCCCTCGGGAAAACACATCAAAAGCACTACTCACTTGAGTGCAATGGATATCGGGAGAAAAAGATGCATTCTGGCCCATCGCACACGAGCGGTGCCATGTGGGACCCACATCCTGGTCCCGAAACTCAACGAACGGATCGCACAGTTGCGATCCTCTCGAAAAAGAACAAAAGATGGATTATGCACTTGTCCAAAACGGTCGTCCGGTGATAAAGATAGAAAATCACCGTCGATGCCCAAACGGCCCTCGTGGGCCCCGCACCATCGTGCAGAATCACAGTGGGAAGACTGCGCCAACGCAATGCCCTCAGAAAAACACCCATCATCCACTGCTTGCACGCCCCGAACGGACATCTGGTGAAAATGTCGCTAAAAGCTGCACGCATCTCAAAAGACGGGTCGTGGGGACTGCGCCTCAACTTCGACCTCAACACCTAAAACCACCCTGGAATGCTCCGCCTCGATGTCAGGGTCCCAACGCCACTGAAGGCGCTTAAAACGGACATCGGATGCGTCTGCGCCGTCCAAAACAAGAATCTCGGGGAAAACGCTCGTCCACTTAAAGACACGTCGCGTCTCCGTGGCCCTCGATTCGGGAATTAAAAATTCCCGAAACCATCTCAAAAAAGTATGCCTCGACGATACGGTTCCACCGCCGCAGACGGCACTCAAAACGGACGTACGGTTTGAGTTTTAGTAGAATTCTAGTATTTAGGGACCGAAACGGGTGGGCCGGGCCTGTTCGGCCGGCCCACCCGTACTCTGGACCGGCGGTCCGCGGTTCACCGCGCGGACCGCCCTAAACCGCCCGGAACCGCTCTGCCGGTCCGGTCTCCGCATGGACCCGCGCAGCGCGGGTCCTGTCTGCTGACCGGGGTCACGAAGACCCCGGGTCCTCGCGCCCCTCGCGCTCGCCGACGACCCCGCTGACCCCTGGTCGCCCGAACTCCTCCGCCGGGCTCCGCGCGTGCTCGCTGCGACCCCGCCGCTGAGCCGTCTAACGCCTGCGCCCGGAGCCACCGCATCCACCGTTCGTAGTCGGCCGCACCGTCTCCCTCGAACTCCCAGCCGCCTCAAGCCACCGCCCGGCTCACCGCACCGCCACCTGGCATGGCCGACCGCCGCGCCTACCCGCCAGAACACCCCATATCACCTCCGCAAACCCGCAATCTTCCGTGAATGATTGCGGGTTCCTCCGAACTCCAAAACCGAATCCGAAAGATGCGTCGGAAAGGGAATAATTTCTAATACGCATTCATGGCATTTTCTCGATAATCCAATAGCAGTTAGACAGTGATAATCGAGCTCAAAGTAGGTGCGGGAATAGGAAATGCAAACGAAAAATCCTACCACGTGGGGCTTCGCCCAAAGCTTCACGATGATCTGCTGGCATCACCGCACCTTGTCGGAGTCACCTCACCAGACCATCTCTTTGGAGGTGGAGGAGGAGAGGGAGAGGAGGGGCTGCCACACCAGGGAGAACAACCAAGAGGGGGAGTGATGTGTTTAAAAACAAAACACATAAACTCCCGCCCGTGGGCCCCGTACCCGAACTCCTGACAGGGTCGGGATTTAGCCTCCCCGAGGCTAAGAACCACGCTCAGAGCGCAACAGCGGTCTCAGAAATTTATTCCGAGACCCCGTTCAAAAGTTATTAAACTTAGCGCTCGAGGATTCCAAATTACGAAAATGCCCCTGGGGCCATTTTTCACAGACGGGCCGCGCCCGCAAAACTTATACCCCTCCTAGGGTAAACAACACGCTCCGAACTCAACGATGCCATCAGTTTTCCAATCTGAGCCACCGTTTAAGAGATACTATCGTTTCCCCATTAAACAAATAAATTAATTAATTAATTTATCCGTTTAACATTCCAGAAGCGGGCGAGGGGTCCAAACATCCCACAATGACAAGTTTTATGTCGTTCCTAGGGTAAACACCCCATTCCGGACCCATCCGTACACTCGGATCTCTGATATGGAACTCCGTTTATGAGTAATCCTATTTATTTAGCATTTGCAGTGTCAACTCACTGAAAATTTAATTCTGGCCACTCCAGGACTCGGAATCGCACGCTGTCTGAAGGCGCTGCTCTGGAATATCATCAACAATATTCAAAGTCTTTCACAGAAAAAACCGGGTTCTTAAATCATTCCCTAATTCAATATTTTCACCCCCGAAAAGCAAAACAAGGGAGTGATATAGGGTACTAAGCCCACACCTGGCTTTCCCATACCCAGAAGAACCCACGCACAGCTCTGTGCATCCGCACACAGACCAAAGGATTGATCTTTTCACGTGAGGTCGACCCTTGCTGATGTCGTGCACCCACTCCAGACGTTGGGGTTACGGAAAGGCAGTAGACAACCTCACCATCCCTTTGCATGGTCTCAAATGGCCTGAAGACTCTCAGGGGTAGCTCACCTCCCCGAACGAACCTCTACGTCGCACGCCGCGACTAGAATCACTGCCCTCACCTAAAACAAGTCCCGGTGATATCCTCCTTCAGAATATCCATATGGTGAAACACCCCAGGATATCTGGGTATTCAAGATTCCACAGTCGATGCTCTCTTAAACACTCAAAAGGTGAAGGAGTCAACACCATCGACTAAAGGAAAAGGTCTCACACCTTTTTCCTTACCAACACAGGGTTACACCCGATGCCCTGCGTCACCCTGGTAACACCTCAAACAAGGAGCAGGGAGAAAATCCATTCACACGCAGAGCCTAAAAATTCTACTGAAAAATGTAGAAGAGTCACAAGGGGTACCTCTCACCATTCCATGCTCTGTAGGATCGTAGATATCCAAAGCTCACGGCTGCCCGCAGTCCCAACCGTCAGCTCCCGGAGCCTGACGTGGACCGCCTAGTGGTGATGGGGAGATCTCATAACGTCATCCTCCACCTCAAGCTCCTCTCGCTCTTCTGCTCGCACAACCACTCTGGCCACTACTTTGATCACGGTGCTGCCTCTGCCGTGGTGGTGTGCCTGCTGCCTGCCTAAATCTCTCAGCAACCCAGGTCAGGTAGTCTCGTGCCAAGTGACCTCGCCCGTCACAAGCATAGAATTGGAGCTCTCTGGCCTTCCCTGGTTCCCTCCGACGCCACTGTGGTGTAGGACCACAGCCCGAGATGCAATCACGGAAGGGAATCCTCAGCTGAGGCCCTGCGCCTTTTCACCACAGTGGTATAAGACCACGTCTCTGAAACCGGAAGTTGGAGGGCCACCTGCATATAGGTCCTCTCCTCTGGTGCCTGCTAGCTACGACAGACATCCCGGCTCCGTCGTGCCCACTACCAATACTAACCACAAAACATGACAGGAATCCCTCTGTCACCAGCTTATGCTCTAGCACCCCGGAATATGTGGAAATTCCCAAGGGTACTATGACAGCACGAATCTCTCTGCGGAGACCCCGCTCAAACTTCTTCACTCAGAGGTTGTCGTCATGGACCAAGTCCGGGTAAAAGCGTGCATGGTCTGCAAAACTAGTCGCGTACTCGGCCACCGTCATCCCTCCCTACTGAAACTGCAGGAGCTCCTGAATCCGAACAGAGCGCAAGCAGGAGGGGAAAAACTCCTCACGAAACAACAACCGAATGTCGCCCCACAAATGTGGCGACTCGTCAAGAAACCGAGTCACCAGACTCCACCAACGCCAAGCTAATCCACAAAAAGGGGGGGCTGCCAAAGCCACTCACTGATCTATTGGCGTCTTCACAATCCTGAAGAGACTAACCACTTCCTCGATCCAAACCTATGATGCCTGAGGGTCTGGCTCACCGCTAAACCTCAGTGGTCTCTACCTCTGTAACTCACGGAGCACGCTCAACCTGCACTCAAGCTCAGCCTGCTCTCCTGAAACTCCATGTTGCTCAACAGGTGGGGGTGCTGCTACTGGCCCACCCAGAGAAAGGGGCTCACACGATGGGTCCTGGACTGTGGCCTCATAGCTCATAGGGTCGTCGTCACGAACCAAAGCTGGTATCATGGCTAGCTGTCCTCGCGGAGACATCCTGAATATTATCAAGGAGTGCCGCGGTCAGATGAGCATATATGTATATACCAATAGCAACGATGGGGAGGTGACTCAAGAAGGATAGTCAAAGACTCAGTCCTATGTGATGAACAATCAAATTCCCCTGCAACAAGGGTCTCATCATTCCGAGTTGACAAACAGGTTATCAAGGTCCTGGTGAATTGATACGTCGGCCGCCGCACCATCACTGGACTCCCTGGCCTGAGAGCCGCTCTCGAGACACGTTAACACTGTTTCCCTAAATCTCAACCAATTCCTTTTATTTTAGGGACGTCCGAACAGCGTCCCAATGAACGAACCACCTTTGATACCACTTTGTCATGACCCAAACCTACCCGGGCTCGAGTCGCAACTACCCCAAGCCCGCCTCCAAAGGCCAGGGGCTGGCGACCAGCACCGAAGGCACAAAAACTCAGGGAGGCCTTTTCCTAAGCACCTGTACACACACACACATCACACTCAATGAAAAAGTGCAGATTAAAAAGAAAAGTAAAAGGGAAACTGCTATAAATAAACCTCAATGTGCATCGACCTCTAATAGTACAAAGCACAGGGTACAAGCTGAATATAAAAGGGGGAAAAACAAGCCCAACCAAAAATGGACACAACCCGGTAATAGGTATAAAAAATGAAACAGCTGACGGGTCTCCCACCTGGAACCCAGCCACGACCACCGCACGCGGTCCAAGCTCCCAAGCTCCAACGCTCCACTGAAGCCACGCTCCACATGTCTGTCGTCTACAAGGGCACACCATTGCGGACAAAGCCAAAGCAGGGGTGAGTATAAAAATACTTAGTAGGATACCCCGAAGGCTCGAGTGAGCAACAAAGGAGGTACCAAAGGGTGAGTAGTAGAGCGAAAAGAGAAAAATAGAGAAGTACAGCTAAAAGTGCAGTAAAGAGTCCAGCTCAACCCAACAAGAGAAAGGAGGTAGACTCATCCAGACACAAGTAGCTGGAAACGGTGAGCAGATGAAATTCCCATCGTGTCTTCACTACCTATAGCAGGAGAGTAGACTCGTCCAACCACGAGATGCTAGACACAGAAAGCACGTGGCATACCCCGCACGTCTTCACCTCTCCTGGAAGGAGAGTAACCAAACCCAGGCAGTGGGTACTGGAACAAGGTATATACATATCCCTTTGCTCAATCAAGAAGCCCGAACATCTTCGTAAGGGGATCTCCGCCCCGTAGCTCAGCCCAAGAAAAGAGTAGCCAACCATCCCATTGGTAAACTCCAACGATTCCCAGTATCCCGCACGTCCACCCCGAACTACATGCCAAGGGGCTCAATCACCACACTTCGACACTATCAGCTTTGGGCGGCACTGAATCGCCCGCACGGTTTTAGATCGCGTCACAAGAATGCGTCTCGGTGGGGAAAACACCCCCCAAACTTGAGAGTTCTAGGGAAAGTCAAACCACACCTCATCACTGCCCTACAGTCAAGAGGTATCCTCAAAGTCAAAGTCATCCCATCACCGACCCGTACAACCAAGGGTCCCGCTCCGGTGGTCACGGAGGAAAGCCACAGACTAGACTAGTAGAAAGGATTGAGTCCGGAAATACCAACGGGTGACCCACTGCCCAGCCCTACTGGAGCGTAATTCATAACCAGATATCAGGTGACCCACTACCCAGCACTGCTGGAGGGTAAACCCTAATACATCATCAGGCGACCCACTTCCCAGCACCGTTGTAGGGTAAACCATAATACTTCATCAGGCGACCCACTACACAGCCCCACTAGAGGGTAAACCTTACTACATCATCAGGCGACCCACTACCCAGCCCCGCTGGAGGGTAGACCTTGAATAAGTCAACAATCCACCCACTGCCTAGCCGTGTTGGAGGGTAGACCTGGAACTAGACGAAGGGTGACCCACTGGCCATCCCCACTGGTTGTTATACCTGGAATAAATCGACAGGCGACCCACTGCCCGGTCGTGCTGGAGGGTAAACCTGAAACTAGACGACAGGCGACCCACTGCCCAGCCCTGCTGGAGGGTAGACCCTAAGAGGTCGTTGGGTGACCCACTGCCCAGTCTCTGCTGGAGGGTAGACCCTGATAGCATCGGGTGACCCACTGCCCAGTCTGTCCTAGAGGGTAGACCCTAAGAGCGTCGGGTGACCTACTGCCCAGTCTCTGCTGGAGGGTAGACCTTAAGAGCATCGGGGGACCCACTGCCCATTCTCTGTAGGAGGGTATACCCTAGAAGTCGATGAGTAACCCCCTGTCCAGCCCCGCTGGAGGGTCAAACTCAGAACTTCTCTAGCCATCTCCACTGGAGGGTACAACACTGGCCAACCGAACACGGAGTGGGTATCGTGCAACCTCCCAACTCCAGAACAACTCACCCAAAAGTGTTACAGCGTCTGCTCTGTCACTAGGTGTCACTAGCACCGCTACCGGCCAATCCATCGAGAACGAAACCAGGGGGAGACCACTCAAACCTACTGGTCAAACAAACGAGCACAAAGACATGGGAAATAAACTCCACCCTGCTAGTAAAACAAACGAGCACATAGGGACCCTCTACACCGTGAGAGGACCAAGTACGCGAACCAGAACACAGCACGCACTTTGGGCCCACACGACGTTTGTCCCCAAGTAAAACCCCAACCAAGCGCACAAACAGTCTCAGATACAAACCGCACATACCTCCAAGCGTTCCCGTATACTCCCTGAGTATACCTCGTTCTATCCCAAAGGCTATCGTGAACACGACTCCCAGCGATAACTCGATGGTGTGACGTAACAACTCCCCCCCAAAGGCTCAGGCATGAGCAACCACATCTTGTGAACAATTTATATCACTCTCCCAAGAGTGTGCGATCACACGCCAAGGGTCCGCTACAAACACAGTAGAAGAACCACCCCCGAGGCACCATCACATTTCCACAACATCGCGCAAGAGGCTCCGCACAACCAAACGGATCACACTGTTGAAATCATCAGGGAAATACACCTAAGATCGACTACTTACTCGCCTCCAACGGATATCCGACAGGAAAGTCACCAACACTGCCTCACGCTCGAACGACGCCCTGTGATCCCGAGCCTCGGACCCAAAAATAGTCGGGCACATCGCACCATTGTGATCCCCTCAGGAAAACACATCAAAAGCACTACCCACTTGAGTGCAACAGATATCCGGAGAAAAAGATGCATTCCGGCGCACCGCACATGAGCGGTGCCACGTGGGACACGCATCTCGGTCCCGAAACTCATCAAATGGATCACACCGTTACGATCCTCTGGAAAAATCACACAAGATGGACTATCCACTTGTCCAAAACGGTCGCCTGGTGATAATGATAGAAAATCACCGTCGACGCCCAAACGGCCCTCGTGGGCCTCGCACCATCATGCGGAGTTACAGCGGGCATACTACGCCAACGTGATGTCCTCAGAAAAACACCCAACATCGACTGCTCGCACGCCCCGAACGGACGTCCGGTGAAAAAGTCGCTAAAAGCTGCACGCACCTCAAATGACGGGTCGTGGGGCCTACGCCTCAACTTCGGCTTCAATGCCTGAAACCACCCTAGAATGCTCTGCCTCGATGCCAGGGTCCCAACTCAAATGACGGCGCTTAAAACGGACGTCGGATGCGTCCGCGCCGTCCAAAACAAGAATCTCGGGAAAAACGCTCGTCCACATAAAGACATGTCACATTTCCACGGCCCCTCGTTTTGGGAAATAAAAATTCCTGGAACCATCTCAAAAAGTCCACCTTAACGATACGGTTCCACCGCCATATATGGCACTCGAAACGGATGTACGGTTTGAGTTTTAATAGAATTTTAGTATTTAGGGACCGAAACGGGCGGGCCGGGCCGGTTCGGTCGGCCCACCCGTACTCTGGACCGGCGGTCCGCGGTTCACCGCGCGGACTGCCTTGAACCACCCGGACCGGCTCGGCCGGTCCGGTATCTGCATGGACCCGCACAGCGCGGGTCCTATCCATTGACCGGGGTCACGAAGACCCCGGGTCCTCGCGCCCCTCGCGCTCTCCGATGACCCCGCTGACCCCTGGTTGCCAGACCGCCTCCGCCGGCCTCCCTGTGCACTCGCCGCGACCCCGCCGCTGAGCCATCCTCCGCCTGGGCTCGGAGTCGTCGCCCTCGCACGCCCAGCCACCTCAAGCCGCCGCTCGGCTCACAGCATCGCCGCCTGGCATGGCCGGCTGTCGCGCCTACCCGCCGGAACACCCCAGATCACCTCGACAAACCTGCAATCTTCGGCGAATGATTTCGTGTTCATCCGAACTCCAAACCCGAATCCAAAAGATGCATCGGAAAGGGAATAATTTCTACTACGCATTCATGGCATTTTCTCGATAATCCAACTACAGTTCGATAGTGCAAATCGAGCTCAAAGTAGATGCGGAAATAGAGAATGCAAACGAAAAATCCTACCTCATGGGGCTTCGCCCGAAGCTTCGCGACGATCCGCCGGCATCACCGCACCTTCCCGGAGTCGCCTCGCCGGACCGTCTCACTGGAGGTGGAGGAGGAGAGGGAGAGGAGGGGCTGCCACGCCAGGGAGAACAACCAAGAAGTGGGGGGGAAGTGTTTAAAAACAAAACCCTTAAACTCCCGCCCGTGGGCCCCGTACCCGAACTCCTGAAGGGGTTGGGATTTAGCCTCCTCGAAGCTAAGAACCACGCACTGAGCCCAATGACAGTCTCAGAATTTTATTCTGAGACCCCGTCCAAAAGTTATTAAACGTAGCGCCCGAGGCTTCCAAATTACGAAAATGCCCCTGGGGCCATTTTTCACAGACGAGCAGCACCCGCAAAACTTATACCCCCCCTAGGGTAAAAAAGAATGCTCCGAACTCAACGGTGCCCGTAGTTTTCCAATACGAGCCACCATTTAAGAGATACTAGAGTTTCACCATTAAACGAATAAATTAATTAATTAATTTATCCATTTAACATTCCAGAAGCGGGCGAGGGGTCCAAACATCTCGTGCCGACATGTTTTATGTCGTTACTAGGGTAAAAACCCCATTCCGGACCCATCCATACACTCGGATCTCTGATCCGAAACTCCGTTTAAGTGTTATCCCATTTATTTAGCATTTTTAGTGTGAACACACTGAAAATTTAATTCCGGCCACTCCGGGGCTCGGAATCGCACGCCGTCTGAAGACGATTCTCTAGAATAACATCAAGAATATCCTAAAGTATTTCACAGAAAAAAACGGGTTCATACACATATTCTAGTTCAACATTCTATAATCCACATGTAAACATAAGATTCCAACCACTTTCTTGTAAAAAAGCATGGTTGAACCCCAAGAGGATGTAATGAGATTTAAATTTTTTTTGGCTTCTAAATTCTCAAATATCCTGTCAATATCCTGAAACTATGTTATTCCAATACTGTATGTAGAAATTCACACTAGATATTATCCTACAATAAGCTATATATAAAACACTTATAATATATCAGGAGGTAATCTAGAAAAAAATCGAGAAATGCATCTATAAAAAATAAACTACAAGAGGGAAATTAGTTTGATGCCAGCCATGGGACTTTATGAATATATTTTCAATTTGGAAAGTCACTTCACCTTGTCCATGATGCTATAGTCAATATCTACCAACCTGGACATCCCCTACACACTTATGTAGAAATGTTTTTCCCTTTGTTGATGTCAACGATCCCCTACAGTGATAAAATTCTACAATAGAATGATAATGAACCAACCAATCCATCCTGATTATGAAATAGAATTCCATCCTATGTGGAATCATGAGATTACATAAGAAAGGGTAACTGCCTAGCTCAAGGGGAAAATAATTACACAGGCATACGACATGACGACATCATGGTAGAATTGGTTTATAAAAGCCAATCGAACACCTCAGAACAAGAATAATCCAAAATATTGAATCACTAGTGGAATATGAACATAATAAAACTCACTTCCCAAGGAATACTTCCACAACTAACTAAATAGATTTCTAGGTATTAGTATGTTCCCATTTATATGTTTCATTTCATTTTACATTTATTTTCAATGTTTAATCCTTTAATATTTATAAAAATGACTCAGCAGGATAAGGATGTGAAATCAATTAATTTCAGAATTCATGTATCACCAAATAAAGGATATCCATTCCTAGTGAATAAATGATCATAAACAATATCAATTGAAAAATCCTCAATTTATTTATATCTTAGTGGAACAAATTTTTAAATTACTCATCCAAAACCCTTAGGTCCCATTGACCTCATGAATTGATACATGCAATGACTAAATAATAGCGAAGAGTAATACAAGAATAAGGTAACTATCATGAAATCAATAAATAATCAATTGAATATCAAGAAATGAAAATATGTGAAATTCTCCTAATGGAATGGAAATATTAATGGCATGTGAACTACAAGATCCTATAGTGATGCATGTGTCAATACTCATATCCCTCATTTCATCTGTCCATGAATGAAAGAAAATAATCAATCAATGTAATAATCAATAACAACACACAACATGTTCTTCTCCAAATGTGAAATAATAAAAACTATAATACAAAAATAAATCCTAACAATTATAAGTTTAGGAAACTCGGGTTTGTGACACCCAATCACAAGTTATGACCATGTCCCAAGTGTTCCAAATATTCAATCTGCTATCTACAAATATAAAAGAAATAAATGAACCACCTCTGACACCACATTGTGATGTCTTAGACCCGAAATCCATTTTTTGGGTGCCCCAAGATAGGTGATCCACATGGACTCAAGTGCATCTCCTAGAATACCAGAGGCTACCGAATATCAATGAGGGCCTGGGAATTTTTGTGGAGAGACTATTCTATCATTACCAAATTTGACCATAGAGAATGATTATAAAAAGCGGTAAATTGAAGAATAAGTATAAGTAAATAGAATTCACAACATAAAATATTGACAAAAATAAAAATAATTGAAGCAACTGGAAAAACATTTTATTACTAATGGTGATATGTGAGTTCAATAGACAAATATAAAACATGGATACAATACATCATGCATAACATGTTCTAAAAATGATTTACGAAATTGAGAACCTATCCTAAGAATCCCAAGAATCGACATGGTCATTTTTTTTCAAGATCCATACTAAACACTCGTCTGTTAGTTGTTTAATGTTGTATACATTTTTTTCTCTACACCTGCATTCAGGTAATCTACCTCGGGTACCCAACGGTGCTTGGAGATGGTGTGAGATAAATCTCAGTGGGATATCCCCAATGGTGTCTATAGTATCTAACTCGTGTAATGGAAAAGTAAAACCATGAAATAATGTGTTTAATGTAAATATATATAATGTAACTAAATAACTAGGCACCTACTTCATCCATTGGCAGGTATCTGATCATGTAAACAATTCATTATTTTTTTATTACCTATTTATAAATGTGTCACGTATTTGAAATTGAAATGGTTCTATGATGTAACTTGGAAACCGGTAATGACATATAATTTTAAATACCTCAAATAATAACCAATGCAATGTAGACCTCATGGGTGTCCATACTCATTAATAACTATAGCCTGGAATGAGTTAAGAGTGTAATCCAAGTATCCTAGTACATGTTATTCCACAATGAGTAACCTACTAAGTCCATGGAGTTTATCCAAGGTAAAATGGTGTTAAGCAATGACTCGGCATGATGGGGTTTAACAGTGAAACATTCATGTCAATATTTCATCCCAGGAGTGCATCCAAGGAATCCTATAATAATATTTAAGGGATCTAGTGGTGTTATATCCTAAAACCAAATAATAAAAAACGATCAGGATCTAGGTGGGTCTGAACCTATAGAATTCATATCCTTGAATCGTAACGGGGTTCCAATGTGCTAGTGGCATTCTCTAATCATAATCTATGACAATATAATGTTATTCCATTCCTATATGATTATAATTTCATGTAACATTTCAGCTGTTTCATTCCTTTACTCTCATTAATGTGATAAGGTCATGTACCATGAAACCATTTAATCAAGTCATTATTAATCAATATTCCCATTTGGTCAAAGTATTTCCTTTTATTAGTGTGACAATGGAAAGTAGCATTAAACATTTATTAATTCCATTAAAATAATATTCTGTAATTAATATTCATTCTGATACCTTCCATTAATGTGATAAGGGGTTCTACATACATGCAACCTATTAATCAATCATATTTGATCTGGTCTTGTCCTATAAATTTTATACATTCCATATTATATTTTATATATAATTATCAATAATAGAACATACCTTAGGATGTAAATGTGTTTAGAATACATGGATCATTCCATTACACAATTCAAAATATAAATAATTCCATTTTATATTGAAAAAAAACCCTTTAGAGGGTCAAGAAATGTCAGGCTTGAATGTTGTTTTAAACATGTCAAATACTAAAAACCAAATTATGGCATAACCATTGACATATAAAGGATGGAATTTTCTATATAACCACTAATAAATAATTAATTATTTGTAAATATCATAACCATACATTTTTAATGATTATACCCATGGAATATATATTCTATTAATGGCGGCTAATGAAATCAGTGGGCACCACATGACAATTCCAAAATCAATGAACACAAGGAATGTGTTATAGAGCACCCACATTACTCTTGTATGACTATCCTACTCCATTATTTTCTATTGATTGTGCTTGTATTAGATTAGATTTAAGAAAAGGATAAAATGTTTATAACCCAATAACTATATTGAGAGAAAGAGAGAATTAGAAATGCAAAAATAATCGAGTACTTATCGTTGTGCATCCAGCATTATGAACGGAAGATCAAACGGATCCTAGATGAAGGATATATATTTATTAATAAATTAATTCTTCAGTAATATCTCTAATTAGAAGAAAAAGTCGTAATCTCACTGGTTCTCATATTAGGGAAGAATGAGTTCTCTAATTAGATCATTATAAGAAAAAGGAATATTAACCCAGAAAAATGGCTTGTGCACACTTTGTCTACATGTTTACCTAGGAGAAAGAATCACTTTCATGGATAGGAATCAGGGATGTTCACCAACAATGCCATGTTGCTCTGTCCAAAAATACATCATTTTTAATATTAGTCAATCTTGTGCCAACTGTGTGACATGTCCTACTTCCACAAGAAGACATGTTTCAGGATCTGTACAAGCCCCAAACACCCCTATGAAAATTTTATAACCCCTAAGAATACATATTTTGTCCAATGTGATGATTTAGATAGAAATTTAAATGATCCTTACCTGAGTAAAAAATAGGGTTTTTACACATTCATAGATATTGAGTTGGGGAACATGTAAATTCATGGGAATGTCTATCTTCTCATAATTCCATGGACAGTAATTTAAGATTGTGACTCATATGTTAAATCAATAATATCCTAGGTTTTATAGAGGGATATTGTTACAAAAGTTTTATTGGGTTTGAAATTCCACCCACATACAGAAAGAAAGATAAAGTTTATGATAAAAGACCATGAGAATATGCTATGGGTTTATGTAATAGACTTTGTTGGGTCTTTTTGGAAGATTCATGATTTTGTGGATTTCACATATAAAAAATTATCTTGAAACTATACAAATTTATTCATATGAGCCTCTTTATACTTGGTTATGCAGAACATCATATTTATAGTTGAAATTAGTTGATTCAGTGTTGTGGGGATCATGTTTTTTGAGGCATATAATGTATCAGGTTTAGATGATTCATAAATTTATGGGTATTTCTTAGAGTATAAAAAAATTTATGATGATGTATGTCGACAACCCATTATGTTTACATAGGGTTTTTGTGTTGTTCTATGTGTGTATCCTAGTTTGGGTCCCCATAGGATTCAGTGGAAGTGTATGTTTGTGCCCTGGTTTTTTGGACCGTGTGTGGTTCTAGAGGGAATCGATATGGTGGGTTCTGATTGGTTCCTCCACAGTGGTATACTTTAATAGACTAAATTTTTCATATTCCACAATGTTGATTGTATGAACCAGATCCTTATCATGTTATCGATATAGAATATTTCAAATTTTATATTGATGATTCTTTTGAGGTGCATTGGATATGTGTATTGGATCACATCAAGAATGTGTTGTGGAGGAATATCATTATAATAACTCATGTATTTTGGAAATATGTGAATCATTAGGTCGAAACCTGGTAGATAAAAGCAGAAATGGTGGCTCATTTTCCAATAATATTTTTCAACGAATCTATGTGATTCATGGGATTATATATCGAGAATTATATGTTATAATGTGTGGATATTTTATGATCTCAAAAATTTTGTATATTTCATAGGCTTGGTATCATGTAATCTTCATACCTTTTTGAGAATTTTTTTATTTTTCTAACAAGGAGAGTTTTTTGTGAAATTGAACAAAATTTGAATAGGGAAAGGTAGTTCATTGGTGGAACATGGGTTTCCCAAATTTTTCTCCCACTTTAGATAACCATGTAATACCAAACATAAGTAATTATCAAAGATGCTACATCATTTTTAAAATATTTCCTCACATTTGAATAAATTGTTCACCACATCATTAAGAGGCTCACATTTTATTTAAACAATTTTTAATAACTTTCAACATTTCCAAAAAAATATGGGAACGATATTAATTATGTTTGAAATTAATTTACAATTTCACAAACCCCGTTATAAACCCCAAATCAACCCTATATCTACAATAAATGAATTATCTCATTCTGTGAGTCTCTTGGATAGTTTTTATTCCCTTCCAACATTCATTCATGACAATTTAATTCCATGATTAATGATCTATACCTCCCCTGATATGTGAATGTAACGCCCCGACCCCAGCTACCCAGAGTCGGTGCATTAATTACATAACATTGGCATGATCACAAGAAAGATCAAATCCCGAAAGACCGATTGGTTTAGTAGCCTTGGAAACACTAGATATAATCATAAAGTTTTACATTAAATTTCAAAGTGAAAAACTACTACAACAACAAAGTCTTGATATCCACACTATTAACCCCTCATAATATCCCTGCAAGTCATTCATAATTTACTTCTTCACTACCTGGGAAAAATAAAACATAAAAAAGGGGTGAGCTCAAATGCCCAGTAAGGATAACAATATAGCGGAACATTCAAAAATAAGCATAAACATTTAAGGCAATGAATTACTAAAACAAAAGCCTTTTAAAATTGAACTCCAACTTAGTATGGCAAAAGTAAAATGAAATGATGCCATTTACTTGTTCACATGGATATTCTACTAATCGAATATTCACATGCAATATCAATAACCACTTTCATAATGTTGGAATGCATAATGCCAGACTATCATAACCACATAGCCAAGGCCTCGTGCCAAGACTACAAATAAGATTTTGTCAAGGCCTTGTGCCAAGACCCTAGTTTGTCTCATGAGACCTACCGATGCATCGAGGAGCTATAGCGGGCTCCACCCGTCACTTATTAAGTCCAATGCATTCCCATATGAAAAGGTTTAAACATAACATAAACATTCGTATTAAAACTAGCATACGAAATGTCAATAATTTCACCATAAACAATGAATGGTATAAAAATAGCACATCCACAGTTAAACATATCACAAAACCTTCAATACAATATAGAAGTTTTGTATCATAATAAATAAACTTCAAATAATCTTAAAATCCATGAAAGGATGTTGACATAGATGAAATCAAAATTATTTTTAAAGAAGTATCTCCTTTTATTTTGAAATCATTTAAGATCCATATAAAATAAAACATTTTCTTTGAAAATATTCTTATAAGCTTGTATGGAAAGCTTCGACGATTTTATAACGGCGGAAAATAACCGCACCCACCGTATAAGTTAAAAAAAACATTCTTACCTCAATTCTGTCGAAAAGGTTAAAAAGGACCTTGTTTGGAAAACGACGGAAAGATTCCTTTATAAAAACTCTTATAAAAAGTCAAACAAGGGTATAAATGACTTTAACCCATATTCTTGTAAATAGTAAAAATGTTTTGAAATACATTTTGAAGAAACATGGATGTGGATGATAACGAGATCCCAGTAGATTATTACGTATAAACAACCTCGGATAAAGAAGAGATTGTGAAATAACCCTTACCTTGTACTTTTCCTTGGTTGGGGTAGGTTAACACCCTGTATAATGGTGAAATAATTGTTATTAAATTATACAAGAATCATATATATTAATATGATATCATATATGATCTTTTAACATTGATTTGTTAATAATATCTTAGAATTATCGTCGTTTCGGGTGTTAACTTACTCATTTTCTTTTATATATTTTGTTACATAAGTCATGTTTGTTGTATCTTATTCATATCCAGAATGATATCAAGTCCTTAAACATCATTTTTAAATCATTAAATGGTAATTATACTTGAATGGATACGATGGAGAATGAATCTCATCACGTTCGTGGAGACGGTAGTCCGTACGTACGCACGAACACTTCTTCCATTTAATTTTTATTTTAAAAGAATCAAATCCAAATGATACATAGGTATATTACTATTCCAGTATAATATAATATTTTATATATGTTACTTAAGTTCATTAACACCATCCTTTATACGTTCCATGTGTGGTATGAACGAGTCATATCATTTTAAGGGGGCGGTAGTCCGCACTTCCTCAAATGAAATTATCGTATGTATATACAACATGAAACGAATAATGGAATGAAATAAAATGGAATTACAGAAGCTTATATATAAAATATATATCATTAATATCATATTTAATTACAGTGCCATCATAATGGCCACCATGAGAGGTGGTAAGATGTATTTGAACAATCATCGTTTCGTGAGGCGTTAGTTTGCCATCCACAGAAACATTATGTTCATCATCCATTAGATGGAGTTTTGTGTATGTGTAGTTTGAATCCTTCTTATAACAACATCCTAGTATATTTAGGATACTGGTGTTGTTACAAAAGAAAGGAAATAAAAAGATTTTTGGGGTTGGAGAAGCAAAATAAATGAAGATACTTTAAGAGAAATTGTTACCTTTAATTTAGGTAACTCACTTTGGTTGGAACCAAAGGACTTCTTGAAATGCTTTCTGCCTAAGGGGAAGCTTCAAGGAGGAGGAGAGGGATGTGGGGAGCTTAGTTGGTCAGAGTTTGGATGAGCCAAGTGGCTTGAGAGGTGTGAGGAAATGAGAAGGAGGAGTGCCCTTTTATAAGAGGGGTGAGGGGCACCTTTGGAAAAGCTAGAAATATTAATTTATAATAAATTCATATTCGGTTTCCAAAGGCTCCAAAGTTGACTATTCAAAGTATGAGGTGGGGATAGGTCGAAAACAACTCATAAAATAGAATTTAGACAGCTTTGGGTACTTATATTAACCTTATCTTTAAGTATTAACTCTAAGTTAATTAGTTTCACTTTTACAATGTCTCTTTGTATTTTTATATAATATGGTTAATAAACTTACTATATACATCCAAGAGACCCCCAAGTGGTCCATTAATGATTAACCTATCATAATATAAGTCTCTTGGCCGAACCTTAGATTTTTAGGAATTTAATATCAATTAATAATATAATATTTGTTTTAAGAACTCTTTTATGTCAATTTTGACACTATTCAATAGTTGATTTTTGTGAAACTCATAACAGATTGATTACTTCGAACAAAGTCAATTAAATCAATCCCAATATATCATATTATCCTAGAAAATTAGTTTAATTCATTAAAAGTTTCATATTATATTTATTTGGGTATTTATAATATCAATTATTTTAATTTTTCACTATTATAGTAATTACTGCATCATCATTATGTCATAACTTAAATAAATTATTTAAAGTCTAAAAATTATAAATAAAATATAATTATGTAGGAAATCTTTTTAGATTTCTAATGAATATTTATAATCGAAAATCCAACATGTATAACCCTATGTAAAAATTGTTCTTCTAAAAGATGTAAGCTTATGCCATTTTTATTTTTATTTTAACTTTATTAATATAATGTGTCCCTACCACATACAAGTGGCTCCAAGGGGTCCCCAAATTGACCCAAGGATGCCCATGGTCGGGTATGTGTCCACCAATAAGGTTAGGACACGTTTTAGGGTAATTTTGTATTATTATAATATTATTTTTTAACCCTTATTTACCGGATTTACCCTTTAACCATGGTAAATAAAATATTTACCGCAGTAATTATTCAAAATGTCTAAAAATAAAAGTTACCTATTTACACAATTTGAACATCCTGATTCCAAATATGGAATCCATTTTCCTAAATTCAAAACACAGAAGTGGCAGAAATTAATTTAAAATTAATTCCCGCTGTCAAAACAAAAAGCGTGTTTTTAAGAGGTAATAACTATCAAAAGATTGACACTTGTTTATGTTCGGTTTAATTGTAAAATTATGTCCAATGACCAACATTATATTAAATGGTAAAAATATATTCTAAATATAATTTAAAACCACTCAAATTCACAATTTATCACTATTAATTATTTTGATTAAAAAAGTTGTTTTTAATTAAAATTTAGAAATTTTCACTATTCATCAAAATATGAAAGTTATCCGAAATGTACCAAAATTTCACCCTAGGATAATTTCAATATTCCGAATCCAAAAATGAAGTCCATTTTAAAATATAAAATATATATAACTTCAAAAAGTAGGTATTACTATTCATAACAGCTAGTTTGATTGGTTACGGTGTGTTAGAACTCGAAGTTGCGTACAACACACGCTACTGTTTTATTCAAAGGAAAGCGTACCGTGGAAGCTTGGGATGTTTCATTTTAAATTTTTTGATGTCTCCATTTAGTCAAAAAGTTTAAAATATTGTATTTAAAAAGGTTTCACTATCAAAAGTTGATACAAGTGCAATACTGAAAATGAATCTGTTCTTGCATTATGACTAAGAAACTCATAATATGGATTCAAAAATTATAAGGATAATATAAAGTTTAAAATTTAGTTAATACTATTCATGACCTCTTTTAATGGCTTTTTTTTAGTAAGTCATGGTGCAATTGAACTCGGTGTTGCGTGTAGTGCAAATTATTAAATTATTTTGAAGAAATAACACACTATGAAATCTTGGGGTGTTACATTCTCCCCTCCTTCAATAAATTGCGTCCTCGCAATTTGAAATTGTTCTTCGAAAATAAAAGGTTGAAAATAGAAAATATCTTTGTGGGAAAACCCACATCGGAAATTGGGTTACTAAAATTTAGTCTTAATATGAGGAAAAGAGAAATGAAAGGGTTACCACCAAATTATGATCTCGATTAGGAGAACATTGGTGGAAATTAGAGACATATAATTGGAGGAAAAACGTAAATATTTATAGGTATTGATTGAGGTCATCAATCACAAACAAGTGTAAAATTGATGTCCTTAAATTCATCAATCTATGATGATTTGAAATACCATCGGTTCAACAAAACATAGGGTATTAGGATAACACATTTTTGACGTTTCAAAATATCATAGTTGAAATCCCACATCGAAAAATGAATTAATGAGGCCTCTATTTTAAACAAAGGGTGGAAAGTATGAAGATTACCGAACATAACACATACTAGGGTTCCATGTAGGAAAATATGGATATGGAGGATAAATCTAACCATCAATTATCTGATGGAGAGTGGTAGAGAACATGGCTATGAAAAGGCCAAAAATCCCAAAGCCATAAATTAGTGATGATTTAAGGTACCATCTAGGACAACATTTTTGTTCTAAGTTCCTTTTATTAATGTTGAGGAATTTATTTATGAGATTGGATAAGATCATAAGGAGATATACTTACTTTATAATTAGAGTTTTATCCATTAATAAATTTCTACCACAAACTCATCTTTCACTCTAAAAGATAATAGAACGTAAAAATTCTATTTACACTATTCGTATAGGGTTCCAAAATAAACGAATTTATAATTCATCTACAAGATCTTTTAATAAAAACTACATTATTTAATCCAGGACATCTCGTGGGCCAGTGGTAGGTGATACACCCTTGTCGCCCTTCGGTTGCGGGTTCAAGTCACGCAGCCTTGCCGGACGCGACGGGTTGCCGCCCGACCTCCGAGTTTTCCTTTTATGGTAATCCAAAATAATCCAAACTAGAACTATCCAAAATACTTCTGTCCAAACTCACAGTCCAACATTTATAAGGAAGGTAAACATAATATAGATCCTTTTTACCCCGTAATAGCATATGAATACCTTCATCATGTATTCTTTTAATACACTGAAACATCCCGAATTACCATATTCCTTATTGATTACATTCATGCTCCCTTATTCCATATAGAAAGCTGGATATACTTCATTAATCCAAAAATGTTTTAAACCCCAAATCATTAATCAGTTCCAAGGTAGTCAAGAATATCCAATATAATTTATCCAAAACAATCACATATTATTCCAAAATCACTACCTCAGTATCAGAACTATATTATGATTTATCATTCTCTTAACCATATATTTTCCAAAAATTTATTCTGCTATTGAGTCACTTTTCTTTGTTCCACACAATCTCAAGTCCTTAATGAAATAGTACTGCAGTACAATCCTTATATACTCCATAATTATTATAACAAGTACATTGTTGATACAACACTCAGTTGACATAATCAACATAAGAACTCTAATCATTCCTCTTCATCTGTGGTAGTATCATAACTTGATTATTATCCAATAACATCATTTGCGGCATATTCTGATGACTGGGACATAGGTCCGCGTAGTGTCCAAACTCCTTGCAAATGAAGCATTGTACATTTGAAACCATTTTCTTACCCTTGCAGTCACGTACTTTGTGCCCTTTTCCTCCACACTTATAACAAACTCCCATTCCTTTCAGGCAAGTTCCAGGGTGTTTCTTTCCACAGTTACCACATATGGGAAAATTCTTTTTTTCCCTTTTCCCTTTATCCATCTTTCTCTCTTCCATCCTTTTCTTCTCTTGATTCCCTTCAAAGCCATAGGACTCAGTAAACTCTTTACTTATCTTATCAACACATGATATTATTTCTTCATATGATGATAATACATGGGAGACTATTTCTCTTATAAATTCTAGCTTAAGACCATGAAAGATATGATCCTTCCTTCTCTTTGGATCATGTGCATTGCTGGAGTCCTCATTCCTTCTACTGGGCGCCATTTCTAAACAATGGCATAAACTAGATCAGTTTATGAATCAAAATACATAATCCCATACTTATAAAACACTTAACATAAATTGAACTATTTATGGATATAATACATAATCATAAAAATGTTTTCTTTGAGGAAGTATATACTCATAAACCCTTCATAATGATTTGTAAAGAAAATGAGAGTTATCCTAAGCATATCCCCCGGGAGTGTCGTAACCAAGAGTGCAGCAAGGCCCGTTGTCATGCACCAGTTCCCGTTCGAGCCTAGCTCAAAGCGGTGTTTTCGGGTTTTACCCCTAGGTACATCTGTGCCAGAGCCGCCTCTACCTGCTCGTATCCAGACAGGGATGTATTGCTCGGAAAACTCACAAAATCTCTACAATACCAAAATTCTAGGAAGTTCTTCTATACTAATCCTCAAAGTTCATCTTAGGTCTACGTGCTCTAATCAGAGTTTATCTAAATCTAGTTTCCAAGGTTTGTACTAAACTTACTCTGATACCAACTGTAACGCCCCGACCCCAGCTACCCAGAGTCGGTGCATTACTTCGTAACATTGGCATGATCACAAGAAAGATCAAATCCCGAAAGACCGATTGGTTTAGTAGCCTTGGAAACACTAGAAATAATCATAAATTTATACATTACATTTCAAAGTGAAAAACTACTACAACAACAAAGTCTTGATATCCACACTATTAACCCCTCATAATATCCTTGCAAGTCATTCATAATTTACTTCTTCACTACCTGGGAAAAATAAAACATAAAAAAGGGGTGAGCTCAAATGCCCAGTAAGGATAACAATATAGCGGAACATTCAAAAATAAGCATAAACATTTAAGGCAATGAATTACTAAAACAAAAGCCTTTTAAAATTGAACTCCAACTTAGTATGGCAAAAGTAAAATGAAATGATGCCATTTACTTGTTCACATGGATATTCTACTAATCGAATATTCACATGCAATATCAATAACCACTTTCATAATGTTGGAATGCATAATGCCAGACTATCATAACCACATAGCCAAGGCCTCGTGCCAAGACTACAAATAAGATTTTGTCAAGGCCTTGTGCCAAGACACTAGTTTGTCTCATGAGACCTACCGATGCATCGAGGAGCTATAGCGGGCTCCACCCGTCACTTATTAAGTCCAATGCATTCCCATATGAAAAGGTTTAAACATAACATAAACATTCGTATTAAAACTAGCATACGAAATGTCAATAATTTCACCATAAACTATGAATGGTATAAAAATAGCACATCCACAGTCAAACATATCACAAAACCTTCAATACAATATAGAAGTTTTTTATCATAATAAATCAACTTCAAATAATCTTAAAATCCATCAAAGGATGTTGACATAGATGAAATCAAAATTATTTTCAAAGAAGTATCTCCTTTTATTTTGAAATCATTTAATATCCATTTAAAATAAAACATTTTCTTTGAAAATATTCTTATAAGCTTGTATGGAAAGCTTCGACGATTTTATAACGGCGGAAAATAACCGCACCCGCCGTATAAGTTAAAAAAAACATTCTTACCTCAATTCTGTCGAAAAGGTTAAAAAGGACCTTGTTTTGAAAACGACGGAAAGATTCCTTTATAAAACCTCTTATAAAAAGTCAAACAAGGGTATAAATGACTTTAACCCATATTCTTGTAAATAGTAAAAATGTTTTGAAATACATTTTGAAGAAACATGGATGTGGATGATAACGAGATCCCAGTAGATTATTACGTATAAACAACCTCGGATAAAGAAGAGATTGTGAAATAACCCTTACCTTGTACTTTTCCTTGGTTGGGGTAGGTTAACTCCCTGTATAATGGTGAAATAATTGTTATTAAATTATACAAGAATCATATATATTAATATGATATCATATATGATCTTTTAACATTGATTTGTTAATAATATCTTAGAATTATCGTCGTTTCGGGTGTTAACTTACTCATTTTCTTTTATATATTTTGTTACATAAGTCATGTTTGTTGTATCTTATTCATATCCAGAATGATATCAAGTCCTTAAACATCATTTTTAAATCATTAAATGGTAATTATACTTGAATGGATACGATGGAGAATGAATCTCATCGCGTTCATGGAGACGGTAGTCCGTACGTACGCACGAACACTTCTTCCATTTAATTTTTATTTTAAAAGAATCAAATCCAAATGATACATAGGTATATTACTATTCCAGTATAATATAATATTTTATATATTTTACTTAAGTTCATTAACACCATCCTTTATACGTTCCATGTGTGGTATGAACGAGTCATATCATTTTAAGGGGGCGGTAGTCCGCACTTCCTCAAATGAAATTATCGTATGTATATACAACATGAAACGAATAATGGAATGAAATAAAATGGAATTACAGAAGCTTATATATAAAATATATATCATTAATATCATATTTAATTACAGTGCCATCATAATGGCCACCATGAGAGGTGGTAATATGTATTTGAACAATCATCGTTTCGTGAGGCGTTAGTTTGCCATCCACAGAAACATTATGTTCATCATCCATTAGATGGAGTTGTGTGTATGTGTAGTTTGAATCCTTCTTATAACAACATCCTAGTATATTTAGGATACTGGTGTTGTTACAAAAGAAGGGAAATAAAAAGATTTTTGGGGTTGGAGAAGCAAAATAAATGAAGATACTTTAAGAGAAATTGTTACCTTTAATTTAGGTAACTCACTTTGGTTGGAACCAAAGGACTTCTTGAAATGCTTTCTGCCTAAGGGGAAGCTTCAAGGAGGAGGAGAGGGATGTGGGGAGCTTAGTTGGGCAGAGTTTGGACGAGCCAAGTGGCTTGAGAGGTGTGAGGAAATGAGAAGGAGGAGTGCCCTTTTATAAGAGGGGTGAGGGGCACCTTTGGAAAAGCTAGAAATATTAATTTATAATAAATTCATATTCGGTTTCCAAAGGCTCCAAAGTTGACTATTCAAAGTATGAGGTGGGGATAGGTCGAAAACAACTCATCCAATAGAATTTAGACAGCTTTGGGTACTTATATTAACCTTATCTTTAAGTATTAACTCTAAGTTAATTAGTTTCACTTTTACAATGTCTCTTTGTATTTTTATATAATATGGTTAATAAACTTACTATATACATCCAAGCGACCCCCAAGTGGTCCATTAATGATTAACCTATCATAATATAAGTCTCTTGGCCGAACCTTAGATTTTTAGGAATTTAATATCAATTAATAATATAATATTTGTTTTAAGAACTCTTTTATGTCAATTTTGACACTATTCAATAGTTGATTTTTGTGAAACTCATAACAGATTGATTACTTCGAACAAAGTCAATTAAATCAATCCCAATATATCATATTATCCTAGAAAATTAGTTTAATTCATTAAAAGTTTCATATTATATTTATTTGGGTATTTATATTATCAATTATTTTAATTTTTCACTATTATAGTAATTACTGCATCATCATTATGTCATAAATTAAATAAATTATTTAATGTCTAAAAATTATAAATAAAATATAATTATGTAGGAAATCTTTTTAGCTTTCTAATGAATATTTATAATCGAAAAGCCAACATGTATAACCCTATGTAAAAATTGTTCTTCTAAAAGATGTAAGCTTATGCCATTTTTATTTTTATTTTAACTTTATTAATATAATGTGTCCCTACCACATACAAGTGGCTCCAAGGGGTCCCCAAATTGACCCAAGGATGCCCATGGTCGGGTATGTGTCCACCGATAAGGTTAGGACACGTTTTAGGGTAATTTTGTATTATTATAATATTATTTTTTAACCCTTATTTACCGGATTTACCCTTTAACCATGGTAAATAAAATATTTACCGCAGTAATTATTCAAAATGTCTAAAAATAAAAGTTACCTATTTACAAAATTTGAACATCCTGATTCCAAATATGGAATCCATTTTCCTAAATTCAAAACACAGAAGTGGCAGAAATTAATTTAAAATTAATTCCCGCTGTCAAAACAAAAAGCGTGTTTTTAAGAGGTAATAACTATCAAAAGATTGACACTTGTTTATGTTCGGTTTAATTGTAAAATTATGTCCAATGACCAACATTATATTAAATGGTAAAAATATATTCTAAATATAATTTAAAACCACTAAAATTCACAATTTATCACTATTAATTATTTTGATTAAAAAAGTTGTTTTTAATTAAAATTTAGAAATTTTCACTATTCATCAAAATATGAAAGTTATCCGAAATGTACCAAAATTTCACCCTAGGCTAATTTCAATATTCCGAATCCAAAAATGAAGTCCATTTTAAAATATAAAATATATATAACTTCAAAAAGTAGGTATTACTATTCATAACAGCTAGTTTGATTGGTTACGGTGTGTTAGAACTCGAAGTTGCGTACAACACACGCTACTGTTTTATTTAAAGGAAAGCGTACCGTGGAAGCTTGGGATGTTTCATTTTAAATTTTTTGATGTCTCCATTTAGTCAAAAAGTTTAAAATATTTTATTTAAAAAGGTTTCACTATCAAAAGTTGATAAAAGTGCAATACTGAAAATGAATCTGTTCTAGCATTATGACTAAGAAACTCATAATATGGATTCAAAAATTATAAGGATTATATAAAGTTTAAAATTTAGTTAATACTATTCATGAACTCTTTTAATGGCTTTTTTTTGGTAAGTCATGGTGCAATTGAACTCGGTGTTGCGTGTAGTGCATGTTATTAAATTATTTTGAAGAAATAACACACTATGGAATCTTGGGGTGTTACAGTGAATATTTTCTAGCGTAGTTTATTATCTATTTTTTGTTTCATCTCTCATCATTTGATGGGGGGTTTTCCCTTGTTTTTTGTGGATCAAAATATTTGTATTGTTGATATTTTTTGATTGACCAATTAATATAGGACATAGATCTATTTATAATCCTTCATCATTTTCATTATAATTCCTTGTAAATTAGAGATTTCATTTGAGGAGAATTTGTCAAATATCATGAAGTAGGTGGTCTAAATTAAAGTCTAATATGATGTGCCCAGATCTGTGAGAATCACTGAATGGGGGAGGGGGTTAATCAGTTATCCCTTTAAATATTTTTACTAATTAATTTTTTTCAATTAATCATCTATGGCTGGTTAAAGCCTCGATCCACTCTTCATGTGTCCCCCATCCTTACCTTGAATGTTGTTTTAAATGTAAAGGACCTGAACACAAGGATTTACAAGGTTTGGTTAAAATACCTACTCTTTTTTTGTGTTGGTTATTCTCCCCAATAGAGATTCTCTACTATAATTCGGTTAGTAATTAAAATGGTTGATACAAAGTCACACTATATACCTCTTGAGTTCCAAATGATGTTTTGTATACTACTTCATATAGTGTTACTAGAGTCCCACTGGCATGCTTAAGAGTCCCACTAAAGACTTCGTCTCCTCAATAAATCTCACATGGTACTTCTAGCTCTTGAGTCACATGTCCAGCTTCATTCTATAAGTTGTTTCATAATTAACTGTTGATGATCTTCTGCTCTCTCCATACCGTATTATTGAGTCACACATGAATATAAATCTCTTAAAGATACTTTAACATCCTTTGGTATGATTTTTTGTCCTTGTTAAATAATTCTGATCACTTATATGATTATTACCCATCCTCAACAATGCTTATGTACTTTTCTCTTCTTCTGATGATGACCTAGCCTCATTTATATGTGTTCCAATGGTACACACAACTTCTTCGAGAATATAATATGAAATAATGACTTTGAAAAATATTAGCACTTCCTTTCTTCTTGGACTCTCAAACACTGTCAACTCAGATAAAAGGTTCTTCCCTAACTCTGTTTGGCTTTAGTCTTAGTTCTCATTCACTTCAGGCAAGTATTTCTATGAGTCTATTTCCTCCTATATTTGGATATCTGAATTTCTTCATCCTTAGTGAAGTATCTGAATTCACTAAACCTTATCCTTATTTTCATGGCTTGAATCACATACACCAATGTGATTATTCAAACACTATGGATTATCACACTTTGCTTCATCTGAATTAATACATGTTCTTATGAGTATGCATGCTTGTATGCATCAGTCTCTTGCTTTTTTAACATGCATTTCCTTCTGCTTTCTTCAATCTTGTGTGAAAACCCCAATGGGTATAATATTTTTGGAACAAATACTTACTCTTTCTTCTTATCCATTTTTCTTCGTCTCTTTTTGGTTCTTAGCACACATAGATTTGTTCTCTTTAATTTGGCTTCAATTTATGTGTGTGTTTCTTAAAACCTAGATGGGTTTATTATTTATTTATGTTCTTTGATCATTATTACTCCTCATTCATATGTGCACACACTTATTATTCTATTGTTTTCTTTGCATAGAGATGGTATCCACTCATTTATGTATATGCATGTGCATCATGCATGCACTTCCACCTCTTATGCACACACCGAAATACATGTGTTCTTTTTCTTATCTAAGGGACTATACATTCTTCTCCTTCAAATAATGATGGAATCCTCAGCTTAGGAAACATCACAGAGTATCACAAGGGTTCATGTAACTATTGTGAACTTGCATTTTCTTCTTCATGCACGAAGCACAATGAGGGTTCAAAAGAACCTGTTGCGTGTTCCACTTCTTTTGCGAACCTAGGTGGTTTGCGCTTCTCCTCCACGCAGGGGATTCAGCGGAATTTTTAATTCATGAGATGCATGGAAATCTATTATTTGGGTTTCATTGGGATACCTGGGCTTCTCTCTGCGAACCATGAGGTGCTTCATGGTTCTTTCCTTGAAAAATAGAGGATGCTCTGTGGTGGTTCTGTTTCCTCTGAGAAAGGACAACTCAATTCTATGTTAACAGTACCCTATCATTATATCTCAGGGGTTCTCCTTTTATAGGTGTAGGATGCATGTTTAAATCCATGTATCTTTCATGATGATCAGAGTATTGAATGCCTAAGATCATTGGATTTGATGATTTTAAACGTGGGTTAAGAAAACCAAGAATCGTGGGATATTTCCTTCAAAAGATGACTTATTCATTGTATCATGGTATTCATGTGCATGAATTTAAGAATTCATGCAGATCATTTCCCCAAAGGCTTCGAGCATTTTTATGTTTCCTTGAAACTTTGTTTTCTTCATCCACGTTCGAATTCTTCATCACTCTATATCCATGAAACATTTAATGCTAGCATGTATTCAATTCTTCCGGACGATCGTCATCCACAATCATTGATCTTCAACGGTGGACGAGAACTCAATCTTGGTGGATCAGCTTCATTTCTTGTTCTAGGATGGTGAGGGAGGTTCGCGGGAAGTTCAGAGGTTAAATATGACCTTGGGTCGTCTCTTTCATCATTGGATCAACTCAAATTATTCAAGGATGGCGGTGATTAGATCATTGAATGTGGGATGGAGCGTGTGGTTGAGATCTCAAGCGAGATTAGATAAGAGGAGAGGATTACATCCGTGTTTTTAGAATTTTGTCCCCCATCGATACAAGATTTGAATTTCATGTGGTTTAAATATCAATTGGTGGTGGCATTGACTCAGATTACTCTTCCTCCCTCCGTGGTCCTGCCACGTACCACGTTCACCCTACGATCTCAAACCCGATCCCACTCTATTCCTTGCTCACGAACCTAGTGCCCACTATGAATCCTTGAATGCATAGTTTGATCGCCATGTGTGCTCATCAGGATTACACATGGCCCACATTCCATGCCTCGTGAGAGGCTGAACTTGATGAATTCCCTCAAGCACGGTTGACCCGTAGGTCATGCATGTGCTTGGGGTGGGGACCATGGTTGGCCCTCCATTGTTGGCCCATTTTTGTTAAGAATTTCATATACTTGGTTAAAAACCAATTATATAATAAAATGATATTGCATGAACACATTATTCATTCAAACCCCATGAATGGGAAATATATTTACCAGCTTCCACAATAAGCCTTCTTCCTTTCTTCTTCATATTTCTTTTGTTTTTGGAATAAAAAATCTTAGATCTTAAATTTTCTATTAATCCAATCATTGATGATGGATGGATAATTTCTTCATTCCTCATGAATTAAAACATAATCCATGGATTTTCCTTATTGTGAGGTATGTGTTCTCCATTAACACATGTCTTGGAATTTAAGGATTATCTCAAACAATAATATTATATTGTACACATCATCTATTTAGATTATGTGGATGGATCTTTATTTCTCTTCCCAAGAAATTGATTATTGCATGGACTTCATCATGTATGGTGACAATGTAAAGCCATGATACATGTCATCAAACATAGGACCATTTCAATAATCATCAGATTTATATCCTCATGGAGAATTGATCAAGTGTATTATTCAATGCTTTGAATCAACAACAATTCCCCAAATATTCACCAAATTCTTCATCAATATGTTTCATTCACATATAGAATTCTAATTGACAACAAGTTCAACTCTTATGAACTTCAATATTATTGAAAAAAATGAAACTCGCTTAGGAACATCAATCTCCCCCTTCGCATTTAGTTTTCAATATCACCTATGCACATATTGTATGAGTAAATATGTGTGCCAAAATTTTCTCCCCCTTATTGGAAACAAAATGCAATAGAGTCAGGGGGGTCACTTGAAAAACATGTCATCCTCCCTTCGAATAATATATTTTGTAATGTTTCTGAGAGAGGGATGATGTCACATGGTTAAAATAGAAATGATCCTCTAGTTAATCAAAACTATGTCTACATGGGCTAACATAGTGTATAAAAAAAGGGATATGACCAACGTTTATCGGGTTGTCCATAAACAAAAATACATGTGATATCATACTCAGAATGGATCAATTCATGACCAAGGTTTTGGAGATAATCTGATTTATCAATGATATGCTAAATCATGCACATACTTCACCAAACATATTTAAATGTTCAACTGATAGATAAAGCTCCCCCTTTCATTACATATTGTCATAAATCAAGCACTCTCCATTAATTGACATGACACATAAAATTAAGATCAAGTGATGACAATGTGATTGGAATACTTCAAGTATCAACCTCTTGAGATGATATAGATTTCAAGAATTGTCATGACTTAATCATTGATATCATCTCATTCATATTTTTTCCCCTCAAGGGTTTTAATCCCATTGATTTTTCTATGTGGAAAATAATTACCAGACGACCTTCAAGATATTCATATTGATAATATTCCACTATGGAATACATCATGTAATTATCAAATAATGAATAAAGAGTCCAACATGTAGTTATTAGCATTTTTCATTCAATTCTCATTTTGAGAATGACCTGCATCATCAATTCCATGCAATGTAGGAACACATGTACAATAAAATATTAGGGAATAATATGGAACAATTGTGAGCATCTTAAAAGAAGCACTACTGTTGAGAACTTTCTCTCTACCCATGAAATCCTTTCCTTGAAACAATAATGTGTCTGGTACTCTTCATGTTGATGTCTGCTCTGCATTTAGAATTTGGATGTTTTTTTGTTAGCATGTACCCATTACATTCATTCAATTTCATCTTGTATGGATTTTTTCCCTTTACTTATTCCAGTAAGGATGTAGTTTCCACTATTTCATGTTCATCAATTTTCAGTATCTCCATTTGGATTGGAAAAATAGTTATCCAATTTTTTGCATGATGTACAGCATTCTTGCACCTTCTAGACAATAGTGGTGAGGCACTTGTGTTATCATGTGATTATAACCTCTAATGAAATTTGAATTTCCTTCATGTGGAATGACATGTTTCCCTTTTTCTGTTTCATTAGCTAGTACATTATCTTCATCTCATTGTAGTTCTATTGAAATATGACATTGATAAGGCTATATAACTACACACTCCTTCATAAAATCTTCTTATTTGGAGCTTCCATGTGTCTTCTGCATTTTCTTCAATTTACCTATATTAGGCAATGAATTATTTTAAATAATGTCTTCAGTCAATCCCATTTTCTTCTAGATTGATTCTCTTTTTAGTTTCAACATGATTCCATTTATTTCCATGTATTTTTTACAGTGATACTTAGTATGGACTTTCTTTCTATAGTAAATGCATCTTTTCATTGTTGAGATGGAATTATTTTAATCCATCTTAGACTACTTCATGGGAATATTTTTTTCCACTGGTTTCTTGACATTAGGGTTATGAATATTCCCAACAGAACTTCATTAAACTCGTTCGTATTTCTACTACCTTGGTTGTGGTATATTATTTTTATCAACATATTCTTGAGGCATGGTAGGCATAAACCATCACTCTGCATAACTCTGAAATCCAATGTAGAAATTATCACATAAGACTTCAAGATAATAAAATCTATTCTTGATGGAAATATTATTCTTTATCTTTGTTTTCATCCATTTCTTTGTAAGATGCTTCATTTCATCACATCTTAGTTCCCTGAATGTAGGCCTTGCACAATTTTTATATTCAGAATAATTTGCTTTCAATCAGTGGCCCGATGCCCAAACATCCAAAAACACCAAAAATACAAATAAAATCTCCTCCGCTTTCTTTTAGTACCAGTCTATCTAGAATTACTGATTTTATGTTTCTGGAATTTTCTTTCTTTCATTGGTAAATCCTACTTGGAGTTTCTATTCATAATCATTCAATTACCCACCATTTTAGTTTCTATTGACGTTTAAGAATTTTTATCATTTCAAATCCTCCCAGCATTTCGTTTTAAACCTGTACTTGGAAATGAAACTGCATTTGTAGAAATAGAAATAACTAGGTTATGGGATTCCATTTTAATGGAGGATGTTTCCATTTTATTGGAAGATGATTTGATATTCCTCCTAAAATCATATTCCTCAATGAAAACATGAGTTGGAGCATCTCTTGTTTCAACAATTTGGGAAGTTATAGCTTTGAGTGAAAGTTGATTCTTCAATTTCACTTCCAACTCTAAACACATCATGTTAAATGAGTTCTTCTCATCCACAACTTATCTCAGATTTCATTCCCAACTCTCATCCAACTATGTCATTTGTTTATTATGCATATTTAATTAGTATTGCAAAGATATTTCCAACTACTTTAACTTGCTGGATTTTCCTTCTAGTTGAGTATCTTTGATCACCATAGAAACATTATGCAATATTTCAAATTCATGGAAAGCTTCATCAAACACAATCTTAAAGAATTACTTATCACTAATACATCATTGAAATTCTTTAGTAATATAATCAATTCATTCATTGGAACGAGAAATTGTTTATGATGTTGCATTCACAAGTATTGTGAGAGTGTTGAATATGCCAACCCTTTTAGAAATATCTTATTCTTTGGCAGTAGCTTATTCTTCTACTATAGAGTTTCATCTTGTAGAAAATTAATTCTTATAGAAATGTGTCAGACCACATATCTAGGGACTTTCTTCAGATGATCATTGAGTAGAGACAAAAGATCACTAGTTGAGCTATCCTCCTTACAGCTTGAATGTGCGTCATCAGATGAATAATCAGTATTTTCACATGTTGTATTCTTCACATTACCTTCATTAGAAGGTGTATCCCTATTACTAGTTAGCATCTTATTCATATCCCTTTACTGTTTCTTCTTTATATTTTTCTATTCCTTGGAAGAAATCTTCATTTTAGGTTCCTCAATAATCTCCTAAAATATGCAGTTCATAAACATTCTCTTAGATATTTTAGAGGAAACCTCCCACTAATAACAATCGAAGTGCATCGATCAGTGTGAATCACTGAGAGGGGTAGGGTGTGAATCAATGATCCCTTTAAAAAAAATTAATATTTCATTCTTTTTAACTAATCCTTTATGGATGGTTAAAGCCTTGATCAACTCTTCTTGTATCTCTCAGCCTTATCTGTAATGATGCTATAAATCTTAAGGCACTAAACACAAGGATTTACAATGTTCTGTTCAAAGACCAACTCCTTGTTTTATTGGTTATTCTCCCCAACATTGATTCTCCACTATAATTCGGTTAGTAATTAAATTGGTAGATACATAGTAACATTTTATCTCTCCTGAGTCCCACATGAGGTCTTTTATACTATTTCACATAGCATAACCAAAGTCCCATGGGCCTACTTCAGAGTCCAACAAAAAACGTCTTCTGCTCCAGGAATCCCACAGGGTACATCTAGCTCTCAAGTCGCACAAGAAACTTCCTTATTTATGTTATTTTTTTATTAACCTTAGATTATATTCTTCTCTCTCCATACATACTTGATAAATCACACTTTTTTGTGAATCTCTTCATGAATTCAATAGCCTTTGGTAAGGTCTATTGACCTTGCTCAATAATTCTGATCACTTCTTCGATCATTACTCAGCGTCAACATTTCTAAAGAAGTTCTTTTTTCATCTGATGAAGAAATGGACTCACATATATGTGAGCCAATGGTGCAAACAACTTCTACAATAATATAATATTCCAAAACGATACTACACAATATCGGCAATGTCTTTCATCTGGGAATCTAAACCACTATACACTCAGATAAAACATATTCTTTAACTATATATGCCTTCAATCTATGTTCACATTCACTTCACTCATGTATTGCATGGAATCCAATAACTCATGTATTTGGATATCTCAATTTCTTCTTCCATAATGAAATAGATTAATGCACTAAAGCTTCTCATTATTTTATTGTAAAGAATCACATATACTTCTGTGATTATACAAACACTAAGGATCATCTCACATGGAATCCTCTGAGATAATACATGTGCATGTTTTTATGAATTATTGTATACATGGGTCCCTTGAATTTTAAAATTCACTATCTTTTCTTCTTTTTTCAATATGCACAAACACTTTGGATTCTTTCTTTATGTGTCCATCTGCATGCATGCATGCATGAATATCTCATTTCTTCTTTCTTGTGTGAAAACCCCAATGGGTATAATATTTTGGGAACACACACATAATTTTTATTCTTTTACCTTTTTCTTCTTCCCTTTTTGGTTAATAGAAAACACACACTCTCTTTATTTTACTTTAGCTTCAATTTATGAGTGTGTTTCTTTAAACCCAAAAGGGTGATCTTATTTATATGTGTTCTATCTTCTCTCTTCTCCCACCGTTACATGTTCACACCCTTTTTATTATTTTGTTTACATTGCATGAATATGGTATCAACTATTTCATGTATATTCATGTTTATCATGTATGTCTTTCCTCCTCTTATGAACACACCTGAAAAATGGGTTATTTTTCTTCTTTATGGGCCTAGAGTTTCTTCTCATTAAAATAAGGGAGGAATCCTTATATTATTAATCATAATAGAGTATCACTGGGGTGCATTCACAAACAGTGTACTTGTGGTTTCTTCTTCACGCATGAAGAATGAAGATGGTTTGGTGGAACCTATCGTGTGTTCATATTCATTCATGAACCTGGTTGGTTCTTGCTTCTCCTATGCATTAGGGATGCACGAGACTCCTTCATGCAAGAGATGTACAAAAATCTCTTCTTCGCGTTGTAATGGGATATGTGGGATACTCCATCAAAATCCTAGAGGGGCTTCAAAATTATTTCTTAGAAAACCATAGGGATACTCTTCAGTGTCTCTGTTTCATCAATGAAATGAGATCTCCCTTCAATGTGAAGAATAGAATCTCATGTTGGCTCGAGGGTGATCCTTTTATAGGCAGATGATGCATGTTTAAATCCATATATCTACTATGAATATTGGGGTTTTTAAGGCCTGAGATCTTTGTCTTTGACGATTTAAAACACGAGTTAATAGATAAGCTATGAATTGTGGGATATTGTTTTTGAACACTGACTTATTCATTGTATCATGATCTTCACGTGCATGAATTTATGAATGCATGCAGATCATTTCACTAATGGAGTCGAGCATTTAGATGTGTCCTCACAACTCTGTTTTAATCAGCCACATTCAAATTCTTCATCTCAATGCATGCATGAATATTTTTATGAATGCATGTATTCGGTTCATCCAGATGATCATCATGCACAAACATTGATCTTAAATAGTGGAAGATAACTTGATCTCAGTGGATCAGCTTCATTGCAGGTTCGCAGATGGCCAGGGAGCATTGTGGGATGTCCATAGGTTGATGATGACATCGGGATATCTCCTCAGACATTGGAGTAGCTGGAATTAATCAAGGATGGTGGTGATTCGATCATTGGATGCGGGATGGAGCGTGAAATTGAGATCTCACACGATATCAAATGAGTGGCTAGGATTGCGTCTGTGTTTTTAAAATTTTATACCACATCGAAATAGGATGCAAATTTCATGTGGTATAAATATCAATCAGTGGTGGCTTTTTCTCAGATTACTCCTCCTCCCTCCATGGTACTACCTCGTACTGTGTTTACCCTGTGGGCACGCACCTAGCACCCAATATTCCCCTCAGGTGAGCACATAGAACCCACTATGCATCTTAGCACACATGGGAAGATCACCATGCGTGCTATGAGGGGTTACTCATGGCCTACATGCCCTTCCTCAAGCGGGGCGACCCTTGAGGGATTCCCTCAAGCATGGTTGACCCTTGGGTCCCTCATGTGCTTGGGGTGACGACCTTTTCAGGACCCCATGGTTGGCCCATTTTTTTATGTATGTAAGTCCATATACATGAGTTAAAATCAGTATTCTAGTAAAATGAGAATCCATGGCCACTATCTTCATTGAAAATCCATGCGTAGGAAATACACTTAGTAGAATCTGCAGTGAGCACTTCGTCTTTTCTCCATCATCATGCTTTTCTTTTTGGAATACAAAATCTACAATCTTCAATATTCCTTTAATCTAATCATCGATGATGTATGGACCATTTTTTCAAGGCTCGTTCATTATTACATAATGCATGGATTCTACGTGCTGTGAGAGATTTTTTTCTCTATTAACACATGTATTTGACATTGAGGACTAGATCAAAAAATCATATGATATTGTAATCTTCATCAATTTAGATTGAATGGTTTGATCATTAATTATCTCCTCATGAATTTGAGTATTTCATGGACTTCATCAAGTAGTGTAATAATGTATCACCATGATACAAGTCTTCAATCGTAGGACTAGTTCCAAAATCATCAGATTTCTATCTTCTTGGAGAATTGATCAATTATAGTATTCAATTCATTGAAATAAACAACAATTCTTCAAGGATTCACCAACTTCTTCATCCATACAATTCAGTCACATATTGACTTCTCATGGACAACAAATTCCACTCTTATGCATTTCAATCTTATTGAAAACAAATGAAACACTCTTAATCACTTCACAATAGTCATGATTTAACCACACCTTTGTAGGGGTGATAATTTAAATTTCCATTATGGGGAAATTTCATTGATAATAGATATAATTTTTTTCATGTTTTAAATTTTTTTGTTATGTTGTCTTAATAGAATTTAGGATTGAATTGATTTAATTAATGAATTTATTAATGGATATTTGTGAACATGAAATTCATTGAATTGGATTAATTAATTATTTAATTAATTAATGGTTTTTATGGATATTTAAATTAATGAATTGAAATAACTAATTTTTTTATTAATTAATGTTGATCTTGTGAATAATTAACTGAATGAATTAGAATTAATAAATATTGAATTAAATTAGTGTATTTCTGTTATTGTGAAACTAATGGAGTAGAAATAATTCATTAAAGATATAATTAATGGAATATTGTGATTTTGAAATGTGATAAGTAGTGTATTGTTGATTAATATTGATAGATGTTATATTTGGATATATGTGATTTAGTTATATTCACCTATGGTATATGGTATGAGGAATAAAAAGAACTTATTGTTCAATTTTTTGGTATTAATATATGGAATAAGGTTTACTGCATCAAATGTCCATAGTGACAAATCGACTAATAAATGAGTCTGGTACACAAGAATCTACTTCAAAATCAAAATTAGGTGCTTATTTGATAAAATAGTTGTGGGTCATGGACTGCTGCTTCAAATACCTGTGGGGGCCTAGAATTGGGTACCTAAGAAAAACTATTTATGTGGACAATGGTTACAATTTTATATAATTTTAATTTAAATGAAATGGATAATGAAGGGACACATGATATAATGAATTGAGTATTTAATATATGAAATGGGTTAGACTCTATCATGTTCTGCTGTAGATATTTTTCCTCCGGTGTCATAGTGAACCGGTTGGGTTATGTTGTTTATATGAAAAATATAATATGTGATTACAATTTTCATATTATTTTTAATTTATAACTTCCACAAATACATGCACTATTTCTGATTGTATATTGTTTTAGATACCATTGGAAAAGGATTACTATGATTTTCTCATAGCTTAATTAGGTTTCATGATTGTTACCAGAATAGGTTAATGTTTGAGGGATTTGATAACAGAAATGGACCAGTGTTAGAGGGATGACTTGGATGGCACATGGATAAGGGAACCATATGTTATTTAAGGCCCACAAGGTATTCTTCAGTGTATTTATTAGTTTCGGTATTTTCATGTTAACTGGTGGGATGTATTTGAAATTACAAATGTATTATATAGTTATGGATATTTTGTTTCATGTTTGGTCATCATGTGATTGTAGTGTGGTTTTATTCATGGTTTCCCCATTTTGTTATTACTATTAATTTAGATTGTTTTGATACATTGATTATTATGGTATTGTCTTCCCTTGATCTATAATAGACCATCGCTTGTCGTCGGAAGCCTCTAGAGTATGGGGAGGCATGCTTGTAGTCATGTTACTGACTCGATTGAGGTATTGGTGTTTGGAACCGATGTTGGGAACTTACATTGTTGTTATGGAAAGAAATAAATAGAATTACTGTAAAAAAAGGATATAAACAAAACCGTAGAGAAATAAATTTCTATATTAGAATATGGTTAAATAGGATAAAAAATGATTATTTCAATATAAAAAAAATATTTATAATAAATAAATAAAAAATATTACATATATAAGTATATCAAATTCCTGTGAAATAATTTTTGAGTTTTTTAGGGTAATATAAAAAAATAACATTATTGATCTAAAAACTAATAAAATCAAACCTTCCATGGAAAATGTGATACATATCGTATTCATCTAAAATTTAAAAAAATATAGTTATATAATTTAATTTTAAAGTCTGTATGAATGAAGATGATGATGAAATTTATAATTGAATATTCTATTGATTTTCATAGAAATTTGGTTATTGTAAAGATGTTATCAAAGGAATATTATAAAAATTGTACTAAATAAAGATATATATAATTTGTAATTAAGGGTTTATTAAAAATAATATATTTCACAATTACATTATTTCATTAAATTAATAATTTATAAAATAATGTTTCTAAAATAAATACTAACATATCATCTATATTTTATAAATCAAAACATTTATTATAATAATAATAAATTATCATTATAGATATATATGAGAAAATAAAAAAACGTTCATATTAATTGATACATTGATTCCTACTGATATGAATATATATATATATATATATAATAATAATATCTATAATAAGTATTACATATATATGGATATATGTTTGTTACATGGAAATGATAATAACTTTATATTGTTGATCCCTATTGTGGCTAAATATATGGTAAATTATAGGAAATTAAATACACAATATCATTTCCATGTATAAAATCATAACGCTAGATGATAAGATAATTAAAAATCCCATTCATTCAATTGAGAAATTTTTTTAATAAGAAAGTATTAATAATAATGTTTAATGATTAATAGAAATGTTACCTAGATATTATAATTAATATATATCACAAAACAACAAAATACTTGTAAAATAATCCCATTTATCATTAATGTAAATTAATTTGACTTAATACAAATAATCATTGAAGCCCAAAAAAAATATTGATAATCTATTAAAATGATCAAATAACATCTTATATAATCACATATCTATCTTATTGTACTCCATTAATTACAACCCTAAAATTATTTTTTCAATATATTACATCAGTAGTCCACATTTTCATTTACTCAAAATATATAAAAAATGCGATGGGAAATACAATCATGGTAGTATTTTATCATTTACATCAAATAAAACCTAGAAGTATAAAATTAAATATGGTCTAATGAATACTATTATAGAATTTCAAAATAATTCTACATGATAAAACACTGAGATTTATATCAAGCACATCAATATAAAATGTTTTTCATTAAAATAATATCCATGGATTAAAAAACATCATAATATCCATGGAAATAAAATTTCATAACAAAGTCAACTTCAATGGACAAATAGAAACATAAAATACATTTATCTGACCTTCTAGTTTCAACCACAAAAATTCCATCCTCAACATACTAATGAGGCCCCTACATTTATGTTGGATTTTTAATCTATGCATATTCCCTATAGTAAATTAAAATAAAACATTAATATAAATTCATTATCAATAATTATGAAATATTACCCAATGAACAAATTTCTTGGTACAATATTTTTCATTATTCTAAATTTTTCATGAAAAAAATCTCCTATAAAAAATAAATATTTAATTCAGTTTAAATTCAAAATAATGAATTTCAATTTTCAAAATAATTTATATTATAATTTAAAATTTTGGTACAAAAATATAAAAGATTTATTTCATTTGAATTTTTAATTAAAATATAATTCTATCACACAATGCAGAGATTTAAAATCAACCAACATCTTGTGACTTTTATATATTCATTTTTTGGACTCTCATAACCTATTCGACATATAGGAAAAAAATAGAAAACCCAATTTGAATCATTCAATCTTTAAAAATACAAATAAATCTTTCCAAAAATTGATATAGTAGAATATAAATTAATAGATATGATTATTCATTCAAGTAAAATCAGAAATTATTATTATTACAACTTATATCAAAATCACGAAAAAAATCCTTTACATAGAAGTATCTCACCTAGACCTGATAATAGCATCACATCAGTCCCCTTTAACCAAATACCGTATATAGAGATAAATATATTTAGAGGAAAATGATTAAAAAATGTATTATTGCCCTAAAATAACTGAATACAACCTAATAGAATAAATAATAGATAATATTTAGATATAGGGTAACATCACAAATTCGCTAAGATAAAATATCTGTCATTTTGGATTGAATGTGAGTTATTAAATTATATCTTATAGGAATGATAATTAATTTTTACTTGTGATTTACTAGGGTTGAAAAACACCTCCACATAACCACATATGTTAATTTTCCACAATTTAATGGAACTGAAAAATTATTTTCTTCATGATATTATGAAAAAAATAAATAATTGAAAAATAAATATCACAAGGGAACTAAGTCCTCAACAATATATGTAATTTCTATAACATTAATAATTCACACAATACCCCATTTTCCGTGTCACAACCACAATCATTACAAAACACACTCTATCATCACCCCTATATTTACATTAGAATAAAATGGAATTTCCTCAACTAAAACCATACGAAAAAATATATTCACTAATATAGATAGAAATATTTTAATATGTCTAACAACTAAATTACATAAAACATTACACTTAAAAATACCCATGGATCCAGGAAAAATATATATTAAATGAATACAATAAATGATAAACTAAACAGATTGTATAGAAATTCATTCAACTATCAATTATTTATATATTCAAGTTATGGAAATATGATATTAATTAAACTCATCTTTTTATTGGAAAACATCTTCAATATGTTCATTTGATCAACAAAGATCCCATATCAATACTAGTAGTTATATAATAATGGGTAAATAATAGCTTGTTGACTTAAATATAAATACAAAAAACACAATATGACCCTTGACATTGAATACCTTTCATGATAAAATTAAACCATTATTTAGATATAAACATTTAAATAATAATCATGAGTTCAATCCAAATCAATTAAGAAAATATTTCTAAAACGATGTCATAAAATTAAAGGAAATTAAATTATACAATATACCTTATATAATACCAATTAAATTTTAAAAATTAAAGAACAAATGAAAAAAATAAATATTTCATACAACTCTATAAGGAATTTATTTTTTCACAGTCCAAACATAAAAACACATAGAATTAATTATGAATAAAAACATTAGTCATTATACTATAATCATATTTTTAAAGTTCATGAAAAAAATTCATACAAGAAAACATAAAAATATACTCTAATACCTGAAAATGATAAATAAAAACTCATTAAAAATTTAATGTCAATTTGAGGTAAGTAATAATTTTTCCCATGAATGTATCAATTTACTGAATTTAACTCATATAGTTTCTGTTGTAGTCATCAAATATAATAGCCTATTGATTTGAGACTCAATAATGGATTCATCCATTCAAAAAAACCCATGTGGAAACACAATTTGGACATGTAAACTATCCCTTGCATGAAAAATTAATAATACATAATGAAAAAAATGTTTTTTAAATGAAATAATTAAAACACTATAAAGATCATTGCGTATAAAATAACATGTTATACCTCATAAAAATCATTAAATACTACAATGAAATAATCACATCATCCAACATCATAATCTATCCTTATTTTTCATTACATCACCAATACACCATTATATATTAAATTATTCCTAAACATAATGTTACATTAAACTATGTTAAATGTGACCTAAATATAAGAAAAATAAAGTAAGTAACAAAAAAATTCTTATATCATAATAATAACAAACTACCAATAATACAAGCATCAAAACCTTGATATTTTTCATATATACGAATAAAAATATAATAAAACATTATTTTCCTAAATACATTTTAATTTCAAAAGAAAATAATACTTTTTTAATGATGAAATGAATCATGAAAAAAAGAAATATATATAATAAAAAACAATCTACTCTATAGAAACATGTTAACCATTAGAACCATAAATAAGAAACAATTAAAAAATAATTATTTCTTTTATTTAAATTAAAAAAATAACTAATCCATTTTAAAACCTACATAAATGTGACACATATAAGATTATAAAATAAATAAAGGGAATTTAATATCTTCTAATAAAAATTTAATATGTAATACTTGGATACACAAACAATTAAATTAAATATAACCACTCAATTTCGAATGATGTAAAATCATTATATAGTTATTTATTTACCACATTCCATATATATATTTATATATATAAGAGTATCATTAATCTACCAAAGAGGATGTGAAATCCATGTAAATTCTTGAAATCAATCATATTCCAGATATCTGATATAACAAATTGATCTCAATCTAATGAAAAATTATATGTTAGGTACAATATGATATGACCACCCATAACTAATACATAACCTAATACCTATCTCCTAGAACCCCACCATCAGTCATAGGTTCACATTATCTAAAGGATAATTTCATCTACCAATATCCCATAACTCTATATGTGTAAATGTCCCCAAAAAATATAATGATAAGTTATTAGGGACTCTATATATGAACTCACATAATCTAATACAAAATGAAATGTTTTTATCAGTGTGACTTAATTCATTCTTTATTGAATATATAATAAAACTATAATAGAAATAATAAAAATAATCTAAAAATATTTCCATCCCCGTACCAGTTCGTTGAATCAACTTTCCTAAAATATAACCACTCAATGAAAGGAATTACCAAAAAAATTGTCATGTAATTACATTCCAAAAATATATAGAATTAATGTACACATAAATATCAAATTTAGATCATATAAATGTACAAAATATATTTATTGATTAATTAAAACAATGTAATAAATTTTCTGATAAAATCCATTGGAAAATTATCCATATCAACTTATTATAATTTTATATTCAAAATTTTATAACTATAAATATAATAATTTTTTCATGTTGAAATAAATTAATACCATAAATTCCATTATATTTTAAAACTTATAAAAAAAGATGAAAGTCAAATTTCTTATTAGTTTGTACCATTCTAGCTATTACATTTTTAGTTTCTTGAGTTATAGGTGTTAGGAGAATATTTTATGAGTTACTACTATATTTGAGCTAAATATACTATAATTAATGTTTCTTTTTATATGAGGAGTTATATTTTTCTCTATTAATGGTTAATTTTATGGACTATTTATAGCATGGAGATATAATATACAACATAAATATCTTGATAAGTCCAAATTTCATTTCTCTTACATTAGAGTGACGCCTATATTGTCAAAAAAAATTCTATTTCCTGGAAATGATCAAGAGGAGAATATGATATTATGTGGGTTTTTATGGTGGTTCTTTGGAATAAACCTTACAATTTAATGAATTGTGTTTTGTAACACATCTATAAAATGGGTAGTTTTCCATGGGAATCAGTTTTCAGTTTACACCACTATTGGTTTTATAAGATATATGACGTTCATCCACTATTAATTAATGGTATATTTGGGATTGAATCCATTCATGTTATTAAATAATAGGCAACACAATTGTTTTTAAAAAAACCATGGATTACAGTTTGTAATTTTCTTTTAAGAGAATAGATTTGTATTAGAGTCTCGTATGAATTTCAAATTTTCACCAAGAATTTAAATTTACAATGGTATCTATATGGAGGATTTAGGAGTCTATACCTCACATCTCCAATTTATTTGAATCATTACTTCATTAAATTGGGTTATAATGATCCGAGGAGAAGATCAATGATTCCTGTCAATATTTATCTATGTTCTTCATCTAGATGTGGTTGTAGTGATGGAGAGTGTTAATTTTGTGTTAGGGTGATTTTATTGTATTTTGATACATTTTTTCATTTCAGTTTTAATGGTTTCTATTTGGTGATCTATATCTTTTTTGTTTTCAAGGATTTACCAAACCTTTTTATATCCAACAGTGCTTATCTAGTTGAGAATGGTGAGATGAGGCCTCACATATTTTCTATGATTTTTTTTGTATTAGAAATATTATCTCCTTTTTCGTAAATTGTATTGATTGAAATAATTATAAAAGTACTAAAATAAATTACATTTATAAGAATGTTGATAATCAAATTGGATTACTTGATTTAATGATATTTGTATCTCACGAAGTAAATATAAATGGGTATTGATGAAAATTAAAACTATTTTTGATACATATGACCAAAGGTCAATATTTTGATATGAAACCAATATTCCTAAAACTATAATCACTTAACGAGTATAATAGTATATTTTTATTGAATAAAGGAGTCGATCTAAGCATGGGGATGAATATTAGTTATTTTTTTTATATAAAATTAATTTTTTAGTAAAGTTTGATATTATGGTTAAGACAAATGATTCTTGTGGGGGTAATCATTAGGATTTGTGTTGGGTGTTGTGGAAGATGATTCTTGTGGAATAACATGATATGGGCACAGTTTTGGTTTAAATGATGGGTTAGTACGTCTATAACATGGTTGGATAGAGGGGGATGGGTGGGGTTTTTTTGAAATGGATTGGTCTGTTAACACATGGTGTTTTTTAGTTTAATTATGATATAGAAGTCTATGGATAAGGTTTAATCTTGTATGTGGTTTTATGTAATAAGAATTTGGGATCGACAATAATGAATCTATTAAGAATAAAATGAATAACTAGTGCCCAAGACATATTTGTTTGATGTTTTATGATGGTATTCCTTTAAAATGATTAATAATCAATTTAAATAATATATATTCATTATTAATCATAAAATATTGAAATAATTTTTTTGAATTGTCATCTATTTTTTGATTTCTGATGTCATTTTATTCATGGGATGTGTGGTCACTTGTCTAGCTGTAGAAGGCGGTGATCAATTTTGGAGGTGAATATAGTTAGATAATGTTTATTTGATATCATAGTGTCTTTTAGATATGATAATATATGTTAGATATTTTATGGTTACAATATCTATAATTTTATTTTATTTTTTACTTCATTAAATATAGACACAATTTCAGTTACTATTACCGATGTCCAAAATAATATCTATACTGGGTGTTTTCCCTTAACAACTTCTATAGGGAGGGAATATCTGGATTCCATCTTTCTCATCCCAGATCCACTAATATAGTTTAGTATGAGTTGTGATGGAATGAGGTAGGTATGATAATACATACATAGTATGTGATGTTTGAAGTCATTATGTTATTTTGGTGTGATTATGGGTACATGATGATAGGAAAATCTCTACAAGGTTTTGGTGAGTATAGAAATGTTCCCTCAAAACCCCTAAAATGTATAGAGTTGAGGATATGTGACTGGTGAACTTGTAGACATTCTAATGTACTGAATCAGATTATATTATATATAGGAGTCATACGTTTTTCATAGATCGAATGAGGTTGATGTCATTTATTACCATGGAACCTTATATTTTAATATATTAGATGAAAAATTAAAACATATTGTCATATGTCTAGAATAAAGGTTGCATTAAGAAAAAATAATATTTTGTGTTAGGTAATGATTGATACAGTTGATTGGGATGAGGTATAAATGTACAATATTACTGTATTTCATCATAATATTACTATTCTTATATTTAACATTTAGTGGGTGGGGATTTCTGTTGCTAAGTAGTTTCTGAAATGATAGAAACATTACAATTATTATATTTTTTCCCTAGGATGGATGTATATTAATACAATGTAATCATAATTGGAATTTTTTTATGATTTTATTTATTATAGTTTTTTTCCCACACATAAATATATATATACTATTTTTCAGGTTTCTTGTTTGAGAATGGAGATATAGAGGGATAACACTATCATTGAGCTTGTATTTCCTATATAATCTCTTCATATTATTATTATTATTACTACTACATTTATATATTTAAATTATATGAAATTATTCATGAGTTTTGATATTAATATAAATCATTATTTTTGTAATTGTTCAATTATATATTCTTGGGTTCTAAGATAATGATTACTCTATTTTTTTTGTTTTATACAATCAGTGGATGTCCCAAAAATTTATTCTGTTGGATGCAGGAATTAGGGGAATAAATAATCTTTATAGTATGCCCCCATTGTAATTTATAATGGGATGGGGATTCATTGAGAGCTTTGTGATATTTTTTTGAGAGATAATATAGTCATTGGAATGTTCCCTGAAGAGGATTGGATTGGTTGGTAAACATACCATGATAATTGAGCATATCACATAATGTATCTTCTAGAGATGATGTTGGAAATTAAATTTCACATCCCCCAATGATATGTTGTAAATACCATATGATTATATAGAAATAACATTATAAGGGGTGCTACATATATTGTAGAGACAACATAGTGTTAGTTTAATCATTTTTGTTTATGTTTTTTTTTAGTTGGGATGATTTCTTTAAAACTATATAACTATAATTAAATGATAATTTTTTTAAATTCCACAAAATTATTTTTAGAAATTTGATTCCTTTATTATATAAATATCATTTGGTTCTTCAATATGAAATGATCGTGTTGTTGAATATTTATAGGCTGATATAGTTTCCCAAAGGATAGATGAATATATAAAATAAGGGAACTATAAAATAATGAAATTAAATGAGTTCCATAATCATGGTATGGATATTATGAGTGTATTTTTATTTCGTCATTATATATTTAGTAGTATGTATAATATTGATAGATATTTTATTATGATCTATTTTGGGGTTGTGTAAAAAGTTTCATGCGACATTAGTTTGATGTGGGGTATGTCATAGAAGGAGTGGATCTTATATTCGGGAGAGAATATGGATGTTGATATATTATTGGAATATTTTCAATTATCATATAAAACATATTTCATTTATTCAATGATGAAGATGGAGAATTATTACGATCTCCCCCTCCTTAATTATGGAATAAAACGATGTTTGGTTAATCCTTCTATCATGATTAATGATAACTCACATAGGTCCCCTATTTAACCACAAATTGTGTTGAATAGGCCATGATGTTTGGAGGAGTAATATCAAATTATGATTAACTATATTTTTATTTTATTTATATAGAAATAACTAATATTGTTGAAGAATATGGATGATACCCTAATAAGATTCATTCATTGATAAGAAAATCTATATTGGATAAACCTTGAGATTCCTTATGGCGATCATTTGGTGGTTGTGTATTGTGTATTATTAGATTTTTTTTCAATAGGATGGGTGTAAGAATATGATGTTATTTATAAAATTATAATTTAGGGATAACTAATTTTGTGTGATTAATATGGGAACTATGAAGATTTTTTATTCATCACAGTGGGTAGTAATCAATGATTTTGTTTGCAAAACATATTCTAGGATCAACAAGTTGTGGACATTCAGGATCATTATCATCCATAGTAGTAGATGTTTCCATATATACAATGTGAATAACATGGGGTTAAATCATATATAGTACCATGCGAAAATATGGAATGAAGAGGATTCCAATATGTGGGTCAGCATATATGGGGATATAAGATTGTGTGTATTCATAGTTGTAGTTGTCAGTATCAATGAATATTATTTGTACATTGATTGACTTATTTTTTGGATAAGTTACCACTAGAAAGATCAAATAATATTTTAGATTATATTTTCATGATTATTTTTTATTTAAGGGAATAATACTCTATCATTACACTAACCAGAATACATGTGTTGGGACCTAATTTAGGGAGGATTATATTTCTCTTAGTGATAACTATCCACATTAAATGTCAAAAATGTTTTACAAATGTTTTTAGTGATTGTTAAAAGTATATCATTCATTAGTGGATTACATTATACTTCAAATAACCCTGTGTTATTCAATTCATGATATTAGATTATGAATTTTGTCCATGTGACTAATAATTTATTTCAAATGATAGTACTATTTTTTTGATTTGGTGGGAAATACTAGAATTTGTTTTTTGGGAGTAAAATTATTTTTTAGGGTCATATATAATTGGTATATTTTCATTTTTATATGACACATATTTGGTAGGTTTAGAAGAGTTATAAGAAATAGTGATTCCTAGTTTTTTGTGGTTTTATTTGATGTTTTTCTATTCAATTAGTCTAAGTAACCCTCTAATTGTGATATCACGATTCAGGTCAATAAAAATCTATAAAGCCCTCTAATTTTGATTTCCCCTTATTTAATTGAACCATAAATGATGTATGATGTATGTATTCATGATGAGAACATAATTTAGAATGATTTTTTGTGTCCCAGTGTATTTCCATTCGGTTATCGATTTTTTTAGATGGTAGATAGTGCTCAATGGTTATGCATAGTACACCAATGGTTTAATTATTTTGAAGTACAAAATCATTACAAATTTTCATTTATTGATGGTCTATTGAACAATTTAACAGAGGATATCTATTTTTTAATGGTAGATGTTCACCAGGGATTCCACGTAAAGTGTCGTATAGATAATTGTGTCATATATATTTTCTTTCAAATTTTATAATGTTATCATTGATTTCAAGATCACATTTTTTCATATCAAAAATTCCCTGGTCGATAAATGGGACTCATGAAAATTATATTTTTTATGTACATAATCATTATGGGGTCATTATCATGGATAAAATATTCAGATACTCATCAATATATGATGATTATTAAAAAAATCAATAAGTCCATTTCAGGGGATATACAACACCATTATACTTAGAAGAATACAACCATATTTATTTTATTGACGAATCAATGGAATGAAATTATACAGGTGGTCTAAAATCATGAACTACTATTGTATACATCAATTATTGGTTGAGTTTTCTCATTAATAAAATCTATGATTATTGAAATGTTTATTACTTTCCTAAAATATCATTGTATATTTTCGAATGTTCTTGTCTAAATTCTCTATAATCGAGAACTTATTTATAGTCATGAATAATAATGACCATGTATTGTTTTTGGTATAATAGTGTAATGTGTCTCTTTTCTATATGAATGGGATGTTAATTAATGGTCTTGATCCTAATAATTTCAAGAAGGGAATAATGTATGGGGTGTTCTATAGGGAATTATTTCTTATCATGGGTAGTGTCTTAATGAACCAGAGTGTATTTATATCCTATGGGAATAGAAAATTAATCCATCGTAAGAATTACATTATCATACATGAAATCACATATGTAATGGTTATTTTTTCTTAATATTTAATGACATTACTCAATGATTTCAAGAATATTTTTATAACTAGCCACATCATCCTTAGGTATGTTTCAACACAAAAAAATATTAATATAAAATAATTAATTTACGTGGAATTTGAACTATATAATGATATTATGTCATCCTACAATTTATTATTGGGAAATCATGTTTTAAATTACTATGTGTGATGTTTTAGTGTGATGTCTTAAGGAAATATAGTGATTCATGTTGAGTTATGGTTGATAAATCAATGATTCAAAGTGATAAAATATTTGTTGGTGCACGATGTTTTATATTTCTTTTTATCATGAAATAAACATTTATTATGTTTGTGAAAGAGTAGAAATGGGATTCATGATGATAGAATTCATGGGAGACTATTTCTTCCATGGTTATTCTAATAAGGGGTGGTTGGATAAATATCAACATTATATGATATATTATTTGTAGAAATTAATTCAACTGATGGTGTTAAATGAAGTTAGTATTTTTTTAAATATATTAATATTATAGATGCATATTGATATGTACATGATATATCATTGAATAAAGGGTTTCAAATTTTGACCTAAGATGAATTAGTTAGTTATTTTTCACATATCATTATTCATGGTCTGTTATTAGGTGTGGGAGGAGAACTATGCTCAAGGTAGTTTGTTGTAGACATTATATTTATATAAAGTGAATATTGAGGTCAGATAACTAGATTTTGACATTATTATATGGATATCCCATGGAGTATGTGTTTCTATTTAATTGATCATTAATTAATTAATTAAAATTTAATATTCCATTGAAATTGGGGATTTAATATTTTTTGTGGCATTTGAAATACATTATTTAGATGAGGTTATCTATACAAGGTTCAACTAAACAATATGAGTGTAACCCCACAAGATTTTATGAGATATAATATTTTTAATTTTATTGATGTATTCTGTTGTACACAACACAAAGATTAGCTAGCGCAATATGCAAAATTGTATTAGCTTGCAGTATAGGAAACACTTTTCATGGCTTGTGTTGCACACAATTTCAAGTTCTTTTGGTAGAATTATTTTCACACAACATTGATTATAGTTTTTTTTCAATGCCTAAATTAAGTTTATTTTTATTATGTTATAATAATCACCGTAGGAAGCATTCACAACACACAACACAGATTAGTCTTGTGTTACACACAAGAGGAAACTTCCTTGATATCTTGTGTAGTACATGATACCGAGTTTCACTAAACAACAATATATTATTAAAATATAATTATTTAATGGTATATAAATTAGCCATTATGAATAGTATTAACCAGAATTTTAATTTTACAACATTATTATTCATCTTAATCTTTTTCAAAAACATGGTATGAAAACAAAATCAAATTTTTTGATATAAAAAATATTATTTTCTTAAATGCAGTTTTAACGCCTTTTGATGGAGGACCTATTTTAAATCTCGTTTTGTCACTTTAATATGTTCAATTTGAAAAAATAAATTTATTCTCTAGAATATTAACATCAAAATTTACTTTGCATGCAATTTTGGTATTTTATGATAAAATTCCTATTTTTATGAATAGTGAAAAATAATGTATTGTACTTTAAAACTACCTTTTAATAAAATTTATTTATATATATATAGTTTAAATTTAATTGGGTTTAATGTATAATTTTATTATATTTTTATCATTTAATCCATTTTTGGTCATTCAATGTAATTTCACATTCAGAATGGATATAATCAGATGTCAATATTTTGATATTTATTACTTCGTAAAAAATTGTTTTTTGGTTTTAAAAAAGGAAATAAATTTATATTATTTATTGAAACGTATTTGTTTTTAATTTTTAAAATTGGATTATATATTTGGGATCATGGGTTCCAAATTTTGTAAATAGTTATATATATTTTTTACATATTATGAATATTAACATCAGTATTTATGTTATTTAACATGTTTAAAAGGTAAATATGGTAACTATGAGAAAACAATATATACTATAATAATATTAAACTACCCTATCACAAGTCCTAATAATATATAATGGTATATTTCTGACCATGGTAAAATTTTGGATGATTTTGGGATCCTAGGGATTCACTTGGATGTGAAAAGGAAATTTTAAAATAATTAATTTAAAGTAAAGATAATTGTAACCTAAACATATATCTTTTAATAAATCGATTTAAATATAGGGTAATATAATATATCTCTATCTATATACATTTTAATAACAATTATAACAAAATTTCCTACATCATTGTATTTTATGAATATTTTTTAGACATTAGATAAATATATTTATTTATAACACAATTATGATGTAGTGATTACCTCAATAATGATAGATTCAAATAATTGAATTTTTAAATATTAAAATAAATATAATATAAAACAATTTGATGCCATAAAAAACTTTTATGGATTAGATTGACATACTATGTATTATTTTAAGCCTTTTTTTGAAGTAATCGGTTTTTTATGATTTTTTTTTGAAAAAGTTAAATATGAATAGTGTCCAAAATTTACATAATTCCTAACAAAAACATAAAATAGTTTATTAAATGATATTAAATTTCTAAAAAACTGAGATTATCCAAAATGTTCAATATAAGTACAAATATGTCATAAATAATTATTTTTGGTCGTTTCAAATGATACGATAATTATATTTACCCACAATGAGTAAATAACATGATATCACTATAAGATTACAAAAGGTAAAATAAGGGTTAAAACAAAAATATAAGAACAAAATAATATAAAATAAACCTCTAAAAATTATTGGATGATAGTTAGTCGAACCAAAATAAAATTTTCATAAGAGTTAAATATGTTTTTGTCCATTTTAAATCGAAATAGAATTTATAATAAATTATTATTTTAGGACATTCCTAAAGTGACCCTTTCTTCTCTTATAAAAGTGAATCTCTTCCCATTTATCTTTACTCCATTTTTAGCCATCATGATCGACCAAAGAATACCCAGTTCTCTTATCAAATTCCATAGTTACATTCTAGTAGTTCTAGTATTCTCAAATGACCAGCACTAGAGATATACACATTAATTTAAATAGGTGCGTCATGGAATAGGTAATCTATTCTATCGATTTATTTAAATTTATTTCCCCTTATACATCATATCATATAGTTTTTTAATAATAGAGTGATAAAATAAGTGTTAATATTATAATTATTTGTTATTATAAATATGAAACATCCCTATTTAGCCTTTTATCCATCCTAAGAAAACTAAAATCACCTTGCGTGCGTACATACAGATTTTTGTCTCCACATTGTGGTGTAATATGTTTTTCACCACCACCTTACTAGGATAAGTATAATGGTAGAAATAATAAATATATATGATTATTAAAACATTAATCTAATTTTTATATATTATACACCATCCACATTAATATCGTTTACTAATATGGGAACAATATCATTTTTTTGTTCGTACGTACGGCTTACCGTCTCCACGATGTGATTAGATTCATTCTCCATGTTAACCGTTCAAGAATTATTATAATGATTATATAATAAATATTCATGAAATATATTAAATAATAATTCTACTATATTTATGTATATATATATGTCATTTACTTACTTCTATTCAATTTAATAAAGAAACAGAAACAACGTTCATGCATATATACGACCAAACATCTCCATGAACAGTGTATTCCAATCCATTTATCGATCGATTATATATATTTATATACTGAATATATATTATAGTTATAAATCATGTTTTACATTATTAATGTAATTAAATAATTATAAATTTTATAATATCATGAATAACAATTTCAAACACGTGCGATAAATAAAAATATTATTACCCAAAATGTTGTTTTAACATGGAATTGAAAAATAAACGGGTAATATAAAGTCGTAAGTGAATCATATATGATATCATAAATATTATTATAGTTAGGTTACAAGTTAATTATATGTTTAAACCCACTATATATGTGTTTCAGACACATACATAAGAAATTGACCAAATGTAAGGGATAATTTTTCCAATCTTGTTTACTTCCAAGATTGATTATTCATAAGTATTTAATGTGGTTAAATTTATCATCCATGTCCATGTTTTATAAAACTGATATCACAAAATGTTTACTATTATTACATGTATGGTTAATGTATTTTTAACTCCTCTTTGACTTTTACTATGGGGTATAGAAGAAATCATTCTTTTGTTTACCAAATGATGTACTTTTGGACTTTTACAGTAAAAGTACAAGGAGAATGTTTATTTAAACATATATGAAATGAGCATATTTCTATTCCTTCTTAATACATTATTTTAATAAATCTTATTATTTATTATTTCAAGATTATTTTCAACTAGATAATTTTATTTTAAAATTTCTTAACATTTTTAGAAATAACATTTTTTGGAAAAAGAAATTATGTTTTTCTCATGTACTATGTTCAAGTGGTTTATCAAAATTATTTTCATCTAGGATGACACTATTTAAATAGTGTAATGCTTCTATCCATATTATAAATCTAATTTATTTTTTTAATGATTAAATTTTATTTTATATGGATTTTGTTATGATGGAATTAGGTTAAGAAAAACCAATTTTATTTCATGGGTTTTGCAATAGTGAAAGGATTTATGTATTTGTGGAACACGTATAAATGATTTCATTATTAGATGTATGGGAAATATATCACCCTCCAATTAATTTTGTAATGATTTATATCTCATGAGATAGACATAGATGTAATGGCAAGTAAATCTGCTTTAGTAATATAGCACTAGAATATAAATTAAACTCGGTTATGAAATGGACTTCATCCACTATAATGGTCTTGGAAACATGTCCTTGGAAACTATGGAAATCATATTATGTGATTAATGGTTTTCCAGAATTCCATGTTTTATTACCATGAAATTTTATAATGATTAATGTTACATTTTGTTTTATACCTTACATATTTCTTTGATTTATTTCAGTACTTGTGATTTTGATGTTTAGACATTATGTTCATGTTTATACGTTGAAATGTTTATGGTTTGATTTATGTTCTCCATGTTAGACAATTCTAGGAAATTGGTCCCACCCTTTTGATGTTCTCTTTTCTCCAGGATATAAATAATAGTTTTAGGTAGGACAACTAATAGAGAGGATAATTATGGGAGACGTTTAAGATATTTCACCATGAATATAATATCATGTTCCGAGTTTCCAATGACACTAAACTAATATGGTATTTGGGAATTTGTTCGTGTCAATTATTATGTATTCCAAATAAGAAGTGTAATATTCCTATACGTAAAAGCTAGGGTCTCTATAATTATTATCAGAATAATGGATTAGTTATCCTTGGGAAATAGGGATGTGAAAACTTTAGTGATATCTCTAGAGATATTTATAATCAACGTCTAGGAAGTCCCAAACGTTATGTATAAGTATATTCTAGATTCATAAAATTATTGAAACGATCATAAATAACCTATAATTAATCCTATTATGATAGTGATTTAATGTACTCACCTTTGATTAGGATGTTTTCTTAGAATGATTTGTTCCTCTTACACTATTTTTTCTGTTTTAGTCAATGGAGGGAACCAAAAGGAATTGGGTAAACATTTAATTTGACGAAACGATTGATGAATGTGAGCAAAAAAAATTGTTTAATGACTAGAGTGAATGATATTATGAATGTGTAAACAAGTCATAGCGGTATATTATTAACAAGGATCACTTTAGTGGTACTCTTAAGTCATTGAATAAGAGAAAGATGGACTTCCATGCATGTTCACTTGGTGAGGATCATAGTGGAAATAAGACTAATATTTTTACATATCCAGAATAAGGGAAGAAGAAACATGAGTAATACATCAAAAGGAGGGTAATATGTTATCTTTGTGAGAAAAAGGGTCATCGTGTGATGAAAGTTTTGGAGTTAAATGTAGCATCTCTTGAAAATATGGGCATTACCCAACTCAATTCCCGGATATAGGGATCTACATCTAACTCAAGGAAGCACTTATCTTATTCATACCATTAAAGTATAGGGATTTAATTATTTATGTATTTGAAACCATCAAGTATGAATGGTTAATTATATAAGATTTGTTTGTTTGTTTTTTTTCAAATGATTTTCAAGAATATGTAGAATAATTATAGTGTATAAGAAAAGTGTTTTAATTAAAAGGTGATATTAAATAAATGATTAATTAAATAATAAACCTTAATATGAACATGATGTTAATATGATTATATTAATATAAACATATATTTAATGATATTAGTTACCTTGTAACTAGTTAAGAACCTATTGAAATATGGTTTATGCTGTCACAAATGAAGTATAAAACATTTTTGGACTTAAGGAATATGTTCATTATGTTTCAGAATAAGGAAACATTCATGTTTTCAATAATTATATATAGTAATTTATGTTATTTCCATGACTCAAGAGAATTAAAAATGAAGTCATTGAAATGTTTGGTATGTGACCAAAATGATATATCTTATGGGGGGATAAATGATGGTATTCACAAGCATGTAATATGACCATGATTGTAATTGTTTTTTTGGTACTATGAGATTTGATAGAAATGATTTAAATAAGCCTAAATGATGGAATGGATTAATTTGGACATAATATAGTATTGTTTAAGTCTAAAAAATTTGTATATTATTTATGTAATTTAATAGTAGTGTAGTTTTAGAAATTGGACAACCCATAGGATGGGCGACAGTCTATCGTGTTGGGCACGACAGTGATAACTGAACCCACAACCGAAGTGAGATAGTCATATACCGCCTACTAATGGTCTACGTGAAGTCCATGTTTGGTATAAATTAGTGTTATTTTTTATAAGCTATGTGATTGATGAAGTGTATGTCCATTTTTAAAACTATGTACAATTAATTTCCCCAAAGATGGACTTGTGCTTGTTTGATATCATATTCTAACATTTTTATTGAGACAGATAGAATGACCTGTAATTTTATCGCATGATCTGTTAATTCTTATAGAATGAAAATTTCAACTTCATTTTTTCAAAAGTTATATAAAGAGGAAATTGTTCAAGGAATGTTCAATTGACAGATTGTACCAAAATCAAGTGAGAATTTTTTCTCATACCAAATTCTTCAACTTTATTAAAAGGATTTGGAACACTCAAAATGTAATCCTAGTATCTTCTTATATTATGAATCATATGGTCCCTTAAATCATAGTAGATTTATGTAATTCTTGTAGTTATCTTTATCCAAACTGTACTCTCAATCCCAATCATTTAGAACATGATGGTTAGATTTCTCACCCATATACATGTTTTCACTTCCCATATATGTTCTCATATGTGGAAACCTAGTGATGAGTTACTATGGGTAACCATTATGTTTCTAAATTTCCATTTTAAAATTATGTTTTAGTATTTCTTTTTATGATGTGGGTTTCCATTAAATAAACTTCCATTCAGTATACCATTCATAAACCCGACGAATTTTGAGGGTGAAATTATTTTTTAATGGGGGTAGAATGTAACACCTCAAGATTTATTGAGATTTTTTTTAATTTATGTATTGACTTGTGTTCTACACTACACCAAGATTGTCTTTGACTGTATGGAACACCATATTATCTAGCTTTATATGAAACATTATTCTTGGATTTTGCTGCACATAATTTCATGTTCTTTTGATAGAATTATTTTTACACAAAACTGATTATATATTTTTTAAATGTATAAATGAAGAATCTTTTCATTATGTTATATTAAAAACCCAAGGAGGATTTCATTAAACACAACATTGACTTGTCTTGAAATAAGCACAATATTTTCCTTCCACGATTGTTTGTGTTGTACGTGATACCAAGATTCACTAAATAGTCATATATTATTAAAATTTAATTATTTAATGGGATATAAATTATATGGTTTGAATAGTATTATCCAAATAATTTTTAACACTATCATTCACGTTACACGTTTTCTTGAACATGGTATGAGACCAAAATCATGTTTTCGGTTAAAAAAGTATTTTTTTCAAATCATTCAATTTTACTACCTTTTAATGGTGCTCCCTTTTTAAATCTAGTTGTGTAAATTTTATTTGTTCCATATGAAAAAATAAATTTTTATTTAAATGAAAAATATAAAAATTTGCTTTCGGTGAATTATTTCTTTTTTTTTTAAAAAATCATATTTTTATAAATATCGAAAAATAATGTATTTTAATTCAATACTACCTTTTAATATAATTTATTTGTATAGATTTATTTTAATTTTAATTGGGTTTAATGTATAATTGGTTTATAGTTTTATCATTTAATACAATTTTGGTCATTGGAGTTAATTTCAATTTCTAAATTGACATAAAAAGAGTTCAATATTTTGATAGTTATAACTTTTTTAAATCCTGTTTTTTTGTTTTGACTACGGGAGTTAATTAATGATAAATTGATTAAAATTCTATATTTTTAATTTGGAAAAACGGATTCCATATTTGGAATTAGGAGGTCCAAATTGTGTAAATATGTACCCTTCCTTATGAATTTTTCATATTAATTTCATCAATTATTTTATTTACCATGGTTAAAGGTTAAATTCGGTAATATAGCTTTAAAAATATATTATAATAATATTAAACTACCATAAAACATGTCCTAATAAATTTTTATTAAATATTTCCGACCATGGAAATCCTTGGGTCAATTTTGGGGAACCCATTGATTCACTCGGATATGAAAATAACATTTTATAATAATTACTTTAAATTAATGATAATTATAAACTAAACATATATCTTTCAGTAAATAGATTTAAATATAGTGTTATATAACATATATCTTTTCCTATAAATATTAAATAGAAATATCACACTATTTCCTATATCATGGTATTTTATGTATAATTTTTATACATTATATAAATATATTTATTTATGACACAATTATGATATAGTTATTACATCATTAATGAATGATTCAAATAAATGAATTCATAAATACTATATATATAATATGAACATTTTGAGTCCATCAATGAATTTTATGTATGACATTGACATATTACGTAGGAGTTTAAGCCTGTTTTTGATGGAATATGTTTGTAATTATTTTCTAAAAGTAATTAATGATTAGTGTTCTAAATTGACATAATTCATAACATAAAAAAGAAAAAAGTTTATTTAATTATATTAATTTCATTACAATATATTATTAAAAAAAGGGTTAATATAAGTCAAAATATGTTATAAATTAATTTTTTTGGTCTTTTTATAACATATAATAATTAAATTAACCCACAATATTTAAATAACATGATATCATGATAAGACTAGAAAGTGTAAAATAAGGCTTAAACCAAAAGGATAAAGATAAAAAATACATTAAAAACATGTTTAATAATTATTGTATGATGGTTATTCAAACCCAAATCAACTTATATTTAGAATAAATATGTTTTGGACCATTTTAAATAAAAATTTAAATTATAATAAATTAATATTTTAGGGCTTTCCTAAAGTGTCCCTCTAATCTCTTATAAAAATAGCATCCCATCCATATCCTCTACAATCTATATTGTGCCATCATGCTCTTACAAACACTACCAATTTCACTTTTCACCTTCCATCATTATATTTTATGGGAGGCGAACTTTTCAAAAGACCATCTACAGTTCCCTAAGTGGAAATTTAAAAGAGGAACATCAAGGAAGAGATAATCTATTCTACCAATTCATTCAAATTATTTTCTTCTTCTAAAATATCTTATTTAGATATTTCATTATAAATTAATAACATCAATAGAAATCATACACAAATATGTAATTATAAATATTGAACAACCATTTTTAACTACTTATCCATCCCATGAAAAACGAAAGCACCGCACGTGCGTGCGTACAGATTACCGTCTCCACACAATTGTGTAATATGTTTTTCACCACCACTTATATTAAATGGTTATAAAGGTGGAAATAATAACTATATTTTATTATTATAAAACTATAATAATTATGAGTTATTATACACCATCCACTTCAATACAGTTCAACACTATGGGAATGATATGGTCACTCATGCGTACGTACAGCTTACCATCTCCACAACGCAATGAGATTAATTATCCTTGTTAACCATTCAAGAAATATTATGAAGTATATATTATAATTAATAATTAAATATATGAATGAATAATTCTACGGGATTTTTTATATATATGTCATTTAATTTCTTTCATTCAATTTAATAAGGAAATGAAAACATCGTTCATGCTTATGTACGAAAAATTGTCTTCATGAATAGAGTATTAAATTTATTGATCTATGGAATATATTTATATACTAAATATATATGATATATAAATCCTATTTTAAGTTATGTAATTATGTAAATAATGATCTTTTTAATAATATCATGAATAATAATTCCAAACACATAAGACAACTTAAAAAATTATTACCCAAAATGTTTCTTTAACATTGAATTGAAAAATGAACGGGTAATATAAAGTCATAAGTGAATCATATATGATATCCTAAATATTATTATAGTTTGGTTACAAGTTAAAACTATGTTAAACCCACTATACAAGTGTTTTGGACACATATGGATGAAATTGGACAAATTGTAAGGGATTATATTTCTAATCTCGCTTTTATCTGAGATTTTTTATTCGTAAGTATTTCATAGGGCTATATTTAACATCCATGTCAATGTTTCTAAAATTATTTCATAAAAGTTTTAGTATTATTCCATTTTGTTTAATGTCATTTTTACCCCCTTCTTATTTTTACTACGCATTATGGAATCCATATTTCTTTTGTTTACCATATGATTTATTTTTAACCCCTTATTCCCATAAAAATTATTCTACACTATTTCATGTTTATTTTCAACTAAAAACATTTCATTGAAAATTTTACAGCATGTTGAAAAAAGAAAACATCATTGAAGGAAAAGGATATATTCATCAAGAAATTTGTTTAAGAATTTTCTGTAGATTTTTTTCCATATAAGATGACACTTTTTAATTAGAGTTATATTTCTATCACTACTTTTACTCTTATTTGATTGTTTTATTGTTGAAATGTTTTTTTATATGGATTTTGTTATAATGAAATGATGTTTAAGAAACCCATTTTATTTCTATCGTTATGCTAGGATGAATGATTTATGTTGTTGTGGAACATGTATGAATGATTTCATTTTGAGATGGGTGAGAAATTTATCTCAATCCAATGCATTTAGAAATGATTTATATCTCATGAGATAGGCATGTCTAGAATAGAAGTTAAATATGGAATTGTAATATAGGGACAAAACAACATGTAAACCTAGTTCAATAATCAACATCGTCCACTATGGATGTCTTGGCAGCAATGCCTTGGATACTATGGTAAAATATATTACGTGCTTAATGGAGTACCAAAATTCCTTGTTTAATTACCATGATATTTTTTCATGATTAACATTCATTTATGATCTATACATTACATACAAACATGATTTATTTCATGACTCAATATTTTTATGTTTAAATATTTTGTTCATGTTTATATGTTCAAATTTTTATGGTTTGTTTTATGTTCTCCATGTTTACCCTTACTGAGCATTTGATATCACACTTTTTATATTTTATTTTTCTCAAGATATAACGAAAGGTTTTTGGTTTAAAAAAAATGTGAAGATCATTAAGGGATGTGTTGAAGATCTTTTACCATGATTAGATGATTATGTTATGAGTTTCTAATGACACTAAACTGATACAGCCTTTGGGGATTTGATTGTGTCAATTATTAAGTATTCCGAAAAATAAATTTAATGTCGATGTACATCAATCTAGGGTCTCTACAGTTGGTTTCAGAGCAAATGTTTACATAACCATTAGAAACAAGTATGAAAAACTGATAGTGATATACCTATATATTTTTCTATGGTATGTCTAAGGATGTCTCTAAGGATAAGCCTAAGAATAGGCTACAGTCCAAATATTATTTTAATGATCACGAATAACCTAGAATTAAACCTAGGATGTTAGATATAGAATTTCCTCCGCCATGATTATGTTGTTTTCTTAGAATTATTTTTTCCTCTAACGCTATTCTTATTGTGTTTTACTCACTGGAGGTAATAAGAAAGAATTGGGTAAACATTGAATCTAAGAAACTAATTGATGACTATGAGAAATGAAATTGTGTGATGACTGGAGAGAATGATATTGTTGTTATTCTAAATCATCCATCTTGGTATATGAATAAAATGGATCACATTAGTGGTATTCTTAATTCATCAAATATGAGGAAGATGGACTTCCAGGAATGTTCCCGTGGTGAGGATCATAGTGGAAAGAAGATTATGATTCCTACATATCAAGAAGAAGTGAAGAAGAACCTTGAAGAATACCTCAAATATATGGGAAGACATTATCTCTATGAGAAAAATGGTCATAGAGTGATGGATTATTGTGGAGTTCAATGTCTCATCGGTGGAAATCATTGGAATTACCCAACTCAATGCCCAAAACATAAGGACCTACTTCTATGAAAAGGGAAGACATATTCCATGACAACCATTAAATTATAGGGATTAAATTATTTATGTATTTTAAAAATGAATTGTGTATGGTGAATTATATAAAAGTTTTCAGTTTATGTTTTTCGCTAAGGGTTTTCAAGAATATCTTGAATAGTTATAAAGTGTATGAAAAGTGATTTAATGAAATGGTGGTGTTAAGTGCCTGATTAAGGGAAGAATAACCCTTCATATGAGCATGATCTTAATATAATGATATTTTAATAAATATATATTAGATGATATTATTTACCTTGTAAATGGTTAAGGATTTTTTAAAATGTGGGTTTTTCTTTCATAGATGATGTATACAACTTTTTATGACTTAAGGAATATGTCCAATAATTTTTGGAATAAAGAATCATGCGTGTTTTCAATAATCATATCTTTTGATTTAGGTTATTATCATAACTCAAGATAATTCACAAGGAAGTCTTTCAAATGTTTTCTATGTGACAAAAAAGATATATTTTATTGGGATACATGATGGTATTCAGATGTTTGTAATTTGACCATGCTTGTAATTGATTATTTATTGGTTCTAAAAGATTTTACATAATTATTTTGGATAAGACTAAATGTTCGAATGGAATAAGATGAAAATTACATAGTATTTTTTTGGGATAAAACATTTTTTATATTATTTATGGAATGGTATAGTAGTATTGTTTTAGAAATTCAACAACTCGTAGGATAAGCGACAACCCATCACATCGAACCAGGATGCAAAAATCGATCCTACAACCAAAGTATGATATGCCTTTATCACCTACTACTGGAATACAAGAAGTCCCAAGTTAGTATAAATTATTTTTATTTTATTTAAGCGGTATGATGGAGGAAGTATAAGTTCATTTTTGGAACCATATACAATTATTCTCACCATAGATGGACTTATGCATATTTGATAACATATTCTAACATTTTTTGAGATAGATGGAATGTCCTATCATTCTATCACATAATCTTTTGACACTTCCAGAATGAAAAAATAAACATTATTTATTAAAATAAAGAGATGAAGTGGAATTTTTTTAGGGAGCATTCAACGGCTAGATTGTACCAAAATCAAGTGAGAATTTATTCTCAGGAAAAATTCATCAACTTTTTCTAAAGGATACTGAAAACTAAAGATTTTGTCCTGGTACCATATTATATGAAGAATCATATGGTCCCTTAAATCATCATATATTTATGGTTTTCTGGTAGTTATCTTTCCAAAAACATTATTCTCTATCACAACCATTCAGAACAGGATGGTTATATTTCTCTTCCATATCCATGTCTTCACTTCCCAAAAATGTTCTTTTATGTGGAAACCTATTGATGAGTTAATTTCGTTATCCATTATGTTCCTAAAATTACTTTTTAAAATCATGTTTTAGTATCGCTTTTTACGATGTCAGTTTCCATAAAATAAACATTTATGTAGTAAACCATTGATAAACCTGACAAATTTCTAGAAAAAAATTCATTTTTAAGGGGGTAGAATGTAACACCCGATGATATTATGAGAAATATTATTATTTATTTATTTTATGTATTTGGATTCACTTTACACCATGATTACCTTGCACTATATGGAACACAACATTATCTTGAATTATAAGGAATAAAAGTCTTGGATTTTGTTGAAAACAATTTCACGTTATTTTGATATAATTCTTTCCACACTACACTGAGTAGATATTTTTTTTTCAATGTATAAATGACCTATTTTTTGATTATGTTATATGAATCATTAATTTAAGATTTCACTAAACAAAACTTTGACTTGGTTTGCGTTACACGCTAGAGCGACCTTCTTCAATAGTTTGTGTTGTATGCGATACTGAGCTTAACTAAACAATAATATATTATTAAAATATATTTATTTAATGGGTTATAAACTAGTCTTTATGAATATTATTGAAAAAAAATTATTTCATAACATTATCAGTCATCATACACATTTTCTAGAACATGGTATGACAACAAGATCAATTTTTCAGATAAAAGATGTATTTTTTAAATAATGCAGTTTTACAACCTTTTGATTGTGCGTCCAATTTTAATCTCGTTTTTGTCAATTTTTTATGTTAAATTTAAAAAAACAGAATTTGAATTTAGATTCGGAACATAAAAATATAATTTTTATTGAATTTTGGTGTTTTTTTATATAATTCATATTTTTATGAATATTTCAAAATACTGTATTTTATTTCAAAATTTCTTTTTAATATAATTTATTTATATTGTAATGTTTTACATTTAAATGGTTTTAAAAGATTATTGGAATTTATTTTTATAATTTAATAAATTTTTTTCATTGGACATAATTACACTATGAACATGGACATAAACAGATGTCAAACTTTTGATAGTTTTTACTTCTTTAAAACCAGCTTTTTGGTTTTGAGAACGAATGTTAATTTTAAATTAATAACTGAAAATTTTGAATTGTGAATTTTGAAAAATGAATTCCATATTTGGAAGAAAGAGGTCCATAATTTTTAAATAGATACCATTTATTTTTAGACATTATGAACAATATCTTATATAATTATATAATTTACCATGGTAAGAGTGTAAATCTAGTAATATGGGTAAAAAAATATATTATAATAATATTAGACTACCGTAACAAATGTCATAAAACTATTTTATGAAATAATTCCAACCATGGGAATCCTTGGGTCTATTTTGGGGACCCTATGGATTCACATAGATGTGAAAATAACAATTTATAAGAATTAAGTTGAAGTAATGATGATTATAACCTAAACATATATCTATCACTAAATCTACTTTAATATAGGTTTATAAAATAGATAAATATGGCTGTAAATAGTTATTATAAATCTAACACTATTTACTACATCATGCTGTTTTATTCATAATTTTTATATATTAGATTAATATATTTATTTATGACACAATTAAGATGTTTTTATTACTTAATTAATGAAATACTCAAATAAATGAATTTATAAATACTAAAATAAATATAATTAGAACATTTTTTTGGCATAAAATAATTTTTTGGACAACATTGACATACTAGTTATGGTTTTAATCCATTGGTTTGAAGGAATTAGTTTTTTATGATTTTTTATAAAATTTGAATATGTTTAGTGTCCATAAATATCCATAATTCATAATTTCAAACATAAAATAGTTTATTAAATTATATTAAATTATTTAAAATCAATAATTTATAAAAATGGTTAATATATGTCCATATATGTCATAAATAACATTTTGTGGGTCTTTCTACATGATATGGTGATTACATTAACCTACGATATTTAACTGACCAGATATCACGATAACATTTTAAAGTGTAAAATAATTGTTAAACAAAAAGGATGAGGATAAAAAATTATCCAAAACGTGTCTAAAAATTATTGGATTTTGGTAATTCTTACAAAAAACATCTTATCATAAAATTATATATGTTTTGGGCCATGTTAAATTGAAATTGAATTTATAAGAAATTCATATTTTAGGACTTTCCTAAAATGCCCCTCTTCTCTCATATTAAAAGGGAACCTCCTCCCTCTACTATTAACTCCATTTTCATCCCTAATTACCTAAAAACCCTTCCAATTTCTGTTATCAACATCCCTATTCCGATTCTAGAGGTGTGGGTTTTTTAAATAACCAAATGTAGTGCCCAAATATGAAATTTAAGGTAGGAACATCAAAGAAGAGGTAAACTATTCTACAAATTCATTCAAATTTCTTTTAACATCTATATCCTCTTATCTATTTGTTTCAATATAAATTTATGACATTAGTTTAAATCATATAAATATATGTTATTATAAATATTAAACAACCTTAATTTTACCTTATATCCATCCTATAAAAAATTAAATCATCGTGCGTGCGTACTTATATACTTATGCCTCCACGTCATGGTGTTATCTTTTTTTCAAAACCACATTAATTGGATGGGAATAATGGTGGAAATAATAATTATATTTTATTATTATAACATCATACTAATTCATATATATTATACACAATCCACTTAAATACCATTAAAAAACTATGGGAACAATATCATCACTCGTGCATACGTACGACTTACCGTCTACACAAAATGATAAGATTAATTCTCCATATTAACCATTGCAGAATGAATATAAATTATATATAATAAATAATCATGAAATATATGATATAATATGTAACGACCCAAAAATCCATAAACGGAAATTCCTCTAGGTCTATTTTAATGACTTTTTATGGCTCTGTAAAATGTATGAACAAATTCGGTTCAATTATTTTGATTTTAAAATACCTCTATGAATTGTGACCATTGCTAATATAGTCGTTGAACATTGATCACATGATTTGTATAAATATTGGGCTTAAAAAAATCCAATTTACATAGAAAAGGAAGTGATAACCTCATCTATTATTCTTTCCCCATACAAAGCCCATTTTTCAGAGTTCATAAATGAGGTCTCATCATTGGGCTTTGCACTTTTCCAATCCCAATCCGAGATTGAATAAGTTATGCTTCAGTGGAAACATCGATGAGTGAAGTGGAAGTTTATAGAGCTTACCACTCAAGCAATGTTCTATATGCCACCCCAATGGTCTGTCACCATCATACACATTACCCTAAGGGCTTATGCAGGTGTTTTAAGGGGTTATGTAAAAAAACCCTAGTCCTACAATTATGTATATTATTCATGTATATAGAATATACATTCTTTCAATTATTGTTACATTGGAAATAGGTTTTAAAGCACAAATTGTATTTAATATTCAACTAAGAAATCTATTTTTATGAATTAATGGATTTTTTAATTTAATTATATTTTAAAAAAATATTATTATTATTAAATTAATTTTTATTAAATATATATTTTTATATAATTTTATGAATGTAAGTGTAATTTTTATTACGGTTTGAAAGCTGTTTTTGTCCAAAGAGAATATTTTTTATAAATATCATTTTATATTTTAAAAGTAAAAAATAATATATTTAAAAAATTATTTTGATTAAATGAATATAATTTTTGAAATTATGATGTCGAAATTTACCAACGGTGAATTTTTCATAATTTTCTAAGAGAGTCAAATTTTTGGATAAAAATGAAATATTGTATAAATATATAATTTATTTTATGACATCCTAATGACTCAATAGTGATGTTATAAAATACTAAAAACATTATGTTCGGACAATATATGTTTTACCATTAAAATAATGTGATTTTGGGTTTTTTTATTTATTTTATAGAGCTTAGGTGGACCATTCATTACTTATAAAACATTTTAGTTTTTTAAATTGTATTCCATGAGAGTGTCACTCACTTCAATATAAGAAACAATTTTATTTTAAAAAGATAGGACATTTTACTTATATAATATTGTTTTCCACTCTCCTTTTGTAGAATTCATTGGAAAAAACCATTGGATGATTTGTGGTTTTGATTAGTTTCATGTGTGGGGTCCCAAACCAAAATCATAAATAATTCCCACTTATTTCCTATATAAACACACACAAGCTCCCACTTCCTATTCACTCAAATCATTTTTAGTACATCCATCCTCTTCCATCTTCTTTCTTAAATCCTACCATGGTTCCACAAGCTCCCAAGAAGCCTCTCTCAATCATCTCCCAAGCTTTTGGGATCACACTTCCATTTAAGGGATTCCAACCTTTGTCTTTTTATCCTTGTTTCATAAAATTGTTATGGACTTTTATTTTCAATTATAAATGTCTGATAATGATTTCTCACATGTACCATACTTTACTCTTTATGTTATAATGCATATATACCCCTTTATCACTCACTAAATGTCTCCCATTTACACCCATTAATATGCCAAAATTCCAAAAGGAATTTCTCTCTCCTCATTTACATTCAAGAAATTCTTTTGTATCAGGAATCTAAATTCCATTACAATTGTTGGGACATGTATATATATTACCCCCTTATAGTCCATTTCATGTACATATTATGAGACACCCCTTTCTATGTCATCAACAATTTTTATGAATTCCTATGTCACATTGTAGTGATGCCGAAATTGCACAACATTTTTCCAAGCCAAAGTCATTGTGTAGTTAATACCATGCCCATTTCTCTATCAAGGGTATTCAACTCTATGAAAATTTACATATTGATTATATATTTTCATGTACAAATTCCACATTCCTTTATTTTGGAATAAATAATGATTTTTAATGATTCCATAATTTATGATCCATGTCGCACACTAATGCATAAATAAAATATTTCAGAAGGGTGTGCCCTAATAACCCTCCAATGAATTGGGTAATGTATAGTATCATGATAAGTAATGTGTAATGGGTGTTGAACCATGCTAATTCAAGTTCAATGAAGCTTTTCATGTGCTTCATGTGCAACTCATTCTTTATTGCAATGAGTCTTGTCTCATGCTAATTTCATGTTATGTTTTGTTTCCACATTCCCATGTTGGGATTATCATAGTTTCTCATGCCTTTATTTTCATGTTTCTATTATGATCCATTGATATTACTACTATCTAACATGTATTTTATTCCTCATGTTAATCCATTTTTATTTCCTTACTAGTCTCTATAGCTCACCCTTTTCATATGCATGTCCTCAGGTTATCCCATTCAATAGTGCTCCATCAATCTTCTGGGACATGATGTATAGAGTCATTAGTGATTACCTTGATTAATTTGTGGTAGTATTTATAGATGATATTTTGATATACTCCAAAACCAAGGAGGATCGTGAGGAGCATCTAAGAACTGTACTAGATACCTTGAAAATGGAGAATATCTATACAAAGTATAGCAAGTGTGAGTTCTGGTTGAAGGAGGTCTGATTCCTGGGATATACGATCACAAGAAATGGGATATCTGTTGATCCCTCTGAAATATATTCAATTGAGGGTGGTCTGAGTCCAAAATTTATTATGAATAGTTGTAGCTTCTTGGGGTTAGATGGATAATTTCGATGATTTCTGAGAAATTTATCATGATTGTACAACCATATTTCCATGCTCACTTGGAAGGGAGTAATGTTTTATTAGAGAGATGAATGGGAAGAAACCTTCGAGGAGTTAAAAAGGAATCTTATCACTATGATCGTTCTCACATTTCCCAAAAGTGGATAACTTTTTGTGGTATTCAGTGATGCTTTAAAGAATGGAATGAGTTGTGTGTTGCTTCAAAATCACAAAGTCACTGCCTATGTTGCAAGGAAATTGAATGTTCAAGAGAAGAGTTATCCAACACAAGATTTGGAGTTGGATATGGTGATATTCACTTTAAATATTAAGTAGAATTATATATTTTTGGAGAAGTGTGAAATATATACGGACCACAAATGCCTCAATTATATTTTCACACAGAAATAGTTGAACATGTGCCAATGAAGATTCTTATAACAGATAAAAGACAATGATTGCTCAATACATTATCATCCTAGGAAAGAAAACAAGGTGGAATATTGTATTAGTAGAAAAGACCCAACAATTATAACATTGATGATAATTGAGAAGGATCTAATATTCTTAGATTTGATGAAGATGGACATGGGTATCACAAATAGAGGAACACCATCAATCCTTTCAGAAATGATTTCTCAAAAATCTCTTTTGGAAAGAATAATGGATGCTCAATAAGATGATGTGGGAATTCAAAAGATAGTTGACGCTATCAAAAAATCGAAATCCTCAGAGTTCGGTGTTAATGAAGAAGGAATTGTGATATTTAGTAAAAGACTATATGTTCCATCAAGGATGGAGCTGAAGAAGGATCTTTTAGGTGATGCACTTTGGTCATATTTCTTTATTCACCCAGGAAACACAATGATTTATCGAGATCTCTGATAGAATTTTTGGTGGGATAATATGAATAAGGAGATCACTGAGTATACATAAAAATTCCAAGTGTGTCATCACGTGAAGGTAGAGAAGCTGAAGTCTAAGGGGATGATGCAACCATTACCCATACCCCCATGGAAATGGGAGAACATCACTATAGACTTTGTCACTAGTCTTACAAAGAAATCCAAAATAATAAATGAAATATGGGTTGTTTTGGATCGTCTTATAATGTCTGCACACTTCATATCAATTTAGGAGGATTTCGCATTGGATGAATAGGCAAATATATACATCTGGGATGTGGTAAACGTTCTTGGAGTACCAATATCAATTGTATCCAATCTAGATCCAAGATTCACCTCTATGTTTTTCAAGATTCTTCAACATGCTCTGGATAAATAAATGAATATCAATACATACTATCATCATCATACAGATGGGAAATTTGAGAGGACTATCAAAAAACAAGGGTACATGTTGAGAGAATTTTCTATGGACATTAAAGGAAGGTGGGACCAATATCTTCCACTCGTTAAATTCTCCTACAATAACAGTTTCCACTCATGCATCTGAATGGAACCTTATGAATCCATGTATGGGACGAGGTTTAGAACACTGGCATGTTTGGATGAAGTCGGTGAGGGTAAGCTTCTAGGACCGAATGTGTTTGATGAAATGATGGAGAAGGTGAAAACCATTCAGCCACATATCAAGGCAGCCCAGAGTCAATAGAAGAGTTATATAGATATTTGTCGATGAGACCATGAGTTTAATGATGGAGACATGGTATTTCTATGCATATATCCATGGAAGAAGGACATGAGGTTTGGAAAGAAAGGTAAGTTATGTGCTAGGTACATCATCCCCTTTGGGATTCTTGACCGTGTTGGGTTTGTGGCATATCGATTAGCACTTCCACCTACCATAGACAATGTACACAATGTATTTCATATATCCCTATTAATGAATTACATAACAGACCCTTCACATGTACTCTCCTCTTATGAAGTAAATTTAGAGGAAGATCATTCTTATGATGATCAACCAATGAAGATCTTAGATTGTGGGTAAAAATTTCTACGAAATAAGAGGATACCACACGTCAAGGATTTATGGTGAAAACAAAAGTTTGAAGAAGCGAAGTGGCAATCACAAGAAGTTATGAAGAAAAGTTACCCATATATGTTTTAGTGTGGGAAAAGGAAATTTTGAGGGAGAAATTTCTTAAGGGGGAATATTGTAACGACCCAAATATTTATTAAAGGAAATTTCTTTTGAACTAATTAAATTTCTTATTATTGTTATATAAATTTGAAATTCATTATTTTTATGTTTCTAGATTTTAAAATACCATTATGATTTGTGACCATTGTTAATATAGACATTGAATAGTGATCACATGATTAGTATAAATATATGGCTTTATCAAATCCAATTTACCCAGACAATAGATGTGATGACCTCATCCACTAGACTTGCCCCATACGAAGACCATCAGTTGGAGGCCAGAAAGGATGTTTCATCTTTGGTATGTGCTCTTGAACAAGCCCAAGATGATCTTTAACATGTTAATCTTTAGTGGAACTGACTGCAGGAGAAGTGGAAGTTAATAGAGATTAACACCCGAGCGATATTATCTGAGAAGCCCCATGAGTCTGTCACCATCCCTTACCTTAACCTTTAAACCTATGCGGGTGTTATAATGGGTTATGTAACAAGACCCTAGAAATATGACTATGTACATTATTTTTGTATAAATAATGTGCATTTCTTTTTTTATTGTTACTTTGTAAATAGTTTTTCAAACACTAATAGTATTTTTAATTAATATTAAACTAAAAAATATGTTTTGATGAATTATTGGAATTTTTAATTTAATATTGTTATAAATTATTATTATTATTAAATTACTTTTTATTATGCATAAATAATCATATAATTTTATGAATGTAATTATAATTTTTATTATGGTTGGAAAGCTATTTTTTCAAAACCCAAGAATTTTCAGTAAATGACAGTTTTTATTTTAAATGTAAAAAATCACTTATTTATAAAATTATTTAGATAAAATGAATATTTTCTTCGGAATCATGTCATCAATATTATTCAACTATGAATTTTTCATAATTTTCTGAGACAATCAATTTTTTATGTAAGAATTAAATACAGTTTTAATATATAATGTGTTTTATGACATCATAATGAACCAATAGTGATTTAATAAAATTATAAAAACATTATGTTAGGTCAATATATGTTTTACCATTAAAATAATATGATTTTGGGTTTTTTTTTACAAAACACTAGTGGACCATTCAAGGCTTATAAAACATTTTGTCTTCTTAAATAGTTTTTCTTGAGAGTCTGACTCACCTCCCCAAATGCAACCCTATTATTTTAAGATGTTAGTCCATTGTCTATATAAAATATTTTTCTCCACTTCTCCTTGGAAAACCCCATGGGAAAAAATAATGGGCTGGTTTGTGGTTTTGATTAGATTAATGTGAGGTGTCTCAAACAAAAACAATAAAGAATTTCCAACCATTTCCTATATAAACCCACCTACGATCTAACATCCACTTCACTAAAAGTTGTTGCAGTTCGATCAAAATCTAAAATCCTCTCTCTAAATTCCTTCCAAGGTTCCTCAATCTGCCAAAAAGCCTCTCTCAAGCCTCTCTCAAGCCTTTGGGATCACACATCCAAGTAATGGATTTCTTCCTTTCTCATTTTTGTCCAATTTTTATTAAGTTGTTATGTCCTTTTTGTTTTCAATTACAAATGTTGGGGTATGATTTCTCACATCCCCCATACTACACTATTTATGTTTGGATAATGGGATACACATATCATTATCAATAATTCCTCCCATATACACTCGTTACCAAGATGAAGTTCCGTCAGAGATTTATCTCTCTTTATTTACATTCAAGTAATTATTTTGTATCATGAATCTAAATTCTGTTAAAATTGTTGGGAAATGTTTCTATATGAACTCCTTAAAATCCTTTTCATGAAATATTATGAGACACCCCTTTTTCTCTGAGAAACCATTTTATGAGTTCCTATGTCACGCCATTATGCTACTGAAATTGCAGATTGATTTTCGAATCCAAAGTCCTTGTATAGTGAATACCATGCATAGTTCTCTATCAAGGGTATTCAACTTTATGAACATTTACTTATTGTTTAATTAATTTCATTTATTAATTCCACAGACCATTATCGTGAAATAAATTATGATTATTTAATGAATCTATATTTTATGATCCATGTGGCACCCTTATGCAAGAAATGAAATGACTAAGAAGGGTGCACCCTGATAGCGCTCCAATGTGTTGAGTAAAGTATAGTATCATGATATATTATGTGCAATTAGTTTTGACTCATTATAATTGATGTGAAATAACGTTTTACTCATGATTCATGTGATATGATGGTGTAATCATGCGCTATGTGCAATGAGCCTTGGATCATGCTAATACCATGTTTAGTGTTGTTGCCACATTTCCATGTTATGATTATAATGCTTCATCTTGCATTTAATTTCATGTTTTCTTGTCCTCCATTGATATGCTTATTATATAACATGTATTGTATTCCTCATGTTATTCCATGTTTATTCCCTTACTGAGCTTTATAGATCTCCATTTTCTTTTGCATATATTCAGATTATCCCATGAAATGAAAAGTACGAGGGAATGTAGTGGTCATGTAATGGAATTTTTAAATAAAGATGTTGTGTGTTTTATGTTTTATGCCTTTATGTAATTATCCAAAGCCCCAAAGACACTAGACCTATAGATATTTTTTGTTGTATGAAGTATATATTATATGTAATAAATCATTTTTAAGTGTGTCATAAATCTTAGGGTTTTTATATGGAAACTATCTGAAAAGTAATCATCAGTGTTCAATGTCAATGAAGAAGGAATTATGAGATTTGGGAAAATATTATCAGTTCCATCAAGTCCGGATCTGAAAAAGGAAATTTTGAATTATGCATGTATTTTGAATTTCTCTATTCACTCAGGAAACCAAATGATGTATTGGGAACTCCAAGATAATTATTGGTGGGATAATATGATGAATGATATTGCTGAGTATACATCAATGTGCCTGGTGTGTCAGCCGGTGATGGAAGAGAGGCAGAAGTTTATGGGGATGATGCCACCATTCCCCATACAAGCATGGAAATGGGAGAACATCACCATAGACATTATCATCAGGCTTCAAAAGATATCCAAATGAAACAATGAAATATTGGTTGTTGTGGATCATCATACAAATTTTGAACACTTAATTGAAATTTGAGAGTATTTCTCATTGGTTAAAATGGATTAAATATACATGAGAGAATTGATAAGGATTCATGGAGTACCACTGTCTATTGTATCTTAGAGAGATCCAAGATAAACCTCTCTGTTTTGGAAGAGTCTTCAACATGTTCCAGATACTGAACTAAACATTAGTACGACCTATCATCCTCAAACTGATTTCCAATCTAAGAAAACTACTCAGACACTGGAATATATGTTTTGATCAAGTTCTATGGAATTTAAAAGAGGTTGGGATCAACATCTTACTCTATTTTAATTCCAATATAATAACATTTTCCACTCGAGCATCTGAATAGAACCTTATGAAGCCCTGTGTGGGAAGAGTTGTAGAACATCGACATGTTGGGATGAATCTAGTGATCCAAAACTGCTAGGACCCGAAATGGTCGACAAAATGGTGGAGAAGTTGAAAATAATTTAACAGTAGATGAAGGATGATCAGAGTCGACACATGAGTTAAACAGATAACCATCGATGAGACCATGAGTTTAATAGTGGAGAATTTTTATTTCTACACATATATCTGTTGAAGAAGGTCATGGGGTTTGTAAGGAAAGGGAATTTCAGTCCTAGGTACATTGGCCCCTTTGATATTCTTGATCTTGTCGGGGCTATGGCCAATTAACAAGAACATCCACATACCATGGCCAAAGTACATGATGTCATTTATGAATAATTTTTAAGGATATATATACCAGACCCTTCATATGTACTCTCTTTAGAGGAAGTACTGCTAGAGGATGGTCTTTCATGCAAGGAGATACTACTGAAGATCTCAGATCATGGTGAAAAAGTTCTATGAAAAAATATAATGCCCCATGTCAAGGTGTTTTAGAGAAACCTCTTATATAATGAAGCGACATGGGAATCAGTGGAAGTGATGATGCAGAGTTACCTGCATCCATTTAAGTATTGGAAAAAAAAATTAAAGGATGAAATTTGTTATGTGTGGAAGATTGTAACAACTCAGAAAGTCATTAATGGTAATTCCTCTCGATCTATTTAAATTTATTCTTATGGTTTTGTAAAACATATTCATTTATTTGGTTCTATGTTTTGGATTTTAAAATACCGCTATGAATTGTGACCAGTACTAATATAGTCGTTGAATAGTTATCACATGATTTGTATAAATATAGGGCTTTACCAAATCAAATTTACTCATACATAGGAAGTGATGACTTCATCCAGTAGTCTATCCCCATATGAAGCCCATTTTTCAGATCACAGAAAGGAGCTAGAATCATTGGGCATCACTCTTGACCAATCCCAAGTCGAGATTGAATTCGTTAATATTGAGTAGAACCACCTACGAGAGAAGTGTATGTTGATAGAGATTACCACTCGAGCAATGTTATCTGACCCACCCGAAGAGTCTGTCACCATCACGCACCTTACCATAAAGTCATATGTAGGTGTTTTAATGGGTTAGGTAAGAAGAGCCTAGTACTAAAATTATGTACATTATTCTTGTATATAGAATATAAATTCATTCTATTATTGTTACTTTGTAAATAGTTTTGAATGCACAAATTGTATTTAATATTCAACTATGAAATATATTTTGATGAAATAATGGATTTTGAATTAATTATTATTTTAATAAAATATTATTATTATTATGAATAAATTATGTTTCATGAAATATAAATAATAATATATTTTTCTGAATGTAAATTTTATTTTTATTATGGTTTGAAAGTTGTTTTTGTCAAAACCCATGAATTTTCGATAAATGTCAGTTTTTATTTTAAAACTAATAATTCCCATATTTAAAAAGTTATTTAGATAAAATGAATATTATTTTTTGAATCAAGATGTCTAAATTATCCAAAGGTTAATTTTTTATTATTCTATGAGATAGTCGAACTTTTGGGTAAAAATTAAATTCTATTTAAATATATATTGTGTTTTATGACAACATAATGACCCAATAGTGATGTTATAATTTTCTATTAACATTATTTTCAGGAAATATATGTTTTATCATTTAAATAATTTGATTTTAGGGTTGTTTTATTTATTTTACAAAGAATTAGTGGACCCTTCATGACATATAAAACATTTCATCTTTTTAAATTACTTTCCTTGAAAGTGTGACTCACCTCCACTTAAACCCTACTATTTTAAGTTGTTCCGTAATTGGACTTATAAAATATCCTTTCCACTCCCCTTTGGAAAAATAATGGAAAAAAACTAGGGGAGGTTTGTGGTTTTGATTATTTTAATGTGTGGTGTCCCAAACCAATATAATAAATAATTCCCCCTCCTTTCCTATACAAACCTACCCAAACTCTCACTCACTATTCACTCAAAGCCTATGGAGTTCATAAAAACACTTAAATCCTCTCTCCATATTCTTATCAAGTTTCCACAATCTCCTAATAAGTGTCTCTCAAGCCTCTCACATGCTTTTGGGATCACACTTCCATGTAAGGAAATCCAACATTTCTCTTTTTATACAAGTTTCTTAATAATGTTATTCCCTTTTATATTCAATTTTTAATTTTTGGGGTATGATTTTTCACCTCCCCCATACTTCCTTATGTATGTTTTAACTATGAAATTACCCTTTCTCTCTTAATAAATCCCTCCCATGTAAACCTGTTACAATGCTGAAATTTTGAAAAGAATTTCTCTCTCCACATTAACATTCAAGAAATTCTTTTGTATCGTGAATCTAAACTACATTGAAATTGTTGAGACATGAATCTATATTAAACCCTTACTATCCATTTCATTTACATATTATGATACATTCCTTTAACTCTAATCAAACATTTTTATGAATTCTTATGTCACATCGTTATGCTGCTGATATTGCAGAGCGTTTTTCCAAGCCAAAGTCATTGTGTAGTGAATAACATGCCAATTTCTCTATCAATGGTATTCAAATTTATGCACATATACATATTTATTATAGAGTTTCATGTTTTCATTACACATTCCTTTTTCATGTAATAAATGATGATTTTTAATGAATCCATGTTTTATGATCAATTTGGAACACTTATGCATGAAAGAAAATTTATAAGAAGGGTTCACCTTAATAGTGCTCCAATGCATTGGGTAAAGTATAGTATCATGATACCTCATGTGAAATAGTTGTTGACTCATTCTAATTAATGTGAAACAAGGGTTTACTCATGCTTCATCTGTTATGAGGGTTTACTCCTTCTCCATGTGCAATGAGTATTTACTTATGTTAATTCCATGATAAGTGTTTTTTCAACATTTCAATGTTATGATTATCTTGATTTATCATCATTTATGTTTATGTTTCTATTTTTCTATATTGACATGACTATTGTATAAAATATATTGTATTCCTCATGTTAATCTATTTTTATTCACTTGCTGGGTTTTATAGCTCACCCTTTTCTAATGAATGTCCCCAGGTTTTCCCATGCAATGCTAAGTACGAGGGAATGTAGTGATCATGTAAATAATGTTTTCAGTAAGATGATGTATTCCATGTTTTATGATGTTATGTAATGATCATAATCCCCAAAGATACTAAACCTCTCAATATTCTAGGTTGTATCAAGTGATGTTTATTTTATTAATCTTGTTTGAGTGTGTAATAAAAGGATGGTTGTCATATAATAATGATACTGGATATATATATATATATCTGTGTGTGTGTGTCATTTACTTACTTCCATTTAATTTAATAAGGAAATGAAAACATCATTCATATATACGTACAACCTAATTACTCCATGAATGGTGTATTCCATTACACTTATTGATCTATTAAATATATTTATATACTGAATATATATGATATAAAAATCCTTTTTTACATTTTTTAATTATGAAAATCATTATAATTGTAATAATATATAGAATAAAAGGTCAAAACATGAAAACAAATAAAACAATCATTACCCAAAATGTAGCATTGAAATAGATTTGACAAATGAACGAGTAATATTATGTTATATGTGAATCATATATGATATCATAAATATTAATATTGTTTTGTTACATGTTAATGAAATGTTAAACCCGGAATACAAGAGTTTTGGACTCATCCGGAATAAATTGGAGTTAAGGTAAGGGTTAATTTTTTCAATCTCATTTTTATATGATATTGATTATTCATAAGTATTTAATGGGGTTATATTTAATATCCATGTACATGTTTTCTAAAATAATTTCATAAAATGTATATTACTCTTCCATGTATGTTGAAAGTAATTTTACCCATTTTTTAATTTTACTACGAGTTATGTAATGAATCATTCTTTTGTTTAACATATGAGGTATTTTTAGACTTTTTTGGTAAAATTAAGGGGAGAATTTTATTTAACTTCGATGGAATGAACGTATTTTTACATAATTTTAATGCCTTATTTCCATGAATATTCATCTACACTATTTCAAGTTTATTTTCAAATAAATTCATTTCTTTTTAATTGTGCAGTAATTTGGGAAACTAATTTTTTTTGAAGAAGAAAGGACACTTTCGTCATGAACTAAGTTCAAGTGGTTTATCAAAATTATTTTCCATCTATGATGACACTGTTTAATTATTTTATGTTTATATACCTATTATTACTCTGATTTTATAATGTAATGATCAAATGGTATTTTATATGTATTTTTTTATGATGGCATGATGTTTACGAAACACATTTTATTTCATGTGTTATGCTATGATAAATGACTTATGTTTTTGTTGAATATGTATGATTGATTTTATTTTGAGATGTGTGGATCCTATACATCCATCCAATGAATTGGGTAAAGATTTATATCTGAAGAGATAGGCATGGCTGGAACGACCAGGAAATATGGTTTAGTTATAAAGGGCCGAAAAAGCAAGTAAACTTGGTTCCATAATGGACATCATCCACTATGGTGGTCTTGGTAGCTATTCCATGGATACTATGGGAAAAAAATTGTGCATAATGGTTTTCAACATTTCCATGTTTTATTACCATCCTGGTATTCATTTACCGTAGGAACATCATTAATCTATATAGCTGATGTGGCAGTGTTTTCACACTCTTTTCCACATCCTTTTTGTATTTTCTATTGATTTTTTTATATTAAAATGATTGTTTTAGTCAATATTTGATAAGTGTTGTGTTTTTGTTCTTGCTGATTAAAATAATCTGTTTTTAGTTTAAAACTTGTGTTTTAATGTACATTAGTGTCATTTTAAATAAATATTAAATTAACTGTGTCCCTCCAATTAGACTTTTATTTTTTATTCTTTTATTTTTACAATTTGTTATTCCAGTTAGTTTACTAATTCATTTATAAATTAATTAATGTCGTATTCTTTAAATTGTAAATAAATAACTCTTTTTTGTTTTTAGACTTTTAATAATTTAATTAGTTTTAGCAATTTAATTTTATTTTTTAATATGTTTATTCTTTTATTTAATTAGTTCTTTAATTAATTGGTTAATTAATTTAAGAACGTAATTATAAAAATGTTAATTTATTTTTATTATCTATGTTTATAAATTTTTAACCCAATTTAATTCATTTGTTTAAATAAAGTTTCATTAATTTTATTATTTTACTTTGTGTTTTTAGTTTTTCATTCGGTTCTATGTAATTAAATTTATTAGTATATTTATTTATATTTTAGTTTTATTAAATTATTATTTTTTATTTAATTTTCTTGATTATGTTTGTTCGCATGTGTTGCGGTCGCACGGTCCTGTTCATTATTGGTGACATCCTCACCAGTAGCGGTGACCTCACCATTACCTAACTTGAAAAATCCTCACCGATACAACCTACCTTACCATTACACTACACCTCACCGTTCCATTATTTCTCACCGTTACTAAGTCTACCGTTATACCCAGTCTACTAATACACTATTCCAGCTACTGATACACCCAATTATTTCCATCCTTACTGATACCTATTTCCTCACCGCTACTGCCGCTTTTCCCCTACCTCACCGATACCGATACAAAATTTCTTACCATTACTAATGCCACCGATACACCTCACCATTCCATCTCACCTCACCAGTAGCTGAAAATCCTCACCGTTACCCCTCCACTCCATTTCCAGCTACTAATACACCCATTCTCACTACGCACAGCCTTCTGATAACCAATCCTCACTGCTACTCTTACTATTAGCCCCGCTCATCCTCACCGATACAGCCACCGTCTCGTCCACCCTTCCTGCTCCTCTTCACCACTCATTCATACACCATTCTAGCCGGCCTCACACCCTCATTTCCCCTACAGTCCAGCTCTCTTCAAAATGAAAACCCCAAACCACCCGCTGCGCGCTAACCCCCCCCCCCCCCCCCGTCCTCACCTTTCCTCCATGCCTCCAGCCCCGTCTCCGCCCCTCCTTTGCACACACCATCCAATCACGCATGAAACCAACAACCGCAACCAAATTCACTCTCAACAGATAACAAATTCACAAAGCAGCAAGCAAACCAATTTCCGATGAATCACTGTATTTCAATGAACTTATCAAGTGTTAATTCCGGAACTAAAAATCCAAACCCCAACCCTTGCCGTGGCAGGAATTTGCATCACCCGAAGTCACCGGCTGACCTCGCCGAGATACCCCCTCACCGCATTCGACCTCACTGTACTTTTTCCCTCACCGCACAGCCACAGCCCGCATCTCATGTTCTTCTACCCTAATCTGAACACCCTGATCCTGCTTCCTTCCCCGCCAGGCTCCATTCTTCTCATGCCGAGCCACCACAACTGCCGACCTCACAGGTAAAAACCCCAAGCTAGCCATGCCTTCATCGCCCTGTCGTCTCCCTGAGCGTCGTCGCCCCCTTCCATCTATCCACATCGCGCTGCATGAAGCCCCGAAGCACCCCCCGTCTTCTTTCACTTTGTTTTCTTTTTTTATATATTACAATATATAATAGCATTAATATAATATATACTATATATATTAACATATATATAATATAACTATTATAGTATATTACATTACATATTATAATATATATATCATATACTATACAACAATAATTATAGGTTTAATAATAATAATAGTATATAATATTTTTATATCATATATGTTATTAAATAAATATAATAGTTATTAAAACATATATTATTATTATTATTAATATTTGATTTTATAAATTATATATATATATTAATAAGAATTTTTTTTGTAGTGATATAATTTATAAGTATTTTAATATATTATAGTTTCATTTTATTCCTTATTTTACTCACATGCGTTTGTTGTTGTTTCGTTGCAGGGGGGAGGGTGCACTCACTATGAGTTCACTAAAAAGGATGTGACGTGCACATAAAAGCACGCCATGTGGATTGGTTGTGTTAGAGAAGAAATTGACTCGCCGCGCGCGCGTATTTTTCATTCAGTTAAGAGCAACTGCTCCGGTGACAAGCGCACGAGGAGCAGCACAATGAAGGAGCCACGTGGAGGCCGGGGAACACTTCCGGGGAGATTCCAGAGGCTTCGGTTGGGTGATGAATACACGAGAGGCGGGAGAGGCAGCAGGGCATCGAACTAAGAAGGAGCAGGGACATCAAGGGGGAGAGACTTCCAAAGATAGATGGAAGCAGCGGGACTTTGATTCAAAGAAGAACACAAGGAGAAGAGCAGGAGAACCTAACCATCTTCCTTGGAGCATATTGAAGTACATGATCAGAGCATTTCACACCTCGATTCCCAGGGCGGGACATCGAGCGGATTTCCAACATTGCGTCCATCATCAAGCGACAGGAGCTAGTGTTTCCGAGAGCTCGAGCAGGTAGAAAAACATTCTTATCTGCCTTGTGCTCTGTTTTTTCTACAATTGAATTCAACATGAACTTCACTATTTTTAATTTCACTGTTGCAATAAAACCAACCACGATGTCCGGTTAATTCCCTTTGGGGAAAATAAGCTGGTTGATTCGATCTGTTTAATCTCATTCATGCACTACATCCTTGCTCTGGATTGTCTCTCTCACTTTTTACAGATGCTTATTTTCAAAACAACATGATCGAGTGAAAACCGATCTTGTTTGCAATTTAATTTAAACTGTTTCAATCTAAGTAATTCCCCGACAATTGAATTACTCTCGAAAGATAGAGACACACCAAACAAAGCTGAAAAGTTGAGCTCGGTGACTACTGGCTTAATTTTACCATTGGATGGAATGACTCTTACAATCGAGGGGCTGTAAGAGCTATTACATCACTAACTGACCAGACGACAACTCTGGCCAGTTACCCTTAGTCAGATCCATGTTCTTCAATTTCATTGCATGAATAGGGTTATGCAACATCAAATCGATCAGTGGACATCCCCTCTTCCTCATCTATTGGATGTTTGCACCATAATTCTACTGCTCTGTTTCTATCTACTCACTTTGTGTTCACCATTTCACCCCTTCTACTTCGTGCACTAAATCTGTTTCACTTCACTTCACCACCACGACTTGTCTTTCTTTCGTTTTTCCCATGTGTGTTTTTGTTTAGTTATTTTTTTAGAACACCAAACACAACAACATGCCTCCCTGTGGTTCGACCCTGTCTTTCCACTGTCCTAAGTAGTAAGTAGGTATAAATTTTAATTTGTTGCCTGTGCCCAACGACGCGCGAGCGTGCAATAGCTCTGTTATCTTCAAAAATATGATCAAGATAACTTTTATTTCCTTCCTTTATCAGTTTTTTATCATTATGAAATGTTATTAATGGTGTGGGAACATTCTTGTACACAAAATGAAATTCAATCTGAAAAAAATATTCTTTTTCTCTCAAATCTATATTTTCATTATTAAAAGGAAGCCAGTCCATACCCAGAATAAATTCGAACTATACTACAGGTAAAAGAACATGGTTTTTAGTTAAAATCATTCAAAAACAAGGATTGGTTGTTTTTTATTATATAATTTTTCAAGAATATTTCATCCAGGTGTTTTTAACATGAGATGTCGTTTCATTTAATGATGTTCAGTTTCAAAATTTTCCAAAAAATTCATAGAATTAAAGGAATGTGTAAACCTTGAATCGAACAACACTTTTGAGAAATAGGTAAAAACACGCAATGTACCTGATACCACCTTAATTGATGGTTAAATATCTCATGAAGTTGTTTCAAATGATTTTACCAAACACTTATGCTTCTATTCTTTCTGATTCACTTCTTGAGATACTATCTTCAGACAATCATTAGCAAAATGACCAAATTTATTACAGTTAATGCTTCTCACCATCAACTTCTCATTAATTTTTAGAACATTTTCCTTTCACTCACGAGACATGTGTCCCAACATTATACATTGGTATCATTTTCCCAGAATTTAAAAGACATTCACAAGGTTTCCTTTTTCTACATTTTCAGACGAAGGGAAATTAATTTTCTTACCTCCAGACTTCATTGATGAGTTCTTCCCCATTCCCATCCTACCTAACCATTTCTTATTATTCTCATCACGAGGCACATATTTTTTTCAAAAATTCCATCTCTTTTATTCAGCACAACGAACAGGCTTCTCATAGCTTTAAACATTCGTGAAGTCAACACTCTGAGAAAATTATGTTTCAAACCAGTTTAAAATCAATTAATTTTACATTCAACATCCAACATAATATCTAGTACGTACAAGGAAAGTCTTGTAAAATTGGATTAATATGTTTCCACATTATTATTATGTTTCTTCTTCTATTCCATGAATTGTTTCTCTATTTTGAGTGGAACAGTTTTGCGAAAATGTTTTTCACGATACAGTGTCATAAAATAATTTCATTCCAGACTATTAGGATTATTTATTTCTCTCATATTCTTAACCCTAGACCACCATTAATTGGATTCACCTTCTGAATGTTAAATTTCTTGTGTTACCTTTTTTACATTACGAACATCCCATGACATAAAATATCTTTTCTAGATCATTCATCCATCATTTTCCTATCACTGGATTTATGCTTCCACAAAATGATGGATGATGTTGCCTCATAAAATGCTCCACAAAATGAATGTTTCTTCCTGCTATATAATGTTACACTCTAGCATGGATACCCCCCAATTTATTTCCTAAGTGAACTGAGCCATTTTTTTCCCAAACTACTTTGTTCTGATTCCCACCATTTCGTGCTACAGATTGAGATATACACAATCATCTTGGTTCCATCCTATTTCTTCTTCCCTATTACTTCTATGAAATACCATTCTTTAAAAACATAAATTACATGAAGAAACATGATAGTCATTAAATTCTATAACATTTCAAATTACCGTAGAGTAAAAATAGGTTTTGGTATTTATAAAATATCATCTCAAACCCTAATGTTATCTAAATCGTCCTCTGATACCAATTATAAGGACCCATCTTCAAAACATTAATTAATCCTAAATTTTACAAAAGACCATAAATTATTACACATTGAGGTTCTTTTTAGTTTTATAGTTTTTATGAATTTCGATATCCTACAAATATGAAATTTTATATTCTTACAAGAGGGTACTTTTAAAAAAATATCTATTTTTTAAAAATATAAAACATTTAAACATAAACCATGAATTATTTATCAACAATCTATATCTAACACCATGACTCCCATAATTCTAAAACCCATACATATATACCACTAAAAACATTTTAAAAACATAGGATGAGTACTAAACTCAATATGAGATATAGAGAAATAAAGAATTAGTCATGTGGTATATTAAAAACCAATAAAACCCATAATCATAAAAACTCATATGCATAGAAACCTCATGTAGTTTCCCTAAGAAATATTTACCAAATCACATTTACATTCACCCATAAACATGGAATAATCATTTGGTAAAATTCCATCTCCATAGTACCTAATACCATTGAGATCTATAATGGGGCGCACTCCTCATATATTGAGATATAGTGGGATAAACCCAATATATATTGACCTACAATGGGCTCAACCCAACATATCATGATCTATAATGGCCCCAACCCTACAAAAATAATTTAAAAGGAAAACATCATGCGAATAAAGTATCATGAAAATCTTATTAAAAAACTCATACCGTATACATACAAAAACATTACTTTTGAATCTTATAGTGAGTTTTAAAAGGATTTTAAAACGAGTGACCCTTAAAATATCATTTGAATGAGAATTAATGTAATGGAATGTATTTGTGTACTGTAAATACACATAGTGAAACATAATATAATAAAAAAAACATCACGCCATTAATCATAAAAATATATAATGAATAAAGACAATGGTCAACCCGAAGAATGAAAATTGGGTTAAGAAATACATTACCTTGGGATCATCTTACATAAAAAGTGATTAATCCTCTTGTATAATAGTTAAAATAGTGTTATTAATATTATAATGAAACATATTAATGCTTATAACACCATATATATTCATTTTACAACACCATTCAACACATTTATTATTAGTATTTTGTTATTTTCATTTAGTTGGGGGCATTCGTTACATGGTTTCCCTGATCTGTTCATGATGGATATTCTAGTCGATTAGAAGTGAAACTCATGAATTGGAATAGAAGGTTATTAAAATATTTATAGAACAATAAATTTTACCATTTAAAATTTTTAATTCATAAATGAGGGTCCTTCACAAGATAAAAAATTATTTATATTTCATTAGGTCATTTTGGTGATTTTTCAATTGTAATGAACTCAACTGGATTATAAATTAATCGAATGTGAACAAAAAGAATATAGAACCTATTATATGATATAATAGATAAATTATAATATGGTTCAACAATTGTTTTCATTACTCTCCTTGAATTAGTTAAATGAAATTAAAATCACATCATCAATGATGATGGTAAATCGTCATATCACGTACAATGTTTTAATTTCACAAATAATGGGGAGAGGAGAAGAAATGTAATTGTGAGTATTACAAAAACATGATGAAATCCAGAATATGTAAGATAATGGATCATTTATTCCTCTTTAATATGGGGAGGTGGGGAAAGAGAAAGAAAATAATGGAATCTTGAAATAAAATATATGTTGAGAAACCCCTGATGAAAATTTTGAAGCCTAACGGTGTCATATTAAATTCTATAGACTATTTTGATGAGAGAAATGTGGTATCCCAACATTATGACATAATATGGAAATTAAGGGGAATATGGAATGAAATATACCAAAATTATCCAAATTAAATTAAAAATAATAAGAAAAAATGATAAAATGAAAGACTGCATAATAGGATGTTAACTTATTGATCTCTTCACCTTGAGAGCATGCTTACTGCATTTGGTTTTGTTCTTGTGCTGAAACAAAAATATCTAGGACGTGGGGAAGAGTCTTGGGAGGTGTATTGGGTAGAACCTAAATATGGAACATGTCTTGAGAGGTGAGGGAGGATGAGGGGAATGAGGGTGGTATATATATTGGAGGAGATGAAGTATTTTACACTATTTTAATAATTTTTATAATATTTTTTCTCATAATTATGAATAATCATAATTCATGTGACATAAAAAAGTAATAAGGGAACTTCACTTCTAACCATCGGTCCTTACATAACTTATGATGTAATAAATATTGTATTTTAATGATAATTTGAATATACTGTATTTTACCGTATTTCACTATTCATAAAAAATTCACAAGTTTTAGAAAAATCCCAAAAACACACCCTACAATTTTTTCAATGTGTAGAATTTAAATAATAATTCCATTTTTTGAAAAAAAAATATCTTTGTATTATTAATTTAATTTTCTAATTTGATCATATTAATTCAAAAATTAACAATTTTAATTTTATAATTACATTTATTTAAAATTGTAATATTAACCAAGATTTCATCATATTAAAGCATTAATAAAGAATAACATTAATAATAATAAAAATATCCATTAGGGTCATATTACAATATATATGGTTATGTTACTATTCACCAAAAATACATGTTTTTCCATCATAATCCAAATAACATTCTGAACAAAATTATACATGACCGTTTTTTGAAAATTCAAAACATAAAAGCATCAAAATTATTTTTAAACTAATGTTAAAAATATTTACTTAAAAAAAGTTTCATACATTTCTTTTTTTTAAACCTTGGGGTCTTTCACGATTTATTTTACATCATTCTCTTGTAGTAACAACAATTCTATTTTTAAAACATAATTTCAATCATGAATCTTTACTTATGATAACCTTTACCAATATATAATATTTATGTAATACTAATTATGTTGTTTTTAATCCCATAAAATGTAAAAACATGTTTTGAATACTCTTTTGGATCCTTAATTTCATCCAGTACAATTAGTCGTTTTTTATAATTATTTCATTTCTAAATGAATTTTCAACTAAATAATTTTCTTGAATACTTTTAATGATTATCATATCACCTATAATAAGTGATGGGAAAAACATCCCAAAATCATTTTTATATTATATTTTATATATATCAAATAAGGGTACAAAATATGATTTATCTCTATCATTCCATATAATAAAATAATATTCATTTATGATATATGTATTTTGTCCCATAAGTGTTTTAATAAAATAATAATTACAATGAATTCATTATTCACAACATATAAAAAATAATCCAAATAGTAAGGTAAGTTATTTTTTGGATTAATTTTTTCTTTTTATACTTTAATTTTTTTTTCATTCTGTAAACTTCAAAAGTTTCCTCCATTTAATATGATATTTTTTCACAAATGGTTTATTCCAAATCCCATAGAGAGACCTATTATAATATAAAACATTCACCATATTCCTATATATCCCAACCACAATCAATCATTATTAATCCATGTTATTATAAAAAATAATTATTTTTCTTTGGTATTCTTTTTTTGTAGATTCAATATACATTGCAGTTATAATTTCCCATGATATGAGTCATAATTCATCTAGTATTTTTTGTTGAAAAAAATTATTGTGATGTTTTTCACAAGTGCCCTTAAAACCGAATCACCCTATTTTTATTCTTATAACTTTAATTTTAGTAAATTTAGAAGAATTTTTTTTGTTAATGGGATTCAAATTTAGTGTATTCATGGTTTCAGTTCGTCAAACATATATATATGTTTTTGTATTTATATAAAAAGATTTATTTTTAATTTTACAACATTTTAATCAAGGCATTTTCCTACTCAAGACAAATAAAATATTTCATGCATTGTTTATACTAAATAGAATAAAATTATTCTTCAAGTTCATTGTTAATTATTATTTGTTACAGAATAGTCGACATGTTATTATGAATTTAATTAATGGGAAGATCATATTTCTTGTGAATTTGATGTTTTTTATTTTCCTTATCACATTAGTTATTAAATATTATTAATTTTTCATGATTTTTTTAACTTCTCATGATAATCCAATAGATCTAATAATTTATTATAACCCTAGTATGTATCTCTACATTCATTTTATTTATTATATGGAAAATCATATTTTCTATAAACATTTTCCATGAATGTTATAATGTTATTTAGATTTAATGCAATATTTAAAATAATGTTTATAGAGTCATACTATTCTATTTTGAACAATGTAATCCTATTGTATCTTCTAATGATGTTTTTACTACCCATAAATTATCACTATATTTCATTAGATTTTTGAAGCCGTTTTTTCCTTGTGTTATTTTTTGAGAACCACCACAAAAAAATCACCTACTTTATTTATTTGATTGTCAATTGAAAATTAGATAATGATCTATTGTCATGAAATTATTACAGTAGTTTTCCTTTATTTTATGTCTCTATATTTTCAATAATATTTATTGTTACGATTTAGTATTATATAAATCATTTCATCGCCCACCACCTTATCTTCTAATTCACTTAGGCTAATAACTCGTTGTTTTATAGATTTATCATAGATTCAATTGATATAACTTCCTTAATAATATTTTTGAGTGTTATAGATTTTTTCATATAATAAATAACATTAAATTTATGGAATTCATCAATTGATAATTTATCTCTTACTAATATAGAATAAATTTTAGTTTCTAACATGTTGATGAAGTTAATCATATATATAATTTTTAATTGTTGAATCTTCCAATACATCCATGAGCCTATAGATGATGTTGATCATTTCTTTGACTCTATTTAATTAATAGTTAATTAATTTTTCTTATATTATTTATTCATCATCAATAAATATTCTAAATATTTTAATCATTAATGTTTTTAATTTTATATTTCCCATGATGATAAATTGTTTTTCACATGAATAATTTTTTTGTTTTCAAACACAATGCCATAATATATTATTTTTCCCATAAATACAGAATAATAGTATTCCATTATTTTACCCTATACATAGATATAAATTTATTAGAAAAAATAATAGGGGAATCATTCTTTACATACATATTTATAACATTAACTACTTAAATTTCATCTATGAAAATAATTAAAAGATATGATATCATTGAATTCTTTATATACTTTTCCATAAAAAATATTACTTCATCCTCAATTAATGTAGTTTATATTATATTTGAATATTAACTTGGACGATATATGGGTACCATCCCGCCCCCCTCAGTATAAAACCATGGTACATAGGTTCATGTATACCAATAACATGAGAGGTTGTTGAATCACTAATAACCTTTTTTAATTTCTATAATTATGAAACTAACCCCTAAAACATATTAATTATAAGGTCCCCCAACATTATAAAACTTCAATATTACTAAAAAATTTAATTTACGTACTAAATGGAAAATATGTACATACAACAGTCTCCTCCAATCAGATGGCTACAACAATGTTGTGTCATGTCTCATTCGTCCATAATAATCCATTTTATGTCAAAGTGATTAAACTAATCCAAATATCATCAATCTTCATCCTCATATGTAAATATAATCCTTTATAATTCCAATATTTTACAATCTTAACATATATTAGAGAGTAAAAACTACATGAAAAATTAAATATTCTCAAAGAATATTTAATTGAAAAGTTTTTTTCTTTACACTCAATCAGTTAAACTCGGTATGTAGTTCCTTGGTTTCTCTAGAATGCCTTCATTTGGTATATCCCTTTCTAGTTAATCTAATAGATTATTATATATATGTCACACCTATGTTCATTAAAATTTTGTTAGCTTCCACTTCTTTTAATAAGTGGTTACGTGGATGCATAATATTGATATAAAAGAAAAATTATGTGATATCACATAATATATCATTTGAAAATTAGATCATGTTGTGTCTTAACTTCATTATATAGTTAGAGTTCATATATAATTTAATTAATATATAGAAGCTCAAATGTGATTTTTTATTCATGTATCATCTCTCATTTGGATATATCTAATTCCATTTAATGTTTGGAATGAAAATTCATTATAAAACATTTCTTATGTATCAATTTATATAGTATTCTTAAATTATTACCTAATTCATAATATATTTATAATATATATTTTAACATCATTGGATCACCAAATTTTTATCATTAATTGTTTCATAAAAATATTAAAAAACACCTCTAATAAATTTGTATCTTATTCCATAAATTTAACCGCACGATCCAGTATTGTTCGGCATAAATTAAATATTTTTAAAAATATTCAGTAAAATTTATTATTTTAGTAAAATATTGAATACATTATCTACTTCTATTATGATGTCCCATTTTTTCAATGGAATATAGTTGTTGTTCCATAATAAATTTTTTTATATGTTGGTACATGTACATAATATTATTCGATAAATTATTAGACATAAATATTGATGTTAAATCGCTAAATTCAGTGGGTTACATGTTCATTGAGTCATATGTCTAATGATGTAGTATTACTCTCTTAAATGGTTACTAATATTATGATACAATAGAAGTGTTTCTAGTTTTCTTCTTTGAATTTAATCTAATGTAAATGGGATTTTCAATCTGAGTGACTATTTTTGGTGTTTTATACTACTCTTTCGGGCCATTGATTTTGTATTTATCACAATGCATCTTGAGCTTTCTACACCATCAAAACCAACATCATAACTCGATAATGTTGATTATGTTTACTCTATCAATAATATTTATTTTAATCAATTCGATACACTATTTCATAATATATATATCCTTATATAATTTACAAAATCAACATTTAATTTTTATTTAAATTTCACCCATTTGATAAATTCATTTTTTTTACCAAGAGTCTATTAATCTCTGTTTTTTTCCATATGATGATTTTTTTCTACTACATAAAATTTTGTATTGTACTTTATATATCTATATTTTCGAATAATATTCATCAAGGAACCTATAAAAATATAGTGATTTTTTTAAAAAATATTAATATGTAACATATCATAAAATCACATTGTTTAAGACGAAACATTTTTTTGAGACTGAATTTCCTAAATGAAACATTCATATATCTGATCATGACATATAATAAAATAAATATTATAAAATAATAACAAGGAAAGTTCAATAAGAATAAAAAACAATCAATGTCCAAATATCTTTTACGTAGTCTATATCATTATACTACATGATTAATTTGATGAAAATCATGTGGAGATCAATTATTTCTATTTAAAATTACTAATATGAATCAAATAATAATTGGATACCTAAAATGAAATGTTTCCCCATAAAAAAACAACTCAGAACCATGGCTTCAAAATAAATATATTGATTATATATTTTTATTAGATTCATCAATATTATGAATATATAATATATTTACATAAAATAAAACACAATTTATCTGAACAATTGAAATTTATAAAATTTACACATCGTATGTCTATATAAACCAGGATGTTTAGTAGAATCCAAATGATACATATCCTTTGTAACAGTATACTAATTTCAAATGATCGAATAAAAAATTTCATGTCATGAAACATTATTTCCCATTATAATTTATAGAAACACATATAATTATATGACTAAATATATATAACAAACTATAAAATCATGAATTTAAATTCATACCACTGGTTGAAAATAAGGATGATACAATGAGATATCCTATGAGTTAATGAATGTTGATTTTAAAGGACCCTACAAATGATCATGTTTTCTGGTTATTAAATACACTTCTCATTCCATAAAAACGTTTACTTTTGTGGTAAAATTAATGTTACTCAATATAGAATACTTTTAATTCATTCACCATTTACTAGGGTATATAAAACATGAATATGAAGGTAATGTATAGATGTGAAAATTTCTGTATTTGGCATTATTATTCATTATAAATTTATGTTAAATGATTAAAACCTTAAAAATAATAATATAACTCATGACCTCAAACATATATATACCAATAATCCTCCAAGTAACACATTCATATTCCTTTAATGGATAATGATAATTACATTAGAAAATGGTAATAATATATTTCATCAATTATAGTATTGATTAAACTAGAATATTTTGAAATGAAAAACTCTTTAAATGTTCCCCCTCTACTTTTTCTAATTCATATTAAAATATTGGAAAAACACCACTTTTATTCAAATATAATTTATATGTCATCTTTTATGTCATTTTATTGAGAATGATATATCCTCTATCGTCAATGAATCATTATGTTTCAATAGTTTTAGATATATAATTCCCCACATTCATGTTGTGATTATTCTTCAATTTTAATATTTAAAATATGATTCACACTAATTTAATTATTAATTATCAATATTCACCCAAATTAAAATATTATGTTATTGTAATATATGTATATTTACGGACAGTTGAATATATGACCTCAATAATTCACGTGTTTATATCCTCATAAAGATTTCTTATAAAAAATTTAATTATAAAAAATATTCATCATCATTGAAATATATAAACTATTAATTTAATGTCACTCAGAAATAACCTTATAAATAATTTGGTGTTTTATATTCCAAGAATCTATTATCAATGGAATAATAATCCTTTTACAAAAGTAATTTTAATTTAATACTACACATTTATTTCACGTAAACTGGACGAGATAATTTTCTTTATCCCTTAAAGAGAAAATTTTTTATTTTTAAATTATATAAAGTAAGTGTGATATAGCTATTTGATCAATAATAATTATTTTGGAATATGTATTTATCAATGTCAATATTGTGATTGAAATTATGATATCATATACCAAAATTCCATATATACTCCATAATTTTCATAATGATATTTACCATAAGAATCAAAAACTGATAGTCTCATTGTTTTACCAAATATCACTCTAGAATACTAATCATTTCATAGAAAATTATCTTAATTTCTTGTACCGAGTATACAACTTTTTAATTGTCTTAAAACAAAATAACTTTTAATAGAATGTGGTTATAAACATAAATATTTGTGGAATATTTCGCAATTTGATTAGAGTTTTTGTGTCAACATCATGATTGAATTTCTTCGAGGAATCCTTAATTTCATTCAATATAATATAAAAATATTTTATATGTAAATATGTTATTAGTATATTTATATGATTTCTATAGTCAATTATTTACCAAAAATTTCCAAAAAATACCAAATAGGGGTTTTCATAAAAATTACCACATTGATAATGTTAACCATTATATAATGTTCATATAGAAAAAAATTGATTCAATATCATATATAACAACTTAAACATATATAATTACATAGAATAGTGACTAATTATTTATCTACCATAATCCCAAAAGATTAAGGATCATTTCATGAATAAAGAGGCAAATGAATATTTTTTTAAAACAATTTTGAGACAATCAAGAACTAAAAAACACATAGTTTTAAGACCTCTTAAATACACCATATTAAAACTACATGTTGTGTATTCCATTGGTATTAATAAAATCCACCTAAAATAAAATTAATACATTCTCCCAAAATAATATCATGTAAATTCATTTCATACATTATTAACTTTGTATAATCCTTCTATTTCAATTAAAAAAGTGACCATTTAAATATAATGAATTTATATATATATCCTACCCATTTATGATTATTCAAAATATATTTCTAATAAATTAATAATTAATTCCATAGTTTCAAAAAAAATCTAATGTATATTCTCTAATTGTTCACAAAATGGATTTCCAAGATTACGAAATTTATCTATGAATGAAATGATATAATTATCTATAAATCATGATGAATAAAAAGTTATTAAATTCTGATAAAAATATATTAATAGAATAAAACCCAATAATTCTAGTGTATATAAAAACTAGAAATATCAATTTTTGTTGAGAAACCAGATCATCAAGTTCCAACCAGTTAACTTGAAATCATTCCATTGGGAGTCCCTTTTGATGATGAATTTGAAAGAATTTTTATTGAGATATACTACACCATCAATATCCTCTTTATGAAATATTCCATCATGATGTTATATTTTACTTTGATATTATTTTTCCTGGAATTATTTAATGATAATATCAATGATTTTTGGAAATATAATTATATTAATTCATTAAATTTGAATATTAAAATAAAAATATAATAGTTTTTTATTTTCTTCTATTCTGTATTATTTGAAAAAACAATAGAGTATCTATAATATGTTGTGAATTTACGATCCTCAATGAAATACTACAATTTATATTTATAAACTAATAAATAAATTAATATTTGAGATAAAATATAAATCATGATGTTTACTTATAATAATATACTACACCATCCCAAAAAATATATACGTGTGTGTGTGTTTGTCTGTGGGTTTGTATACTAGTATCAATTATATTCATAAAATACTATAAATATTCCATAAAACATTCATTCAATTGACATAAAATAGTAATATTTTAATTCCAAACTATTATAAATCCATGCATTTCTGTCAATGTAATGTTTATTAATAAGTGGAGGACTGCATTATATGTTTTCTCCCTATTAGGTAAAATATGCATTAATAAATTTTTCAATTGTATTTCACATTAAAATATTTTTCACCATTAATGAAGTCCAGAAAAATTCTTTAAGAAAATATGATAGTCACATTCATTAAATAATCTATTAAAAATATTCTCATAACATCCTTTGCATAGTTATGTTTAGAAATAATTTTTATATTAGTCAATTTAATATATTATAAATAAAATAAAAAATCTTTAAACTGAAATTGTTCACTTCATGAATCCTAAATAATTCATATAGTATTATTTTATTAGTACTATAAATATTATTATATCAACCTAAATATGAATAATAGTAAATTAATAATTCTCATACATAATTTCGTTATTTTTATAAACGCATCTATATTGAATTCTAATAATTCAATTCTTTTCAAATAGTTTAGAGTACCATGCTATTGGTGATTATACCCGAATTTATAACACAATGTTAACTACAAAAATATTTTATAATCCTCATGAATAGAAAATATATAAAGATGTTAGATTTAGTCCTCCTACTCATGGAATCTATTAATGAAAAAAAGTTTTACACCCATTTAAGACACATGAATAGTGGAATAATTTCCAACCAATATAGGTTATAAAAAATCTCTTATAACTAAATTTCATAAATTTTAGAATATCCCATGTGGTAAAATCATGCGTTGTTTAAAAAGAAATTTCTGTCTACATTGATTTTTCTCTAAAAATACAAACATTGATCACAGAAATATATTAATCCTCCATGAGAAAATAATCCAATTTATGACTATTATGAAATTTTTATGTGTATTGTTGTATATCCTTTTATTAATTTCCACCTTTATAATTCTACAAAAAATATCATAAGTTCTTATCTGTATGTGATTATTGTTAGATACAATGACCTTTTTGTATTTTTTTCGTAATAGATATTTTCATTAACAAACAATGTTTACTTCATCTTTTTTATCACCTGTTCAGGAAATTATTTTTTAAATGAAATTATGTCATCATTTTCATAATTAGTGTTCTCATTAGAATTATCTCAATACACTTGTTATTATCTATTTCATATCAATGAAAAATTAAATTCCATCATAATTTGATCACTAAATTATTAATAATTATACAAGTTTTAAAATAAAATGAAATATTAACATTTGATATTTATTTTAATGTTGATTGTTTGGAATATTTTACCCAAGTATCTTCAATTATTGACAATTTTTTATTTTGTTTTCCCAATTTTATTCAAACATCCCTTGAAACCTCACTTTATTATGAAAAAAGTATCCTGATTTCAATATTTATATATACCTCGATGATGGATTATTCGAATAACTAATCTTATATAGAGTATTTAATTTACTAGAAAAAACATATATATTTTAACAAAAATAATTTCATTAAATAATGATTCCCTTTTAAAATATCTCTATTATATGATTCATAATGACAGACATTCTATCATTATTGTTCATTATCCAGTAACTCAAATAATCTTTACCAGTTTTTAGCAAGTCATTATTTATGTAGCATAATTCCTCAACATATGTTTTTGGAGTTAATCATCTATAATGATTTAATCCAATTATATTCCATTTGTCTCCAAAATATTATAATATTCAACCACAAAATATTTTCCTTCATTATCCAATATAATTTAATAAATTTAAACCCATTCCTTTTTATGGATCACTATCAATCATTACTTTTTATCAAAATCATTAATGAATTATAAAAATTATTTCATTTCCCCAAATTAACCCAATGTTAAAATCACATAATTATTAATATTAACTAATTCAGTCAATGAATTTTTAATATAATATTTTTGATTTTTTGTTTCTAAAATTATCAATAACATGGATCTTCATTTCATGTATGAATCATGATTTTGGGTTTTTTAGAAACAGATGGAGTGTTTTTTAAAATTTTAGAGGTACACATGGTGTTTGCTGAATTACACACCATGCACCGAGTTTCAATGGGTATCTATGTGTTGGTCATGTAATGGATGTGAAATGTATGTGTGGGTTGACCAGTTGATCACCTAATACAGGGATCGATTGAAGCATGTTCACGACATGTACATTTAATGAACATGATGTGTACTTTTTATTTTATTACATTAAACAGACGTGGTCACATCTAATCTTCATATTCATCTTCTTCTGGACTTGTATCATATTGGAGTTCCCAAGGGAGAATATTCATTTCTGAGCCACTGATCCATCCTATGTTATCCGAATTGAACTCTAGTAAGTGTATTATAATCCCACCGGTGAGTCCTCCTTATTGAATTTCTTCTCCTGATTTCTTTCATCTGTTGAGTTTTTCAATGTTGAACTTTTTTTACATTTTCATAGATCTTGGTGATTCTAGTCTGATTCAAGTAATAATGTTAAAGGGTGATCATCGTATGATATTGAGGTAGGTGGTTCATGCCAAACTGTAGTTTTTCTTTGAGTTATATATGCCAAACTATTGAATGCCATGTTTAGGGTATTACATTTCTTCTGAATGTAACCATGTTTACATCTTTATATGGTTTGTTTGTTTAATAAATGGTTATTTATTATGAATTAGATTTATTACCTTGGATATGGATGTGTTACCCATGTTTTCATGGTTATAAGTGCTGGGTCTAGAAATCATGTGAAGATACATTGTTTCCATGACTAGTGTTGTTAGGATGTAGTTTTTGTTAATATGAGATGCATTTTATTTACATTATGAATGTATGACAAGGGGAATTGACTTTGAGAGCATCCCGAAATGGGGTCTTTTAATTCTGAATTATTTTTATAAATGACCATAGGTATTGACTGTGCGAGCTGACATGGGTCATTGACCATAGAGGTTGGACTATGAGAGCTACCAAGAGGGTCATGATTAAATAAATGTTACACCATAGGACAATGACTAGGAGAGTTCCTAGATTATCGTTATACATTATTGATGCTATGCAGACAATGGGGGTATTGACTATTAGAGTTACCTAGGTGGTCATTCGTATTTGATTAGAGATTGTTAGAACAAGGGGTAAGACTGTGTGAGCATTCTAAGTGGTTCAGTTTATTATTTTAATTTTTGGATATGTAAAACAAGGGGGTAGGCTTTGAGGAATTTCTTAGAGGGTGGTTTCGAAATGATTTTATGATTTTGACAAGTCTGAAAAGCCAAAGAACAAGCTTGGAATCAGTCTTTCTTTTTCTTTAGATGGTGTTTGAGAAATCTTTTTGTTAAGGCTGTAAAAGGGAGTAAAAAGAATAGGATAGATCCCGAGGTTACCTTATTCAATGGTATTAATTATTAATAAATTTAAATGAATGTAATTGGAACATGAAAGACTATTTACTTTTGAGTACTTATTAGTTGTTTCTTTATTTATGCTTATTGCCTTCTATATATCTTCACAGATTTTTAGGAACTTATCTTTTGGTGATTTCCTTCTAGGATTTGTCTCACACCCTATTTAGGTCATGCTTTTCAACCCAAACTGATTACATGGTTGCAGGTATAGACAAGGTAATGTTCCCTTCTACATCATGTACATGATTTTTGTGGAGCTACGGTACATGGGACAAAGCTGATGATTGCGATGCTATTGGATTTTATTTACATTTCAGTACTTTGGATTCTATTTTTTATACCAGAATTGGAACTTGTTTGCTTGAATTCCTAGACACATGTGACATGGATAATTTGTATATATAATGCAGATGATTTTACTATTAGTGTTTCTCTATTTACATTGTAATATGGTATTAGTTCTACTTCTACTGTTATTATTTTTCATTCCCTAGTCAATAATATGCCAATAAGAAAGTGGTTTCCCCACTACCACACCCATGGCCATCTCTACTTGTCTTCATCCTCTGGTATTCATGGATATTCCCTTGAGGTCATGTGACCAACTGGGTATGGGGTAGCTTTCAGAAGCACCTGGAACTGAGACGTTACAAAGTGGTATCAGAGGGGTTTTGTTACTTCTTTTTATTACTATTTGGAGCATATATGATGATATAGGAAGGAATATGTAGTTGTTAATAAGAAATTCTAGGGAGTAGCTAACTCGTGTATAGGAAAAATACAATTTACCCCGATTATTGCAATTTTTCTGGTTATAACAAATGATACAGTTGGATTGATTTCACTGTTGGGTGATCCACATGATTTTTGGCATTATGATTTATATCATTGAGATTTTATTTCTATTTCAACCTGATGGGATGAAGTTATATAGTCTCATTAATCATATATTCACTTTCCAGAGATTAGATTTCGTGAATATTATCATTCCGTTTATGATTCATTACTAATTGGATGTTGTTTTGATAGATAATGTGCAACATATGAATACTGTTTTGATAGATTTTATGATAGAATACCTCTTATTTTGATAGGGTATTAAAAAAACCTAATTTTTTATTTGGATCACCGAAAAACATTGGTCCCTAATTTGTTTTGGGCCCTCTTGGATCAGAAATTGGTGGATCATACTGATCCTTAGCGGAAATCTTCTATGATATGAACTGCATATGATGCCATGCTTTAATTCGCATAGATTATGAGATCCCATAGATCATGATTTTTCAGAATTTGGTGGATCATTATTTAAATCATAATTTCATTATCTTATTATGATGAAATTTTGTAATTTTTCAGAAAATATGTATTTATAAATATATTTTTGAAATATACATTTCTATAATAACATATTATTTATATAAATATTGTATTTATATAGTGCCATTACATTTTTATTTATTATTTAAATTAATCTAATAAAACATTTAAATAACGTAATAAATTTAATTCCACTAAAATAATCATTCTACTTGATTTGTTATAAAATCATTTTTATGCATAAAATCTCATTTTTCTACTAATAATGTTTTATTGGGTTTTGTGAACATATATTAGTATTTATTTCAACCACCATAATTTATTGAATCATGAAAAATGATTCCATATTCTGAATCAATTAGATCAAATTGGAAGGATTGACAAATTGATTACATACTAATAATTAATATTATACATGGTGAAATTAAATATCCAGGGTAATTGGAAAAATATGTTTATTAAGGATAAACTATGGGTTAAAACATAAAATTTACATTAAATGACATGATTTTTATTTTTATTAATTAAATATGACCATAAACATCGTCAATAACAAAATTGAATTTTAATTCCACATGACATTGAACAATTCAATTATATTTTATTATGTTATGGATAATTGTACAATGAAATTTTATATCAAATATGTTGATAATCTGGTTGCCACATATTGATGCCCTGATCTAGTTTGTCACATAAACTCCTTCATTCTTCCCTATAGGCTAGATGATGCTGACTAGTAGAAAGGGTCAAATAAATAATACAAAAAGACTATACACACATAATCAGAGGCACATAAAAACATATATAAATAGATAATTAACAATGATATGACTAATTAGCATAATAATATTGTAACGACTACAAAGAAACAATTTCTGACAACATTAGTAGATATTTCATTTCATATATTTTTCATTCCGCTAAATAAGAAAATTTTTATAACTCCCCAATCAAGTATCAACATCATATTTGGTTCCCTCATCTAGGCTCCATCCAAAATAGGCCTTATATCATAGTGATATTTCCCTTGACCAATCCACAAATCCGAAAATATACTCAGGAAAAATCAGGCAACCCGAGTAGGGTGTGTGTACAACGTAGTAGTCCACCACCAACGATAACTAAAACAATATCGAGTCTATAATTGTGTATTAAATTTTTTATATATTAATGTAATGAAAAATAATTAAACAGTTTTTCAAATTCATTAATATTTAATTTAACAAATAATTACTCACGTTCACATAGATACTCAATCCATCAATAACTTATTCGGCCCTTGTTGAAGTCTAAATTATATATCATCAGGAGTCAAAACACATTATATTAAGTGAATTCAACAATCATTTGATTCCAATTTCATATCAAGATTACATGGATCTGTAGTTTAATGCTAATTTCATGTGACATGAACATATTTTCTATCACCTCATTGTTATTTTTTGCATCATTACCCATCCCACATATCATAGTTATCAAATATGGGTATTTGTATAATCATTCCAAGTCATACAATTATTACAAAAAATCTATATTTGGAGCATCATTCCATTTCCTAAAACCATCATCACATTTATAACAATATAGAAACCGTGGTCAAACATCAATTTCCATATTATCAAACATTCACATATATTAGATGTATCACACTTATCATGGGGAAGCATCATTAACCCTGATTTCAATTATTCACATAATGATGAACCATATCAATTTATCAAAATAGACATGGTTCATCACTTTAATCACATGGAAAAATATGAACATGTCATTATTAATTAATTTATTATAAATCTAATAGTATAATCCATTAACCATTCAATTAGAAGCCAAAAAACCCTTAATTACCACTATTAATCAATTCAAAATCACATTAATCAACCAAAATAACAATCCAAATAATTGAAAAATATTACAATCCCATTAATTTTCTATTTTCAAACACATAATAGTTGATTCATTAATTCAATTAAAAAATTATATTTTTGAAATTGTCAATAGGAATTGAAAAAACACACAAAAAATTAAAATTAAAATTATGGGAACTAAAAATTAGACCACTAACCTAATTGTAATTAATGTACATTCATCAACCAAGAAATCCAATAATTGAATTAGAATGTTCGAGGTCACAACAACATGAAATATCATGGGCGAAAATATATAAAAATGATAAGATGGATTAAAATCCATATGAACCATTATTTAACAATAAAAAAATATGAAAAACATTACCTTTTATTATTGAATGTGATATGAGATGGTGTGCTACCTATAAAAATAAGTTACACACCATATGATATATAATCCTTTGAAAGAATCAATGATTCATCAAGATTGAGGAATGTGATCTCTAGAACCCTTTTAAGAGAATCAAAATATAGAGTAATAGGATTTTTTTCACGTTGGACTGTTTAGGTATAATAACCTAGGGGGATAGGAATTTAAAATAAATTTTCAGAAGATTAAAAACAATTAATACCTTGATTCCTAAGATATGGGAAATATTTTGAAAATTGTGATCCATGAACATGTGCCTCTCCTTATGGGTTTTGGGTTTCTAGTAAGACGAAAAAAAATTGATATATTGTTCACCAACCAAGAGATTTCCCTTTTTAAGCTATTTTACAGTTTGATGGGGGTATGAACCCAATTTTGAAAAATTATATACCAAGAGTGCACCAGCAGTTTTGTTTCCAAAAATTATCAATTTTCACCTAAAACAAATAGAATCTAAATAACTTCCAATGGAATAACCGGAACAAGGGAGATATATTACCTCATAATGATCATGAAAAATCTATATAAATGTTTAGGATCATACAATATCACCACCTTATAAATTATTAATCTTGAGATGTACCCAAATGAATCTAAAAAATTGTGATTCAAAAAATAATGAACGACATGGACCATATATCCACTTCCCTCTCACAATATTACTCTTAAAGGTGAACATGTTTTCGAAATACTAATAAAATATGTATAATATTTCCCAGTATCACATTCCCACCATGATTGATATCACACATTTGACACTCATTAAAGGAGGCATCAATCTTAATCCCAATGTCATACTTTTCGGTAACCTAAGATGGGTTTAGGTGATAATGTCGAAGTTTTTATACAAGAAAACATTCTGGAATATCAGTAAGACAATATGGAAGTCCCAAATGTTATGCAACTGGTCTTATCACATCTTCAATATCAAGTCATCCAACCAAAAATGGCACCCAATTTCAAAATCTATGAATCCCCTAGTGAACAAATCTAGGACACAGCTGTATGAATTGATGACCACCCACTTTGTAATCATGGTGTCATCAATTTCAATCAACATATAACTTTTATGTAATTCAACATATAAACAATCATTTCAGAATCAAGTAGATCTCCTCTAATGTCACTGAAAGGAGACTCATTCCAATCAACTATGACTCACTTACATTAATCCATCATAAATTTTATCTTCCTGAAAAATAACTTATAGCCTCATATGATTCCATTTGAACAATTTCAAGACAATTATAGTAAAAGAGAACTAAATAATCCCTAGTTTCATCTAGAAATGCTCAATAATGTTTAGAATTCAAAATTGTATAATATTATCTAAATCATGAAAAATTTGTTTTTATTGTACATATATCCCATATAGAAATCCATACTCACAAATAAATATGTGAGATGTTCCTTCTAAAATACTATCCAAATGTGTGATGATATATATGATCCCGGACCTGAAACTACTTTCTATGCAAACCCATGTAGACTTACTATCCCCCGAACATTCATTTCCTCCAACTAATCGTATGAGGATGTCACCGAGATAGTAAAGAAATGTGTTGCGTTCATAAATTGGTCAACAATCCATGAAATATCATTATTCATTCATGTAATCCATGGATGAACTACTATGAAATACATGTTAATTTTGTCCCAATAATATTCCATTAGGGGAAATAGTTCTAGAAAATCATTGATTCATTGATTTCTGGACTTTTCCAGCTGAAATGTACTCAATAGAGTCATGAACCCAACATTTTCATATTTCATACTCGACCATCAATATTATTAATGGTGGTCATGATATATTTTTCTCAGTCATGGATTAACATCCCATATCATGGAATAAAACTCACACAACAAATCCTCATTCATATGAATTAGCACAATAACAAATTTACAAACATAGGTGATCTCATCACCTTGTTTGATCAAATATGAAGTTGACTCCATGCCTTCTAGGATTTATCTCAGGAAAAAACACTCTTTATCCTCATACTGTTTATCACTATTCATGATAAAAAAATTTAGGGTAATTAATATGATATGGGGGTCATTTTTTTTGTCTTTATTGAATGAAAACATATATATCTATAAGCACTTTAATCATCATACACTAAGCACTAGAGTCCTAAACTGCATGAATTTTAGTTTTCCTTCTAAAATAAGTATCCATACTATTTCTGTTCAGGTGTGTATAATCTTGAATTAAATCAATTGAGGGATATAATCAACCCATATCGATATAAAATGATTCAAATACCTCATTGAAAATATATATATTATTAATTTTTGTCCATTATACAATGTAAAATTATCTCCCAATAGTTAGTAATGAATACACATGAATGAATAAGCCAGTACATGTAGATAAAGATAGTACATAGGTTGAATCCATTCTTGTTGAATATAATTCTTTGATCCATATGCCTTAAATAGGTCCCCAAGCATCAACACAACCCCATTTCATGTTCCATATGCAACAAAAAACAAAATATAATCCTCACATGGGTTTAGTGGGATCTAAATATGTGTTGTTTTCCAATGATTATTCAATTAAATGTAATAATAGTCACTTGATCCATACAATACAAATTTTACTCCATTTCACTTCGAAATTAAATGTGGGGATTAAATGCGTAAATTTTTTTGGATGAACCTTCTATAGTAACATAGTAATCCTAGAAATCTACAAATATCCAAAAAATCATAAGATGTTCCAAAAATACAATTTTCAATAGCATTAATGTTTCACGTAAAACACCTTCTTATGAGATGATCTGACCAATGAAATGAAACAAATAATTCCTGTAATAACACTTAGATATCGTGTCATTTAGTCTATTTTCTCTCTATGTAATACAGATTATGTCCAGACATTTTCATGATCATTACGAGTTTTGTAGTTGAACAATATTTCATCCATGCAAGAACAACAAACCTAACTAGGTATAGGTGGATGATTATTTTCATTATGTTTTTAAATAGGGAAGATGTGTTATTAACCAAAACTATATCATAGAGAACTCATATAGTCCTTACCTTCTCCTGAATGATGACTATAGTTTACAATATGCTCATACTCTCAACCGGTGATACCCTGATCCAAATTTAATTTGATAGAAAGTATAATCTCCACTAAACTAGTCGATGAAGACATAGATGAACAAAATGGGATACAACATTCTCAATTTCATTTGGTACGTCATTAAAAAATAAACACTTAAAAATGAGTTTCCATCTGGAATATTATAAAACTTGAATGGAGGGCCTCACAGTGACCTTCACTTATGGATAAATCCTTTATAAAAAAATTACATCATAAGATTATTGAGCTCTGGAATCTCTATAGGTTCAATTCAATTAGGTGGAATAGAAATCAACTCTTCTTTAGAACTGATCTCAATTTTAATCTAGAAATCCCTATCAGGTGTCGGCCCAGAGAATAACATAAGAAACATGTCCTAGAACTAGTTAGTTCTGTATGGAAAATATGTCCTTCATTAAACCACCATCTTCTCACTAACATACTTACATCCTATAATTTAGGATTCCCTTGTTGCAAATAAAGTATCCCTACAAAACCCAACAAGACATCCCACTCTTCATAATAAACAATATTGGATGCCTGATCAGATGTAATGTTCAGTATACTGTGATAAAAATATATCAGGGATTTTTTATGATAAATACCAGTCCATCCCCTGTATAAATTCAAGGACTAAAATATCAAGGATGTTGCGATATCAAAAAAAGTATACTCATGGACCTCGAGAGAAAAGTTATTTCATAAATTATTTCCTCTGAAATATAATCTCAAAGGGGTACCAATTATCATAAACTAATTCAAAAAACTCCACAATTAGACTCAAACCATACAAAACATATGATGAAATAAAATTATCGGATTATCCAGCACCAAATATTGATCTATAATGTTATTTAACTACAAGAAATTACCTTTGACTATCAATTTTCTATCCTGACTATCCTTAAATGTCAGATGAATAACATGAAATTTTTATTCCCCTCTTCCTTATACTACAGTCTGAGTCCCTTGAGCTGAACTACACCGTTGATAAAGAAAATTCATCCCTGACATATCATGTCCACTACCAATAACTCCATGCCCAAATGTACTCCAATTATTTTAATGAAATGGGTTAGAATATCCAGTTCCAATACTATGACACATCCATGATCATACATCATTATCCAACTGTCATGGGTTATTATAGAATCATTGTAGATGTACCATCCTTATATAGGCTATACACACAGTTGGAGGTTTTGTAAACTATCCATGAAGGTGACACATCCATCAATTCTAGAGAAATATTGTTGTATTGTTTCCCTGAGTAATGGATCATTCCCATTGGACACCGTCTATTCCAATATGTTAGTTAACATATTAAAAGTGATGATTCATACCCTCGTAAGATGTACATCATGATCATATTGCATAAATACTATCCCCTCATCTTAAATCCTCATTATGTCTTTCCTCATATATTTGTGATTAATTTAATACTACAGAAAATTCAGTAATTATAAATATATTCATCAAGGAATTAATTTATAATATATTACAACATTGAAACCATTATTATAAATTTTCCACATCCCCTTAGAATGATGGGAAAAATTTATTCAAACATGTTATGATTCCCCCACAGTTTATTATAGATATTCATCCTTGGGACCACCAAATGAACATAGCTTCACACTCTTGGCTTAGTGTCTCGTCATAAAATTTCTCGAAGAACATCTCATAATTTTCCATCAACACAATATTTATATAGTTGAGAAATATGAGTATGGATGTCCCACAAACACTTCCCCTGAATATGTAAGATATAAGCTCAATAATTCTATCTATTATCAGTCGTAGAAAATACATGGTCAAGGATCATCTAGATAGACTCAGTCTAGAACTCATCATCATAGGACACACGCTCTTAAGTGATAGTTAAAGGGAGTCTAAAATGTAACTCCCATTTGAAATTAGACATTATTCTCAAAACCTGCCTAGGTATCTTTCCATAAATTTCATAAACTTAGAAATGTTCTAATAGAACATTTATCCATCACTCTGAAATGAAACTATCAGAGCCTCCAATTCCACTGTTATAGGGGCATTTCGATACATGTCCTATTGTTGTCCCATAGAAAAGAATTGTCTTAGAGTAATATTTCTACACATCCAAACAAAATTTAAAGGACAGATCAAACAACATTATAATATTAATTTTAGATGGTTTCAAATAAATTTATAACACGTGATTATCCCTTACCCTTCCACATAATAAACATTGAAGCTCTATTAATACCCTCAACCATCCCACACCTTGTTCATTTCTAACATCAAGAAAAACGATTTCATTTTTTAGTTTCTCCTTATAATCGCATTTATCAAACTCATTTACCATATTTATTATTACGTAAATATATTAATTTTAATAGTATCCCCCTGTTTTCCTTTAAATTTCACATGTAAATAAAATTTCATTAAATTAAACAAACCACCAAAAAAATTCTTTTCTATGCGTTGCTAAGGTGATTTAGTTCATAATAATTCTTCAGTGCTTACAATGATTATTGTATACAAAACAATTCTTCCATTCTTGGATATGAATAGAATCATATAAAATAATTACATCACACAACTAGTTCAACATCCAAGGTTAAATTTTAATATCCCGTGACTCAAACTCTAGATTATTGTGATAAAATCCATAAAATCGCCATTTCTGGTTATGATGCCGTTAATTATGAAGAAATTTCTTCCATAAATTCCTTATAAATCAGGAGGGAAATATTGACCACATATATTCTGGATGAACTATTAGCTTTATATTTTTATAAAATTATAAAAAACTCCTATATAAACGATCACATAAATATTTACTCATAATCTACTAATACGCAATTTATAACATCCCCCTCCCTTATAATCGTATTATCTAATTTTAAATATGGCTATCAACATATGTATTTTTGAAATCCTTTATTGAAAAAAATGTCGAATATAATTCAATAAAACATGGGGAACAAGAACCATAAGAAGGGTTACTAAAGATGTTGAGTAAGGTTACACAAACATGTTAACAATTAAATGTCATCAATGTGATTATGACGGAATACAGGTTTTAGGAAATAATAAAATTGAATGATAAAACCCTAAAAATATCATACCCATATAAACCTAGATCATCAAATAAGAAATCATGGGAAAGGAATGAGTCACCAAAACCAATACTCATGATCCATGTGATATCAAACTCAATCATTATAAATAATTTAAACCTATAGCAAGAATAAGGATAAAAAGTAAATACATGGGAAATAATTTCCACTTCATTTATACAATAACATTAACAAATTGATTAATAAAATGGTCTAATTCTATACATAATTAATTGGAGGGAAATCATGGATCCACCTAACATTGGAATATCAATAAACCATCCAACATTAGGTCATCAGGGAATAACCCATCATTGGATTATCACAAAACAAAAAATAAAATTTCTGAGAACCATAACACATTAATTCATAAATGTCATAAAAACTAAAAGTAACCACCTTTATCCCTTTCATTAAATGATTAACCATGTAAAATAAATGGGTTCTTGAACAATATATTAGAAACATGATTAAAACATGGAATTAAAATGAGTTCCATAAGAATAACTTTTAAACATGATTAAATATTTTAAATTAAATGAGTTCATTTAAAATATCTTCATAAAATAATTAACAAATGAAAATGAAATGGGTTCATTTAAAAGAAATTTGAAATATGATTAATTCATTAAATGAAACTAGTTTCATAACAATACCATTAAAACATGTATCTCCCATCGAATAGAAAAGAGTCCAATGAAAATCTGATTGAACTATTATTAACCCATGGAAAAGAAATGGGTTACACAAATATTAATTTATATCATGACTAACATAGGAAAAATAAATGGTTTCAAAAAAACTCTCAATGAATAATTATTAACACATGGAAATGGAATGGATTTTATAATAATAAAATTTATATATGATTAAACTATTGAAAATAAATGTGTTCCTTTATAATCACATAAAAAAATCATAATCAATAAAAGTAAATAATGAGTATTTAATGATTATAAATATCCATATTAGTGGATAAGTAATAATCACTATTTTTTATTTCGATGAATTGAAATATAATTAAAATATAGCTAAAAACATTCTTGAGGAAAATATCAGTTAAACGTCCCATAGAGTCTAATACCACTTTCAAACATTTGATCCATAATCCCTATAAAGGAATAACGTTAAATGGAAATTATAATATCATATAAATAAATAGATTCATGATATATCAAGGATAAGTATAAACACCTAAAAAAATATTTGTATAAAAAATAAAATTCCTCAATGAATTTATGTTATTTAATAAAGATCATTAACACTTTGGTAATATTGAAAATGTAAACACCATGAACGATATATAAAATAAAATTATATGACAACCCATATAAAAATGTGTTCACTAAGATTAAAATATAATCATTGGTAGTACACACATAGCATAATAAATAATATTGGGTAATTTGTAATATATCTAAAATAAATAAAATTAATATGAGAAACCATTCAATTATTTTATCTATTAATAATCAATACCATAAATAATCGTATTGTAGTTTATTGGGTGATTGTGTAGGTTGAAAATGATAAATGAAAATTTTTCATTATTTTTGGGGTTACCAATGTAGATTCATTTATGGTGTCACATTTTAGTACTTGGACTATGTAGACTACATAAGAGTTTGTGGACCACAAATGAGGTTTTCAAACATAAAATAAATTAAACGTTTTGGGGATGATAACGTTGAATTATGCCTACCACATAGAGCCATTCGATATAAAATCCAAGAAGTTCAATATGTGAAATGCATCCCAATGTCAGTTTTTGGAATCTCTACTCTCATAGGATGCTCATTTTTCATAGGAGGCTTGTCTTTTGTGGCTAGAGGTGGTAATTTATTGATGATACAATAAGTAATAATTTCCGAATGACATCACCTACCACAACAGATAAAGGTTCTTTGTGATCCAAATATCATTTTAATAGGTAATACTTTACCACATAAGAGTTGATAATAGATATTATTGAATGGTTTTTTGAATCAATATTCCTAAATAAATACCCATAATTTCATCATTATCTAGTGATAAATTTATTACAAATGATCATCAATGGTAGAATTATCTGAATTATAATTTGTTTTGTGAGAGATGAATTCAAAAATTGAAAAGGTTATTGTTGTTTAATTATCTATAAGACAATTTTGTTCATGAGGGAGGATTCATATTTTTCATAATCATTTATGGGATGGAAGATCATGGAGAATAGACCATCATCAGAATGAAGGAATGTCCGTGAAGAAAAAAATGGTTTGTGAGGCATAACCTTTATGTGATCCGCATTTGGTCAGGGTAGAAAATCTAATCCCTAATGAAAAATTTGTATACAAATGATTTTTTTTTCATATCAATTTCCTGACACAATGTAATGTAGTTTTTGGAATACACATGAGAATTCATAGTTGGTAAAATGAAGTTCTCAGTGGGAATAAATAATTTTCTAAATATAATTTCAGAAATCTAATGTTATGAAAATTGTGGATTTCATCTACTGTGTGAAAAAGGACATCTTGGAATGTCAATTTAATTGTGAAACAATTATAATCTATTCATAAATACATGATATTCATTTTGAGGTGTACTAATAACACTTTAGTTGAGGGAGTAGTGAGCATTAAATTGTTCTTTGTTGTAAAATAGGAGGGGTAATCTGTCTTCTATGAACATTATAAGGGATGTGAGATTGGGGATTGAATTTTTCAAGACCAAACATTAATTTTTAATTTATCATTATTGTATTTGGTGCATCTAAAGGCTTCATTTTTATGCTCATTGGACATATCCCATTTATTTTGTAACGAGTATATTTATTGTATCCCATGCATTATTTCTTTTTTGTAAATAAACTAAAATGTGAAATGGAGAGAATAATTTTTTGTTAAACAAAAAAATAGGATCCTAATGTCTATTTGTTTTAATTTTTTATTCCCTAATTTAATCCCCCCAATCGGGTTATTTAACATAGTTGTTCCTACATTGGGTATCTGTGAAATTGTTAATATCAGTGTTTATCTCTTAATGGATTCAATAGAGGTTTTAAATAAAAATTTTATTATGATCATTGATAGAAACAATTTAAAATTGTAGAATAATAATATTTAGCTCTAAGTCTAATATTTATGTATTGATGTCAATATAGAAGTGATTCATAGAATTTTTTCCATAATCAAAAATGGTTCTTTATCTGAAGCTAACCAAAGGGAATTATATGCTAACACCATTGGAATAAATTATTTTGTTGTATCCAATTCTAATGAAATATATAAAATATTTATGAAATGTATGCCATGACATTTTCCTTGGTAAATGGTTAAAATTATTTTTTAAAGTACTAAAACTTCTTATAAAAATCAATGTGGGTTCTTTAGAACAAGTATGAGTATCTAAAAATGAACCCTAATGAGTTTGATGATGCAGTATTTAACCCAGATATTTTTAGTTGTGGATAAAATGAAGGGTATGTGAGAAATTGTTGAATTTATAATGATTTTGATGTAAAAATTTATTAGACATCAACCTCTGTTCAATATGAATGATTCTTTATTATATGATAATTATTCGATGGATCTGATGATGGATATCTTACACAATAATCTAGTTTCATACTAGATGATATATGATTATAGTGAAGTATTGGAAAAATATAATTCCTATTAGGTTACATTAAAGGCCATGTATAAGATCACTATTGAGGATGGTTAGTGAAATAAAGATATGGATGTGGTGTAATCATTAATTTCCTAAAATATACAATAGGGAAATGGAATGATCCACAGGATACTCCCACAGAAATGATTTTTATGGGGAATGATTTGACATCTTCTATCAAGGTTCCCAAAAAATATTCATGAAGGTAATGGGTATGAATTATAAATTCTCATGAAGATGTCATCAAACTATGTAAAATGAGAGAATCATTTTCATATAAATTAGTTCAAAATAATTATATCCTTTTGAAAGAAAATTATTGGTCATGAAAAAATTGTCGTTGAAGAGATAGTGAACTGAAAATATCATTGATAATATGATATTGTGGTAGTTATTGGTATCTCAAAAAATGGAATAAAGATATAGTTTTGAATAAAATGTCAAAGAAAGAGTTGATATATTGGATAGATTAAAAGTTAATCTTGAGTAGCTATATGTTTTTAGAGACCGAACTATGAAATCCCACTAACTTTTTTTTGAATCCAAATATTATATACAAAGGTGAGAATAATGTATGATTAAATTTTTTTAAGAAATTTAAAAGCTATACATTTTTAATTATAGATAACATGTGATTTTTTGGGGAGTGCAATCTCATATATGATGACTAGAGAAATATGATCGATGTTTTGAATTTTTCATTGAATGATAAAATAAAACATATTGAAAAAATAGTGACAATTTAATCAAAATGTGATGAAAATTTAATTATTTGGAGAAACTCATGACTCCATAAAAGTTGGCTGCAAATGAGGTAAATAATGAAAAAGTATACTCCATTTTTCCAGTTTAAAAAATATTGAAATTTCCTGAGATAAAATCCATATATCTAATTGACACAACTAGTATAGATCATTATCAAAAACAGAATTTTGTAATGGTCGTTTCAATATCATAAGCACCCACTCAAGGACTGAAGAATAATTTGGGTATAAATTAGGTCTAGTATATTCAACGAACACAATGTAAAACTAGTATTGGAGTAGTGAAACATAAGAGTTAACCCCACATTAGATGTCATTATTATTGAATGATAGGTTAATCACAAAAAATTTGTTCCATTTAAAAGTGGTACTAATGTGAACCATACCACCCGATGTATCAATATAGACAGAAATATTCATGAATATTATTTGATGTTAACTATTTTGGTGGAATAGGATTCAGAAACATGAAATGAAATTTATAATCAATAATTTAAATAAATGTGTTATCCAAGACTGAATGTTGTCCTAAGAAATAGCTCAACTTTTAATCAAATCAGCTGAAAATTCAAAATTGATTTGATGGTTTTCATGATGAAGATGGTTTTCATACTCTGAGGAAAATAAATATTGTCAATCCATAGTTGGTATGATGTAAAAACATTAATCCATATAAAAATAGTTGATCATGAAGAGGTTGTGGAGACTTTTATTAAATAATAATATTGTTATGTTGTATGGATCCTTAGTAGTGGACCCACATTCCATCTGACAAGTATCAATTATTTTTTATAGTAACAAAATATGTTTAGTAAAGTTCTTTTAAATATGTGAGTTACGATGGTATGATGATTATTAAAAAACCAATTTAGGATGCAATGAAATGATATATATTGACGTCATAGTTGGTGATGGTGTTAGGTAGGACTTTGTTACTGTTAGTAAACTGTGGGACCTGGGGAATGCTATAATAATTACTAAAAACCTATGCATCATTAAATGTATATATGGTAAAGATTTTTCTATATGAAATAAATATTAATCTATACCATGTATGTGGAAATTAAGATAGGTTCATTCTATATAGAGATGAATAAAATTTGTTGTAGAAAAATTACATTACCTTATATGCCAACCACCTTGGGATAATATGGTCATATTTGATGCAAATAGATACCTCCCTTAGATATAACATTATCATACTCATACATGTGATTCATGTCAACAAGGTATGATCATTTGAAGACAGACATGGTAAAAGTGAAAACATCAACTAGAGTGCCTATATAAGAGCATGAATAAGTATATAGACCTACCACAATATGTACCACTAAGGATAAGAGGTATTATGTACTTCTGTATAATTATTTAAGTATAATAACATGTGTATTTGTCATTTTCTAGAAGTATGATGTGTTATATTTTATATAATATCACCATAAATAAAATAAAATTATGCTCAAATAGATGATTCAAATTTTTTACTAATAATGTAATATAATTTATATTACAGTTAAGTAGACGAATGTATCAATAAAGACATGATAATGAATCAGGTATTCGTTGAATGAAATCCAACAAAAAAATTGAGTGGTTGAGAGGAAAATTCGAAAAACAAACAGGGATAGAATATGACATATTAAAAATAATTAAACTATTATATTGTATAAGGAATAATTCTTGAAATATACCTATATATCAAATATGGATATTTTATGTAGGAAAATAGAAATGACTGCATTGGATTTTTCGAATCAGAATAATACAACATTAATATACCTTTAAATATTTGGAATAATGTTTTTTATTCTGAACGAAGATATAAACTGGAAAATATAGTTTCATAGAGATAAGAAGATATTTCATTAAGAATCATGAAAAAAATATAAATTATTAAGAATTCTTTATGTAAATTTATGTGAAGTCAGTGATATCACTATAGTAGAGAATGAACGTAATCTATAACAAGGCAGTAAATAATTTCCTACTGTTTGTGATTTAGAGGTATGGTCTTCATGGGGACATGAAGAGGAAAATAATCATTTTGGAGTTGATAATGATTGTGGGTGGGAGAAATTCATGTATATATATATGAACAAAATATCAATTGTGGATAAAAAATTGATTGAAAAAACATCATTGGTCAGTAAGAAGTAACTGTTGAATCATAACGAATAAAGTCATTATATCAGATAGCCTTGTTATTTGAGGTAGATCCTAAATTATATGATTAATATGTCATATATAAGGATTGGGTTCATTATATGAATGAAAATCTAGATCAATTTTACAAGAATAAGACATGGGATATTGTTTTGAGACGAACAGATAACAATTTCATTGGGGGGGGGGAATGGATCGTTTGCATTAAGATGAAGGTAGATTGAAAAATGATTCAATAAAACCACAATTATTATGAAAATGGAACTCCCACTTATTGGGTATTTATGTTTATGAATCATTAACACCTATAGTGGTACTATAGAATATTAGATTATTCATCTACATAGTAGTGAAATAATGGTTTATTGTTTTCTATAGGGATAAGAAGTCTAATTTTCTAAATGGGGTTCTAGAAGAAAAAGTAAATATTAATTAGCCATATTTTTCATTAGTAATGAAGATTATGAAATAGTATTTCGGTTCAAGAAGGAACTATATGTGTATAATTTTCTAACAAGATAATTGTATTCAATAATAGAACAATTTTTGAAGAACCTTGTTTCACAGTATAGTGGAGTTGAATACAATCTCTATCTAAACAATTAAAGAAATAAATGTATAATGGTGAAAGTGCATATATATGAAATAATTATTATTTTTATCAGATGATTCATAGTCTTAAAAATTAATAGAATTCATGAAATGTGAATATGAAATGTCAATGATTGGAGAACTGACTTTTTTCTTCAGTTGACAAGTGGAAAAAATATTTGAATGACACAATAATTCTTCAACATAATTATTCTAAGAAGTGTTCGAGAATATTTTTGTTAGATAATATTAACATGTTTTGGAATCACTAGGATACTTGGATGAATCTATCATTGGATTATGAATATAAAGCAATTAATGTCATAAAATAAAAGAAAATCATTAGCAGTCCGTTATACATTATTGAAGCAACACCTAAGATTGTATTTTCAACATGACAAACAAAAATACATTAATTTAATAAATGGAAAGAAAATATAATTTAGTTAAAACAACACTTTATTTTATCAAGTGAACAATGGATTTTTGGTTTACTGTACAATGAAAAATCTTTTTATGATTTATTGTTTTACTAAGAAGAAGATGAGGTTGATTCCACACATATCAAAAAACCAATGACAATTAGTGAATTATATCATTGGAGATTGTGTATTTCATGGGTAAGAATGAAACGTGATTATTTTTTAATCAAAATATAATTTTATTATAATGAACATACTTATGTGTCAACATAATTATTTTTGATATAGACACATCTGGATAATATGGGAGTTTAAATAATGTCTCTTATCAATATACATTCTGTTAATTTTAGTGCTATTGATCATCGGAATAATATAGTCGATCACCCAAGTCCAATGAAAAATTAATTGATGTGTAATTTTATCAAAGAAAATTTTTTAAAAATGAATTTTAAGATGAGGTGTCCCTACATTAGTACAGGTTTCAAACATTCTGACAAAGAACTCAACCAATGATGTTTTTGAACGTCATCGACTTGATGATGTAGTTCTATTGACAACATGAACATAAAAAGTTATTATTGTGGGACACCCTCTCTTAGATGTGTGTTGTGTTTTCCTAGATTTTTTGTTGTGTGTTATTTAACCCACTCTTAGCAGAAAGTAGTGATATTCTACTTCATTGATGAAGGATGATAAGTTATGGATATTAAAGTGGAGAAATTTATTTAATCAAGGAATTTGGAATATTTTAGGGGGAGTTTATAATATGGTAATTCTAAATATTATTAATAGAATGTAATATAACATTTGAAATTTGGTTTTTGATGAATATAGTTGAGTTTTTCTGGGAATTATGTGATCCATTAATGGATGTTTTATACTACACATGTTTAACATGTCATCCGCGGCACATGTTGGCTTAGAGAGTGTGTTGGGTTAAATCCATGATCACAATTTTAATAGAATTATGTGAGTATTAATATAATTTTGAAAAATAATTAATGATTAATCAAACATTGAGAGGTTCCATCATACCCAATGATTAATATTTTTTAAAAAATTCCCTAAAGTATTCCACTCAATTATTTTTGAGGTGATTTGTTTTGTGCCAAATCTAGATGATCATGTTTTTGTATTGTTGGTGTTACCATAGTAGCTAATATATGTGAACCAAAAAAGATTTTCTTTTATGATAAAAAACCATAAACTTTTATGGATGATAATGTTGAATTTTTCATGTCATAAGGTTTTATGTTCTTTACAAACCACGAAGATCAGTACACAAACAACATAGAAAAATAAGTTTGTGGGAACTCCATCATTTTCTATGGGATCAAGTTTTAGTGTAGGCTCATCTTTTTATTGGAGGTATTTATATAAGGATACCACAATTGGTTTTAATATATGATGTAATCTCCTCCCACCTTGGATAAAGGAACTATATGAATTGTAATGAATATTCATAGGGATGGTTCTACCACATTAGATATTACATCAATTATAATTTTATGGTTTTGATGATCTATTTTCAAATATAAGATGACAAGTTACATTATTAATTAGATCAAAATTCAATAGTGAATACTATAATAAAATGATTTTAATGTAAAATGATGTGGTTTTATAGGTAATTATTCTAAAATGATATAATTTCATAATGAAGTATTTTAATAAGGAGAAATATGATAGCAAGGGAGGATTTAGACAACGAATAATCCTGAACAGAAAGGTAGATCTAAAAACATACATTTTTTGTGTTGTGAAAGTATTCTAAAAAGAATTATTATTTCACGAGGAATCGTTCCTCCACAAATAGAGTTGGTCTCAATAATTCCAACCTAGAATGATAGGATTTCTACGATGAAATTTTTTTCTGTGAGTCCCTCAATCTATTATGTAAAATGTAGTTTATAGAATAAGAATGAAAACACATGGATTATGAAATGTTGTTGACAAGGTGAATAAATATTTTTGAGAAATAATTTTTGGAAAATTAAATTTACATGGAAATGTTGATTTCATGTAATGGGGGAAAACATGACCTCATAAAACACTAATATATGTGTGAAACAATTACATGTTGATTCATAACCATATGATCCTCTCTTTTGGAGGAAAAGTTAAAACACTTTTGTTATGAGAGAAATATGGTTTGAAATTGTAATTGGTTGTAAACCATTAGGGATAGTCAGTCTGCTAAATCTATTGTATTTGAAGTGATCCTTGACATACATGTTATCTAGCCCAAACAAACATTTTCCAAAGTGACTTAGTAAATTTTTTTCATCAACAAATTATTGTTGTATGCTTCTTTGAAGTATACTAATGATGTTGAACCGAGTAAAATTGATGTGTCTTATTAATGAATTGATTTATTTTCATAATTTTTTTTAGTAAAGGTAAATAAAAACATTTTTTTATAAACAATATATGATGGGGAAATGTTCTTAATATTCCATACCTTCATTAACCACCCCCTCTTACAGTATTTAATCTAGTTTGGTTAATAAAATTATTCTTTATAATAAATCAATAGATAATTTTATGTGACAATTTTAAAACCAAAATAAATGTAGAAATACAGAATTAAACAATCAAATATTATTTCATAAAAAAATCGTGTCCTAAATAAACTAGTCACATATATGTTTAACATAATTAATATTAATTTACATATGAAATCCCTTACTGTGAAACCAATTTTTCATGAATCTAATCAAGCACCATAAATAATGAACTTTTTTTAATTATATATATACATATGAAACATTTCCATGTTTATTATTACTCTTATTTCACTTATAAACTTGTTAGAAAAAATTATTTAAAAATATTTTTTTGTTTACTAATTTTACAATATTTTCCTTATGAGTCAAAACAGACATTAATAGATCCACTATAGAAAATTGGTTCATAATTTATCTATATCTATATTATTAAAAATTAAATAATTATTGAATTTTTAAAACAATTATAATTATAATATCATTCATGAAATATGGTTATGATAAATTAACATATATTATGATCATAGATACATAGGTCCATACGTATGCAATATTAACATTCCCCTTTTCAATGATCATTGTGGAAGGAATGTAAGTTACATTAATCATTATGTAATGAAAAATATTTCATAACTACTATTTGATTTAATTGAATACACAAATATATCATTATTGTGATTTGGTGGTGAAAAACAAAGAATCAATTTGCTTTGAAGAGGATGTAGTTTACCCAACACCAATGATGTTGTTACTTTTTTAGTGTCTAAAATGGGATGAAGAAAATGATATGTTATATATATAGATAATTTTGTAAATAATATTATAATTATATCATTTATATGATATATTTGTATTTAAACAGTTCATAATACATTTCATGTAAAGTGTGAATATCTCACATCGCTTTGAGTAAGCGGTATTCCACACATCCACAAATGATATTATCATGTATGAACCTGGTTTTTCACATAGGTATGGATCCTTTAAATTTTGGTATAAATTGTTACTTTGTGCCTAATAGTAATACCCAACGAGTTAGAATTAGTCTCAGGGGTGTCCAGGGAATGATCTGAGCATGAATACAATCTTTTTTTGGAAGACATGACAGGTCTCATGGTAAGAGCACGGTTGGTACATAGTTTGGCTAACTATGGAGATTGAAATTTTTATACAGAACCATATTTCGTGGGTTTATCATGATCATGTAGCCAAACCATTTAATTTACCCCTTTTACTAAGAAATCCTCACAATTTTTTTACATGGCCTATCAAAATATGTGGACAAACTGTTTCTAGTCTAAATATCTGAGTAATTTTTCAGAATTTTCTTTTATTCATATTTTTACCATACTTATTCCTTTTAATAGGTGAACTAGTAGTATTAAGACATTTCTTAAAAATTTGGATATTTCTTAAGATACAGTTATGTATTCTAACATCTACTTCATATGGAATCTGATCAATCTTATGTTTGTCACATTGGATGTGCAACAGTAATTACATGAGTCCTCTTGAGCCATTATCTTTCACTTTTCTACACGACCGATATATCGAGGTATGCATGTTATTATATTTTTATCATATATACTATAATATGATCCAAATAAAGGGACTATACCATAGAAGGAGAGTCATACAAGCCTAAGGTGCGTGGGTTATAACTCATCCCGAATGATCATTGAATCTGCATTTGTCGTTGTGACCCATCAATTTCATCTTTTACCATTTATATAATTTATATCACATGATTATAATCATTAGAAGAATATTTATACTATCTTTTCATGGATGTAATTATTTTTTGGTGTTTTAGACAAAAACTCTATCCCTTTTATGTCAATGTTTCTTCTATAATGTTTTCACTGTTTTGGCACATTCGCACCACTTTTCGGGTGTGACATGGCTTAACCATTATAAAGGTAAGCTTTCCTATAATATGTGTCTTGTTTGAAATGTAAATTTTCTAATGGTAAGTAAAATGTATGTGTTAACTTTAAACACCTAAGGTAAGTGCATAAATTTGACATTAAAATGTTAACTGGAAAGTATGATAAGGATATGAATTGACAAGATTAAATGTAAATGAATAGTTGGTGGCATATTTGCATCAACCATTACCACATTAATGGAAGGAAGCAAGAATGATCCTTACATTTTTATTATTAATTGAATTGATGAAATTAATGGTAGAATTCTAATTTCTTTTTCATATTAATGAAAGGAAAGGGTTAAACCAAATTACATAAAAAAGGATGCATGCTACTTGACCTTATCACACTAATGAAAGAAATGGCATGAAGAAAATGGAATACTAAAGGGATTAATAATCAAATAGTAATGGCCTCACTCGATCTCTCCTTGGAATCCAATCAGGGAATTCCATGTGAACTCAGGAACTTCACTCCAATTCAAGGATAAAATTTTCTTAGTTTGAGACCCTCCCAGATTCTCGATCCTTGTTTGTTCATGGATACCCGATATGATACTGTTGGATCCCACATATATTACTATAGTATTTCTTGCATACACTCCTTGTATGACTTCAATATCAGTGTAGGATGTCATGGATATACTCCTTTGACCCGGAATTGACACGTAGGTTCCATGGTTACTGTCAGTGGGGACATATTCCTACTTTGCCTCATCTTACCTTCGATGATCAAATGTCATTTGGTGGGAACCGTAATTTGGAATTCCATGTACATTCTCCTAGTATTACACTATTATCCATAGCTAGGCTATTATTACTAAATAGTTGGGAACCATTTATGTATACATTGCCTTGGATATAACATTGGAACTTTGACTGTCGATACATCATTAGGTTATGTGTTTGATGGACATTCCTCACATGACATGTTAAAATAAAACTAAATTTTTTTGACTAATGAACTAATTACATGTTCCTACACCATCCAAGGGTTGATTTAGGTACATGGGTATCTATTTAAACTTCACTAAATTACAGTATATATGCATGTCTTCAAGCTATTACAATTCCATTGCATGGACCGGATGTAAAGACACTGGTTGTGGTGTCCTAATGAGATTTATCTCACTTCATCTCTCGGCGTCATTTGGCACCCTTGGCAGATTACATGCTTGTAGGTTTTCAAAAATGGAAGTGGATGGCTTCAAACACTTGATTGCTTTCTATTCAGTATGGAGAATGATAGTAGAGGGATAACATGGATCTCATGATGGTTTGGATGGTCTTTTGATTACCTTTATACTGTTTTGACCATGTTATTTCTGCTGTCTTGTATATATGATTTCCAATTGTTTGGTACATGTCATATCATCATTTGTGGTTAAATGTTATTCTAGTTGTTTCATTTATTACTAATATTATCTTGGTGTATTGCCTGTGAATTCTGTATACTTATATTGCTTCTTCTATTTAATGATTTTTACATCTCTCTTCTACACCACGCTTTGGTAATGGGGGAATAGTCTTCCCAAGGACCCATCATAAGCCTTCGCTGCTAGTCAGCAGCCTCTAGAGTTTAGGGAGATGCACTTGAGTCCATGTGACTCACTAGTATTGAGGCACCTACTGAGTGGAATACAGGTCCAGGATGTCAAAAAGTGGTATCAGTGGTGGTTTATTTTCTACAAATATTTTTTAGATACAATAGATTGGATATTAATATCACTTTGGACATGGTAGTACGTCATGTTTGGGAATTAGAAGCCCATTATGGGGGTAAAAATTATGTTTCCTAAATTATATTGGGTTTTATTCTTTTTCAAGTTATAATTGACATTATTTAATCTTTGGGTGAGACACATACTATGTAGAGTTGCTGATTATCACTCTAATTAAGAATTTTATTCCATCCTTTGCCTTAAGATATGATGGAAAAATAATTGTTACATGCATCATTATAGGAACCTAAAATTCACATGTCATACATATTTCTAAGAAAGAATATGTGAATTTCATTGATTTTCATTTCTTGTTATGCCTGTTATTGTTGATCGATGATGTGAATGTTAGCTTATGGTTGAATTACTCTTGGTTGAGATTGAGTGATTTCTTGTCTCCATTCATGTGGTGTATGGTCCCTCATGGTTCATGATGAGTAATTTACCGAGTCGAGCCATTACACAATAAATAAATGCATGTCATTTCTGGTGATACTTGTGTGAGAAATAATTCATAGGAAATAGCTATCCATTATAATGTGAATATGAAATGTAAAATTAATTGGTTTAATATCATTATCTCACCTTTTCTTATTAACTAATGAAAAAGGAGTGAACCATGAAATTATATTATAAATGAAATGAGACTTATACCTGATAACATACTGATGCCTTGTAGTCTAAGTGGATAGTTGGGTTAATATTCCTTGGGTTGTGAGTTTTCTTATATTTGAATTCATCTATTGATGTTATATTTATGCTAATTATTTTTCAGATGTATTTTCATGGATATAGTATACTGATGCCACCACAAGGTCTTCATATCATACACCAAGAGGGTGGGGATGACCATGCTCTAGACATATTAGGCCATGTGTCTCAAGTCTTACCTCTAGGATTGAAACATGATGCACCAAACTCTGTACCTATTTTGGGAACCAACTTCCATGTTCATGAATATTTACTATGTCTAATTTCATCCTTTCATGGTTCTCCATGTCTTGCACTTATAATGGATGATCTGTCACTTGTGTTTTAGCTACAACATCCTCGTTCCTTTCTTAGGGGATGGTGGTCTGTAGGCTGCTAAGTCATAGATAGAAGCCGACATGTCTATCATGGAGAATCAGGAAACAACTCCAAATTATATATCCAAGTCGCCTACATATAATCTTTAGGACTCAGCCAAAATGTTAGTGGGATGTGATAACCCAGGACAGTCATCATTATGGGATGTTATGGGATAATTTCCAGACTTACTTCTATGATCAGTTCTTTCCTCAAATGCTGGGAGCCAATAGATCCATCAAGTTCATGCTTCTTGATTAGGTTTTTATTTCAGATATGGAATATTTATCACATTTCGTGTAGTTACAAATCATTTCTTCACTTGTAGCATGTGAGGAACTTTAGCATTCTAGACTTTTCGAGGATGGTATAAAGTATGCCATTTATACATGGGTGAATGCTTTTCACCTACCAACATTTTCTGGAATAGTAATTCAGTCTCTTATCACTGACCATAACCTGAGATTCAATAATATTACTTAGACTAGATGACCATTGTTGCATTAGGCTAGTAGTTCTTCCGGTGATTGGAAGTTTTCCTTCTTGGGTTCTTGTTAGGAAGTGACAGTTGTATTATCTAGCTCGATATCTCTAAAGTGTTTCATTAGTGTGGGTGATGAGGGAATTCAAAAACTTTGTGTGATAAACACCCACTAGAGTGTTGGGCTTGTGGATGTTTGGGGAATCTCTAACATTTATATATGACCATTCCACTAGATTTTAGTGTAAGAGGATCCACAACAGTACCTTCAACAAGAGAGGGTTCTTTTACGTAGTGTCAAATATGGAGATGGAGTAACATAGATAGGTCTAGCCGAGGAGTATCTTGTGGCCATGGTAGAGATACCCCAAATATCTAATAGCACTAATAGGGATGTTATAATAGTGGTAGTCCATCGATTGCACATGGTCGTGGATTAGGACAGTTGAATGCACTACACCCAATACTCGAGGATTAGGCTTTGAGACCATCTACATTACGGGGTACTACTCTAGTGGCATCTATAATGGTATATTTATTATTTGATACAATTGATTTGAACTCTTTTAACTATGTATCTATTGTGGAATGTCTCAAATAAGAGATATAGTTTTTTTATGGTTTAATGAACCATGATATTCAATTAGGGGTATGAACTGATGAAATACTCCAGTGGAGGGATTTTCCACTTAATGTAGAAATTTTACCTTTCATATGAAACCGTATTTTCATGGGATAATGCGATTTGATTTCATACTCGTGAAGGACTAATTGTTTCACTATCATGTATTTATAGACAAATATCATCGTAGGGGATCAATTACATCACTAGAAGGTAGTATTTATCTTCATTAGGGATATTTTGATGTCTAGTATAAGAGATACAGACCAAATCATCATGGGCTCGGTGGGGTTAACAAATAGAATTAAAATATATTTTTGGAGGATCTAGGTTTTCTTGAAACTAATTTCCCTCCAGTAGAAAATCATATCCGTGATTCCTTTCTCGAAGACTTTTCTAGATCACAACCTAAGAGAGAGGAGAGTTTAAAATTAAGATTCTTCTATGATTAGCTCTACTATCCATTCCACTAAATATGCTGGATGATACTAATCTTAAAGAGCTCTATTGGTAGATAAAGGACGTATAGGTTAATGAATTTTGTAACCATTACATTATCTTGGGGTATTCCCATACATTTTTTAAGAACGATGAAATAACATTACATCTATGTGTAGATTAAAGACCATTGAACCAACATTCGGTCAAGAACTGATATCCACTTCCTCAAATAGATGATATATCTGACAAATAATGGGTAGAAATGGTCTTCTCTAAAATCGACCTAAGATTGGGTCACCATCATGTTCAATTCGGACCGTTAGACATACCTATTATGGATTTCTGTAGTAGGTATGGTCTGTATTAGTTTTTTTATGGAATTCGGTTTTATGAACATGCCCCCCATTTTCATTGCTCTAATGAATAAGGTTTTCCACCCCTATTTGGACTCTTTTTCATAGTCTTTGTGGAAGAAATCTTGGTGTATTCTCACACTCATTGTCACCATGATGATCATCATTATATCATTCTATGTACATTGTGATAGAATCATCATAATGCTGAGCTTGCAATGTGCCACTTTGGGATCAACAAATTCATCTTACTGGGTCATATAATATGAGAATCAAGAGTATCTATTAACCTAGAAAAGGTTTTTGCTATATTTTCCTAGGAGTATAATAAGAATTTGATTGATTTATGGAGTTCATTGAGATTGGATGGATATTACATGCATTTCATATAAGAATTTTATCCCTCGTTAATAAGTAACTGGGATGACAAAGAACAGCGTCGAGTTCCTTTGGCCAGAACCCTGTGAGAAAGCCTTTCATGTTCTAAGTTGTAGGCATGTTTTGGCACATATTCTATACCTTTAGAAGCTAGGAATATGTTATAGAGTATTCAATATTGAATTGGGATCTAGCCTAGGAGTATTGGTTATTCAATTAAATAGATTAATTCAATACGTATCTCGACCGTAGATCCCTCATGGGATAAATACCCAATGCACGACCATTATCTAAAAACAGTTTTCCATGCCTTACGTTTCTAGTTACATTATCTGTTGGTTTAGTGATATTTGTGTACATGAACCACAAGAGCCTCAGATATATCTTTTAATAGAATGAAATGATCCTCTGTTAGTGGATATGGGTCTAATATCTTCAATACCTTGATTCTGATCTTGCCAATACACCTCGAAAGGGAAATGTGGGTGAAAATTCAATAAGATTGAAAACCCTACCATAGGTCCTACAAGAAGCACATACGAAATGGAAGTAAATTATGCTCTTTTCTGAACGTCATATGGAGTTTCATGAAAGTCATGAGAAGTATTACCACTCATCCTTGAATGTAACCTCTATCCTTCATGAGAAGGTGTAGAGTAGATAATTTTTAGATCCTAAAGGCATGGTTCTCTATGAATGTATATCAAGAGATAACCCACATCTAGATTGGTTGGTGGATAGAGATGATGTCATGAGCCAACATTAAAATATATTGGTTCATAAAAAATGATTGTGGAGTTGATGAAAGATTTCCTTTTTCTTAATGGGATGTCCATCCAGGAAACTCAACGATGTATCGAGATATGCGATTCTAGTATTGGTGTCTCGGGATGAAACGTCAGATAGTATGATTTACCAATAGGTGTTCCACCAGTCAATAGGTGAAGATTGATCACCAATGACATACTTGCAAGTTACAACAACCTATAGTCCCAAAAAGGTAAAGGGATGATATTTCCTTGGATTTTGTAGTCAACATACCATGGTCATTGAGGGGTTGTGATGCTCTCTGGGTATTCATTAACTGATTAAGGAAATAATACAACTTTATTCTTATTTGGGAGAGTTTCTAAATTTATGATTTGGGTTGACTTTATGTCTGTTACATCATCTGGATATATGGGGTTCCACATTCTATAATTTTAGATAGGGATGCTTGTTTGAGGTAAATATTCTTGCATGGATTACAGAAGACTATGTGGACTTAAAAGAATTTAATCCCATCCTTTTCCCCTTTGAGATTATAAAATGGAAACTAGTTAGACTAGGCATGGTTCAAGAGATGACATCATGTATTCAATTTATTCATCATAGGATATTCACAACGAAGAGTTGATTTAAATATTATGTTGATCATCACTGTAGACCTTCTGTGTTTTCAGTTTTTTTACTATATGTTCTTAAACGTTTCAACCAAGTTTGGTCATCGATTGATTGGGATGAAATGGATGCTATATCCCCATTTTTTTGGACGTTTTGAGGTAATTAAATGGGTGGGGAAGGTTTCTTACCATTTAGCACTACCAACATAGCTGGTTTCAATACATGATGTATTCAACATATCATAGGTGAGGAAGTATCTATCTGATCATTATCATTTTATGATCTCAAGTGATCTTGAGGTTGAGATAGATTTATCTATTATTGAATACCCAATTAGGATATTTTAATTTGATACCATGGTACTTGAAGAGAGGATGATTCCATTGGATTGTGTTATATAATATACTAGATCTTATTCCCATGAGTCATGGGATAGAGAGGTGCTGATGAGAGTGATATGTCACCATATTTTTGACCTGGAAGATTGGTCATAGGGTTTCTACTGATAGAATGTTTGAATGGAAGTTTGGTTATAACAACATGTTAAAATTTTCAGGTATTTATAATCCCTTCCCTTAGTTGATCTTTGTTAGGGTTTCATAGTGTGTTAATTTAGGTGGAATATTTAAATTTTTTGAAAATTCTGGGCTGGAGAATGGTTTCCATAAGGCATGCACATTGTTTGACAAATTTTGTGCCTTCCTATAGGTAAATTGAATGTTTTGGACATAGATCTCTATAATCCTTGTGTATGGGTTTTCAAGCCATGAATCCCCTATGAAAAAAAAACCTTGTGACACATTTATATTGGTTGTACTGCTATCACTTGTTTTGTCAAAACTATGTGCTGTTTTCTTGGAAACTATGACGATGAGATTTTAGAAGATCTCAATTTTTATAAAAGAAATATTGAAATCCCTTTGTAGACCACTTAAAGACCAGTATAGACCATAATTAGTTTCTACCTTCCTCAAAGCTCGAAAAGATTTTTGTTCCCCTCATATCTATCTCGAAAGTGATCTGAACCAATGGAAATACACTTTGATAACCTTTCAGTTAGTTTCCTCCACTTGTTCTTGATCTTCCATGATTTGTAACAATATCCATAGTGTCCAGGGATCATTGTGTTAATTTATTAGTCTAAACGTAGTTACAATTCATGTTTCTCCTAAATCCAATTGTTTTTGTTATTCAATGGAAAATCCAGATTTGGTTTTGACACTTCGAGATCTTGTGGCATCAAGGTATATTATTTCATTGAGATGCACATATTTTATTAAAACTAAATTACACTATTTAATCTCAACTATTTCAAATTATATGAAATTTATTGGGTTTAATAATGTGGCTTTTAATTTTATTATTTTAAAGAACTAATTCCTGTGAATTGGGGTTTTAAGAAGAATGGAGTTTGGATTCAAATGGGGGATCCCCCATTTATCAGGAAATATGGTGTGGTTATGGAAATTGTAGTAATTTAAATTTTTAGATACAAGTTATATTTCGGATTGAAATTAAATCAATTGAATTCTGGAATTTAATTGATGAAAATTTATGGATAAAAATATTTGTCAAAAACACTAAATCTAGGGAATTGATGGCTTCTGATGAAAATGAGGGAACTAATTGAAAATTAAATTTTTTGAATATAATTGTGTAATTTATTTTGAAATTTTAGGAATTGGTTTCAAATCATTATAAAATGAAAAACACATTAAATTTTGTTTCATAAAATCCCAGTGGTTTCAAAATTCAGAAAAGGGTTTTTTAAACATCTGTTCATGGTTTTAATGGAATAATTAGAATATAGAAATGGAGTATTGTATTTAATTGTCATTTAAGTCATCATAAAATAAATATCTAATCGTTTACTTGTACTAGAAAACATGAATTCCTTTTGTACACGGTTTGTTATATTGGATAACACTTCATGACATGCAATTTTCTTAAACATCATATCAACACATCACATCCCTTAAGTGATGGTGATGAATGATAAAGGCCTTGGATAAAGGGGGATGTGTACACAAATTGAATTATTCCTAGTGATGTTCCCAAATATCCTAGAACTATTGTACCTACATGGGAAATGACAATTTTTCTATCTTTTTTGTATTTGGAATGAATGTATTTTCTAATTTTTACACATTCTATATTCTAATGTTTACACATTTTTATATAACTAACTCCATCATATCCTATTGATGTACTTTCATGATGTGACATCATCATTTTTCAGACACATCTCTTTCATCTATACATTTAGGTGTTTTGATCCATCCACCTAGGAAGCTAACCATGCATAATCCCCATGCATCTTTATACTCCTCCAACAATTAGTGTCCCACTCAGGAAGGGATATTAACCACACATTAGTCCCTAGTACATCTCTAGGTCACTTTCCTTTGTGTACACCCTAATTATATTCCAACATCCTAAACTATGTGGACTATGTTCCATGTCTTTTAATAATGGTACATAGGAAACCTCCTCAGATATCAATCCCACCACCCATCTCCCATTATATTAATTCCTTCGATCCTTTTTAGGAGTATTATACTCCAACCTTGAAGTTCTACTTCTTTCATGTCTTTATCCATACAAACCAATTATTTGGATTTTCCTCCTTATCTGTCCCATCACCTCATTGAACTATGTGGACTTTGATTCCCAACAACTAGGACATTTGGGAATCCTCCCTCGTGTTATAGCCTAACACAATCACCATCACATCAGTTCCACTTCATTAATTACACCCACATAACCAAATCCTCCTTCATTTATACAAATTCTTACATAGGCTTCCACATCCCGGTGTGATCATGCAGGACACTCTTGCATTGCTCATAGAAGTGCACGAGCTTCTTACCATGCATAATACCTACACAATACTTATTCATCCATCCTAGAGTGACTCTCTTATGATGGAAGACTAACCATGTGCAATCCCCCTAATAAACCCTTATAAATACATTATTTTTGATCCATGTATTCAAAACATGGTATGTATGAGGCCTCTATAATGTTCAATCCAAGCCAATGGTTAACCATGGTATCGCCTTCTTGGGGTTGTGCTTCCTCAATCTATCCTTTGTGATGTGTATATCATCCATCATGGTGTGATATATTCCGATTTTGTTACACTCCATCCCTAGTTTGTCCTTATTGGGTATTCTGATTGATCCATCTAGAAAACCAACAAGTTTCTTCCTTATAGGAATGCACCTAAATGATCCACTCTCATTAGTTTTCTAGTTAGTTAGATCCGTCTCTGCCAAATGATAAACTCACAAAATACCCCAGATTAGAAATGGTATTCCCTGGAAAACCAAAGAGTCACACCTCTCCAAAATTATACCCCATAATTGACATGGGATTCTACGGGGTTCCTCACCCTAACGAAGCCCTTAAATAAGTGATAATTATCGTGTACCATTATTACAACATCCAGACATGTCACTAGTTCCCAATGTGACTACTATTCACACATATGGTTGCTTTCCTAACATGAACGTTGGGAATATCCTGAACAATGAAGCATAACAAACTGTCTTCCACAAAGATATGACCCTTGAACGAGTTTCATAAACAATGTCTTAATCTCTTTGGGATACCCGAAATAGGTAGGGAACTCTAAGGAGGAATCCATGGAAGGAGGAACCAACATCCCACTATCCCATTTGAATCTATGAGAAAACATCACCAAAGAAGTGGTAAAGGCAGAACGCCTTTGGAATGTGGGAATTTGAGGTAAAATACAGAAGTCAGCATCGTCAAAAATGATATTGGAGGTATACACTGATGGAATGTGTCTAAAATTAAAAATTGTGAACCTAATGTGAATATTTTCTCCTACAACTAGGGGATTAGTAGTGTTAGAGATAGCAATAGATAAAAATGTCACCTAATCCAACAAACTAATGCCAGGTCCTCCCATGAAAATAGTGGGATTGGCATGGAAATCTCTAGAAGTTAGGTTACATAATAATTGCGTATTCCAATTTGTGACATCATTATTGTTGATCTTTATATCATTTCATTTATGATTTAATGACATTGGGGGACCATGTAATAGTTTCCGATTATACTTTATGATAGTTCTATATTATTTCATTACAGGACCTAAGTCATTGGAAACCAGTCACCTCCCATCCCCAAACAAAGCAACATGGGAAATGCCAATACCATAATATTTCATGGATCAACCTCTTCCATGATTCCATCCACAACAAAAAATATCGGGTTCCCACTCCCCATGTCACCCTCATAATTTATCTATAGAAGGGCGATCAGTAGTCTTTTCCCTTGATACAAATAAGAGTTGGTCATCCTAATGTGGGATTTGGCGAGCCATGATTTCAAGGATTCTATGCCTCACCATCACCATCACAGCTAAGGGTCATGCATGGAGGCACCAAACCCCACTCTAAAATTGTCAAACCCCAAGCTTCCATGGTATTTTCCCTTTGAATAATAGAATAGCTTGCATTGTACCCCACATGGAGTTTTAACACACTACTAACAATCAAAATAGCCATTATTAATAGTAATACCCACTTTTTAAAATTTTATAAATTATATCATTCACAATGGAATTCATTTTTGGAATCATAATTTCGAAATTATCTTAGGGTGAATTTTTCGTATTTTTCTAAAAACTTCAAATTTTTATGTATAGTGAAAAACACTTAGTTATTATTTAAACCCCACTTTTTAGTTAAATAATTATTTATTTTATTTAAATTTATTATAGGTCAAAACATATATATAATAAATATATAAGTTCAATGTAATTAATTTGAGTCGTTTCATAATAAGTTTAAATATATAAAAATTTTATTGAACTTTTTACCGTCTTTTACCCTCCTCCTAGGAGAATTTACAAATTTTCATAAAACATAAATTTACCACTTCTGTGAATTGAATTTCAAAAATCCGAGGGACTTGGTTGATATCATTAAGTAAAATGTTGTTCAACGAGATAAAAATAATTTTTAGTGAATAGTAACTTTTGAATTTTATTTACCACTGTTAAATGTAAATAGGGTAATTAAATGTAAAAATGATATTATTATTGCCCTAAAACATGCCATTATTCTATTAGATAAGTGTAATTAGACCAAAAACAACCTTAGGAATAAAATATGATCCTTTAGGTCCACTTGGATTAGATTATGACATTTATTATTATTAAATTCAAAGAAGAGTTAAATGTGTTAAATTCAATGTTTAATAACTAATACATTTTTAATATAGGGTTAAACATAAGAAATATTAGACTATAAATATTATTTATAAAGATAACAATATTTCCTACATAATGGTATTTTATTTATAATTTTTAGAAATGAAATAATTTAATTTATTTATGACACAATGATGATGCAGTAATTACCTTACTAATGAAATATTAAAACAATTGATATCATAAATATCCTAATATGTGTAATTTGAGACTTTTAATGAATTAAAATAATTTTATAGGTCAATAGGACATATTAGGGTTGATTGAATGGATTTTTTAAGTAATAATGCTATTATAAATTTATCAAAAACAACATAAAAAATAGTGTCAAAATTATCATAAAAGTGTTTTTAAAATAAATGTTATATTATTAATTGATATAATATTTGTATAAATCTAAGGTTCATCCAAATTACATATATAATGATATATATATATATATATTAATAATCAACCACTTGGGGTTCTCTTATATTACATTTATTAACCATATAATATAAAAATACAAAGTGGCATGATAAATGTCAAACTAATTAACTAAGAGTTATATTTAAAAGATTAGGTATATATAGTGACCCCAACCTGTCTAAAACATATTGTTTGAGTGTTTTTAGACACATACCCACCTTATTCTTGAAATAAATCATTTTTGAGAAATTAAAATCCTAAATTGATTTTATTATAAAATAATATTTCAATCCTTTCCCATGGTGCCCATCACCCCTCTTATAAAAGTGCACTTCACCTTTCTCTCAAACTCACACTGTCAAAGCCCATTAGAATCGCCAACAGTTGCACAAATATCCTCTCAAATTTCATACCTTTATCCTATAGGCCGTCCATTAGTCAAAAATGTATCCTAAGGAGCCGTTTTGATCAAATAAAAATGAAGAACTTGAAGAAGAGGTAAATAATTCCTCACCTCTTTCATGTAACTTTCTTCTTCTACTTCCTCATTCATTGTTGTTTCCATTTTAAAATAATATCTCCAGTATCATATATATAAATTGATGTTATTATAAAAATTTTACAACCCTATTCATTATTCTATCCATCCTATAAATGACAAAGTCATTGTACATGTGTATGTACGGATTGTCGTCTCCACGTCGTGGTGTAGTTTGTTATTCAAATACATCATTATTTTAATGGGTATAATAATGAGTATAAATGATGTAAATATTAAATATAATATGATAAATATTCTGTATATATTATATACCATCCAATTATATATTATTTAAATACCAAAATAATGATATTGTCGCTCGTGCGTACGTATAGATTACCATCTCCACGAACATGATGTGATTCATTTCCCATCATATTTATTCAAGAATAATTTTCATTTTATGATTAAAAATATTTTTCATGACCATAATATAAATTTGTATATGAATCAAATACATCCTACCCATAAAAAACATTACTTACCTAACAAAGCAAATAATGGAAAAAGAATCAGTTAACAAACGAAACGATGATACAACTGAAATATAATTAACAAATAAATGTTATAAGATCATATATTATATAATAATAATGTATATGGTTCTCTTATAATTTAATAATAATGATTTCACCATTATACCGAAGGATAACCTACCCTCAACCAAGGAAAATTACAACGTAAAGGTTAATTTCACAATATCTTTATCATCCAATGTTGTTTTTACGTAAGTATCTTCTAGGTCCTCATTATCATCCAAATCCATGTTTTCTTGAAAATGTATTTTTAAAAACTTTTTACTATTTTCTATAAAATGGGTTAAATTCATTTATATCTTTATTTGAACTTTTATTTTTTCAAAGGAATCTTTCGGTCGTTTTCCAAACAAGGTACTTTACGACCTTTTTGAAAAAATTAAGGTAAGAATGTTTTTTTATATTATACGGTGGGTGTAGTTATTCTGCGTCGTTATAACATTGTCAAAGCTTCCCTTACAAGATTAAAAAAATATTTTAAAAATAAATTTTTTCTTTTATAATTACATGACTTTTAAATGATTTCAAAATAGAATATATATTCTTATTTAATAATTTTCCTCTCATATATGTCAACATCCATTGGTGGATTTTAAACTAGTTTGAAGTTGACCTATTATGATACAAAACATCCATATTATATTGAAGGTTTTGTGATATGTTATACTATGGATGTGTTATTTTTATACTATTCATGATTTATGGTAAATGTATTAAAATTTCGTATGCTATTTTTAATACAAATGTTTATGTCATATTTCAACACTTTTATATCAGGAATGTATTGGACATAGTAAGGGACGGGTGGAGCCTGCTATAGCTCCTCGGTGCATCATTAGGTCTAATGGGACAACTAGACGTGGAATTGGCTTAGGCCTTTTCCAATTTGAAATATATGGTTTTGGTTGAGGCCAAAATATTTTTAGAAGTCTTGGCTGAGGCTTTGACAAAATGTTTCAGAATTTCCGGCATTAAAACATTCCCTCATTACGAAAATAATATTTGTTGTTCATGTGGTCATTCGACTAGTAAAATACCCATGATTATGTTGTATTATGTAATTATTTACACAACTCATATTCATTCCATAAAATTTTTCATAATTCTTATATGTAAAGGAAAATGTTTTCAATTATTCACCATGCTTAATATTTATGTTATCCTCCGCTTTATTTCTTATCCTTATTGAGAATTTGAGCTAACCCCTTTCATATGATTCATTTTCCAATGATATGAAAGATTTAGTTATGAGTGACTTTCATGAAAATTATAGGAGGCTTGGATGTTTCTAATGGAATACATTAGTGTTGAATTTCATTTCTTGTTTTAATGTTGAACATGTGTATGAATCTTGTTTCCAATAATAATAAACTAATCAGTCTTTCGGGACATGATTTCCTTGCGATCATTCCAATGTTATGTAATTCTGCACCAACTATAGGTTACTGAGGTCGGAGAGATGCAGTTGGTATCATAGGATGTTTAGTAAAAACCTTGGAAACTATATTTAGAAAATCTCTTATTAGAGAACATTAACCTATGATAGATATTGACGATTAGTATAGAAGAACTTCCAAGAATTTTGGTAATGTAGTGATTTTGTGTATTTTCCAAGAAATATATACCTGTCTATATATGAGCAGGTAGATGTGGATTTGGCATAGATGTACCTAGGGGTAAAACCCAAAAACACCAGTTTGAGTTAGATTTGAACGGGAACTGGTGAACGACAATGGGCCTTACTGCACTTTTCCTTAAGACACACTTGGGTGATATGGTTAGGATAATTCTCATTTTCATTTCAAACCATTACGATGTTTTTATGAGTGTATACTTAATCAAATAAAACATTCTTATTCTTAGGGATTATATCCATAAACTGTTCAATTTATGTTAGTTTTTTTACAAGTAAGGAATTATGTATTTCGATTCATAAACTAATCTAGTTTATTACATTTTTTATAAATGGAACCTAGTGGAAGGATTGGAAACTGTATCAATTCACGTAATAAATGTTTGGATTTCCCTCCTACTCAAGATATTTATATTGGAGTTGGTGATGCAACTGGTGCTGATCAACTTATCACTATACTGGGACAACTCACACAGGTTATTAATAATAATCTTACCCGTATGGAGCACAATGATCCAAAATGAAGAGGATCAATGTTAGAACACTTCATGAGGCAACAAACACAAAAATTTGGGGGATCTACAAATCCATTTGTATCTGAGAAATGGATATGTTCCTTAGAGAAAATTTTTCATGCTTTGGGGAGTAACGAAAGGGAAAAAGATGTCATGTCAGTTTATCGACTCACAAGATATGCAGATCAATTTTGGCCATTGATTAAAAACACAACGGAAGTTGAATAAGTATCAAACTTGGAATAGATGGAGTTGAAGAGAGTTTCATAGAAAAATAATTTCCTCATGACAATCAAACAGATATGGAAAGGCAATTTTTGAGTCTGAGGCAAAAAGAGGATGATAATGTTGCAAAGTATGAGTCTATCATTACAAGGTTAGCAAGGAATGCAGATGATTATATACGTAACCTAAGAAGTAAGATTTGTCGTTTCTTTGATGGGTTAAAACCATTTCTCCATCAAGTATTAGTATCACAATCCTTCTCATCATACGAGGATATTGTCTCATGTGCTATGAGGACAGGAAAAGAATTCTCTTGTATTATGACTTTAAAGAAATGAAAGAGATGAAATGATATACTAAAAACCATGGGAAAGGAAATATGGAAACGTAGTAAAAGGGAAGAGATTAATTTCTACCCTATGATAATTGTTGAAGGAAGCACCCTGGTTCCTGTCTAAAAGGAAAATGATTATGCTCTAAATGTGGACAGAAAGGCCATCTTACTGGTGATTTTAAGTTAAATAATGAAGCTACCGATGTTCAACGCTACATTTGCAGGGAGATGGGAAATTATGAAAATGAATGTCCTAAGAATCAAGGAAACTTACCTTAGAAAAGGACAGGGGAACAGGGCCAAGCTTATGTGATCACAACTACTTTGGTTGAAGCTTTGAAAGACATGGTGGTAGGTAATTTAATGGTTTCCTCATGTTTAGAAATTGATTTATTATATTGTAAATCATTGAATTGTTTCATATATTCCCAAATTTCTATGAAAATTAGATATTTCCATTTTTATTTGAAAGGGAGTTGTCATTTCAAAATCTTAAGGGAAGTATAATTATAACAATGTTTTGTGAATCAGTCCCCATTTGGGCATGTAAATGTAATTTATCTGACGATCCCATCACCATACACATGATTGAATTTGATATAATCATCGGTATGGAATGGATTTCAGACCGTGATGAAAAAATTTATTATAAGAAGAATGAGGATACAATTCTCGATGATGATAAAGAGTACCTTATCATTAGAGCAGAAATGTCACTACTTGATTCTTATCAAGATCAACCCCAGTAGATCAACCAAATTCAATTTTTATGGAGAAGAGTATGAAATAACTTTTGGTGAGGAAAATAATGTTCAAATAGAGAATGTACATATTTTACAAGACTATGTTTTTGTGTTTCCAGATGATATACCTAGACCTCCTCCAAAAAGTTAAATTGAGTTTTCTAATTATTTAATTCCAGGTTCAAGGCCCATATGGAAGACCCCTTAGAGAATGGACAGTGTATAATTAGTGTAACTAAAGAAACAAATAGAGGAATTGAGTAATAAGGGATTTATTTTCCCTACTATATATTCATGAGTAGCCCATGTCCATTTTGTTAAGAAGAAAGATGGATTTCTGAGGTTGTGCATGGAATATAGGGAGATAAACGCAATAACGATAAAGAACATGTATCCCCTACCTCACATTGATGATTTATTCAACCAACATTGTGGAGCTCAATATTTTTCAAAGATTGACCATCGATATGGATACCATTAGTTATGTGTGAAGAAGGAATACATTCCGAAAACATCATTTCAAACTAGGTACGGGCATTACGAGTTTACAGTAATGCCTTTTGGGATGAATAATACACCCCCTTTTTCTTGGATCTAATGTACATGGTTTTCAAGGAATATCTTGATGACTTTGTATGGGTATTTGTGATGATATCCTGGTATACTACAAAAGCTATTAAGATCGTTAAAATCACTTGTTCACCATTCTAAAAACCCTCATAAGAAATGAATTATATGGAAAGTTTAGCAAGAGTGGATTCTAGCTTCAGGAGATTCCTTTTCATGGACATATTGTCTCTATGGATGGAATGTCAGTTGATCTTTATAAGGCAATAAAAATCCATGAATGGCCAGCACCAACGATTATAACTGAGGTATGAAGTTTTATTGGTTTAGAAGGTTATTATGAGAATTTCGTCCAGAATTTTGCATGATTTTCTAACCCATTAATCAAGCTCACAAATAAAGAGGTTAATTTTTTTGGAAAAACGATTGTAAAGAATGTTTTGAATAATTTAAGAGAATATTAGTCAACACTTTTATCTTTACTCTACCATCAGGGAATGATGGGTTTGTTATTTATACTGATGGATCATAGAAAGGACTAAGTTGTGACATTATGCAGAATGACAGTGTTATTGCCTATGCATCACGATAGCTAAAAATTCAGTTGAAAAACTATCCTAATCATGATCTTGAGTTCATTGCTGTAATCTTTTCTTTGATGATATAAAGACATTATCTCTATTCTAAAAAATGTGAAATATAGATACTGATCAAAAGATTTTGATGTGTATTTTCTCACAGAAAGAACTCAACATGAGGCAAAGGAGATGGCTTGAACTACTCGAGGATTATAATTACAATATACACTACCCCCATGGGAAGCCAAATAATGTGGCAGATGCTTTAATCAGAAAGGATCATGGTGTTTTGAACAATATTAGGGTCGAAAGAGATACTATATTAGTGGATCTAGTGAAAATAGATATGGGAATAATCATGGAAGTTGAAACATCAATAAATTTTCAAATGGATGCTCAACCATCTTTACTAGAATGGATAAAAATTTCTTAGGCTGATGATGAGGAGTTTCAGATGAAAAATAATGCTTTGAACAATGGAAGATTGATTGAATTTATATATGCAGATGAGATTTTGAAATTTGGGAAGAGACTTTGTGTTCCCAATATACCCGATCTTAAAAGGGAATTATTAGATGATGCCCATAGATACAATTTCTCTATACACAATGGTAGCACATAGATGTATAGATATTTAATAGACCATTTTTGGTGGGACAACATGAAGAGGGGGATTACTGATTTTGCATCAAGATGTATGGGTAGTCAACAAGTGAAAGATGGAAGGCAACGACCATGAGGATACATGAAACCTCTTCCCATATCGAAGTGGAAATGGGATAATATTACAATTAGATTTTTATAGGGACAACCAAAGAATCCTAGAACGAATGGTGCAATATGGGTCATTGTTGATCATCTTACAAAGTCAAAAAAAAATTCATGATATAAGTTAAGATTTACCACTTGATCGTTTAGTATGACTGTATATTAATGATGTTGTAAGACTTCATAGAGTACCCCTGTCGATTGATTCTGATTCTAATCCTCGTTTTTCATCAAGATTCATGAAAAGTCTTCCGAAAGACTAGATACTAAAAATCTTCTAAGAAATGCCCACCACCCTCAAACTGATGGGAAATTAAAATGGATTGTTCAAACATTAGAAGACATGTTGAGATCTTTCCCACTTGACTTTCAAGTTATGTGAGATCAATATTTACCTCTATTATAATTTTCCTATAATAATATCATACATTCAAGTATTCATATGGCACCATATGAATTGTTATATGGACAGAGTTTTCGCACACCAACCTGTTGGAATGACGTTGGGTAATGAAAACTCATAGGCCAAGAACTTGTGGAGGAAATGATGGAAAAGGTGAAGGTAATCCATACCCACATAAAAGCATCTCAAAGTAGGCACAAGAGATATGGTGATAACCAAAGGCAGGATTTTAAATTTCATGTAGGAAAACATGTTTTCATGAAGGTATATCTATGGAAGGGAGTTATATGATTCAGTATGATGGGAAAATTGAGTCCCAGGTACATCGGACAATTTGAAATTCTAGAACGAATTGGGGTTGTAGCTTACCATTTGGCAATGCTGCCAAGTCTCTCAAAATTTCATGATGTGTTCCACATATCACTATTGAGAAAATACATGCATGGCCCAACACATGTACTCTCCTATGAGGAATTAGAATTGGAACTTCATCAGTCTTATTGAGAAGAGCATGTCATCATTCTTGATACAAGAGAACAAGTGTTGTGAATCCTGATGACTTGTCTGGTAAAATTTCTATGGAGAAACCATAAGATGAAAGAGGCAACGTGGAAACCCAAGGAACATATGATGAAGAACCAGTAGAATTATTTTACGAAGTAATATTCTAGAAATTTTGAGGATTAAATTTTTTGAAATTGGAGAGAATGTAACACCCCAAGCTTCCACAGTACGTTTCCCTTTGAATAATGCAATAGATTGCATTGTATGCCACTTGGAGTTTTAACACACCACGACCAATCAAACTAGCTTTTATGAATAGTAATACCCACTTTTTGAAATTCTATAAATTTTATCATTCAAAATGGACTTCATTTTTGGATTCATAATATCGAAATTAGCTTAGGGTGATTTTTTGGTATTTTTCTGAAAACATTCAAATTTTGATGAATAGTGAAAACACTGAGTTACTGTTTAAAACCTACATTTTATTTGAGTAATTATTTATTAGATTTAAATTTATTTTAAGTAAAAATAGATACATAATACATATATATTTTCAGTGTAATTCATTAGATTCATTTTATATTATGTTTAGATATATAAAAATGTTATTGATCTTTTTACCGTCTTTTACCCACCTCCTATGTGCATTTGCAAATTTTTATAATTTTCACATTTTGTGAATTGAATTTCAAAAATCTAAGAGACACGGTTGATATTAGTAAGTAAAATTTTCTTCAATAAGAAAAAAAATAATTTTTGGTGAATAGTATCTTTTGACTATTATTTACCATGAATCGAAGTAAATAGGGTGATTGAAAGTTGAAATAATAATATTATTACACTAAAACATGTCCTAATTCTATTGGATATGTTTAATTCAATCAAAAGTAACCTTATGAATAAAATATGATCCTTTAGGTCCACAAGGATTACATTATGACATTTATTATTATGTAATTCAAAGAAGAGTTAGAAGTGTTAAATTCAAAGTTTAATAACAAAACCATTTTTAATATTGGGTTACAAAAAGATAAATTAGAATATAAATATTCACATAAAGATAAAAATAGTTTATAAATAATATTATTTTATTTATAAATTTTATTCATTAAATAATTTAATTTATTTATGACATAATGATGATGCGGTAATTACCTTATTAATCAAATATTAAAGAAATTGGTATTATAAATACCCAAATTAATGTAATTGGAGAATTTTTATAAATTTTTCTAACTTTCAATGTTAATATGACACATTAGAGTTTATTAAATGAATTTATTTCAAAAATAATAATGGTTTTATGAATTTAGAAAAAACAAAATACCAAAGAGTGTCAAAAATGACCTAAAAGAGTTTTTAAAAATAATATTATATTATTAATTGATATAATATTCCAAAAAATATAAGGTTAGTCCAAATGAATTAGATACAGTTATATATATCTTAATAATGAACAACATAGGGTTCTCTGAGATTGTAATAATAAGTTTAGTAACCATATAATAAAAAAATTCAAAGAGACATGTTAATTGTCAATCTAATTAACTAAGAGTTAAATCTAAACGATAATGTTAATATAGTGATCCAAACCTATCTAAAAACTATTGTATGAGTGGTTTTTCACCCATACCCACCTTAACTTTGAAATAAATTATTTACGAGTCATTAGAAACAATAAAGGAATTTATTATAAAATATTATTTCAATCCTTTCCTAAGGTTCCCCTTACCACTCTTAAAAAAGGGAACTTCTCCTTCACTGAAATTGACAACATAAATTCCATATGGCTCAGCCAAAACATTCACTAATATCATGTCAACTATCCTTCCTTCATCCTGGATGCCTTTCTTTAGTCAGAAAGAAAACATAAAGAGTCATTTCGATGAAATCAAACGGAAAAAACCCGAAGAAGTGGTGAATATTTCATCACTTTTTTCATGTTATTTTCTTCTTCTACATCCTCAATGTTTTAGTTTACATTATAAAATAATAACTCCATTATATTATATATACTATGATGTTATTATAAAAATGGTACAACCCAGTTCATTATTCTAACCTTCCTATAAATGGCAAATTCAACATACGTGTGTACGTAGGGATTACCATCTCCACGCCGTGGTGTAATTTGTTATTCAAAAACTTCATCATTTGGATGGGTATAATATTGAGTATAAATGATGTAAATAATAAATATAACATGATAGTGATTCTGTACATATGATATACCATCCAGTTATATATTATTTTAATATCCAAAGAATGATATTGTCGCTCGTGCGTACGTATAGATTACCGTGTCCATGATGGCGATGAGATTTATTCCCCATCATATTCATTCAAAAATAATTTTCATTTTATGAATAAAAATATTATTTATACACTTAATATAATTCTTTTTATGAATCAAATACATCCTCTCCATAACAAATATTACTTACATAATAATTCATATAAAGGAAAACGAATCAGTTAACACCCGAAATGATGATACTAATGAAATATCATTAACAAAGAAATATTAAAAGATCATATATGATATAATATTATTGTATATAGTTATTTTATAATTTAATAATAATTATTTTACCATTATATAGGAGGATAATCTACCCTCGACCAATGAAAAGTACAAGGTTAGGGTTAATTTCACAAAGTCTTTATTATACGAGGTTGTTTTTACCTAAGTATATACTGGGACTTCGTTATCATCCAAATCTATGTTTTCATTGAAATATATTTTTATATTTTTTTTACTATTTCATAGATGATTGATTAAATTCATTTATACAATTATTTGACTTTATATGTTTTGAAAGGATTCTTTCCATCATATTTCAAATAATTTACAATACGATCTTTTTGAAAAAATTAAGGTACGAATGTTTATTTAACTTATATGGCGGGTGCGGTTATTCTCTGTTGTTTTAACATTGTCGAATTTTCCCTTACAAACATTCTTGAATATTTTCAAAATAAATGTTTTCTTTTAAAATTACATGTCTTTTAAATGATTTCAAAATTGAAAGATATATTTCAATTAAATAATTTTCATTTCATTGATGTCAACATCCTTTGATGGATTTTAAACAAGTTTGAAGTTGATCTATTATGATACAAATATTCCTTTTTGTATTCAAGGTTTTGTGATATGCTTGACTGTGGATGTGTTATTTTTAAACCATTCATGGTTTATGGTTAATGTATTTTTATTTTGTATGCCTATTTTAATATGAATGTTTCTGTTATATTTTAACCCTTTCATATGAGGAATGTATTGGACTTAGTAAGTGATGGGTAGAGCCCCGCTATAGATCCTCGGTGCATAAGTAGGTGACATAAGACAAATAGACATAGAATTGGATGAGGCCTTTCAAAATTCGAAAGATATGGTTTTGGCTGAGGCCTAAATCATTTTTAGACATCTTGGATGAGGCCTTGAAAAAATATTTCAGAATGCACATCATTATACATTCCCTAATTATGAAAATAATATTGATTGTTCATGTGGTCATTCCACTAGTAGAATACCCATGATTATATTTTATTATGGTATTAGTTACTCAGAACATATTCCTTGCATAAAAGTGTTCATTTTTATTATTTGTAAAGGCATGTGTTTTCAATTATTCCCCATGCTTAATATTTCTGTTATCTTCCGTTATATTGCTTATGCTTACTGAGCGATTGAGCTCACCCTTATCTTATGATTCATTTCCCCAGGATATGAAGGAGGTAGTTATGAGTGACTTGAAATAATAATATAGGAGGCTTGGATGTTTCTAATGGAATATATTATTGTTGTATTTCATTTAAAATTGTAATGTTGAACATATGTATGAATTGTTGATTCGAATAATACTAAACTGGTCGGTCCTTTGGGTCATGATTTCATTGGGATCATGCCAATATTAATAATACGTGGACTCTAGGTAACTGGGGTCGGGGCATTACAAAAATACAACCATTTTGATAACCTCACACCAGAATTCTCTTACAAGTCATTCCACTACACTGAAAAGGTAATTGTTTTCAAAGTAGACTCGATAATGAATACTGCCCGAGATCTTCCAAGGAGGGCACACAGTAGGACTTTTTTAGCGATGTTCACTTCTGGACCCCTAGGAGAAAGAGCATGTGGTTTATACCCATGCTCCACCAGCCCTAGTCTAGAGGACTAAGCATCAACAATGGTTATAGTCGTAGGAAGATGCCTTCCAGGGGTAATATTTTATAGATCTAGTTTCCCATGCCTCCACCAATCCATACTATCATTTCCCTTTATATTATAGAGAATGGGAACTTCCATATCTAATCAGGATTGGGACCCCTAACCACCCCATGGGTAAGATGGAATGAGTCATCTAATCCCCTTCATGAGTAGATGCCATCGCGAGATGACCCACGATAATGAAATACATTACGGAGGACCCCCCCCCCCCCCCCCCCCTCATACCATTGTCAGTCAGAGTGGATGTACTTCCTTATCTCACACTCATAATGGAGGTCCTCCCCATGCCACCAGTATTGGACTTAAAGGAGTTCATCCTTGCTCTAACATCAACATTTATGAAGGTTCACCTCATGCCCTAGATCCCATGTATAGTGACTCTCCCCCATGTCAAATATTATTAATGCGAAGGCCCTCCTCACATCAACAACAACTTCAGTACAGGTCATACCCACAACAGTATCGACCTGAGGAGAGGTCATTCTGGTACTATCACTCAGCACCATGAAGGTCCTCCCCATGATCTCACCAGGTCATGTGGAGGTCCTCCATGATCCAATGATCATCGATGTATTGGCCCTCCTCACATCATCGAAGGACAACACAGAGGTCCTCCGCATGTCTTGTTCAACTAGTACGAAGGTACTTTTCATGATATCTCTACCATATGGAATAGAGGTAGTCCATGTGACACAAAAATCCATCATGTATGTCCTCCCCATGTTCTCCTCAACTCCAGTAGGGGCCCTCCATGCTCCAGTACTCCCTACCATGGAGGTACTCCCTATGTGTCAATCATCTGACTTGGAGGTCCTCCCAATGTTCTATTCGACAAACGCTATGGTTCTCCTCACTCTCTCACACACCGAAATAGAGTTCCACCAAAATTAAATGAAAATAGATAAAAATGAATTCATCATGTTTTTACAAACCTAATAAGAGGCAATCCCCCTTTAATTACCACCCAAATGAAGGTTCCCCCCATGTCGAAGATATACCTTTCCCTCCTAAACCATCCCTTGGAAGGAGAGTGAATCGTCGCCACCCAGGGAAGAACTCCGAGAAATTACATATCATTTTCAATCTTGTTCGATATTTTTATTTGGATGTGGAATGAAATTGTATGATGGATTTTTCACCTTGGTCCTCTACATCAGGGTCTATGATAGGAACTTGGTTTGCATGCTTCATCCTTACAGAACGTGAAATGCATAAGACCCTTGTGTCCCTATATATATACATGTCGGAGGAGGAATATTTTCCTCCATTCTAGGGTCTCTCCATATAGTCATTTTTATCTTCAGCAGGATCATTATATACATTTATAAGTGATCACGAAGAGTTATTCTAGGGTTTTGATGGAGATGGAAACAGCCATATCCACCAACAAAGACGATTTCCTTCACATAGGATGAACTGGTCAACACTCCATCTTAGTGAAACGTGATGATACAGTATGTATCATCCCTAATAGAGGGCCCAATGAGCAGTATCATATCAGCTAACACACTATTCTCTCCATTGGCAAGTCCACTACAACAATGATCTACATTATTGATGTTGATGGTCCATCCTGATCCCCTAGTCATGGAATGTGGCCTCCATACGCCAGATCCCACTTCAGAATGGATAATATTTTGGGTCAATCTCACAGTAGACCACTTCATTGAGAAGTTTTGTCCATGAGTGACCCCAAACAACAACATACCAATGTAAAGAGCTGTACATTTCAAGGAATTTTTTTTACTAAATTCTTTGGAATTTTACGAGTACGTAGTTTATGACGGCACCTGATTCCGAGGCCCAGTGTGCTCGGAATCAATTTCCAAATTTTAGCCCGGGTATGTTCAGTGAACGAATGAGCATGTTTTTCTATCTTTTGAACTGGTGATCGGATATGAAATCTGAGGGCACCGATAGAACCGCAACGCCGGTAATTGCTTAAGTGGACTTTTACCGTAGATGGGTTTGCAGGGGTAATGAGTTTGATTTTTTGGTTTAAATAATAATTGAATAAAATTTTTAGAACAATTTGTATTCTTTATTCTAAGTGGATTTTCCTAAGTGTGGGATTTGGGGTGGGACCCACAAGTTACTAACTACCCATGTGGGGATAAAGGTGAGGTGTGGACCACAGGCGCCCCACCCCTTCACATTCCATAAAACCCCTTAACCCCCCCATTAATCTTCTTGTGTTTAATGTTGGCAACCCTTTGTATTTAATTAAGTGACTTCTCATCTTCCACATTAATAATCCAACACACAATATTTTAATTAACTGAACCTCTTTAATTAATTATGTTATGTGTTTGAATTTTGAAATTTTAAATGCGTGGCATGAATTAATAAAATATGATGAGACTTATTTTATTTTGGGGGGTTAGTTTTGTGGTTTGAGAGTATTTGAGGGAGATCTCTTTTCTCTTTTGAAGCACATCATCTTCAAATGAATAACTCCAACTCTCCGATGAAGAACGTCGGCCCGGCGGCCTGATTTCATCTTCCTCTTCATCCTCCGCGACAAAGGAGGAGACACCGACGATGACGGAAATGACACCATCATCCGTGGAACTTGACAACTGTAAAATTCTTTCGAGGTAGGGGTTATCTTCGTGAAATGTTTTATTTATCGACCCTCATTGATTAAAGATTTGTCCATTTTTTATCATCATAACGGGAGGAGATTGGGCCGAACAAACACGACCGATCCTCCTCCCCTTATCTTGTTAATCATTGTTGATCATTGTGGTGAATGTGACGCGGTGTCGTTGCACCATGCGGGAACAAAGAGGACAGTGGCCGGAGCGGGCCGCGAAGATGGTGTGTGGCGCCGTCGCACTACGCCAGTCAGAAAGGAGTCACGGCCTATGGCCGCGATGTTCTTCAAAGGGGCGGTCGATAGATCGGGCCGTCGACACCACCTGGAGGCGGGACCCAAATGGTTCTTGTGGTTACACAAGATTGGCCATTACAGTCAGTCGTTCGAAGAGAACCAGGGGGTCGTAACCCCCCAACAGCAATTAGGGAGGACCCCACAAGGTCCGCCGTTTTGGAGACAAGGGGGAAGATCCCCCTTCCCAACCCACTCGGGTGAATGTCGAGCTGCGGCCGGCTTTCGAACTGGGTCGCAGGCCGCGCCGGGCCTGGCTGCAGGCCGCGCCATGTCGGGCCGCATGCACCGGGCCAGGCCGCCAGCGCCGAGCCGGGCCGCCAGAGCCAGGTCGGGTCATGCCAGTCGGGCCGGGCTATGCCAGCTGGGCTGGGCCATGGCCAATCAGGCTGGACCCAGACCCGGTTCGGTCCAACCCATGGGGTATTGGGCAGGGTCAGACCGGGCCCAAACCCCCTATTTTCGGACCAGGTTCGTTCAAACACCCATATCTTGGGCTACAGACCTCTGGTCAATGAACCATCAGTTGCGTAGGGATCCTTTGATCGAGGAGGTCATTTTTGAATGTTACACTTCAGGATTCGACAAGGTTTTGGTGTGGACAAGTTGGTTCATACCCGAAACCAATCGGGCCATTGGAGCGGAAACACTTATAACTTAATGACTGGATATCCGAATGATGTGTTGTCAATCAAGTTGAATTCTTCTTAGTGATATGGTTCTTTTGGGTTACTCCACTTGAGGTTTGGACGCATCTGGAGTATTTTTGGGTTGGTTTTAGCTTAGAAACCAACTAGGACCCTGGGACGGAAAAGTCAATTACTCTCAGACCGGGCGTCTGATTGACGCGTCGTCTGTCGTGTTTAGTTCCTATTTACGAGATGAAACATTGTGATACATCAACTCTAGACTTTGTAAAATTTGATGTATCAACCCCTAGGCTCGTGGAGCGGACCCTAGCGGAATTGAGCGTGTTGTGTGCGGGAACCCTAGAGCTAGCTGCGACTGCGACGACTACCGTGCTGGGATCCTCAGTGGGTTCGACGACGATGGAGACCGTACTTGGATCCTACGTGGGTTCGGTAGTGAGGACAACTGTATATGGATCCTCTATGGGTTCGGCAGTGATGACGACTATACTTGGATCCTACATGGTTTCATCATCGATGGTTATTATACAAGGATCCTACGTGGGTTCGGCATCGACGACTTCTGTACTAGGATCCAACATGGGTTCCGCATAGGAGATGATTCAGAGGCTACATCTAATCATATCCACCCCTCTTCATGAGTTGTATACCAATGTGAGCTGAGTCTTGACTTTCAATCATTATCTTCAATATGATTGCCTTTCTTTCCTCTGTGGAATGAGTTGTTCTTTCCTGTGTGGAATGGGTTGTACTTGAGCTCTTTAGTTGGAGTCGAACTGGAATTGATGAATTAGGTATATGTATGGGCATATACCTAAGTAGAGTTGGTTGATACTTCGTCTTTGTATCTTTCCATTGGGGGTTATCCCTTGTGGATTCTGAGAGGCCTTCAGGGGTCTAGGGGTCCCTATTGAGTATCTTATACTCACTCATGCACGGGCTATGCCCGCACTACATTGTGTTGGTCACAGACGACAGACATCACTGATCGTGGTTGAGTCTTGTTGAGCGGGATGGTACCTGGAGGTGGACTATCAGGCGTGACATACTCAGAGCGGACGACTAGACCCAAGGAGCCGATGAGGCAATCTGTATCCACCCTTTAGGTGGGAATTACGTAGGACAACTTGGTGGTTTCAGATTTACTTTTTAGTTGTTGTACTTTCTTTTCCCAGTTGTACTGTACTTACAGTTGGGTTTGTATACTGGCCCATTTACAAACATCACTTACTTTCGTACTCAGTTTACTTAGTTTTTACTTCATCTTTCATACTCTATTGTGTGTTTGTTTACTTATATAAAGGCAATGTCTTACCATTATCGGGATTTACACCTTTGGTGCTAGTCGCTAGGCCATGGCCTATGGAATGAGGGATTGGGGTAGTCATGGCATGGGTCCCGAGGACGGGTCGTGACAACCAATGTACCTCAACAAGGATGAATTCTTTTTTTTCTTCTAGACCCTCTAGGTAATTCATTTTCACCTCTATCATCATCGATCGGATTATCCTAAGAGCCATATGCATTGTGACGACATCATATAGTAGTGTTGCATGGTTGACCAAACTGCACAACTCATATCCCATAACTACCCATTTCCCCCATACCACAAACCTCTATGGAAAAAAATTCATTAATAGAATCACTATTCTCTACATAATTATTTTCAAAGCATCCCCACATGCATAGATCAATGGTTGGGGATAGTATGTAGCTCTCCACTTCAATCCTAGGCTATTCCATCCCAGCATATCTGGTGATTTTATAGATATGATTCTAGGTGAATTCAAATTGACATGGATGACCTCAATCTATTTAAGGATAAGGACACCAAGATACAACTCACTGAAGAGAACTGGCCCCTGGGAACTGGGCAAAATCATCTGGACACACTAGTGATGCCACTTGCCAACAAATACAATGTCGTGTCCTCGTCAAACCTACCAAGTCATTAGATCTTGGTTTGGAAATAGATAGGTAAAACGAGACATGGGGAATATTAAACCATCTAACACATATGTATCAATACAAAAGATGGAAGGCGATCTTGATAATGACGCACTTCTTCAAAAACTCAAATAATAGAGGGAGATCATTGATGATCTCCTCACTTAGTGGATTGAATAATGATGATGAAATTATAATGATCATTGGTATGATATCATAAAACCTATAATGAGGTAGTAGGGGTAACCATATATTATTCACAATGAATAGACTCATTTTGATCTCGACAACCCTATACACCCCAACAGGGTAGATGCCATAGTTTATAGAAAATGAAAATTGTATACATTACTTTGTCCACCCATACTTCATGAGAATGTTCTATGAGAACTAACTCTATAAGTCATTCCTCTAGTTTTTTCTCATGTCTCTCTTCAGGTTATTAACCCATCCGCTCTATAGGTCATTCCTCCAACAATTCCTCAAGATGTTCCTCTAGCCACTCCATAAGCCACTATGCCTACATATCATGTTGATGAATCATGTAGTGAATTATTGATCAGCGATCCTCACCAATATAGGTATCCCCACTAAGTAGATCTAATGGATTCTATATTTTATCTCCTTGAGTCTCTCAAAAGTCAAAATCTGGTGATCCCACCTGATGTAAAGCTGTATCTGGCATTCGTAGATGATATTACAACAATCTGGGATTTTGGGAACACAATATTCTCCGATGTCAATAGGATAGGGGACCCACAATATAAGTTGGCCCAAATCATCTCAAAATGTGGACATATTCTAGGAATGCTAGAATAAAAGGATGATGCCAAGATCTAGTGTTTTGTACAGACTCTATAAGGGTCATTTTTTTCTTGTATAGATAGAAACACATCCGAACTATAGGTGATTTGTAATGACCCTGTCCTTGTTAACTAGACCTAATGCATTATTTTGATACATTGGAATGATTATAAGAAATCTGGTCCTGAAGGACTGATTGGTTTAGCAGTCTTGGAAAATAGATTACATACATGAACGTTGCATTACACATTCAAACATAAACTAGAACCAAAAAATCCTTTGATATATACATTAGTATCTTATCATAACCCTGTATATCAATCATAATACACATCTTGGATCCTTGGAAAATAAAACATAAGAAAAGGGTGATCTCATATGCTCAGTAAGGGTAAATAATTTAGGGGATTCTATATACAGTAATGAATGATATATAATAAAAAATCCTTTTAAAACATAAACATGAACATAATATGGTAAAAAAAATCAAACATTACCATATAAACATGTACATGGATATTATACTAGTCTAATAATAAAAAATATCATAATGATTGACTGCATAATTTCATACATAATAACTACTTTAGCAAGTCCTTAACTTTAAAAAAAATTATATCGAGGCCTTGTGCTAAGACACTAGTTTTCTTACTAAGCCTACCGATGCATCGAGGGGCTTTATCAGGCTCTGCCACTCACTTAGTACGTTCAATGCATTCCTCATAAGAAAATGGTGGAACACTACATAATCATTCGTATTAAAATAAGCATACAAAATGTTGATACTTTAACCATAAACCATTAACGGTATAAAAATAGAACATCCAAAATCAAACTTATCATAACTCATGTAATAAAATATATTAGATTTTATTTTAATAATTCATCGTCAATCAAGAATAATATCTAGTAAAAAGGTTGACAATATTTTAAATGATCAGTAAAACCCCTTATAGAGAAATATCCATTTTTCATGAAAACATTTAAATGTTACAAATTTATAATGAAAATAATTTTAAAGGTATTTTGGAATCAAAGTGTAACATAAAATATAGAATAATTTAAAAGGAATTAAATTTTTAAAATAATCATTTCTATATAAATAAATCCTTCAAATCATTATTAAAACATGTACATTAATTAATAGATTTAAAAATATAAATATTTTAAAAATTTATTATGATAATATTGTTCAAAAGTTCCTTCCATAAAAACATAAAATATTCCTTTTGAATATTATTTTCAAAACCTGGACATGGATGATAAATATGTCTCAGTAAATAGTTACACATAAACAGTCTTAGATCATAATGAGATTGGGGGAATTAACCCAAACCATAGAATAGATAATATTTGTACGTGTCTCAAACTACTATATGATGTTTTTACACATATTATAAACATATAATAAAATATTAATAATACATAAGATATATTTATGATTATTTTTAGAATTTATATTCACCATTTATTAACAATTAAATGGAAATACAAAATTTTGTGTAATATTGTTTTTTTATCTTACATGTTTTGACTTCTTATTCTTCATCATATCACATATACCATTAATTAAATACATCCAGAATTTATAATATGATTTATTTATCACATATATATTCATTATATAATTATTTATTTTAAATATATATATAATATGGAAGACAGTGATCATGGAGATAGTAGGTCGTACGTATGGATAAACGTTGTTTCCATTTTCATATTGTATGTAAGTAAGTGAATGAAATATATGTATATATATATCATCCCAGTTGAATTATTATTTGATATATATAGTAATATTTAATAATAATTATTCTTATAATCATTCTTGGATGGTTAACATTGAAGATGAGTCCCATCACGTTGTGGAGACGGTAAGTCATAAGTACACACGAGCGACGATATCCTTTCCCTATTGGAACAATGATATGGAATTGAGGGATGTTGGTAAGAAATATTCACAGGATTTGGCTGAGCGAAAGGGATTTTGAGGTTTCATTTAAAGAGAATGATAGGTTCCGTTTTATAAGAGAGGTGAGGGATAAATTATTAAAAGCTCAAAATATTAATTTATTATAAAATAATATTTCAATTTATAATAGATCAAATTTTGATTATTTAGAGGATATGATGAGTATGAATCTAAATCCTCTCAAATAATAGGTTTTAGAAATGTTTTGGTCATAATGGTATCCTTATCTATTGGGATTGGACCTTAGTTAAACTGTTTAACTCTTACCATTTCTTATGTATTTTTATAGTATAGTATTAATTTAGTTACTATAAAATTCCAAGGGAACCTCAAGTGGATCATTAATGAAAATTGAAACATTATTTATGTCATTTGGATGAATATTAGTTTTTTTGGATTTTTATATCCTTTAATAAAATAGAACTTGTTTTAATAACTCATTTATGTCAATTTTTACACTATTTGACTTAAAAGTACTTTTTTAATTATTGTGTCATAAATATATTTTCTTTTTAATTTATAAAAATTATAAATTAAATAAAATAATTTTTTAAATGTTTTTATTTTTGTAATGAATATTTATAGTCGAAATTATCATATGTATAACCCTATATTAAAAATGGTTTAGTTATTAAAATTTGAATTTAACATTTTTAACTCTTCTTTAAAAATAATATAATAAATTTCCCATTCTTACCCATGTGGATAAAAAATTATAATATTTTATTAAAAATGATTATTTTGGTCGAACAGAATGTATTAAATAAAACTAGGGCATATGTGGGGGTATTTTTATGTTATAATAAAATTATATTTACCTTTAATTACCCTGTATACTTTTTAACGTGAAAAATAAAATTCAAAAGTCACCATTCTCCAAAAAAATATTTTCACCCTATTGAACCATATTTTTAATACTGTTGACAAATGTGTCTGCCGAATTTTTTAAATTCTATTCATAGATGTGAAAAATTATGATATATGCAAATTTTCAAATGTTCTTAGAAGGTGGGTAAAAGACGTTAAAAAGTTCAATAAAATTTAATCTATAAAATCTTATTATAAAATGACTCAAATAATGTATTTTGGGTTAATATATGTATTGTGTATATATATTAAATTGATGGAAAATTTTAATTAAAAAAATTATATAAATGAAATAGTCGGTTTTTAAGTACTAGGCTGTATTTGTCACTATTCATAAAAAAAGAATGTTTTCCGAAAAATCCCAAAAATTCACCCTAAGCTAATTTTTATATTCCAAATTTAAAAAATGTACTATATATTAATAAATCGATTTTTTTGGAGTACCTAAAATTGATTTTAATATTTTTCACAAAAGGGCATAATAATAGTTGTTTTAAGAAAATTGTTTTTTTAATATATAACTATTTTAACAAAACATATAAATTTCATTATAAATATTTTTTATTTATGTGAAAATATTATAATTTACATTTAAAATTTATTTTTTACTATTCGTATCAAAATATATAATTTATAAATAAAGACATAATTTATTTAAATATAATATTAATGTGTTGTTTCTCAAAAAATCAACCTTCCGTATAACGCATGTCAAGTTGTTGTTGCGTGGAATATAAGAAATTAAATTACATTAATGATATAACATAATATGAAATCCTTGGGTGTTAAATTCTCATATCCATAAATAAATTTCATCATCGCAATATGAAATTGGTATTAAAAAATAATGGGTTGAAAATAGAAAATACCTTAGTGGAAAACCCACATCGTAAATACGGTTAATAAAAATACATATTAATAAGAGGGAAAGGGAAATCAAATAGTGACCTACAAATTTGGATTTAAAATAAGAGAGCATTTGTGCCAATTAGAGACAAATAATTGGTGGGAAAATCTATATATTTATAGGTAGTGATTGAGGTCATTACTCAAAAAAAGAAAATAATAAATTGATAATTGAGTTCCTCGATGATATAAATCTATGATGACTTAAAGTATAATCAGTTCTAAAAAAATAAAGAATTATGATAACACATTTTTCAGATAATTTTTCTTGAAATATGAGGGATTAATTTACTTTCAAGATTAAAACGTAAGAAAACATTCCTGATTTTTTTACCAGTCATAATCATAATCTTATCATTTGGTTGTGCTACATTCTATTTTCCCTTCATCCATAACTCTTGGAAAGGAATGTTCAAAAATTATTATTTATGCCTAAAGTGCATTTGATAAATCATAAGATTAAAATTTATTTCCTTAATTCTATATATGTTTACTAAATCTGAATAGTTACGTCAATGTATCTAATAAATTTCACATTAAAATCAAAAAAAATATCATGTGCTCAACATACTCTATTCCAACCTTTTAACTTATCCAAAATACTTGTGTCCAAAATCACTGTCCAAAAATTTATATGGGAGGTAGACATAAGAAGATATCTTTTTCCACATAGTAATATGTGAATACTGTCATCATGTATTCTAATAAAATATGGTAACACCTTAAATTACCATAAAACCATATTAAATACATTCATACTCCCTTATTCCTTAAGAAATACTGAATATACTCCTTAAATCCCAAAATTGTTTGAATTCCAACAATGATGGAACAAACAAACAATTAATTAATTAATTCCTAGGTATTCAACCATATCCAATATAATTTATCCAAATCAATCACCTATTATTCCAAAATTACATCCTCAGTAACATAACCATATTATGGTTTATCATTCCCTCAAAAAAAAATTTCAAAATGAATAACTTGCAATTGAGTCACTTTTCATAGTACCATTCAATCTCAAATCCTCAATAAAATAGTACAATAATAAAATAATTATTTATTTCAATAATTCATATAACCATTACATCCTTGATACAAAAATCAAATGAAATAAATATTCAATCCAGAAACACAAGTACATTAATTATTCCATGTTAACTTTAGTAACATCTTATTGTTGATGTTTCACCCTTTGATTCTTCTGAGTTGTATTTCTTTGACTCTTAGGACCTTTATTTTCATAATTCCCCTTATCAATATAGTTGAGACACTTAATATTTGTCTATTATTTGATTCCTTTTCATTTTTTTCCTGATTACCCTTTTCTCCACACTTATAAAAAACACTATGTCCTTTGAAGCACTTTCAAGGGAGATTATTTCCATAGTTATAAAATATGGGAAAAACCTTCTTTCGTTTGTTCCCTTTTACCATATTTCTCTCTTCCATCCTGTTTTTCTCGGGCATCCCTTCAATGCCATAGGACTCAGATAATTAATTACTTATCCTATTAAAAATGATTCTTTTTTATCATTTTATGAGAAGAAATTGGAGGCTATTTAACTTTGAAATGTTGTCTTAGGACCATAAAAGATATGATATTTCTTACTAATTGGAAGAGGTTCATTGGTTGGGTATTAATTCCTTATACTAGACAGTATTTATACAAAATTACATACACTATATTAGGTTATGAATCATAATTCAGGATTCTAAACTAGTGAAATACTAAACATATATTGAATAAATTAGGGATATTTAATCTCATAATAATAAAAATGGATTATTTGTGGACATATTTAATTATAAATACATCATAATGGTTTAACATGAAAATGTAAATTATTGTAAGAATATCGCTCATAGGTGTCAAACCAGTTGTGCAACAATGCCAATTTTCATGTACCAGGTTACCCATAATCTAGCCCATAAGACATTGTCAGAGTTTTCACCTCAAGGTACATTTGTTCCAGAACCACACCAACATGTTGTATCCTAATAGGGATGTACTTTTTTGTAACATCCACGTAATATCTACTTTACCAAAATTTATAGGGGGTTCTTCTATACATATCATCAAATTCAATCATAGGTTTTTTATCCCTATTCTAGGTTTTATAAATATATTTCTAAGGTTGTTGCTACGAATCCACTCACACCAACTCTAATGCATCGTCCCTAGTTGCCCATATTTGATTCATTATTTTAATGCATTGTCATGATTACAAAGAATCAATTCCAGAAGGACCGGTCAGTTTAGCAGTATTGGAAAATAGATTACAGACATGAAAGTTACATTACAATTTATAAAATAAAACAAAAAAAAATCATTTTTAAATAACATTATTCCCTATATTAACCATAAATATAAATAATAATACACTTCTTGGAATCCTAGGAAAATAAAACATAAGAAATGGGTGATCTCAGATGCACAATAAGGGTAAATAATTTAGTAGAAGCTATAAACTTTACGTCAAGATGTATAATAAAAACCAAATCATTTTAAAACATAAAAATAACATAATATATTAAAAATAAATAAAATATTTCCATATAAACATTCAAATGGATATTATACTAGTCGAATAATCACAATAATAACTAATCTCATAATGACGGAATTCATAATGTTGGAAAAAATAACTACTACGTCTAGCCCTTGTTCCAAGAACATTCCCAAATATTCTATCGAGGCCTTATGCCAAGAAAATATTTTGTCTCATTAGGACAACTGATGCATCTAGGGGCTATAGCATTCCATGACCATCACTTTCTATGTTTAATGCATTCCCCATATAAAATGGGTGAAACATAAAAAAATGATTCTTATTAAAATAATAAATTTAAATGCCAATACATTTACCATTAACCATGAATGATATAAAAATAGTACATCCATACTCAAACATATCATAACTAATTTGAAAAAATATAGATGATTTTATTATAATTAATCAACTAGTATCAAGAATATTATCCGGTAATGATGTTGACATAGTTTTAAATGATAAGTAAAACCCCATTGTGAGAAATATCCATTTTCCATTAAATAATTTAAATGTTACAAAATTTATTTAGAAATAAATTTTAATGATTTTATTAATCAAAATTTCCCATAACACATTGATACTTCTTTTGAGGAATTATCATTTTAAAAAATCATGTCCATATAAATAAATCCATAAAATAATTTTGTAAATAATTACATTAATTGAATAGATTAAGAATAAGAAACCATAAAAACATATAAATTGATGGTCTAGTTAAATAGTACCTTACATAAATCATTAAAAGATTAATTTTGAATTAGTTTTATGAATCAAGGACATGGATGATAAATATATCCCAGTAAATATTTACAGATAATCAATCTCAGAAAATAATGACATTAAATAATTAACCATTACCATAGATCTGATGCTCTCTGTAAATGTCTCAAACTCTTGTATAATTTTTTAACTATATTATTAACATTTATTAAAATCATATTAAAATTTATCATATCATATATTAATATTTGAAGAGTTTATATTACCCATTTATTAATAATTACATGTTAACACAACATTTTGGGTAATATAACATTTTTTTCGTACATGATAGGACTTTTTATTCATAATCATATTACGTAGATCATGAATAAATTACTACAAGAATTTATAATATGATTTATATAAAATATATATTAATAATATAACTGTCTATAATAGAGAGATATAAAAAATGGAACATGACTTTCATTGAGACGGTGGGTCGTATGTATGCATGAACGTTGTTTCCATTTTCTTATCATATGAAAGTATGTGAATGAAATATATATATATATATATACATATCATCCTTTTAGAATTATTTTTTCATATATTTTATAATTATTAATAATTTTTTTCATAAAAAAAATTATTGTATTGTGAACATGGATGATGTGACTTATCGTGCCGTGGAGATGGTAAGCCATACATACACACGAGCAATGATATCACTTCCTTAATGGTTATATGGTATGTATTTTCATGGATAACTAATTTTAAAGAAATAATATAATATTATATGTATTAATTAAGTCATTTTTTTCATCAATATTTCTATCAAAATAAACTATAGATGAAAAACCTTTTACACCACGACGTAAAGACGGTAGGCCGTAAATACACACAAAAGGTGATATTTTTTTTCATAGGATGGGTAAAAGAGGAATTTTCTTTCCCGGTGATCATAAAAACATCTCATAATATATTAGATTCTGGAGTTATTATTTTCATATACTAACGACTATGTTTGAGGAAGTAGAACAAGAAATTAATGATGAAAGAATAGATAAAACGATTACCACTTATTCGGGTGTCTCTTATTGATTTCCAGAAAAGGACACTGTAAGTTGGATTTATGCCAAAAAAAAATCCTTTATTATGATGTTAGGGATGTTTGGAGGAGATGTTGGAAGGTTTTGGCCTAGCCAAACAGCTTTATAGGTGTGAATTAATGATAAAGGGATGTCTCGTTTATAAGAGAGGTGAGGGGAACCTTCGGAAAATCTTGAAATATTAATTTATTATAAAATTATTTTTGGTCTCTAACTACTATATTTTGATTTATATGGAGTATAATATGATTATGTGTGGAATAACTTTCAACCAATAGGTTTTATACATTTCTAGGTCATAAATTTATCCTTATCTTTTTTTGGGTTAAACTTTAGTTAAATAGTTTAACTCTAACCATGTCCCACTGTATTTTTATACTATAGGATTAATATATTTTCTAGAAAATTCCAAGGAGACCTAAATAGGATCATTAATAAAAAATTATCATTATTTATGTCATTTGGTAGAATCTTATATTTTTAGGATTTTTATATCATTTAAAAAAAATTATTTGTTTTAAAAACTCATTTATGCTAAATTTGAATCTATATAGTAATTGAATTTTTAAAGTCATAAAAAATGGATTACATGGAAAAAAAATTTAATAAATACTAATATGAAATAGTCACCTATAAAATTAATGTAAGACATAAAAATTATCCAATAACAATTATTTTAAAATGTATAATATCATTTATTTTAAAATTTCATCAATAAGGTAATCACTACATCATTATTGTGTCATTAATAAATTTAATAATTTAATATCTAAAAATTATAAATAAAATACCATGATGTAGGAAATCATTTTACCTTTCGAATGAAAATTTATAATTGAATTTATCTTATGAATAACTATATATAAAAATTTGTTTACATATTAAAATATGAATTTAACACTTTTAACACATCATTAAGTAAAATATAATATATGTCTTAATCTAACCCAAGTGGATAAAAAGGATCATATTTTTGTGTTAAAAATTATTTTGGTCTAAAAACAATTATCCAATATGATTATTACATGTTTTGGGGTAATTTTATATTATTAGAATATTATTTTAAACTTTAATAACAATATTTACTTTTAACTGTGGTAAATAAAATTCCAAATTTACTATTCACGAAAAATTATTTTCATCGTATTGAACTACATAAAACATAATGATAACATTATTTTCTACCCAATTTTTTAAATTAAATTCATAGAAGCGGTAAAATTACTGTTTATGAAAATTTGTAAAAGATCCTAGAATGTGGGTAAAAGGTGTTAAAATTTTCAATAAAATTATATCTTACTAATATTATTATAAAATTACTCAAATGACTTTTATTGTAATAATATGTGTATTCTGTATCTATTTTTACATTAATATGAATTTTAATTATAAATATTAATTTTAATGAAAATGATGGTTTTTATGTACTATGCAATATTTTTCACTATTCCTCAAAAATTGAATGTTTTCATAAAAATACCAAAATTTACCCTATGATAGTTTTTATATTCAAAATAAAAAAATGAAATCTATTTTACCAAATTAATTTTTAATTAGTGTCTAAAATTTATTTTATTATTTTTCACAAAAACACATAAAAAGTAGATCTTTTAAGAAAATTGTTTTTCTAAATATATAACTATGTTATCAAAAATTATACATTTCATTATAAATATGTTTAATTAAGTGAGGATAATATTAATAACATTTTAATTTTTTTAATATTAATGTTACAATATTTAATTTATAAATAATTATATCATTTAAATAATTATAATACTAATGTGTTGTTTCACATAAACTCAATCTTGCATATACAGAATTCCAAGTCGGCATTGCATGAAATATAAGCTATTAAATTACATTAAAGATATAACATACTATTAAATCATGGGGTGTTACATGACTGGGAGGATATTTTCAGGAAATTGCATTATAATTTCAAATCCACCACCTGTAATACCTTTATTTCCATCATCTTCAAGTGAAAAGAAGATCCAGAGGAGCACATCATTAAATTTTCCCTAGGTGGAAAGGCATAATTTTTTCATTCGATATGTTTCTGACTTAAGAATAGTAGGTGATGATTTGTGAGGAGAATGTGGAGACTAAATGGGTCTCATTCCCTAGCACTCATAATTTCCTAGGTAGATTCGGGTATTCCTATAACAGTGATCAGTTAAAAGAGTAAGTCTTACATCAGGCCAAGATATCATGGCTTTTGCATCCCAAATCTAAAAAAAGAAGATAAACCATAATCGATACTGCTTTCGTTTCATAGGTAGAGGGCCCCAGTCAACTATAATTGTTTATAGTATGGCCACAACCATAGCTCTATTGAGGGGAACATCCTCATGATCTGCATCTCCCACCTCTGAATTGGAAGGTACTACTACACAATTCACCCCCACAGCCTTGCTGAGAAAATGAGGTGTCATGTCCTCGCCATCCACTAGCCCCTCATTGGGGCTAGGCTCCCAAGGTCCCTTCCATAGATAGAATAAACCAGACCTACTCATTTTATGAATCCAAGTTACCAAATTATTGCCGGGGTACCCGAGATCAGGGTATTTTGAGGAGTCCAAAATTGAGGATACCCCATGTGGTTGTTCCCACGGATCCCCACAACTACTTACTCTATCACTGATTCATTGGACATACTTTGAATCAGTTTTATGCGTTCAAGTAATATCTCTACGACAAGTTTGACTTAAATTTATTCATGTTGAGCCATATAATGAAACAAGCGCAATGTATCTATGTAGATCATAACAGTGATTATGATGGTTAATGGGAGCAAGACTCCAGTCACTTGTCTCCGATGTATTGAAACTGGTTAGCCAGCTGGGTAGTCGCTTTCCCCCAAAATATCATCCATGCCTATTTGAATTTTCCAGAGCCTTATGATGTATCTATTAGTTCTACTGATACCTCTTTTATATTTACATCATATCCTCATTTTTCATAAAAGATAATGTGCCTTTAGCACAATGGAAAGAAAATCCCCATGGTACTGAAGTCGTCTCACACATGCGATGACTTCATGCCTCTAGAGATGGGACATTCATCGAAGATCCTCCTAGTGATGGGGAATTTATCAATTGATGATCAAGAGTATTCCTTAGTGAATACCATCTAACTGGTGAAACCTTACATGGTTGCTGGTGATGAGGTATACTAGGATTGTTCACCTAATGTCCCCAATTTGTTCCATTTTAAGCCTATTCCTGGCTATGAGAACCATCAAAATGTTTAGGATAGTGTTTCTAGCTAGTTCATGCATCCCACTGATACTATAAAATCGGACCAACATAGATATCAACATGTAAAATCCTCTCGTCATGTCTCATCATATTTTTTTCACCGCTATTTGTGCTACTTAACTAGGATGATCAACTATAACCATGTCATGATCAACTATATATAGTTAATGATTTCACCCGGTCATCCAACAGTCTGACGGTAGTCAACTAGTGCAATTCAACGAGTTACTAGCAGGATATCACCATCAACATCCATAATCTTACAGCTTGACCAATAGAACCCATCATACCACCATCCACATAGAAGCTCATTACTGGAATGAATGTTTATCTAGAACTGAAGTATGATCTTAATAAGAACCATTAATTCTTTATTGAGAACATCTTGACCATTAAGGCTCTTCGACTGTCAGAATATATTTTGGAATCCCTCAAAGGGCCATTAAAATACCCCCCCCCAGTTTGAAACATATATTGTAGCCATGTATTATTTCCATTCTGTGGAATTTGATTGAGAAGAATACCAATCCATCATTTATTTATTAAGGGATGGTGGAGGATGTCCTACATATGGGAAAATTCATCTACTATGAATCACTAGATAGTTCACCGTTATAGTAGTTTTCCAGTGTGTTTTCGACACAGGTTCTATGATTAATCGTATCCAGAACCTGATGCTCCACAAGCTAGGACCATCTGAATCATATCTATGGCCCTTTAATGTGATAATTGAATGTTATGACCGGACCAAGAAGAAGTTGTGTGGAATGATACTCTAGAAGAACTATTTTGGTGGCCATATTTCCATTACCATGTTCAGGTTCTTCTCATTAGACACCACCTACAATGTGTTGATGCGTAGAAAATATATCCATATACACGAAATAGATCCCTCCTCATATATATGATACATCACGTACTCCCTCAATGGTTGATTGGGTGTATTCATGGGTGATTAATCTCCGTTTTTTTCTAGTGGATCCCTTTATTGACACGCTTACTACTAAAATAAAATGTAAAATTTGGTTTAGAACAATGATATTGAGAACACTACTCCTTCGTAAGACTCATGGGTAGACATGGTTGATTCTTTTATCTCAAAATTCACCTATTGGTGTCCAATACCTCAGACTGTATACATTTCTCCATTGTTTCTAAAAAATTGGGAAGATCACTCCTATATACAAGGAATGTCAGATGATCAAATCATTATCCTAAAAAAATTGGCTAGAGTGAATCCTAATCCCCTTACCCCTTTAAGGTATCACAGTGTTCTCCCCATGGAAACATTAATACGATATACTTGTTTGTTCCATATGGCCGAGTTAAAATGACTTTGGAATACGTGCCACCACTACATTGATATTATCAGGAATGGCCCCTTATTCGAGAGACAGATGGTATTGGGTTACATTATATATCATCATTGAATCAGTAGTGTAGGAGTTTCCAGAGGTATATTCCACTTCCACTCAATCGTGTAACAGTGTTCCTCTAGGGCCTACAAACAAAAAATAATTACTTCAAGCGAATGATCTACTCACCTCGAATAATGAGAAGGGTTTGGAAGGTCCTCCTCCCCTGTTTAGTGAAGGCATCTCCACCACCATAAATGAGTTGGTACTAGTGAACCTAAGTACCAAGGAAGACACATGTCCAACACAGATCAATATAGATTTAACTTTTGAAGGATATAAGTAATATGTTGAATTTATAAAGAAGAATCATTGTGTATTTTCTTAGAGCTATGATGAGATTACATGAGTAGATCCTCTAGACTCTGTCTTCTTCCTTGGTCTCCAAATAAGTCATCACGGGTTCAAGAACCCTCTTATAAAGATACACCCATATCATGGAACCATGGTTGATTCTGATTTTGATAATCTCATCAAATACAACTTCATAAAGGATGTCGAGTACCCTAAATGGTAATACAACATCATTCCATTCTTGTAGAAGAACAGATAGATCATATTCTACATCAACATCTGGGATCTCAAATGTCACTGTCTAAATGATGATTTCCCCATTCATGTGGACAATGCTTTTGAACAACTCTACTTCTAGATATCTGCATCCATCCATTTTTTTGATATTTTTGGTATAATAAAATTTGTATGTCCTCTAAGGATGATGATTCCACTACCTTTAGGGCACTACAAGGTACCTTCTTATATCATGTAATTCCATTGGAAATGAAGAATGCATGAGAATACTATCAGCGAGTTATGAAATTCATATTCAAACTGATCATCATGATATTGTTGGAATACCACATGGATGAGTTTGTGGTCAATTACCTCTAGTGGTAGGACCATCTCATAGATCTTGTAATGTTTTCATCCATATTTGTTCCATCCATCTAATGATAGATACCTTGACGTGTTCCTTTGGTGTTACCTCAATAATTTTTTGCATCTTCATTGTAAGATACATATGAATTGTGCTCGACCCAAAGAAGATAAAGTCCATCAGTCAGATGCCTCCTCTAAGATACCATCAAGTGACTCAAGGATTTCAAGGAAACATAGTATACATACACCAATTCATTAATAATTTGGCTGAAAAGTGTAACTCCTTTTCTTGAATTATGAAAAAAGTATAATCCAATAAATGGGATGAAGTGTGCCTGGAGAATTTTGAGTATATCAATAAGTATCATGTCAAAACTCTAGTTCGGATCCCACCCACATCTATTAAGTTGTTGGTCCTTTATTTGACTACCTTGGAATGATCCATTGGTGTGTTTCTCGTAATGTATTATAATGAGTGGAAAATGAATATTTTAAATTATCACAGCTTCATGCTCCTCAACAATTAGACAAGATACCCATATATCAAAAACATTTTCCTCGCACTGGTCTTCACAATGTAGAAATGAGGTCATTAATTGAAGGATAATGAGATATATCAGGAGTACCATGTAGATCCACAACGATATATTCTGAACCACCCTATGTTGACATGACATATATTTTAGTGGGCATTGATCGTTTAATAGTTTGACATCAGGTTCATCATGAATAAATATGTCGAGGGTTAGGTGATGGAATATTTTCTGACAGCCCATGCGGCTCCTGTAGTGTATTACTTGGATATTTCTATTCTAGATGAGTCCATATTCTTAGTGGATCTAGAAATGACATTTTTCAAGATGATCTTCGATGCAACCACCTAAATTTAGACTAGTAGAAGTCTCAATTTTCCCAGAAAAAATAGTGTAGTTCTGGGAATTTCATTATCAATCCTACTCAAAATGTCCTTCACAATTCGTTCTTGTTGTCGGAATAATTCACTATACATTAGGCCACATATCAGGTGTTAATCATGGGTCTTAAGCATCCCACAAAGATTAATGAGCCCCACCTACATGTGAATGGTGACTCTGAGCTTATAACCAGAAAGGTAAATGGTGATTATGTACTTAAGAAGTCCTAACATATTCCATAGTCAGAGTATACCCATTAGATAATGGACCAATATTCTCCACAACCAGAGGTCAATGATGTACCCATTTCACAAAATAACTAAGCTAATTCCCATGATATTCTAACAGCGTACCTAGAAGAGCCTAATAATGAAGACTTTCTTATTAATGATTATCATTGAAGGGTCATTTCCCTTTCCACCTTGATAAATGATGAGAACTAGAGGGTAATCCACCATTCCGTTTATGCCTCCAAATCAGGACCACATGGTATCCTTCTGATAGTAGAGGAGACCCCTAATTGGAAAACGCCTTTTTTATTACCTCCAATATGGAAAACTCCTGACAGAAAGAGCATAATGTGTGTGAATCTATCATCATGCATTTTTTTCACCATTCATGGTGGTCTTATAATTGAATATATCCTTTAAAAATGTGGTCTTGGTGGAATTATCACCCATTACATTCAGAGAGATGAGGTTCTCCAGTTTAGGGAGAAAGTACATGCATGTTTTAGTGAATCCCATTAGGCCAGGTGGAATCTCGATCAATAGATTCAATGGATGGGATATTTTTGTCCTACCATGGTCCATGAATATATCATGCTTGTGTGAGGTGTCACACATGTCATATCCATGCCAAATATGTGCATCGACCGCTATTTCCCATTGATACTACCATGAAGTCGTGGACTTTGATTGTATGGGGTCATGATGTTGTTGGACCATATCCACTAGTGATTGCTCTCAAATTCAGGTTTATTAGTACCGCAATGGATTTATTCTCCATGTGGCCAGAGGTTATTCCCCTCAAATATTTCAAGGCATATTCTATCATAGAAATCCTGATCTACAATGTAATCCATCAATTCTAATTCCTGCACACTATCCTCACAAATAACGACACAATCTTCTATGAATATGTGTTGATGAAATTGTAGTCTACGTACAATACATGGACTAACCACACTTCTCAATATCATGAACTATAGACTGGACAGATTGAGACATTCGGAAAACCAGTCTCCAATTTTTTTGTAGAATATGATTGGTCAGAATAATAAATGTTGGTCGGATATTCTCCCCAATCCTCTCTACGATTATTAGAAAAATACTTTTAATTCCATATAGGCGAACCCATATTCACAGTGTGTTAAACCAAGGAATTATATCCCATTGAGAATTCAGATTATGTCACTGCATACAACAATCTATGATTATCCTATTTCAATAAAATTAGTAGAATTTCGTCTAGTCTAGCGGGAAGGCCTTGATTAGAATAGGCTTTGGGCCTTGAACAATATGGAGAGTAACTAGAAAATTATATTCTGGGCTTTCAAAAATAATTCTTTTCTTCACTCTTTACTATAGGATGTCATTTTATTGGTTCACAGGACAACAATGATACGTAGTAGGAATCCACCAAAGCTAGTGACTAAATGGTAAGGACCCAACATCATTTATAGGGTTTACCAAAGTGGTGCATAATATTTGATCACCATGGATGGTGAGATAATCACAACACCCTCAAATTTTATGTTCCTCCAGCAGTACATTGCATAAATGAATTTTTTATCACCCTACATAATGATATATAGATTAATCTCTCAATATCTATATGAAATAAAACTTAAAATAAATTTTTTCCTTCATGACAATAAAATTCCACGTCCCACGTGATGATTAATTTCTAATTCATCTTTACCACATGAAACTACATGGTATTCAAGAACTACATATGGATCAATTTTTTCTCTTGTAGGATATGTTGGAACACCAAACCTTTTTTATTCAATTCCATCCCTAGGATCCATAAATATATTCACCTCTTCATCCACCTTGGACGTAGTTCACTCATAGGATTTCACATGGTGTGTTTGGGTCCTATTTGTTCCTTATTCATGTTGGGTTTATGATAGGAATATCATTCCCCCTAAGAGAATATATTCCTTTATTTATTCTTATTGCATGATGTTAAACTGTACAACATTATTTTAGTAATTAAGGCTTGATTCATACCCTCATAGGATATGTAGGATTGCCTAAACATTTTTTCAAATGGTTCATCCCTAGTTTCTTCAACCATTCCATCCCATTCATCATTCCTTTTTGGTCTTAGATATATTTCATTAAAAACAAGATCATTCCCATCACATAAAATGGTAAACTATTTTTCCCTACCTGCAAGACATTAACTGCATAGTGTTTATGGCCCATTCAACATTACCTTAAATTGAAAGTGACCCTTTGACCTATGTGACATTAAATTACCCTGTATCACATGAAATTAAACTATTTCTTCATCCTTACAAAAATATTTTTAACTTCCCAAAATCCAATAACTAAATGTGTCTTGTTTATTTTCCTTATAAGATGCATAGAGATGCCCAAACATCATGTCCCCAGGCCTAGAAACAGAACATCCAATTCACCCTTTTCCCCTTTGGGATAGGGATCCCCTTTGAGAATGTTTGGTGTGGTTGATACCTCTTTGATCCTCATTCTAATGAGGATATTAACTTCACCACTCATTTCCCCTTTATGATTCTCATGTCTCCAGACACCAAGTGATAAACATTGTCGAATCTTCTTCCTCACCGCTTAATGTCAAACAATATGGGAATTTCCCAAACTCATGACATTAAATTGGGAACTTGTGGTCTAAACTCTAGGATGTTAAACGAAGAGATTCAAGCATGAGAGACATGGAATTTTAAATTTTCTCAACACCCCATAAGAAAAAATATATATGGATGGATCTGATACTATCGATGGATGTTCGACATCGGATTGTATGAATGTACAATGCTATGAGATCTGGAATGTTAGATTCTATAGGTATATTCCCGCAACATCACATCCACACTTTATGTGTCCTATAATATGAGTATTCATCATCATTCATATCAGAAGGTATCCCTTAGTTGTATTTATACTAGAACTCAAGGTTCACCTTCCATCCTAAGATAATGTCCTAGAGGATTTCAAACAAAATTTGGAGTCAAGTCCCACACATTGAAAATGGTCAGAGGCCGACCCACTTTTTTCTATTCCCATCCAGTTCAACATGATATGGATGATGTGTTTCGAATACGATTAGTAGTTATCATATATTTTTATTCCATGCCAATTATGTCCCAGATATTGGATGATATGATTCACATTTTCCTACCCATTCAGGTTCTTGGGTATCTCTAACACATATGTTGTTGTCCCTCTATGCATTATCACGTGTCGATAAAAAATGTTGGCATCGATGAATTTTCCAACCGAGGGAATCCATTCCATCATTTTGAACTTTCATATGATGGATTATTTCTGAAATCAGTCCTTTTTGCCCACATCGAGCATTGATGACATGGTATTAGGAGTCCTGGTATAGTTATATCCACATACGGAAGTTGCACAACCTCATGGTCCTTGTTCTACGACTTTAAACTAATAACATTTACTATCTAGGAAATATGATGTAATAATATGATGCCTCATCCCCATAACATTAGTATTTTATGTTATTAACACATAACATTAAAATTCATAAACCAGTCAAATAATATGAACATAAAATGAAGCATCATCATCCCGGCTACATGAAGAAATATGAAACGACATTATGGTATTCATTCTCGGAAAAAAAACACCATTGGAACTAATAATACATCAATAATTTATTCAACAACTAGACACAGATTAAGTTTTGTAGGGACAAATTGAATTTCTATCCTGGGTCCCTTGCTAAAATAACAAATCCAAAGGTCAAATAGAAGATATCTAAAGTCGCTCTTCACAGTTCCTGGGTCTGACCTGCACAGAAAACATTCCCATCAAGAACTATGTATGTCTTGATTTCCATTATTTTGGGATAATTAATGACACCCAAATCATCGATATTGGTTCCAGCCTCAACATTATTACCCATTTTATATCCCCAATGTATGATATTAAACTAAAACATTGCTCTTAAAAGGTTTTGGATCCCCCTTGGAAATTATAGGTTGTTTTAGCTTCTGCATAATAAGAGTGGATATCCCCTACTAGTGTTTGGATTTAACCACGTCGTTCTTCAATAAAAATGTGTGACTTGATTCTTATCCTTATGAGATATGTAGGAAAATCATGGCATCTTTTCATCGAGTATAGCTAGAGGTTCCTTTAAACCCCATTTGTCCCTTTGTCCTCAATTTGTATTTTGTGTTTATGAAACATGTGAGACTTGTTTGGATGTGTTCACATAATGTTTTAATTCATGCACATTGTATATACCCTGAGACTGAGCATTTTCCATATTCTAATTTTCATGAAATTAAACTATTTACCATGGTCTATGCAATAAATCATTAAACTATTTTCACACCAGGTTCTAACTCCAAATATATGATTATATACATTGTACACACATCGATTCCTTTTGATTTATAGTTTTCTATGATACACCAAATCCAGAAGGACCCCCCTAATGGTGATGGACAATACATCATTAGGTCACCTACAGTCCAAAGTCAATTCCGTAATTGATCGTTTGCAGCATGCAGTGAGTCCTCTATTTTGAACATAGTAAAAGGTTGATCCAATGTTTTTCTACCCCTTTCTTTATTGGTCATTTATGACCCATGTGTTTCGAACGTGGTCAATAGTCAACTAATAATTTTAAGTCACCCTTCATTATAGACCTTGAGGGTCTCATATTTCCCTCCTTAATCCATTCTTGTATCATGGTGTGAGTCTACCCAATGTGTCACATTCAATGTCTGATCCCTCATGTTGGTAAAAACCCTTGTGCAGTTCATTGATTCCTATGATGAACATTGATCATGTGGTATTATGGGTTTTTGTAGTGTTCATATTGATGATTTTGTGCCACATGGGGATACTCAGTCTAATCTCTAAAACCAAAATCTATGAATTTTTTTCCCCTATCCCATGATGTTAAACTACTATAGATTCCAAAAGTAGGGAAAAATAAGAACAAGGGGGAAGTCTCCTGTGCTACCTTGCAGAACCCTTTCGCGGATCCCCATGGCACCGCACCCGCCGCGGAGCAAGGATGCGGGAGGATCCGTGAAGGAGACTGACATTCATGAGCTCAGAACGTAAAAAGGAGGTGGGACACTCTAGGTACGAGTATGACGTTCACGATCCCTACACATAGCAAATAGGCAGGAGGCTCCATGACCGACATTGACATTTGCGACCAGCCGCGGAGAAAAATCTCTCTTCACATTGAGTGATCTCTGCTTCACGACACCTCTTTCCTATAAATACAAGGCTCCCCTTAATCCCAAAGGATGGATCATTCGATCTTTCACAATCTCAACTCTCAAATAATGATGCACTTCTTTCTCTGCGAACCATGAACTCCTCAAGGAACTTTTGCACTGTGAAGGGCATCCACCTTTTATTTAATTGAACCCCTCTTCCCCGAGGGATTCCTTTCGTGAAGCCCACAGGCCATCACTAAGGAAGGAGTTCCTCATGGGGTCTCGGGTCTTCGCGAAGCATTTATGATTTGTGAAAGACCCTCCACACACACATGACCCACATGCTAAGGTAGGGTCACTCTGCTTCGTGAAGAACATTGCTTCGTGATTCCTTGCTTCGCGAGGAACCCCTTGTTCATTAGTCAATTATTTTTGTATGACATTCCACTTTTTGAACCTCCTATCATATACAACTATTCCCTATTACTATCCTATTAAATTTAACTTCACGATGCACATCCCTCCCTGAAGACCCTACACTTCATGGAGCACCAAATCTTCACAAGGCTTCAAATGATCCCCTTTTCTCAACTGCAACTCATTTTCCGGTTTGGTCCTTCAGATATGCATAGAACAAAATAAAAGTCCCTTGGATGATACTTACTTTTTCATTTCTTTGACTCACGCTTCTTCAACTAGGTACACTAACGGCTATTACATCTTCATAGATCCACACTAATGTGGACCCCCCAATGGTTCTCTCCATAACTCCCAATCCCCAAGTAAATACTGATTCCCTCCTTACCTCGAGGGCGGGTAGGTATTAGTTATGAAATTCCTAGGTGTGAGGAGAGAACCCACATCATATAAGATGTAGGAAATTAAAATACCAAGAACCTTCATCCCTAGCACATGAAGTTAAAGTGCAGCCTCTCCCCATGCCTTGCACCCAGGGTACCCTGTCTCGGACATTCTCTATGCCCACTGGTCTCTACTAGAGTGAAATCATTCCTCAAATTGAATGACATCCTCTATATCAGAGTGACGTATATCTGTGGTGAATGGGAAACCACCCTAGTGTAAGCCCCTAGATTTTCTTACTGGAGGTGGCACTCCTGCTCCACCTCTTATCCAGGGTTCCAAATCCCTCTCCCACTGGGATTTGTCGCAACCCGGGCCTCCAACTAAGAGTAAGTCCCAATATCCATCTCCCTAGGCTGAGAACCATGTGAAACCATTATTTCCTCTTTAGTCCACTAGCCTCGTGTGAGTCCCACTCCAATTCCCACGGATGCACTATTCGTGACCTGATGTAAGGTCTTTGATTTCTCTTGTTTCACACAACATGAATGACTTGCGTGGGATTAGAGCAAGCACGAACCATGACATCCTCTCAAATAATCCTAGAGGGTATGCCCCACACCCAACATGAAATACGAGGTCTTTGATCCCATCCAAGACGAGGTACGTAGGATGCCTCCTTCAGAATCATGCTCACCCCACATTGACCCGACCATCTTCACATCGGTTCACCAAAAACCCCATGAACTATAAGGCCTTTGAACCTTGTCTCCTAGATAAGGTATGTAGGAAGCCTCGCTGAGGTTCAAGCCCAAAACCATGTTGCTCCGACCTCCTTCACATCAGTTCGATCACAACATTCTGAACTACATGGTCTTTGATTCTATCCAATGTGAGGTATGTAGTAAGCCTCCATGATGTTCAATCTCACTATCTATCTGGGCCCTGGTCCTTTTTCACATTGATTCGCAGACCCCCATCCCACAGGAAATACGTGGGTTTGATCCTTTTATCCTAGATAATGTATGTAGGAATCCTCACTGAGGTTTAACCCCATCAAGTAGTAAGCTGTTGTGATCCCGTCCAACGATTAGTTGTTGCGATCCCATCTGATGGTAAGTCATTGTGACTCCATCCAGCGGTAAGCCGTTGCGATCCACCATCTGGCAGTAAGCCATTTAAATCCCCAATAGGCAAAAAGTTGTCATCAGATAAACTATGAGGACATTGATTCCCTTCCACTAGGATATGTAGGAGGTCTCCTCGAGTCTCACGCTCAACATAATCGTTATCCACAAGTCGAATCCATCTCATTCTCCACCCACCTCATTAAACTATCCATCTTCGATTCTGATTCTTACTCAGGCCGCAACATCCTGGTGAGATCACACCACCCCACTCCCAATTTCCCTTAACAATAACCGGGAACCTAACAACATGTTAGCCCCAACATTAGTGATTCCTCAAAGGATAGCACATGTCTGGTCCACTCATGTCGGTGTTCTGATCAGTCCAATCCATCTTTGTTGGATGTTAAGCCTACGACATACCCAGTGTTAACCATGGAAAGCTGAGGAAAACCTCAGAGACATGCCAATGGAAAATGATTCCCCTCATTTGATTTTAGATGCCTTGGGATTTTTCACCCTCGTGAATCCCTATACCAAGGGGAAGAAAACCAGACCCACTACTGTCCCAGCATCCAAACACGCCAGTGATGTCCAATGTGACTACTCCCCTGACTGAAGGTTGCTACCCTGACAATACCCTTTGGAATGTCCCGACAGAAGCAGCGTAATTAAGTATTTTACTTGAAGATATGGGACTATGATAACTTTCACGAACAACGTCTTAAATCAATAATTGAGACCCAGATTAGGTTATGAGTTTCGAGGAGGAATCCGTGGAAGGATGAACAGATTTACCATCATCATGTTTCGATCAAGGAGAAAATGTCACTAAACAAGGAACGAATGTCACCGCCTTTGGAAAGAGGGAATGCATGGAAACATGTAACATCATCATACCCCAACAAGACGGATGCACGTGCCCCAGGGAAAGAATCAGAAATAGAAATTGTGAAACTGACTTGATGGTCTTATCCTTAATATGAAGATTAGTAGCGTTGGAGACATCAATGTATTAGTGTGTCACCAGATCTAGCTATATGGAGCCTAATTCCACCAAGAAAATATTGGGCTAGCATGACATTCACAAGAAGCTGGGGCAATCCAAACGTTGGATGTCCCAGTCCGCAACGTTGTCATCGTGGATCCATCTTACCAGCCATGGAAGATGGCATGGCATTAGGGAAAAAGTTGTTAATTCCCTTTTCTTTCATCGCTGATGAGTTGATCTCCCTGCTTTCAAGATTCATGTTTCTGCACCTGGAACATGATAATCACACACCTATCGATGCAAGGGTTGGGGAAGTGCCAACGTGACAGTCATGCGCAACTCCACCTCTTCCCTAATGGCCTCTACACCCTGGACCATGTGGCTCGCACGCCCAATCTCCCCTTATGAGGTTGTTCATCGAAGGGTGGCCAATGAACTCATATGCTGGTACTAGGATAAGGGTATTATCCCAACTCGGTATATGGACTGCCTGGATATATCGGCATCAGTTCCTCGTCACCAATGTCAATTCTCAGGGCCGCGTAGGGAGCCAGTGCTCCCCACTCCAACATATAACCGTTTCAGGAGCCTGTCCCTAGAAAGCTTCGCCAAAACCCTACCCTACACCAACGAGGTAGTGGATGTCCAAGCCATCCTAGTCATAGTCTCATTCCAGGGACTCCCAGCAAGGGCCCCCACTCGGTCATGTCAGTACTGCCACTCAGTCTAACTAGACGAGGAGAAGATAAGCCATGTTTCTGCACCACCGGATTCGATCCATCTAGCCCAATGCTCGCGTCATGCGCAAGCATAAGAGGGAGTCTTCCATGGAGAATAAATTTCAATGGATACTATGGCCTAATCCACCCCCAACGCATATCACCAACTCCCAGTTTATGCTGAGTAGGGACATTCAGAAGCCCAGCCTGATCATGTCCCTAACCCACCCCCCACAGGGAGACTAGGTCAACTCTCTTGGTCACTGACACATGCAGTGGTCACCGCAGAATAACCCACATCGATTCCACCCAGTACAGAGGTCCCCCCCGTATTTCTACCATGGATAATGTGGGCCTTCCCCACTTCCCGGCTCGGCATGGAGGTTCGCTTCGTGCCACCTACAATCCAAAAGAGGGTCCTCCCCATGGAGGTGATGCTCAGTATGGAAGACTCTACCATTACCACTACTCCGGATATGGATTCATTCCTCCCACCATAGACTATTGGAATGGGGATGTTGCACATTCGGTCACTCTTCAATGAGGGGACCCTCGCAGTGTCCTCGTAGCAGTTGGCGAAGGTCCTCCTCACCTCTGCAACACGATATGTGAAGGCCAGCCTCACCTCACCATCACCCAACATGGAGGTCCTACCTGTGTTCAGCTGGACCAGTACAAGGACCCTTCTAAAACTTAAGTCACCAGGGGGAATAAGCATGGAGGTCCTCCCATGCTCCTACCCATTCTAGCAGAAGTTTTACCCACTCCAGTGCTACACATTGAGGTCCTCCCCCATGTACGCTTTGATATATGTACCAGTGCTCCTTCCTCCCTGGCTTACTCAGGAGGAAACCCTCTCTGTCCTAGCACTAGTACGGCCAATGGACCTGCTCTTCTCAGGAATCTACCCTGTCCCGAAGTTCCATCAAGGGGCAGGACGGTGGGTCATCACTTCCATAAGATGAACTTTGGGAAAGATCAGACATAGATCAAACCAGTTCCCTTCTCAGACTCTAAAGCAGAGTATGAATTAGCATTGGAACCCTCCCCTCAATCCTCTGAGTCAATGTCTAGGGCAGGAACGAGGGGCATCACTCCAGTACTCCCAGAATGCGAGGTCAATCAGATTTCTGCCTCCCTCCATAGGTATTTCCAGGAGGAAGAAAATTTAGCAACCCTGCAGGTTACGGTCGTGAAGTCACCACCTTCATCACCTGAAGAACTTTCTACCTTGACTGAAGATCACATAGAGCTATTCTAGGGACCAATGGAGGGTGAGCAGCAGTGCAGACCCTCTCTAGTAACCCCTGCCCCTACGACAAGAACTGTGGACATCAGCCCATCCTACCGTGATTTCATGGCTAAGTCACTACATTCTTCGGAGGACAGCACAAGATGTGGCTGTTTTTCGGCGTGCTCGCCATACTCTCCACCAGCTAGCCTATCGTTGCAGCTGTCTAAGTTGATACTGCTACTGGTTCCTCAATTACCTATAGTTGACAGGTGTGATAATGAAGGGACAGACCCTGAATCCGAGCCAAGAAGCATAGGGAATATTCTTGCAGCAGACAACTTCCATGATATATTTTGGCCCGTGGTAGCACTGAATTTCTTCACACAAGAATCCCTCACCCTAGAAGAAGTCCAGTGTTTCCTTCAAACCCTCTGGACAACGCACTTTCACGTTCTTCATCGGAAAGTGGTTTATACCAGGAGAAAATCAAATTTTGATGAAATTGGAGAGCATTCTCGTCTAGTTGATTTGGCCGCACTCCATGGGGCCTAGCTCCCTGAGTCACCAGGCCACCATAAGGCCCTCCAACAACAATGCATTCAGTATTTCAAGGTACTCCACATTATTATCATGGGGTATTAACCCCCCCCCCCCAACGTGAAAATCTTTGGCTGGGGGAAGTATGCTGCCCTCCTCTTTAGTCCTATCCGGCAACAACCTGACTCACTTGATGATATTGATGACATGCCCCCAGGAAGGGTCACAGTTAACATGGCCGACATAATAAACGAGGAGAATGAGCTAGAGCATATTGATAGGGACATACCCCCCAAGGTTGTGACACCACTACTAGACCCATTGCTAAGAGTTTCTCACTAGGAAAGGAATCCACTTGTTCTTCCTGCGCCCACCAAGGTGTTAGTTCTCAGCTGGAATTTTGGATACGGTAAATAACATGTCAGAGATTCCAAACACTCCGACCATCCTCCTTAGTGTAGAAGATGGAGGAGGACCCCGAGAACACCACATTGCACCAACAACATGCCGAATAGTAAAATTTTCTCGATGACCACCTGGATGAATGTGCTATGGAACATCGTCCAGATTACGGGGATCCACGACTATTACAACAAGGGCATGAACAAATTCTCCTTAGAGAGATACCATTAGGTGACCCTGACCATCCTGCTCCCATAGACAGGGTTAAATCCTGAACTAATGGCATGACGGTGCGGTACGTTTTGAAAAACCCTCCGGAATGGTGTGACAATCCAAGGGACCTAGCTCAGTTTCCCCCAGCTGCCCAGAGGGTCATACCACCAGCCGCTTAGCGAGCCGCTAGGCCTGCATACAATGTGGAATAACCTACCATTCCACTCGTGGTTAGGGATTCACATCTTGACGGGGACCCCCACCCAGATGATCTAATGGTATCACTCATTGCCCGCCTTGCGACATAGGAAACATGATAGGTGGTAATCCCACCAGATGGAAATCCATATCTAGAATGGGTGGATGATATGTCGGCACCTATGGCTTTCAGGAATCGCACCGTTTCCCCTTTAATGGGATAGGGGACCCGCCAAAACATCTGGACCGATTCAACTCAAGGTGTGGGCCCATGTAAGGGACTCCAGCACAGCATGATACCGCCATGTTCTGATTTTTTGTGTAGACATTGTAGGGACCTATGTTTGTCTAGTACAGAAGGCTCCCAATTGGATCAGTAACCAGCTGAGATGACCTCCATAGGCAATTCCTCTACCAGTTCTACTCCATGACATGGAAAACGATTATCACAGACCTCTTCAAGTGAAAGAAGAGGCTTGATGTGTGTGTCTCCGACTTTGTCACCCAGTGGAAAAGACTGACATACTCCCTTGACTTGCCACTGACTCAAGATCAGTTATTGATGATGTGTGTGGGAAATCTTAATATGGAACTGGTTCCCTCTTTGATCACCCAGAACAACCCTGGGGGATTCTGAGACTTCTCTGATAAGGCCCAGCACCTGGAAGAAGCCCTACAATAGGCTAGCCAGCCATGTCTGTCACCTCCGGCAATACCCGCGAGGAGGGCTGTCAGAACTAAGCCCTCCTCAGTGTCCCAAATAGAGTCCCCCAGATAGCTGTAATTATTACGAGTGGAGCTGCGTCTGTAACCACGCTGAGGCCCGTCACTATAGACGCAACCTCTTTCCCACCAGTGGCGCCCTCAGAATCGGTAGGTGCCCCGCATAATGTGCAGCCACCGCCTATGCGAGACAATCATCCCCCGCCTCCCCGACAAGCTCCTATAGCCTCTTTTCATAATTAGGTTCCAAGGGATGCCTTTCCGAATAAAAGAAACTAGACTTAGTCATTCATCAATAATTAGGTTCCCGGATATTTCAGATGTTCCTTGGAAAAGGGGATTGTGCATTTTCTAGAGTGCAGAAGGCCAGAAGAGGAAAACCTCACTGATCACCCAAACTACTACCCCTATCACCAGATCCGGAGGTACACACTCAAGTAGTTATATGTGTTTAAATAATGGCTTTAAGACCAGGTCTATAAAAACATAGTCAAGATGGGCCTAGCCCCGATGGAGGTAGACAGTGTTTTTGTGTGGCTAGAACTCAACAGTGACAATCTGGGCGAGTGGAATCAGGTTTCCAGTCCCATATCCAAGATTAATGATGATTGGATGGATCACTAAACAGTCTCCCTTTCCCATGGTGTCATCTGGGAATGCCAGAATCGGCTAGAGCCTTCAGGTGTTTCGTCCACCGCTTCACCATTGTCGTCTTAGCTGACCTATTCCCAGAAGTGGAAACAACGGTGACACAAGGGAAAGAAAAGTATTCCACCAATTCCATCATAGTCCCGTACTCTCAGCAAAATCATGCCCCTGGAGATGGCGATTCCTCCCAGAATCTGCCAAGTAGTGGATGAATCATGGAGTGATAGTCAAGGGTCCTCTTTAGTTAACACCATGGAGTGGGTAAACCCCTACATGACTCAAGACGATTGGGAGTGCAATGTGGATCTCTCCAACATCCCTAGCCGAAGACAACATCGGTGGAAACGCAACCAAATGGGTCGTCGAGGCACATCGGTTGGCACTTTCAACAAGGCCGTGAATGCCACTGAGACCAGATAGCAGGCCCAGCGCAGAGATCAGCACGCACAACCTCATTATTCGCTGTCATCATGCCCACCTCCACCACAGTTTGTGCTACTAGATAAGGTAGTAGCACCTCAACCATGTCGCAACAAGACACACCATGCTATAAGCTAGTCTTAGGCGTCCGACCCTCATCTGGTAGCCACTATGAAGGCTTCGACTAGTGATCAATGGGATATTCCAAGCCCTAGCCAGCGGCATGTCCAGCCGGTAGGGGCCACCGTACCACCCGTCACAGAACAGCCTCATGCAACCATATGTTCATGCCTGATGAAGATGTACGATGTTATTAATAACCTTTACAACATCCCAGAAAGGCATTCCATCCTCGAGTCCCTTCACTTGTCGTCCGAGTGAGGCCCTCGCTGAATCTCTATAAATCCCCCTCCAGTTTGAGATGGTGGTAGCAGCCGCAGAAGCCTTTCATGTTGAAGTGGTTGAGAATGCTAAATGCCTAGCCATTATCTCATTCTATGTAGAAGATGAATTCTCTCCTATATAAGGGCACATTCACCCACTGTACATCACCGTCCAATTTAATGGCGTGGAGGTCCACCACTGTCTTGTTGTCTCTGGATCCATGATTAACCTATCCCAACATGAAAATAGCAGAAGCAAGGGTTATTGGAAGATGACTTGACTCCATCGAACCAAAACATCCAGGGATATGATAGGACAAAGCAGACCTATGTCGAAAATATCCATTTGATGACCAATTTCGGTGGCCTAGTTTCCATAACAAAGCTTATGGTTGTGTCCCAAGACACCGTGTACAATACCTTGATGGGAATCCCATGGATCCACCTACATGTGGTGGTTCCCTCATCGTATATCTTGTTCCTCAAGTACTCCATAAGTGGTCTAGTGGGCATACTCTAAGGTGAAATTTCCCCTTTTTTCTCTTGTAAAGCCTGCTACCTGGATTCCTACTATTGAGAGAGCAAGGACAAGAAGATTCAGGCCAGTGAGGTTGAACTCATTGTGGTTGCAACTAACCCCTAGGAAGGTCTAGATGATGCCCATGTCTTCGCAATCCATCAATTGGAGGCTACAACCGATGATATGGGGAATTGTTTTGTTCTCTCTTGTACAAGGGGGATTCATATTCTCAGGTCCAAGTGAAATTGGGAGATCACATTGTACTCCTATAAAAATCAAACTCAGGTGATCTCGGAGCCTCTTACCCCCATAAGGAATCCATATGTCCACCAAATAGAAATGAAAATACATCATACGTTCCAGTTTCACTAGGATGGAATTAATCATCTCAAGATGATGAGACACTATTGATTTGATATCATCAAGAATGGCCCATTGGGGAGAAGGCCTGACAGGATCAGATCGACAACCTTCACTGCAAGGTTTCAGCATCACATGGAAATCCCGATGTGTTGTCCACTACCACTCAGGCTGGTACAAGCATCTTGCAGGGGGGTGTCGACCCATAAGAAGCTCCTCCCCCTGGTGATACCTCCTCTGCTACCATAGAATATGATTTGGAAGACGCTCTCCATCCATTTATGAGGGAATCTCCACCATGGTCGATGAACTGGTTTAGGTGAACCTCAGTAGATATGTAGATCCGGGACCCACACTGATCAGTGCTGCCATGCCTTCCGAGGAGGAACATCGGTACAAAGAATTCCTGAAACAACATCATTATGTATTCTCCTGGATATATGATGATATACTAGGACTGTATACTTAGGTATCCATCCACCGACTCAGTCTCCCGGAAAATCATCACGGGTTCAAGAAGTCTCTCAGGAAGATGCACCTTTCTCATATCTCCATGGTAGAGGTGGAAGTTGATAAGCTCATTAGAGCCAATTTCGTTAAGGAGGTCCAGTAACCCAAATTTCATGCCAACATTGTACTAGTTAGGAAGAAGAACAGACAGATCAGAGTCAACATTGACTTCCATGATCTAAACCATCACTGTCTGAAAGATGATTTCCCTCTTCTAGTGATGGAGTTTCTGATCAACGCTACGGCTGTGTTCCATGACCTCTCTTTCATGGATGGTTACTCCGGATACAACTAGATCTGAATGGCCCCCAAGGATGAGGACTCCATGTCTTTTAGGGAACCACATGGTATTTTTTTGTTTCCGAGTCATTCCTTTCATCCTAAATAATGCAGGTGCCACCTATTATTGTGTTATGCATCGCATATTCAAGAGAATCCTCAGAACATTGGTGGAATTCTAGGTGGACGATCTGGTGCTCAAATCTTGTCAGTTCTAGGACCATCTCAAAGACCTTTATAAAGTGTTCAGATTCCTCCTTGCTCACCACATGAAGATGAAACCAACAAAATATGCCTTTAGGGTCACGTCCGAAAAATTTCATGGCTTCATTTTCAGATATGGGGGCATCGTGATTGACCTAGAGAAGTTCAAGGCCATCATCAAGATTCCTCCCCTGAGCAATATTCGGGAGCCTAAAGGTTTTTAAGGCCACTTAGCATACATATTCCAATTCATTGCAAATCTGGCCGGCAAGTTTAGGCCTATTTCTCGGCTTTTGAAGAAAGGTACCACTTGCGAATGGGACGATGAGTCTCAGACCGCGTTCAAGGAAATTATGCAGTATCTGCTCCAGCCTCCGGTCGTGATGCCACCCATATCTGGAAAACCACTGATTTTTTACGTTTTTGTCAAGTAATGATATATTTGCGCCCTTCATTCCTAGACGAAAAATGTGGGGATGGAGAACAACCTTTAATACCACCGCATCATGATCCTCAATACAGAGACAAGATATCCCCCATCGAAAATAGCTACCTTGTGATGGTGTTAGGAGTATATAAATTTGGACATTACATGCATCACCACAAGGTAAAGTTGATGTCTTGAATAGACCCACTGAAGTAAATTATGAATATCCCCATGTTGATAGGACGTCTCGCTCAGTAGGAAGTGATTCTCTACCAGTTCGATATCAGGTTTGTCCCTCAGAGAGCTATTAAGGGGAATGCATTGGAAGACTTCCTTGTTGTCCATCCTGCTCCTGTTGAGCAGTCCTTGGAAATCGATTTCCCTGATAAGGTGATCATCTCAGTTGACCAAGCCATGTCGTGCTGAAAAATTCACTCCGATGGTGCTTCCTGAAGCCCCACTGGCAGGATTCTCAATGATCCCAAGCTCAACAGGGTAGGCATGGGTATGGTCTTTATTACCCCATCAGCGACCATTCTTCTATACTCATTAATTTTGTTAGAAGGATGAACCGAAAATGAGGCAGAGTATTAGGGTCTTATCACTAGCTTCATGGAGGCCCACAAGATTGATGTGCCCCATTCTCATGTGAAAGGGGATTCTGAACTAGTCACCAAGCATATCAACTATGAATATGTCGTCAGAAAGCCGAAGCTCATACCATTATTGTAGCTCACTATCCAGCTAAAGGACAAGTTCCTATATCAGGTGGAATTTACTCATGTCCCTCGATCTCTGAACGGTCAAGTTGTTGCCTTGACCAGCATGGCTGCATCACTTGCAGAGCCCGAGAAGGATGTACTGATTATCAATGTGGCACATCGGAGAGTCATTGCTCCTGTCTCCCCAAGTGACATCAATGACCTATATGTGATCCATCTTACCACCAGAGCCTGCACGTCAGGACCCCCAGATGCAGTGGTTGATGTGAAACCTGAATAGAGATCCCCCATTGTAGAGTATCTAAAAAATGGTTACCTTACAGCTGATCGGGCTAAGAGTGAGCGAATTTGACACCGCATGGTACAGTTTACTCTTCAATACAGTCCATGTCTTGATCAGATCCTCTACAAGCACGGGTTTGATTGTATTATCCTCTGTTTCATCCAAGGAGTTGAGATTTCCCAGTTCATGCATAAGGTTCATGCCGGTTCCTTCGGCGCCCACCAGAATGGGATAAAGCTGTCTCACCACATCCAGAGTCTGGGGTACTTTTGGCCCTCCATGATGCATGATTGCATTGAGTTCTCCAAGAGATTCCATGTGTGCCAAATTCATGTTAACTTTATATATAGGACACTTGAGCTTCTCTACTCCATCATGTACTCTTGGCCATTTGCAGTGTGGGGACTCGATGTCATGGTTCCATATCCACCAAAGACAGCTCGCCAGTGCAGATTCATCTTGACAGCTACGGATTTCTTCACCTAGTGGGATGAGGCGGTTCCATTCAAGGAGGTCAATGAATGTTCCATCATTGACTTTATGAGTTCCAAAATCATCAATTGATTTAGAGTTCCTCACGCTGTCCTCACCGATAATGGAATGAACTTACGAGTAGCTGAGTTCATGAAATTTTACGCCTAGTACAACATCCATTATAACCATACCTCCCGCTACCGCGCGCATGCAAATGGACAGATCGAGGCGTTCAACCAAACCCTCCCTAATAATAGGAAAAAAGGGCTGGTCATAATAAGAAGAGATGACCGGAATAGCTTCCCAAGGCCCTATGGTATTATTAGACAATGACTCGTAATTCCACCCAGGTGACCTCATATTAACTAGTGTATGGAGATGAGGTCGTCCTGCCCATAAATATTTCGTTGACTTCATTACGCATAGTTTTCTATGACCAGAAGACGCTATATAAGGTATCTAAAATTCGTCTGGAAGAATTGGATGCCCTTAAAGAGAATAGGCTTCGTGCCCTGCACAATCTGGAAGGGAATCCAAATAAGATAGCTAGAGCCTTTAACAAGAAGGTTCACCTCCGCTAATTCCTGCAACATGATTTGGTATTGGCCCTCAGGACACCAATGATATCTGGCAGGAAACCACCAATGTTAGAGCCCAAATGGGATGTAACTTTTGATGTACACCAAGTTTAACACAACATTGCATACTCACTAGTGACCATGGATGGTGAGATTATAACTACTTCCTAAAATTCCAAATTTCTCAAGAAATACATTGCCTGAGCCTGCGGGTCATGCATGACCCTAAACTATCAGGTCCTGCGTCACCGTAAACTACTTCGTCCTGCACGAAAATAAATTGTTCATCATCAAGCAAGACGTTAAACAATATGTCTCTTCCACAATGATGTAAGGCTTCATTACCATCCTTATGGGATACGTAGGAATGCTCAAATGCTCAGTCCTAATTCCAGCCCCCACACACTTCTCGTCGACTATCCCCCTTGGGTATAGTTCACTTGGAGTGTCCTTGCATGCTACAGTGTAGGATTTTTTATCCCCACACATGTCAGGATTATGATGGTCACACCATGTGCCAACTCCCCTTTATTATATCCTCCCACTTCCTCACTGCATGACATTAAAATTAATGGCCATCAAGAACTACATATGGATTGATTCCCATCCTCATGGGATATGTAGGAATGCCCAGACATTTTTTCTGTTGGTCTAGCCCCATACTCCCGAATCTCTACTCGAGTCAAGACATATGGTGTGGTGTATGATTTTTCTTTAATTCAATTCAAGTTCATAAAATCCCTACCATGCATTCCACTCCTTGGGGACTTCCACATCATTCATTATCCTGTTTGATGTAAAAATGCATGGTCACAACAATGCTTCACCCACTCCTTTGATTGGGACCCCATCATCTTTACATCTAAAAGGACCCCTGACTAGCATGGATGCTCATCCTGAGGGATCTCCTACCATTACGTGCCAATGCCCTCGAGGATTTTGAGCAACATATTGACACATGTCCCGCATTGCGAATATAGTCAGTGGTCGTTGCACATTTGTTGCTCCAATTTCATGTCACACTATAAGGAAGATGTGTTTTAAACATGGTTAGTGGCATCCATTTCCATTTTCACCACCCCCATATATCCCAAAAATTGATTATGGTGGTTCATCCTACCTGATGTATCTTTGAGTTGCGAATCCCTTTGGGTGATACCAACTATCAGACCCTTATATGATAGTGAAAGCCGAAACCAGCTCCTTGTTTCCCACACCAAGAACTGCTCATGTTTTCATAGGAGCTGTGATGATGAAGTAACCACACAAGAGGTCATATGGATACTGTTGGCCGGGACGACCAACCTCAGGTCCTTTGACACCTTTAGGCCCCTCGCCCATATTCTCATTCAAGATTGTGTGGTGTGGTGTGGACTCATGTCCTCATTCACGTCGACATATTTCTCCATGCCACACATATCACCTTTGAGATATCCATTAATTTTTCATATGTTCCACGATCATAGGCCATGTATTGATCAGCATGACCCAACATTTTGGTTTCTGTCACCCACTATATCGAGAAGGGCCCCCGATTGGCATGGATGCTCAGCCCAAGGGAACTCCTATGGTTATGAGCTAACACCCTAGAGGATTTCAAGAGAGAATTTAATACAAGTCCCATGTTCTAATTATGGATAGCAGTATAATATATTTGTTTTCCCCAAAATATGGTCACACAAGGGTGGATACTGTTTTTTGAACCTGGTCCACAGTTGTCTTCAATCATCATTGCCACTTTGTGGTCTTCCATATGAATGATGATTCTCCCTTTTTGTCACCAGAATATGAAATCCAACAACACATATACGGACCGCGCTCTATGACCCTAATCTAAGATCACCTTCATCCTCACTACAAGATGTCCAACTACAAGCTGGCCGGGACATTCTATCTGAGGCCCAGCCTCAGTCCACATGGCCTTTTTGGGCCCCAAGCCTAAGATCTCTCTTAGGGTTGTACAGTGTGGCGCATGATTATGTCTTCATTCACGTTAGGTTTCTCTTCGTGCCATAGAAATCCTTGGATGAGATACCATACCCCAAAAATCATCCTCACTGCAAGATGTTAAACTGAAAACTGGATGGGCATTTCCGTCTGAGCCCCTGCCACAAGCCCCTAGGCCTTTTTGGTCCCCGACCCAACTACTCTCTTAGGGTTGTATGATATGGACTCACATTCTTATTCATGTCATGTTACTCGTCATTCCATACATGCCCCACGTTCGGGTATCTCTCCCTTATTTGCATCATCCCTTTTTGAGAACTATGCATGGCTTGATTCTCATCCGAATGGGATTCCTAGGACCACCCTAATGACTACAATTCTGTTCTAGCCTCATCTTTTAGTGATATCCTTGTTATCTAGGCACCTTGTCCTTCATTCTTTTATGAGTGGGATATATAGTGTGCTATGGGTTTGTGACCTCATTCATGTCGGGTTTATAATAGCCACACCATGTACCTCTTCTTCGTGAGGGTTCTCTATCCCCTTGTTCCATAATCATATTTTCAAATCGGCCACTCTCAAGTTTATCCCCTCGACCCTCTTCTATGATTCACTAATTTTCCTAAGAGTAATCTAGTTTAGTGTCTAGAGTGTCAGATTTTACCAGGACATGATTTCACCCATTTTTCAGGATTTTTGTTCCCATTTATATGGGGTTTTATAATCTTTCACTCTCGAAGGGTCCCACAAATTTCATGGATTCAAGGCCTAAGGGATCTCCTACAATAATAGGCCAAAGTCATCGAGGGTTTCATAAAACAGATCGATACAAGTCCTGCGTTGCGAATATGTTAAGTGGTTGACTATCATTTTTCTGTCCCCATTTCAAGATAACACGATATGGATGATTTGTTTTGAACATGGTCAACAGTTATCCTCCACTGTCATGCCAGCCCCTTCAGGCCTGGAAATTTGGTTACATGATTTACATTATTTTCCACCCCATTATGTCAAAATGGAATTTTGAAATTATTGGTACAATCCCTCAGTGGGAATTTTCCCGTTAGGTGGAAAAATCATGGTAAAGGAATCATTCCAGGCTCCGCACCAACTTCCCTTTGGTGTGTGTTCCAGGTATTGAAAAAAAACCTCTTCTACCCTTGATTCCCACATCGAGATTGACTCACGCGGGCTTAGGGGTTTTTTTTGGGTCTGCACTTAATTGGAAGTATTTCTCTCCTCTATGGTTCGAGCTCTAATACCATAAACTATGATCTCATTTAGAACTACCTACAGCTTGATTCCCATTCCCATGGGATACATAGAAATTCTTAGACATATTTTCTTTGGGTCTAGCTCGAATTCCACTAATTTATCTCTTTTGTTAGGCCTTTTGGGCTTTAACTCTTACGGGACTGCGTGGCATGGTATGGGATTACATCCTCATTAACTTCAGGTTTGCATTAGCCTCAACACATATGCCCATTTCTAGGAGTTAATCCCCCACTTCCTATCCCACATGACATTAAACAGTATATTGTTCCACACGATGTTAAAAAGGAACCTTCAAGAAGTAAATATATCTTGATTTCGATTACCGTTGGATATGTAGAAACACTCGGACATCTTGTCTTTGGGTCCAGCTCAATTGAGAGTTGGCCTCTCTTGTCCCATATCCTCTCGCCTTTTTTGTCCCCTCGACCAGAGATTTCACTCATGGAATCTCACGCGATGTGATGTTGACCTCGTCCTCATTCAAGTCGGGTATTATTTATCACACCGTGCACATTCCCTCTTGAACCTCGTCTCTTTTATATACATCTAGGGCATATGACGTTAAAATATGTCTCATGGTCCCATCGCATGACCCTAAACTGTGACATTATCGTCCTGGCCGCATGATGAAAAACAGTATTGCATCATGGTGTCCTCACTTGAGGGGACATCATGTTTAGTATCGGCCAAACGCCATACCATTTTTCAATGCCTACACACAACTTGATTTTTGTGGAGATTCTTTGACATTCAATCCTTGACCCATCGCTCCACAAGAAACAAAAAGACCAATCATCCTAAAGGAAAAAAGAAGATATATCAAATACCTTTTCATTTGTTTCAATGGCCAGACCCTCACAACCTTATTATAACAAGCACTTGTACCCTACGAAAACATCTATATAACTACATACATCATGATCCCCATCCTCATGGGGTACGTAGTAGCATCCGTGAAAATTTTCATGGGCTCAACCTAACTTTAATTTTTGGTCCCTTGACTTGAAACCTCCCCCAGGAAGAGCACGATGATCTGGACTAGGTCCTCATTCATGTTAGGTATTGTAATTACATCGCCACATGACTCTCATTTCATACCATCCGTGGTCCAATCCCTATGACCATAAAATAAGACCAATCCACATCCTTGTAGAAAGACATTGTACCACACGACATCTTCCAGAACTATGTTTCGCTTGATTCCCATCCTCATGGTATACATAGGAACGCCTAGGTATTTTTGTCTCTGAGTCCAGACTCATAAATCTACAAATCATGTCCCTCCTATTTCGGCCCCTTGGCCCGAACACATTTGGGAACATGTGGTGTGGTGAGTACCTCTTAGGTTCTCATTCATGTTAGGTTTTTTAAATAACCTCACCATGTGATTCCCATATCTTTTATCATCATGGTTTGAGTTCTATGACCCAAAACTAATATCTCTCTATGGGAACTGCACGTCATGTTTTTCTATTTCCGCACCCTATGCACAGTACATTAAATCAATCCCCCTTAATGGTCCACCCTAGGAACATATATTTAATGTGTACAAATCTGGGACACTTGTCTTTGTTAAGGGAATCTACTCCTCCTATCTGAGATGTCTTATAGTTGTTTTCATATGCGTTTCGACATAGAGCCCAAAGTATAGAATTTTCACAGGGACAATACCCGTATTCTGTGTCTTGGATATGGGAGACCATCATTTGGATCCACATACTCTTCCATGTCTAAAGGGACCCCTTTGTGGAATGGTCTCATGCCACACTTGCATACCTACCATCCTGGGCCAACGTCCTTGAAGATCTGAGACGACATTTGTGACAGGTCCAATGTTTCGAACATGGTCAACAATCGACCCTCATTTGGTTGTCCCCATTTCAGGCTAACATGATATAGATATTGTGTTTCAAATATGGTCAAAAGGAATCCCCTATTATCACACCACCAATATTATGGTCCAGATATGAAGAATCATGATTCACATATTCCCACTTCCTTATGTTCAAGTGGAATTCCAACATACTCGACTTTACTCTTCCACGCATCTAGGTGGGTTATATAGGCGGCCTAGCATCATTGGGGTGTCATTTACCTAGTATATCATTGTCCCTAACATATTCCTTCCTATGGTAGGAAACTCACATTATTTATTCATGTTTCCCACATTGAGAATGACTCACATGGGATTAGTAGTTATGGTAGGACGTGTTCTAGTGAAACCATACCACGCATAACTTTCCTCATCCCGCAAGATGTTAAAATGCGCTCTCAGAACTATGCATGTCTTGATTCCCATCCTCATGGGTGACATAGGAACACCGAAACACTTTTCTTTAGGCCCAGTATAATTTTCACATTTGGTCCCTTGAACCGAAGCGTTTTTTTATGGGGATAGGTAGTGTGATCAGGACTCCAAGTCCTCAATCACTTCGGGTTTATAGCTACCACACCACAAACTTTCATCCTGGGATCATCCCTTTCACTCCACGTCCTATCGTCTGACATTAAACTATGGTTCTACACAGTACAATTTCAGGATGCCCTATGTTAATCATGGGATGAATTAGTTTTCACTCAAAAGAGAATTCTCCCTACCATTGTGGGTCTCAAACCACATTGTCCCTCAAAAACTATGTTTGGCTTGATTCTCATCTTTATGTGATATACAACGATGGCCATGTATTTCTCTTTCTTCCAAGCCCATAGGCCATTTACCCTCATGGACCCTTAGTGCCGTTAATGGTCCACTCTCTATGACCTTAAACTAGGATCCTACAGTGCAGGTAACATGACTTTAAAATGTTATCCATGGTCTAGGCAGTATGGCCTTTAAAATATGTTCACCATATTTACCGTATGATATAAAACTACAAGTCTTTCTAGGTCCTTACCAGAGTGATCCTATTCCAAATTATGTTTGATCCCTGATCAAACCGATGTACCCACCTAATGAGTTTCTACCATGGTGGCATAATTTCAATAGTGTTGGACTCCAGTTGAACAACCCATCACTCCACACTCCATGATTTTCATACCATTTATTCAGATCCTTGTCCTCTCTCAAGTCTAGAGTAACCGCATAACTATACGGATTCATGGCCTTTGGCTCACCTACTATCTAGGGATAGCATTCTGGAAGACTAATGGATGACATTTTGAGTCATGCCCCATTTTTCGAACATGGTCAGCGGTCGACCCTCATTTGTTATTCCCATTTCAAGCTAACGTAATAAGGATACTGTGCTCGAAACACATTCAACATTAATTATTAATTTCCATGACATCACTACAGTGTTATGATGTTGGGGAATTGTGATTCACACCTTCCATTCCCCAATGTTCATATTTATTCCATCACCCCTAGCGTTTCCCCCTTCATGCACAAGAGAAAACTAGGAAAAAGGTAATTCTACTGTTCTAAGAGCATCACTCCCTAGTCAGGTCTCCCAATTTTCTTCCCAGAAACCCGGGTTGGTTGTTCATACCACAGATACCTGAAACATGTTCAACACTCTTATGTTCAGAAGGAATAACATAGTGATCATCCCTTGTTTCTCACATTAGGCACAACCCACATGAGCATATGGATTGATCACTGGGTGTTTCTTGAATATAACAAATGTGTGTAAAATGAACAGTAATACTGAGACTCATGCATGCTATAGAATCCAAATAATCGAAGCATGAAAGTACATTAGAGGGTCTGTGATCTCTAAGGCACATGACGGTATATCTCTCCCATAGATGGGTTAATCCTGTCAAAAAAAAGTTGTAGCTCTGCCATCCTATGGCTTGTGGCGTCCAAGATTGTTTTTTTCCCTGGCATAGGTCCCACTCCTCAGACTATCCCTTCACTGGGTTCCTCACAGATGCCTTCAAAATTTTATGGTAAAAAGGGGGGATGTATCTGACTGCAATGTCATCCCATCCACGTTGTTCAAGTTGTTATACATTTAGTATGTATCGAAGAGCAATGAGTCCTCTCGGGCATGGCCGTCATTTTCCTAGAACCACTGGCACTAACACAGTGTACTTTTGAACAAGTAATCTGGCTCATCTCAACACGATCGTGGAATGAAGACATCATCCCTTAGCCTGATGTCATACAGTGGCAGCCTCTTACACAGTGGATAGTTCCTCTGGCTCTCTGATAGCGGCTCCACCAATGAACTATGGTCAGAATGGATTTGTATTAACTTCCCTAGGCCCAAGCTATTTGCCATCTTCTCCCTTTGGTTAGCGTCCACGTGTACTCCCTGTAAGCCTCCTGATGAGTCATTCAGTTTTAAGTTTGGGTGTCTCCTGTGTTCGTTTCGCGAAGCCCTTTCACAGAGCAATGTCACAGAGATTGTTTGCAAAGAATGTTCGAGGAGACCTACCCCGACCATTCAAAATAATGTCGCTAAGCGCTATCAGGGAGTCGAAGACTCGTTGTACTCCGTAAACAGAAGCCCCGATTCGCGGAGATCAAGGGCAGAGTATGCAAATATTTGATAATCGAGAGTGCTACAACCCAAATCCATGTAGGAATGAAAGAAAAAAATAGAGGTCGTCTCCCCTATTTATAGGAGAAGATCTTCAGATCTTCGCAGCGCTTCCATGACACTCTGAGCTTCGCGACATGCTAATCCTACACATCCCCTATCGTATTCACAATCCCTCTTCGTGAAACAGCTTCGCAGACAACTAGGCGATTGACCCCTATACTTTAACCCTTGATTTCTCATCGGCTCCGAGTCTGAGGGGGGTAATTTGATGACGCCAAAATTTTGGAAGAAGAAGAACAAGATGGATGTCTTTGGAGCTGCCTCACGTAGCCTTTTCATAGAGCCCCATTGCCCCACGCCCTCCACGATGCAAGGAGGTAGGAGGCTCCGTGAATGAGTCTGACGGTCATGAGTCCGCCATGGAGCATGGAGGCGGGAGGCTCCATGAACGAGTCTAAAGTTTTCGATCCCACCATGAATAAAGGAGGCACTAAGCTCCACAAACGAGTCTGGTATTCGCGAGCCCGCCGCGGAGCAACGAAGTGGGAGGCTCTATGATCGACTTTGACAATCGCGACCCTCCATGGGGAAAACTCTCTCTTTGTGTCAGGAGATCTTTTCATAGCAGTGCCTCTTGCCTATAAATACAAGGCTCCCCTCGATCACATAGGACATATCATCCGACCTTTCACCTTCTGAGCTCTCAAATCATGGAGCAATTCGTGCTCTGCGATCCATGAACTCTTCAAGGTAGTTTTTCATTACGAAGTTCCTCCCTCATTGATTTAATTGAATCACTCTTTCAATGGGGATTCCTTTTGCAAAGCCCATGGACATTTGTGAAGAACGGAGATCCACACGAGGACTCGGGTCATCATGAAGCATTTATGATTCGTGAAACAACCTCCCCACAGACATGACCCACATGCTAAGGTAGGGTCACTGTGCTTCGCAAAGCACATTTCTTCACAACACCTTGCTTTGCGATTCACCCCTGATTCGTGAGGCATTGCTTTTTGAATGCCTTTCTACTTCACGAAGATCCTCCCATATGCATCTATTCTCTATGACTAGCCTAGGAAACTTCACTTCGTGAAGAAAATCCCTTCATAAAGCCCCTCCACTTCATGAAGCACCATAGCTTTTCAAGGATTACTATGAACCTCTTTTCTCTGCTGAAACTCCTTTTTCCGTGTGTCCCATCAGGTTTTCATAGAGAAAAATCATGTTCCCTTGGATGATATTTCCCTTGCATTGATTTTCCTCATGCTTCTTTTCATTGGCATGATAATGACTAATGGTTATTCGCATATCCATTCTAACGTGGACCCCCCAATGGTTTTCTCCATAACACCCCATCCCCACGACATTACTGATGTCTTCCTTCCCCCAAGGGAGGGTGGGTATCGGTTATGTACATCCTAGGGGTGTGGAGCGGACCCACATCGTCTGAGCTGCTGGACATTAAACTACCAAGCACCTTCGTTCTCAGCAAATGATGTTAAACTGTAACATCGCTTCATGCCTTGAATGTGTGGTAAACCATCTCAGAAATTCTCAACACCCAATAGTATCTAAGGGAGTGAAATCATTTCTCACATTGAATGATATCCTTTTTTTGGAGTGGGGTTTGTTCTTGGGGAATGGGAATCCTCCTTGGTGTAAGCCACTAGATTTCCTAGCAGGAGGTAGCACCCCTATTCCTCCTCTCTGCCTGGGTGCCAAATCCGTCTCCCGCTGAGCTTTTTCACCACCCAGCCCTCCATACTGGAGTAAGTACCAATCTCTATCTCCCCAGGCTACGAACCGTGCGTAATCTCCCATTTCCTCATTGAGCCACTAACAACGCGTGAGCCCCACTCCACATACCACTGACGCACCATTCATGACATGATCATCAGGTCTTGGATGCCTCTTGTTTCTCACACCGAGCATGACTCACGTGGGATTAGAGAAAGAACTGACCATGTCATCCTCTCAGAGCATCCCAGAGTATAACCCCCAAAACCAACATGAATTACGAGGTCTTTGATCCTTGCCAAGGAGAGGTAGGTAGGAATCAACTTTTGTTGTTCTAGCCCACCACCCATTGGTCCTGTCCATATTCACATCGGTTCACCAAACACCCCATGAATTACAAGGCATTTGATCATTGTATCTTTGATATGGTATGAAGGAATCCGCCCTGAGGTTCAAGCTCAACACTCGGTCGCTCTGACCCCCTTCACGTCAGTTCACCCACACCATTCTAAACTACGTGGTCATTGATTCTTGACAAGGCAAGGTATGTAGGAAGCCTCCATGAGTTCCAAACCCACCATCTATCTAGGCCCAAGTCCTCCTTCACATCAGTTCATAGACCCCCATCCCACAAGAACTTCATGGGATTGATCCTCGTCTCTTAGATAAGGTATGTAAGAATCCTCCCTGAGGTTCAACCCCATACAAATGTATACCGTTGCGATCTCATTCAACAGTAAGTTGTTGCGATCCAATCCGATGGTATTCCATTGTTACCCCATCCACCGGTAATCCATTGTGATCCACCATCCGGTGGTAAGATGTTGAAATCCCCAATCGGCGGTAAGTCATTTTTAGATAATCTAAGATGACTCTGATTCCATACCATGGCGATACGTAGGAGGTCTCTTCAAGACTGAATCTGAACATCATCGTCGTCCTTGAGTAAACTCCATATAATTTTCTACCCACCTCATTAAACTATCCATCATCTATCCCGATTATTACCCAGGCCACCACATCTCGGTGAGATCACGCCACCTCATTCCCCATTCCCCTTAACATTAACCGGGAAGCTAACCACACATTGGCCCCAACATTTGTGTTCTGTTAGAAGATCACACATGTTTGTTCCACTACCGTTGGTGTTCTGATCAGTCTGATCCATATTTGTTGGACATTAAACCTGTGCCATACCTTGTGTTAAACATATGAAGCTGAGGGAAACGTTAGAGACATGCCTATGACATATGATTCCCCACGTTCAGTGTCAGATTCCTCAGGCTTATACGCCCTCGAGAATCCCTATAATAAGGTGAAGAATGAATGACGCACTAGTTTCCAAACGTCCAAACATGCTAGTGATGTCCAACATGACTAAAAAACTGACTGAAGATTGCTTCCCTAACCGGACCCTTTGGAATGTCCCGACAGAAGTAATGTAATTAACTAGTTTCCATGAAGATATAGAAATAGGGATAGTTTTAAGAACAAGGTCTTAAATCTATAAGGGTGATGCGGACTAGGTGACGAGTTCTGATGAGGAATCCGTCGAATGAATATCGGACATCCCATTATCCGGTTGTGATCAAGGAGAAAACATCCCTGAACGAGGAACAGATGTCGCCCACCTTTGGAAAGTGGGGATGTGGGGGAACAAACAACGCCCCCACCCCAACAATATGGACGCACACGCACTGGCTAAAGCATCAGAAACAACTGCATGACATTCATTTATTATGTATGGAATGAGTTCTATCCATATGGGTTATGTAGAAACGCCCCAAATAATTTCCATCAGGTCCAACCCCTAGTTTGTTAACCCACTTCTATCCTTTTTCCTTGTACATTGTGATTTTCCCATTGACTTTCCATTTCCAGGAGCCCTCTTGAGGATTTTACCTTAAAAAGGGGATTTGATACCTTTTTTTGATAGGCCACATTAATGTCCTCAGATGTGTTATGGCATAGGATCTATAGTGTTGGACTCTACATAGATATTTCTTCATTTCAACTCCATGATTCATGTCAACATTGATTTGGGTCATCATTATCATTCATATATAAATGGATACCCTAATGGTATAGATGTTAATCCTCATAGCTTGCCTACCATCAATGGCCAATGAACAACACTATTTCAATCAAAAATTTGACTCATTTCCTGCACTTCTAACATAGTTAATTGTGGACTCTCATTTGTTTCTTCCCATCCCATGTTAGATTCTCAGGATGATATGTTTCGAATTCATTTTTTAGTTATCATACATCATCATGCCACTCCATTTATGTACCAAATATCTAATGACATGATTTATATAAATTTTCACATCCTTTTGTCGAGGAGGAACTTCAACACCATCAGTGCTATTATTATGATCCCCTTTTGATGTTGAGTTCCCAGACCAATATCATGAGGATATCCATTAATCCACACTCTCATTAACATATTATACTATTTTGTAGATTTAAAATATATTTTCATCCCCTTATTTCACATAAAAAGCATATGCCAAGTGGGTTTAGGGGTCATTGGAAGGATTCTTCCTGCATGGTGAAAATAAGAAGCGTTCCCAATTTTTATTTATCTCTGTTTCATGTAATTTTTTTAATGTGAAATCCACATGTTATAAGGGGAGTGATGCGGTAAATGGATGTTTTTATTACTAATAATAATAATGTTTAGTTGTTTTGACTACTGGTGACCTCTCCAGAACATGTTGGGATGAGTCAGTTGGTTTATGAGCTCCCTAGAATCTATAAGGATTAGTCACAGTGAAAATAAATTACATTAGTTTAAAGGGATGGGTTGGGGAACATGATGAGAGTTTGACTTAAGTGACAGACTAGAACCATGAACTAAAAATGATTATAGCTTCTTGGAGGACGTTCCATCTAGTATATTTCCTAAAATAGTACTATATTAACTATGGCCTGAAACATATATTTTTCATGGTACCAAAAACAAACTAAGAGTTGTCATATTAAATAAATCCCAACATTTATCAATATAAATTATAGATATATAAGAATATGTGATATATTTTTTAGGATGGTGTGATTCATATATAATTACAAAAACTATATATATATATCATTCATATCAACGTTATCAAAATAACAATAATTTTGGTTGATTAATTGTGGATACATTATTGGTTGTTCGGCTTTCACCCTATCATTGTGAATGTTATAGTTTCTGATGTAAAGTGTAAAATGATGATGTTTTTTTAGAAACAATTTACATATGAAAATGGACTGTAGATATGTGTCATTAGTCATAGATTCTATGGATAGACATGTTTTATTTTATTAGGATCAAACACATTGTAACTAATTTTCTATTGTTTTTTATGTTTACTAGCCACTTTTTCTAGAAATTTATTTTATTCAACATATAATAATAACAAATTTTTTTAAAAATCATGTAAATATTATAACTTGTGTATAAAAGATTATTTTGACACAGGGGCCATGAGTTTTATTTATATGTCTGTTGGATGTGAATAATTCAGAATTGACCAACTGGATTTCTCAGTAGAATTATCTATGACTATAAGAACCCTTAAATTTATTGCACATATGATTTAATTATAAACATTACATATAATACAACCCAAAAGATTAATATTTATTGTATATATGTTAATTTGGTATTTGGCATAACATCTTGAAAATGGGAGACAACTATATTATTAATACTTCAATAACATTCTTCTAATATTATAATGATTTAAAAACTACACAGGGTATCCCAGAGAAAAGATAAGAATGGGGTGAGATAAAAATATTAGGAGGTACTAAAAAGGGAATTACATGAAGGATATAATATAATTTAAACAATATTCATATTGGTTGGGAATAAAATGAACACGAACAATAAAGATTGATATAGCATGGTAATCATTTCATGGGAAATGTGAATCAACATAAACTACAAAAACATAAAAAATGGTCAAGGATAAACCATAAAACAAACCATTATAGATTATGTATCATAAATTAATTTGGCTCACTCTATGTACCAATGTGATATATCAATATTCTAAGAGGCCTTCGGGGGTCTCGAGGTCCCTATTGAGTATCTTTTACTCACTCATGCATGGGCTATGCCTGAAATACATTGTGTTGGTTACAGAAGACACACAACATTGATCGTGGTTGAGGCTTATGGAGCGGGATGGTACCCAGAGGTGGACTATCTGGCGTGACACACTCAGAGCGGACGGCTGGACCCGAGGAGCCGACGAGGCTATCTTTACCCACCCTTCAGGTGGGAATTCCGTAGGACAACTTGGTGGTTTCAGATTTACTTTTCAACTATTGTACCTTCTTTTCCCAGTTTTACTGTACTTACATTTGGGTTTGTATACTGGCCCATTTACTTATAGAACGTAATTTGGTACTCAGTTTACTTAGTTTTTACTTCATTTTGCATACTCTGTTGTGTTTTTGTTTACTTATATAAAGGAAATTCCTTACCTTTATCGGGATTTACACCTTTAGTGTTAGTCGCCAGCCCATGGCCTATGGAATGCGGGCTTGGGGTAGTCATGGCACGGGCCCTAAGGATGGGTCGTGACTACCAATGTACCTCAACAATTATGAAGTCTTGTTTTTCTTCTAGACCCTCTAGGTAGTGCATTTTCACCTCTATCATCATCGATCGGTTTATCCTAAGAGCCATATGAATTATGACGACATCATATAGTAGTGTTGCATGGTCGAACAAACTGCACAACCCATATCTCAGAACTACACATTTCCCCCATACCACAAACCACTCTGGAAAAAAATTCATTAATAGAATCATTATTCTCTACATAATTGTTGTCAAAGAATCCCCAAATGCATAGATCAATGGTTGGGGATAGTATGTAGATCTCCACTTCATTCCTAGGCTATGCCATCCCAGTATATCCGATGATTTTATGGATATGATTATAGGTGAATTCAAATTGACATGGATGACCTCAATCATTTTAGGGATAAGGACACCAAGATATAGCTCGTTGAAGAGAATTAGCCCTTGGGAACTAAGAAAAATCATCTGGATCACACTGGTGTTGCCACTCGCCAACAAATACACATTCGTGTCCTTATCAAACCTACCATGTCATTACATCTTGGTTTGGAAACAGATAGGTAAAAGGAGACATGGGGACTATTAAACCTTCTTACACATCTGTATCAATACAGAAGATGGAAGGTGATCTCGAGAATGACGCAATTCTTCAACAACTCAAATAATATAGGGAGATCATTGACGAGCTCCTCACTTAGTGCATTGAAGAATGATTATGAAATTATAATGATCCTTGGTATGATATCATAAAACCTGTAATGAGGTACTAGGGGAATCCATATATTTTTCACAATGAATAGACTCATTTTGATCTTGACAACCCTGTACATACCAACAGGGTAGAGGACATAGTTTATAAAAAATGAATATGGTATACATCACTTAGACTACCCATACTGCATTAGAATGTTCTATGAGACCTAACTCTATAAGTCATTCATCTAGTTTTTTCTCATGTCACTCTTTAGGTTATTACCCCAGCTGCTCTATAGGTCATTCCTCCAACAATTCCTCAAGTTGTTCCTCTAGCCAATCCATAAGCCACTATGTCTGCATATCTTGTTGATGAATCATGTAGTGAATTATTGATCAGAGATCCTCACCAATATCGGAATCCCCACTAAGTAAGTTTAATGGATTATATCTTTTATCTCCTTGAGTCTCTCAAAAGTCAAAATTCGGTGATCCCAACTGATGTAAAGCCGTATTTGGCATTGGTAGATGATATGCCAACAACCTTGGATTTTGGGAACACAACATTCTCTGTCATCAATAGGATTGGGGACCCACAATAGAAGTTGCCCCACATCATCACAAAATGAGGACCTATTCTAGGAACGCTAGAATAAAAGGAAGATTCCAAGATCTAGAGTTTTGTACAGACTCTATAAGGGCCCTTGTTCTTCCTGTATAGATAGAAACACATCCAGACTATAGGTGATTTGTAATGATCCTAACCTAGTTATCTAGATCCGATGCATTATTTTGATACATTGGCATGATTATAAGAAATATGGTCCTAAAGGACTGATCGGTTTAGTAGTCTTGGAAAATAGATTACATACAAGAACGTTGCATTACACTTTCAAACATAAACCAGAACATAAAAAATCCTTTGATATATACATTATTATCTTATCTTAACCCTATATATCAATAATAATAAACTTCATGGAATCCTTGAAAAATAAAACATAAGAAAAGGGTGATCTCATATGCTCAGTAAGGGTAAATAATTTATGATATTCTATATACAGTAATGAAATATATATAATAAAAAATTCATTTTAAAACATAAAGATGAAAATAATATGGTAAAAATAAATCAAACATTACCATATAAACATGAACATGGATATTATACTATTCTAATAATAAAAAATATCACAATGAGTGACGAAATAATTTCATACATAACAACAACTTCGGCAAGCCCTTGTGCTTTGAACATTAAAAAAAATTATATCGAGGACTTGTGCCAAGACACTAGTTTTCTTACTGAGACCTACCGATGCATCGAGGGGCTTTATCGGGATCTGCCTCTCACTTAGTAGGTTCAATGCATTCCTTATACAAAAATGGTGGAACACAACATAGTCATCCGTATTAAAATAAGCATACAAAATGCCGATAATTTAACCATAAACCATTAATGGTATAAAAATAGAACATCCAAAATCAAACTTATCATAACTCATGTAATAAAATATATTAGATTGTATTTTAATAATTCATCTTCAATCATAAATAATATCTAGTAAAACTGTTGACAATATTTGAAATGATCAGTAAAACCCCTTATAGAGAAATTTCCCTTTTTCATGAAAACATTTAAATGTTACAAATTTATAATGGAAATAATTTTAAAGGGATTTTAGAATCAAAGTGTCCCATAAAATATAGAATAATTTAAAAGGAATTAAAATTTTAAAATGATCAAGGCTATATAAACAAATCCTTCAAATCATTATGAAAACATGTACATTATTTAATATATTTTAAAATATAAATATTTAAAAAATTTATGATGATAATGTTTTTTAAATGTTCCTTCCATAAAACCTTAAAAGATTCCTTTTGAAAATTATTTTAAAAAGCTAGACATGGATGATAAATATGTCTCTGTAAATACATACACATAAACAATTAATAATGAGATTGGGGAATTAACCCAAACCTTAGAATAGATAATATTTGTATGTGTCTCAAACTCATGTATAATGTTTTTAAACATATTATAAACTTATATTAAAATATTAATAATACATAAGATATATTTATGATTCTTTTTAGAATTTATATTAACCATTTATGAACAAAAAATGTAAATACAAAATTTTTTGTAATATTGTTTTTTTATCTTACATGTTTTCACTTTTTATTCTTCATCATATCACATATACCATTACTTAAATACATCCAGAATTTATAATATAATTTATTTATCACATATATATTCATTATATAATTATATATGTTAGATATATATATAATATGGAAGACACCGTTCATGGATATAGTAGGTCGTACGTATGGATGAACGTTGTTTCCATTTTCATATTGTATGTAAGTAAGTGAATGAAATATATGTATATATATAGCATACCAGTAGAATTATTATTTCATATATATCATTATCATTAATAATAATTATTCTTATAATCATTCTTGGATGGTTAACATTGAAGATGAGTCTCATCACGTTGGGGAGACAGTAATTCATTGGTACACACGAGCGACGATATCCTTTCCTTATTGGAACAATGATAAGGAATTGGATTGAATATAAATTTTAAATAAATAATATCATGTTTCATGTATTATTTATGTCATTTTTTAGTCATTATACACATTATAAAATGTATAGGTGAAAATATATATTTCACCATGGCTTGGAGACAGTAATCTATACGTACGCACGGATGGTGGTATTGTTTTTCATTGGACGGGTAAAAGAGGAATATTATTGTCAAATATTTATAAACAATTCTAATAATATATTATATTATGGTATTTTTATTTTAGAATGGTAAAAACATAGATGGAGGATGTATAAGAAGAAATAAACAATGAAAGAGGGGATAAAATGATTACCTAATCTTCAGGTGTCTCCTATTGATTTGAAAAAAATGACACATTATGATGGATTTTGGACACAATTTTAGTCTCAAAGAAGAATTGAGGGAAGATGGTAATAAATATTCACAGGTTTTGGCTGAGCCAAAGGGATTTTGAGGTTTTATTTAAAGAGAATGATAGGTTCCCTTTTATAAGAGAGGTGAGGGGCACATTATTAAAAGCTCGAAATATTAATTTCTTATGAAATAATTTTTTAATTTATAATAGATCAAAATTTATTTATTTAGAGGATATGATGAGTATGAATCTAAATCCTCTCAAAAATAGGTTTCAGACATGTTTTGGTCATAATGGTATCCTTATCTATTTTGATTGGACCTTAGTTAAACTATTTAACTCTTACCATTTCTTCTGTATTTTTATAATATAGGATTAATTTAGTTACTATAAACTTTCAAGGGTACCTCAAGTGGATAATTAATGAAAATGGAAACATTATTTAATTCATTTGTATGAATCTTAATTTTTTAGGATTTTTATTTCTTTTTATGAAATAGTACTTGTTTTAATAACTCGTTTATGTCAATTTTGACACTATTTGACCTAAAAGTACTTTTTCAATTATTGTGTCATAAATATATTTACATTTTAACGTATAAAAATTATAAATTAAATAAAATAATGTTTTAAATATTTTTATATTTGTAATGAATATTTAAAGTCGAAAATATCATATGTATAACCCTATATTAAAATTTATTTAGTTATTAAAATTTGAATTTTACAATTTTAACTCTTCTTTAAAAATAATATAATAAATTTCCCATTCTTACCCATGTGGATAAAAAATGATAATATTTTATTAAAAATGATTATTTTAGTCAAACAGAATGTATTAAATAAAATTAGGTCATGTGTTGGGGTATTTTTATGTTATAATAAAATTATTTTTACCTTTAATTACAATGTATACTTTTTAACGTGAAAATTAAAATTCAAAAGTCACCATTCTCCAAAAAAATATTTTCATCCTATTGAACCATATTTTTCCTACTGATGACAACTGCATCTGCCAAATTTTTTAAATTATATTCATAGATGTGGAAAATTATGATATATGCAAATTTTCAAATGTTCTTAGAAGGTGGGTGAAAGACGTTAAAAAGTTCAATAAAATTTAATCTATACAATATTATTATAAAATGACTCAAATGATGTATTTTGGGTTAATATATTTATTGTGTATATATATTAAATTGATGAAAATTTTTAATTAGAAAAATTATATAATTGAAATGGTCAGTTTTTATGTACTATGCTGTATGTTTCACTATTCATCAAAAAAAGAATGTTTTCAGAAAAATCCAGAAAATTCACCCTAGGCTAATTTTGATATTCCAAATTAATAAAAATTTACTATATATTAACAAATTGAATTTTTTGGAGTATCTAAAATTGATTTTAATATTTTTCACAAAAGGGCATAATAATAGTTGTTTTAGGAAAATTGTTTTTCTTAACATATAACTATTTTAGCAAAACATATAAATTTCATTATAAATATGTTTTATTTATGTGAAACTATTATAATTTACATTTAAAATTTATTTTTTACTATTCATAATAAAATATATAATTTATAAATAAATATATAATTTATTTGAAAATAATAATAATGTGTTGTTTATCAAAAAATAAACCTTCTGTATAATGCATATCAAGTTGTTGTTGCGTGAAATATAAGAAATTTAATTACATTAATGATATAACCTACTATGAAATCATTGGGTGTTAAATTCTCACATCCTTAAATAAATTTCATCATCACAATATGAAATTGGTATTCAAAAATAAAAGGTTGAAAATAGAAAATACCTTGTGGAAAACCCACATCGTAAATACGGTTAATAAAAATATGTATTAATAAGAGGGAAAGGGAAATGAAATAGTCTCCTACAAATTTGGATTTCAAATAAAAGAGCATTGGTGCCAATTAGAGACAAATAATTGGTGGAAAAATCTAAATATTTATAGGTAGTGATTGAGGTCATTACTCACAAACAAGAAAATAATAAATTGATTATTGAGAACCTCGATGATATAAATCTATGATGACTTAATGTATAATCAGTTCTAAAAAAATAAGGAATTATGATAACACATTTTTTAGATACTTTTTTCTCGAAATAGGAGGGATTAATTTACATTCAAGATAAAAACGTAAGAAATCATTCTTGATTTCATTACCAGTCATAATAATAATCTTATCATTTGGTTGTGCTTCATTCTATTTTCACTTCATCCATAACTCTAGGAAATAAATGTTCAAAAATTATTATTTATGCCTGAAGTTCATTTGATAAATCATAAGGTTGAAATTTATTTCTTTAATTATATATATGTTTTCTAAATCCGAATAGTTAGGTCAAAGTATCTAATAAATTTCACATTAAAATCAAAAAAATCTCATGTGTTCAACATACTCTATTCCAACATTTTAACTTATCCAAAATAATTGTGTCCAAACTCACTGTCCAAAAATTTATATGGGAGGTATACATAAGAAGATCTCTTTTTCCACATAGTAATAAGTGAATACTGTCATCATGTATTCTATTAAAATATGGTAACAACCTAAATTACCATAAAAGCATATTGAATACATTCATGCTCCCTTATTCCTTATGAAATACTGAATATACTCCTTAAATCCCAAAATCTTTCAAACTCCAACAATGATGGAACAAACAAACAATTAATTAATTAATTCCTAGTTAGTCAACAATATCCAATATAATTTATCCAAATCAATCACATATTATTCCAAAATTACATCCTCGGTAACATGACCATATTATGGTTTGTCATTCCCCTAACAATTTATTTTTCAAAATGCTTAACATGCAATTGAGTCACTTTTCTTAGTACCATTCAATCTCAAATACTCAATAAAATAGTACAATAATACAATAATTATTTATTTCAATAATTCATATAACCATTACATCATTGATACAACAATCAAATGAAATAAATATTCAATCTAGAAACACAGGTACATTAATTATTCCACGTTAACTTTAGTAACATATTATTATTGATGTTTCACCCTTTGATTATTCTATGTTGTATTTCATTGACTCTTCGGACATTTATTTGCATAATTCCCCTTATCACTATAGTTGAAACACTTAATATTTGTCTTTTATTTGACTCCTTTTCATTTTTTTCCTGATTACCCTTTTCTCCACACATATAACAAACACCCTGTCCTTTCAAGCACTTTCAAGGGAGATTATTTCCATAGTTATCAAATGTCGGAAAAACCTTCTTTAGTTTGTCCCCTTTAACCATATTTCTTTCTTCCATCCTGTTTTTCTTGGGCTTCCCTTCAAACCCATAGGACTCCGATAATTCATTACTTATCCAATTAAAAAATGATTCTTTTTTCTCATTTGATGAGAAGAAATTTGATGCTATTTCACTTTGAAATGTTGTCTTAGGACCAAGAAATATATTATATTTCTTATTAACTAGAAGAGATTCATTGGTTGGGTATTCATTCCTTATACTAGACAGTATTTATATAAAATTACATACACTATATTAGGTTATGAATCATAATTCATGATTCTAAACTTGTGAAATACTAAACATATATTGAATAAATTAGGGATATTTAATCTCATAATCATAAAAATGGATTCTTTGTGTACATATTTAATTATAAATACATCATAATGATTTGACATGAAAACGTAAATTATTGTAAGAATATCCCTCATAGGTGTCAAACCTGGTGTGCAACAATGCCAATTTTCATGTACCAGGTTACCCTTAATCTATCCCATAACACACTGCCAGAGTTTTCACCTCAAGGTACATTTGTTCTAGAACCACACCCACATGTTGTATCCTGAAAGGGATGTACTTTTTAGAACATCCACGTAATATCTACTTTACCAAAATTCATAGGGGGTTCTTCTATACATATCCTCAAATTCAATCTTAGGTTTTTTATCCCTATTCTAGGTTTTCTAAATATATTTCCAAGGTTGTTACTAAGAATCCACTAATACCAACTCTAATGCATCAGCCCCAGTTACCCATATCTGATTCATTATTTTAATGCATTGTCATGATTATAAGGAATCAATTCCCGAAGGACCGATCAGTTTAGCAGTATTGGAAAATAGATTACAGACATGAAAGTTACATTATAATTTATAAAATAAAACAAAAAACAAATAATATTTTTAAATTACATTATTCCCTATATTAACCATCAATATAAATAATAATACACTTCTTGGAATCCTAGGAAAATAAAACATAAGAAATGGGTGAACTCAGATGCACAGTAAGGTTAAATAATTTAGTGGAAGCTATAAACTTTATGTCAAGATGTATAATAAAAACAAAATACTTTTAAAACATAAAAATGAACATAATATATTAAAAATAAATAAAATATTACCATATAAACATTCAAATGAATATTATACTAGTCAAATAATCACAATAATAACTAATCTCATAATAAGGGAATGCATAATGTTGGATAATATAACTACTACGTCAAGCCCTTGTGTCAAGAACATTCACAAATATTCTATCGAGACCTTGTGCCAAGACAATATTTTGACTCATTAGGACAACTGATGCATCGAGGGGATATAGATGGCCATGACCATAACCTTCTATGTTTAATGCATTCCCCATATAAAATGGGTGAAACATAAAAAATCATTCTTATTAAAATAATCATTTGAAATGACAATACATTTACCATAAACCATAAATGATATAAAAATAGTACATCCATATTCAAACATATCATAAATCATTTAATAAAATATAGATGATTTTATTATAATTAATCAACTTGTATCAAAAATATTATCTGTTAATGATGTTGACATAGTTTTAAATGATAAGTAAAACTCCATTGTGAGAAATATCAATTTTCCATTAAATCATTTAAATTATAAAAAATTTAAAAAGAAATAAATTTTAATGAATTTTTTGAATCAAAATTTCCCATAACACATTGATACTTTTTAAAGGAATTATCATTTTAAAAAATCATGTCCATATAAATAAATCATAAAAACAACTTTGAAAATAATTACATTAATTGAATTGATTAAGAAAAAGAAATCAGAAAAACATATAAATTGATGATCTAGTTAAATAGTACCTCACATAAATCATTAAAAGATTAATTTTTAATTATTTTTATGAAACATGGATATGGATGTTAAATATGTCTCAGTAAATATTTACAGATAATCAATCTCAAAAATAATGAGATTAAATAATTAACCATTACCATAGATCTGATGCTCTCCGTAAATGTCTGAAACTCTTGTATAATTTTTTAACTAGATTACTACCATATATTAGAATCATTATAATATTTATCATATCATATATTATTCTTTGATGTCTTTATATTACCCATTTATTAATAATTACATGTTAATATAACATTTTGGGTAATATAACATTTTTATTGTACATGATAGGACTTTTTATTCTTAATCATATTACTTAGATCATGAATAAATTTCTACAAGAATTTATAATATGATTTATATAAAATATATATTAATAATATAATTGTCTATAATAGAGAGATATAAAAAATGGAACACGACTTTCATTGAGATGGTGGGTCATACATATGCATGAACGTTGTTTCCATTTTCTTATCGTATAAAAGAATGTGAATGAAATATATATATATATATACACATATCATCCTTGTAGAATTATTTTTTCATATATTTTATAATTATTAATATAATTTTTTTCTTAAAACACTTATTGTATTGTGAACATAGATTTTGTGACTTATCGTGCCGTGGAGATGGTAAGCCATACATACACATGAGCAATGATATCATTTCCTTAATGGTTCTATGTTATGTATTTTCATGGATAACTAATTTTAAAGAACTAATATAATATTATATGTATTATTTAAGTCATTTTTATTCATCAATATTCCTATCAAAATAAACTATAGATGAAAACCTTTTTACACCACGATGCAACGACGATAGGACGTAAATACACACAAAAGGTGATATTTTGTCATAGGATGAGTAAAAGAAGAATTTTTTCCCCAGTAATCATAAAAACATCTCAGAATATATTAGATTCTTGAGTTATTATTTTCGTATACTAACAACTATGTTTTAGGAAGTATAAGAAGAAATTAATGATGAAATAAGAGAAAAAACGATTACCTCTTATTCAGATGTCTCTTATTGATTTCCAGAAAAGGACTCCGTAAGTTGGATTTATGCCAAAAAACATCCTTTATGATGATTTTAGGGATGTTTTGAAGAGATTTTGGCAGGTTTTGGCCTATCCAATTGGCTTTATAGGTGTGAATTAAAGATAAAGGGATGTCCCGTTTATAAGAGAGGTGAGGGGAACCTTAGGAAAATCTTGAAATATTAATTTATTACAACATTATATTTGGTTTCTAACTACTCTATTATGATTTATATGGAGTATAATATGATTATGGGTGGAATAACTTTCAACCAATAGGTTTTAGACATTTCTAGGTCATAAATTTATCCTTCTCTTTTTTTTGGGTTAAACTTTAGTTAAATAGTTTAACTCTAACCATGTCCCCTTATATTTCTATACTATAGGATTAATATATTTACTAGAAAATTCCAAGGAGACCTTGAAAGGATCATTAATAAAAATTTTATCATTATTTATGTCATTTAGTAGAATATTATATTTTTAGGATTTTTATATCATTTACAAAAATTTATTTGTTTTGAAAACTCATTTATGCTAAATTTGAATCTATTTAGTAATTGAATTTTTTAAGTCATAAAAAATGGATTACATGGAAAACAATACATTGAATAAATAAATATATGGGATAGTCACCTATAAAATTAGTGTAAGACATAAAAATTGTCCTATAAAAATTATTTTAAAATGTATAATATCATTTATTTTAAAATTTAAGTAATAAGGTAACCACTTCATCATTATTGTGTAATTAATAAATTTTATTATTTAATATCTAAAAATTATAAATAAAATACCATGATGTAGAAAATAATTTTAGATTTTGAATGAATATTTATAATTGAATTTATCTTATGTATAAATCTATATAAAAATTGGTTTAGTTATTAAAATATGAATTTAACACTTTTAACACATCATTATGTAAAATATAATATATGTATTATTCTAACCCAAGTGAATAAAAATTATCTTAATTTTGTGTTAAAAATTTTTTTGGTCTAAAAAAAATTATCCAATAGGATTATGACATGTTTTGGGGTAATTTTATATTATTATAATATTATTTTTAACTTTAATAACACTATTTACTTTTAACTAAGGTAATTAACATTCTAAATTTACTATTCACCAAATATTATTTTCATCGCATTGAACTACATAAAACTTAATGATAACACCATATTCTGCCCAATTTTAGAAATTCAATTCATAGAAGCGGTAAAATTACTGTTTATGAAAATTTGTAAATGATCTTAGAATGTGGGTAAATGGTGTTAAAATTTTCAATAAAATTTTTTCTTTCTAATATTATTATAAAATTACTCAAATGAAATATATTAGAATAATATGTCTATTATATATCTATTTTTACATTAATATGAATTTTAATTATAAATATTAATTTAAATGAAAATGACGGTTTTTATGTACTATGCAATATTTTTCACTATTCATCAAAAATTGAAGGTTTTCATAAAAATACAAAAATTTACCCTATGCTAGTTTTGATATTCAAAATTCAAAAATGAAATCTGTTTTACCAATTAATTTTTAATTAGTGTCTAAAATTAATTTTATTAATTTTCAAAAGAAGACATATAAAGTAGTTCTTTTAAGAAAATTGTTTTTCTAAATATATAACTACCTTATCAAAACTTATAAATTTCATTATAAATATGTTTTATTTAAGTGAAGATAATATTAATAACATTTTAATTTTTTTAATATCAATGTTACAATATTTAATTTATAAATAAATATATCATTTAAATAATTATAATACTAATGTGTTTTTTCGCATAAACTCAATCATGCATATACAAAAATCCAAGTCGGCATTGCATGCAATATAAGCTATTAAATTACATTAAAGATATAACATACCATTAAATCGTGGGGTGTTACATGACTGGGAGGATATTTGCAGGAAATTACATTATAATTTTAAATCCACCACCTACAATACCTTTATTTCCATCATCTTCATGTGAAAACAAGATCTAGAGGAGCACGTCATAAAAATTTTCCCTAGGTGGAAAGGAATAATGTTTTCATTTGATATGTTTCTGACTTAAGAATAGAAGCTGATGATTAGTGTGGAGAATGTGGAGACTAAATGGGTCTCATTCCCTAGCACTCATAATTTCCTAGGTAGATTCTGATATCCCTATAACAGTGATCAGTTAAAAGTGTAAGTCTTACATCAGGCCAAGATAGCATGTCTTTTGCATCCCACATCTAAAAAAAGAAGATAAACCATAAACGATACTGGTTTGGTTTCATAGGTAGAGGGCCCCATTCAACTATAGTTGTTTATAATATGGCCACAACCATAGCTCTACTGAGGGAAACATCCTCATGATCTGCATCTCCCACCTCAGAATTGGAAGGTGCTACTGCACAATTCACCCCAACAGCCTTGGCAAGAAAATGAGGTGTCACCTCCTCGCCATCCACTAGCCCCTCATTGGGGCTAGGCTCCCAAGTTCCCTTTCATAGATAGAATAAACCAGACCTACTCGTTTTATGAAGCTCAGTTACCAAATTATTGCTGGGATACCCGAGATCAGGGTATTTTGAGGAGTCCAAAATGGAGGATACCCCATGTGGTTGTTCTCACGGATCCCCACAACTACTTACCCTATCATTGATTCATTGGACATACTTTGAATCAGTTTTATGCGTTCAAGGAATATCTCTATGACAAGTTTGACATAAATTTATTCATGTTGATCCATATAACGAAACAAGTGCAATGTATCTATGTAGATCGTAACAGTAATTATGAGGGTTAATGGGATCAACTCTCGAGTCCCTTGTCTCTGATGTATGGAAATTGGTTAGCCAGCAGGGTAGTCGCTTTCGCCCAAAATATCATCCATGCCTATTTGAATTTTCCAGAGCCTTATGATGTCTCTATTAGTTCTACCGATACCTCTTTTATGTTTACATCATATCCTTATTATTCTTAGAAGATAATGTGCCTTTAGCACAATGGAAAGAAAATCCCCTTGGTAATGAAGTCGTCTCACACATTCGATGACTTCATGCCTCTAGAGTTGGGACATTCATCCAAGATCCTCCTAGTAATGGAGGATTTATCAAGTAATGATCAAGAGTATGCCTTAATGAATACCATCTAACTGGTGAAACCTTACATGGTTCCTCGTGATGAGGAGTACTAGGCTTGTCCACTTAATGTCCCCAATTTGTTCCATTTTAAGCCTATTACTGGCTATGAGAATGATCAAAATGTTTAGGACAGTGTTTCTTGCTAGGTCATGCATGCCACTGATACTAGAAAAGTGTCTCAACATAGATATCAACATGTAAAATCCTCTATTCATGTCTCATCATATTTTTTTCACCGCTATTTGTGCTACTTAATCAGGATGATCCACTATAACCATGTCATGATCAACTATACGTAGTTAATGATTTCTCTCGGTCATCCAACAGTCTGCCGATAGTCAACTAGTGTAATTCAATGAGTTTCTAGCAGTATATCCCCATCAACAACAATAATCTTGCAGCTTGACCAATAGCGCCCATCATACCACCATCCACATAGAATCTCCTTATTGGAATGAATGTCTATCTAGAACTGAAGTATGATCTTAATAAGAACCATTAATTCTTTATTGAGATCATCTTGACCTTTAATGCTCTTCAACTATTAGAATATATTTTGGAATCCCTCAAAGGGCCATTAAAATACCACCCCCCAGTTTGAAACCTATATTATAGCCATGTATTATTTCCATTCTATGGAATTTAAGTGAGAAGAATACCAATACATCATCTATTTATTAAGCGATGATGGAGGATGTCCTATATATGGGAAAATTCATCTACTATAAATCACTAGATAGTTCAACATTATGGAAGTTTTCCACTGTCTTTTCGACACAGGTTTTGGGATCAATTGTATCTTGACCCTGATGCTCCACAAGCTAGGACTGTCTGAATCATATATGTTGCCCTTAAATGTGATGATTGAAGTTTATGGCCGGACTGAGAAGATGTTGTGTCGAATTATCTACTAGAAGAACTAATTTGGTGGCCATATTACCATTACCAAGTTCAAGTTCATCTCACTAGACACAACCTGCAATGTGTTGATGTGTAGAAAATGTATCCATATACATGAAATAGATCCCTCCACATATCTATGATACCTCATGTAATCCCTCAATGGCCGATTGGGTTTATTCATGGGTGATTAATCTCCATTTTTTATATTGGATCCCTTTATTGACACGCTGACTACTAAAATAACATGTAAAATTTGGTTTAGAACATTGATATTGAGCACACTACTCCTTCATAAGACTCATGGGTAGACATGGTTGATTCTTTCATCTCAAAATTCACCTATTGGTGTCCAATACCCCAGACAATATACATTGCTCCATTGTTTCTAGGAAATTTGGAAGATCATTCCTATATACAAGTAATGTCAGAAGATCAAATCATTATCCTAAAAAAATAGGCTAGAGTGATTCCTGATCCCCTTACCCCTTTAAGGAATCACGATGTTCGCCCCATGGAATCATTAATACGCTATACTTATTTGTTCCATTTGGCTGAGTTGAAATGAATTTGCATGACGTTCCACCACTACATTGATATTATCAGGCATGGCCCCTTGTTCGAGAGCCATATGGTATTGGGTTACATTATATATCATCATTGAACCAGTAGTGGAGGAGTCTCCCAAGGTATATTCCACATCCACTCAATCGTGTAATAGTATTCCTATAGGTCCTACTAACAAAAATTAATTACTTTATGAGAATTATCTAATCACCTCGAATAATGAAAAGGGTTTAGAAGGTCCTCCTCCCCTATTTGGTGAAGGCATCTCCACCACAATCGATGAGTTTTTAGAGACCCTTAGCTTGACGTACATTGACATTACATTACATTTTCGAAATAATTAGTACATAACAAAAACACACACACAAGTATCATAATAGTTTAGTGCCTTTGGAAACTCGGAATATAATCTTCTAATCCTGGTGAAGGATCTTCAACATCTCCCATAAAGATCTTCCTTTTTTTATACCTAAAACCTTTTTTTATATCCTGGGGAAAATAAAACATAAAAGGGTGAGCTCAAATGCTCATTAAGGGTAAACAAAAGAAATATCAATCACATCATATACATAAGAACATAACTTTTGGAAATCATAACCTGCAAAAGAGAGCATAATTTCATAACATGGGATAAATCATGGTAGTGAAATGAAATCACAATAATCATAACTTAAAACATTAAATTTTGTGGCATGCACAAATATTAATAGAGAATCATTTCTTGTTAGTCAAGACTCATTGCCAAGACTATCTTAGTGGACAAAGTCCCTTTCTGAATCGAGTAACCCTCGTTTCAGTCCTGTTTCACTGAACCGGTATAACCTACCATTCTAGCCTTGTCTATCTAATGAGATATAAAATTTTTACCCAATGCATTGGAGGGAGATATAGGTCCACCCATCTCATAATTATACCATTCTTATGTGTTCCACAAAATCATAAATCATACATCATTTCATAACCCATGTAATACAAATGGTAATCTTAAACATCATGACATCATAAAACAATTCATATAAGATAAAGGAATTCATAAAAATAATTCCATCACAACATAATCAAATCAATGTAATAATAGGGATAAAAATAGAACCCTTTATTATCTTAGATGGAAAATAATTTTGATAAAACACTTGAACTCCATTCTTGAGGAAAATATCCTTTCTACTTCAAAAATACATTTCATGTCATGCAATTCTAAACTAAAATAAGTTGATTAAAAATACACTTGAAAACTTGTAAAGGAATATTCTTGGAAATAATGTTTTAAAAATCCATTAATGCCGTATAAGTTAAAAAAAACATTCTTCCCGTACTTTTGTCGGAAAAGTCAAAAAAGTACCTCGTATGAAAAACGTCAAAAGATTCCTTTCATATCTTTTACTAAAAACTCACCGAAGGGTAAAATAGGATTTAAAAAATTGTAGGTGGATGGAAATAATATTACATATTGAGGAAACAAGGATGTGGATGATAAAATACACCCCAGTAAATACTAAAGTATAAACAATCTCGGATAAAAATGAGATTGTGATATTTCCCTTACCTTATGTCCGATATGATTTGTACGTATCCGAACCTCCTGTATAATGATTAAAATAATGTCATTAACTTATTACAGAATCATATTCATTGTTATGATATCATATATGGTTCACTTATGACATTATATTACCCGTTCTTTTGTAAATTCCATGTTAAAGAAGCGTTTTGGGTAAAATCGTTTCATTTATTGTAGGTGTTTGGACTTGTTGTTCTTGACATTATTATTACTTATATCATGATTTACATACTTCCAGAATATAAAAAATGATTTATATATCATATATATTCAGTATATATATATAATATATAGATAAATGAAATGAAACACACCTTTCATGGAGACGGTAGTCCGTATGTACGCATGAACGCTGTTTTCCTTTCCTTATTATCTTGAATGGAAGTAATTAGATGACATACATATATACATAAATCCAGTAGCTTTATAATTTCATATATTTAATTATTATTTCTTATATATACTTTATAATAATTCTTAAATGGTTAACATGGAGAATGAATCTCATCGCATCGTGGAGACGGTATTCCGTACGTACGCAAATGCGGTGATTTCGTTTTCCGTTGGATGGATAGATGGTTAAATAGGATTTTTTTCATACTTATAATAACATATCAGTATATTATTGATACTTATGTTATTACTTCATAATTAAACAACCTAAGAAGAAGAAGTGGAAGAAGAATTAAAGGTGAAAGAATTGGTAACGGAAATTACCTCTTCTTTGAAGCGCCTCTTTGAGACCTCCTCTTAGGGCACTAAAATTGGACATTGAGGAAGACCAGAACCTATAGAATGTTTATAGGGAGGTGTAGAAGATAATTTTTAAGGTTTTGGCCTAGCTTTAAGGCTCAAAGTGGTGTGAGGAAGAGAGGGAGGAGGTGCCCTTTTATAAGGAAGGAGAGGGTCACCTTTGGAATAACTAAAAATATTATTTTATTATAAAGTCATGTTCGGTTTTAAATAGATCCAAATTGATTTATTTCGAGGCTAAGGTGGGGATGGGTTGAAATCCTCTCATCCAATAGGATTTAGACAAGTTTAGGTTATTATTTTACCCTTATCAATTAGATTTAACTCTAAGTTAAATAATTTAACTTTTACCGTGTCATTTTGTTTTCTTACACTATATGGTTAATAAACTTACTATATCAAGCCAAAAGAACCCCAAGTTGGTTATTATTAATATCAATAATCTTATCTAAGTCATTTGGCCTAACCTTATATTTTTAGGAATAAAATAACAATTAATAATATAATATTTGTTTTAAAAACTATTTTATTTCAATTTTGACACTATTTGGTATATGATTTTTATTAAATTCATAACAGAATGATAAGTTCGAACCAAGTTACTTAAATTAATAATAACATGTCATATTAACCTAGAAAATTAGTGTAAGTCATAAAAATCCTCAAATTACATTTATTTGGGCATTTATAAATCAATTATGTCAATATTTCATTAATAAGACAATTACTGCATCATCTATGTGTCATAATAAATGATAATTATTTAATCCCTAAAAATTCTAAATAAATTCCTATGATGTAGATAATTGTATTATATTTCTGGATACTATTCATGTTTTAAGTGTCATGAAGTTTATCACTAGATTAAAATTATTATACTTATAAGATTTAAGAAAGTGACATGTTGTCACATTCTTTGGTTTTAATAATAATTAAATTATATTCATTAAAAAAATTTAATTAAATAAATCTAATCCGACCCTTAGGTGATATGGGTCTAATTTTAGTCATCCAATAGGATTTTGACATTTGTTAGGGTAATTTTAAAATATTATATTTACCCTTAATTACCTGATTTACCTTTAACTATGGTAAATAAAATTTACCGTAGTTACTATTCATAACTCCCAAAAATAAAAAGTAGCCTATTAACATAATTTGGACCCACTGATTCCAAATATGGAATCCATTTTTTAAAATTAAATATACAGAAGTTTCAGAAATTATATTAAAATTTATCTCGTTGTCGAATAAAAACGGATTTTTGTTTAAAACATTGCAAAAGATTGAATTGATTTAACCTACGAATTCAAGGTAAAATCAATGCTAATGACATACATTATATTAAATGGTAAAAATATATTCTATTTATACTTTAAAACCATTCAATATTATAATTTAACCACACAAGATATTACGATGAAAAATGTTGTTTTTAATTAAAATATAGCGTGTTTTTACTACTCATTAAAATGTGAAAGTTACCAGAATAATATGAAAAATTTATCCAAAGTAAATTTTTATTTCTTGATTCCAAAGAAGAATTTTATTTTGTCAAATTGAACTTATAAACATGTCAAAAACTAGATTTAATGTGGGTGCGCCATCAAAAGGCGGCAAGACTGCATTTTTTGAAAAATACTTATTTTACCTGAAAAATTTATTTTGTTCTTATACCATGTTCTAGAAATGTGTAAGATGAATAATAATGTTTTAAAATTCAAAATTTAGTTAATACTATTCATAACGGCTAGTTCATGACAATATTATAATAATATAACATTGTTTATTAAAACCCGATATTGTGTACAACACACGCTATCGAGGAAGGTCGTGATTGCGTGCACTGCAAGCCAAGTCAGGGTTGCGTGTTGTGAAAGAATCCTTCGTTGTTTCGTATAACAGAATACAATAATATTTCATTTATACATTGAATATATATATATATACTCACTGTTGCGTATAATAACTATTATCAAAATTGTGTGTAACACGATCCAAGAATAGTGTTGCGTATACTGCAAGCTAATACGGTGTTGCATATAGCGCAAGGTAATCTTGGTGTAGAATACAACACAAGACATTAATGAAATTATAAAGAATATTTTTCATAAAATCTCGGGGTTTTACATTCTACCCCCATTAAAATGAATTTCTCCCTCGAAATTCGTCGGGGTTATATATGGTTTACTATTTGAAAGTTTCTTTAATCGAAACCCACATCGTAAAAAGGAATACTAAAACCAATCTTTAAAAACAAAAGTATGAAACGTAATGGTTACCCAAATAAACTAATCACTGGGTTTCCACATAGCTAAAAATATGGATATGGAGAGAAATCTAACCATCATGTTCTGATGGAGAGTGGTAGAGAACATGGCAATGGAAAAGCTAGCAATCACAAAGCCATAAATTTGTGACGATCTAAGGTATCATCTGATTCATCAGATATAAGAGCACTAAGACAAAATTTTTGGTTTTCAAGATCATTTCCCTAAAGTTGATGAAATTGGAATTAGAAGAAATACTTTCGTGATTTTGGTATAGTCACACCATTTGTCATTCTTTGGACAATTTCCACTTCATCTCTTAAAGAAATGAAGTTGAATTTGTCATTCGTGATGTGTTAGCAGATCATGTGATAGAATGATGGGTCATTCCATCTCTTTCAAACAAAAGGTTAGCAAAAGTTATAAGTCCATCTTATGGTTAATCGTATATGGTTCCAAAAATGAACTTATACTTCATATATCATACCGCTTAATAAAATAAAACTAGTTTCTACTAAACAGAGACTTCCTGTAGGCCAGTGGTAGGCGATAAAGGCCAGTTGCACTTCAGTTGTGGGTTCGATTCCCACAACCTTGTCTGACGCGATGGGTTGTCGCCTATCCTGCAGGTTGTCCTTTTTCTAAAGCTACATTACTATAACATCCCATCAACAATATCGAAAAAAGTTCTATCCTTAAACAATACCAACTTATGTCCAACATAATCCATTCCAATCTTTAAGCTTATCTAAAATACTTCGGTCCAAGCTCATAGTATAAAGAAAATAATCACGTGAATGCCATCATTTATTCCCCATATATCATAAGATATATCTTGTTGGTAAAATTACAAACATGTGAATACCTTAATTATGTATTCTCTTGAAGAATGAATACCCATTGAACCTTATTGAAAACATGAATGCTGTTAAAAGTTAACTCTTTCCACATACCAAAATCTTCAAAATTATATATACTCAAACCATGATATCACTTAGTCCTTATATCATTCATGAGCTCCTGAATACAATCAAACATCTCATTATCGTCTTATCCCTTCATTATGTGCATATCATCTACATTCCAAAAATATCCGAATAACCTTTAATGGATACTAGTACCATTAATCATACACTTTCAAAACTCAAGGAAGGACAAAAGTGTAACAATCCTTAGATGTCTCTTTATTCCATAGTACCATGAGATTACTTATACAACATTACACATGATAAACATGTCATCATTCCACTACATTCTTAAACCATTGACTGAGCTTCAACAATTATTTCATCTCACATATCATTTGTAGTCTCTTCATCATCATCCACATAAATACTACCCATACGACCATACCGATTCTCTTCATGAGACGTTCCCTTAGGGCATTGGTTTGCATAATGCCCGTACATTCCACATTTAAAACCTTTTACCATTGTTGATGTTGTAGCAATACCATTATCCTCATCCCTGGTGTTAACTGAACCTTTTCCTTTGCACTTACTGGCTTTGTGTCCTTCTTTTCCACACCCAAAGCATCTTCCAGTTCCTTTGAAACATTCTCTATGACTCTTCCCACATGATTTACATAGGGGAAATTGAACTTTATTTCCTCTATGATCATCATGAAACTCCATCTTTCTCTTATTTGCCGAGTCAGGAAACTTACCAAATTTTACTTTATTGATCATATTATGAGATTGTTGATTCGGCATAATAATGATGTTTAGACTTCCAAATCCCATTTCATTTGGTTGCTCATGAAGAATATCATTCCATTGTCCATCATATCCTCCATTATCGTGAATCATCTGGTTTCCAGCCATTTTTTAAAACTCAAAAAGAATAGTGTGAGAGGAAAAAATCATAATAAAGGGGGAGTAACTTCAATATCTAAAATCTTTGGTTAAATTATAATATCCTTAGCACAATTCTAGGACTATAACCTATACGTATACATATCCTTAGGGACATCCCTAGTCATACCTTAGAAATATCCCTAGGGATCTCACTAACGTTTTCGCATCCTAGTTTCCAAAGGTTGACTAATCCTTTCCTCTGATACCAACTGTAGAGACCCGAAGCTTGACGTACATTGACATTACATTACATTTTCGGAATACTTAGTACATAACAAAAACACACACACAAGGATCATAATAGTTTAGTGTCTTTGGAAACTCGGATTATAATCTTCTAATCCTGGTGAAAGATATTCAACATCTCCCATAAAGATCTTCCTTTTTCTATACCTAAAATCTTTTTTTATATCCTGCGGAAAAGAAAACATAAAAGGGTGAGCTCAAATTCTCAGTAAGGGTAAACAAAAGAAATATCAATCACATCATATACATAAGAACATAACTTTTGGAAATCTTAAACTACAAAAGAGAGAATAATTTCATAACATGGGATAAATCATGGTAGTGAAATGAAATCACAATAATCATAACTTAAAACATTAAACTTTGTGGCATGCACACATAATCATAGATAATCATTTCTTGTTAGTCAAGACTCATTTACAAGACTATCTTAGTGGAAAAAGTCCCTTTCTGAATCGAGTAACCCTCGTTTCAATCCTGTTTCACTGAACCGGTATAACCTACCATTCCATCCATGTCTATATCATGAGATATAAAATCTTTACCCAATGCATTGGAGGGAGATATAGGTCCCACCCATCTCATAATGATACCATTCTTATGTGTGCCAAAAAAATCATAAATCATACATCATTGCATAACCCATGTAATACAAATGGGAATCTTAAACATCATGACATCATAAAACAATTCATATAAGGTAAAGGAATTCATAAAAATAATTCCATCAAAACATAATCAAATCAATGTAATAATAGGGATAAAAACACAACCCTTTATTATCTTAGATGGAAAATAATTTTCATAAAACACTTGAACTCCATTCTTGAAGAAAATATCCTTTCTACTTCAAAAATACTTTTCATGTCATACAATTCTAAAATAAAATAAGTTGATTAAAAATAAACTCAAAAACTTGTAAAGGAAGATTCTTGGAAATAATGTAATAAAAATCCATTCATGCAATATAAGTTAAAAAAACATTCTTCCCGTACTTTTGTCGGAAAAGTCAAAAAAGTACCTCATATGAAAAATGTCAAAAGATTCCTTTCATATCTTTTACTAAAAACTCACCGAAGGGTAAAATAGGATTTAAACAATTTTAGGTGGATTGGAATAATATTACATATTGAGGAAACATGGATGTGGATGATAAAATACACCCCATTAAATACTAAAGTATAAACAATCTCGGATAAAAATGAGATTGTGATATTTCCCTTACCTTATGTCTGATATGATTTGTACGTATCCGAACCTCCTGTATAATGATTTAAATAAAGTCATTAACTTATTAAAGAATCATATTCATTGTTATGATATCATATATGGTTCACTTATGACTTTATATTACCCTTTTTTTTGTAAATTCCATGTTAAAGAAGCGTTTTGGGTAAAATCGTTTCATTTATCGTAGGTGTTTGGACTTGTTGTTCTTGACATTATTATTACTTATATCATGATTTACTTACTTACAGAATACAATACATGATTTATATATCATATATATTCAGTATATATATATATATAATAGATAGATAAATGAACTGAAACACACCGTTCATGGAGACGGTAGTCCGTACGTACGCATGAACGTTGTTTTCCTTTCCTTATTATCTTGAATGGAAGTAAGTAGACGACATACATATATACATAAATCCAGTAGCGTTATAATTTCATATATTTCATTATTATTTCTTATATATACTTTATAATCATTCTTAAATGGTTAACATGGAGAATGAATCTCATCGCGTCGTGGAGACGGTATTTCGTACGTACGCACGCGCGTTGATTTCGTTTTCCGTAGGATGGATAGATGGTGAAATAGGATTGTTTCATACTTATAATAACATATCAGTATATGAGTGATACTGATGTTATTACTTCATAATGAAACAACCTATGAAGAAGAAGTGGAAGAAGAAATAAAGGTGAAATAATTGGTAACGGAAATTACCTCTTCTTTAAAGTGCCTCTTTGAGACCTCCTCTTGGGGCACTAACATTGGTCTTTGAGGAAGACCAGAACCTCTCGGATGTTTATAGGGATGTGGAGAAGAGAATTTGGCAGGGTTTGGCCGAGCTTGAAGGCTCAAAGTGGTGTGAGGAAGAGAGGGAGGAGGTGCCCTTTTATAAGGGAGGAGAGGGGCACCTTTGGAATAACTAAAACTATTATTTTATTATAAAGTCATGTTCGGTTTTAAATAGATCCAAATTGATTTATTTCAAATCTAAGGTGTGGATGGGTCGAAATAATCTCATAAAATAGGATTTAGACAAGTTTAGGTTATTATTTTTCCCTTATCAATTAGATTTAACTCTAAGTTAAATAATTTAACTTTTACCGTGTCATTTTGTTTTCTTACACTATATGGTTAATAAACTTACTATATCAAGTCAAAAGAACCCCAATTTGTTTATTATTAATATAAATAATCTTATATAAGTCATTTGGCCGAACCTTATATTTTTAGGAATAAAATAACAATTAATAATATAATATTTGTTTTAAAAACTATTTTATGTCAATTTTAACACTATTTGGTATATGATTTTTATGAAATTTATAACAAAATGATAAGATAGAACCAAGTAACTTAAATCAACAATAACATGTCCTATTAACCTATAAAATTAGTGTAAGTCATAAAAAGTCTCAAATTACATTTATTTGGGCATTTATAACATCAATTATGTCAATATTTCATTAATAAGACAATTACTGCATCATCTATGTGTCATAATAATTGATAATTATTTAATCCCTAAAAATTATAAATAAATTCCTATGATATAGATACGTTTATTAGATTTCTGGAGACTATTCATGTTCAAAGTTTCATGAAGTTTATCACTAGATTAAAATTATTATACTTATAATATTTAAGAAAGTGACATGTTGTCACATTCTTTGGTTTTAATAATAATTAAATTATTTTCATTGAAAAAATTTAATTAAATGAATCTAATCTGACCATTAGGTGATATGGGTCGACTTTTAGTCATCCAATAGGTTTTTTACATTTGTTAGGGTAATTTTAATATATTATATTTACCCATAATTACCCGATTTACCTTTAACTATGGTAAATAAAATTTACCGTAGTTACTATTCATAATTCCCAAAAATAAAAATTAGCCTATTAACATAATTTGGACCCACTGATTCCAAATATGGAATCCATTTTTTAAAATTCAATACAGAGAAGTTGCAGAAATTAAATTCAAATTAATCCCGTTGTCGAATAAAAACGGGTTTTTGTTTAAAACATTGCAAAAGATTGAATTGATTTAACTTGCGAATTCAAGGTAAAATCAATGCTAATGACATACATTATATTAAACGGTAAAAATATATTCTATATTTACTTTAAAACCATTCAATATTATAATTTAACCACATAATATATTATGATGAAAAAAGTTGTTTTCAATTAAAATATAGCGTGTTTTTACTATTCATTAAAATGTGAAAGTTACCAGAATAATATGAAAAATTTATCCAAAGTAAATTTTTATTTCTTGATTCCAAATAAAAATTTTATTTTGTCAAATTGAAATTATAAACATGTAAAAAACTAGATTTAAAGTGGGTGCGCCATCAAAAGGCGGCAAGACTGCATTTTTTGAAAAATACATATTTTACCTGAAAAATTTATTTTATTTTTATACCATGTTCTAGAAATGTGTAAGATGAATAATAATGTTATAAAATTAAAAATTTAGTTAATACTATTCATAACGGCTAGTTCATGACAATATTATAATAATATAACATTGTTTATTACAACCCGGTATTGCGTACAACACACGCTATCGAGGAAGGTCGCGATTGCGTGTAATGCAAGACAAGTCAGGGTTGCGTGTTGTGAAAGAATCCTTCATTGTTTCATATAACAGAATCCAACCATATGTCATATATACATTGAATATATATATATATATATATATACTCAATGTTGCATAGAATAACTATTATCAAAATTGTGTGTAACACGATCCAAGAATAGTGTTGCGTATACTGCAAGCTAATACGGTGTTGCGTATAGCGCTAGGTAATCTTGGTGTAGAATACAACACAAGACATTAATGAAATTAAAAAGAATATTTTTCATAAAATCTAGGGGTGTTACAGAGTTGGTACTAGTGAACCTCAGTACCAAGGAAGACACACGTCCAACACAGATCAATATTGATTTAACTTTTGATGGATATAAATATTTTATGGAATTTATAAAGAATAATCATTGTGTATTTTCTTGGAGCTATGAGGAGATTCCATGAGGGGATCCTCTAGACTATGTCTTCTGCCTTGGTCTCCAAATAAGTCATCACAGGTTCAAGAACCCTCTTATAAAGATGCACCCATATCATGGACCCATGGATGATTCTAATTTTGATAATCTCATCAAATACAACTTCATAAAGGATGTTGAGTACCATAAATGGTAATCCAACATCATTCGCTTCTTGTAGAAGAACAGAAAGATCATATTCTACATCAACATCTTGGATCTCAAATGTCACTGTCTAAATGATGATTTCCCCATTCATGGGACAATGCTTTTGAACAACTCTACTTCTAGGTATCTGCATCCATCCATTTTTCATTGATATTTTGGGTATGATGAAATTTGTATGGCCCCTAAGGATGAAGACTCCACTACATTTAGGGTACTACAAGGTACCTTCTTATATCATGTAATTCCATTTGAAATGAAGAATGCATGAGAATCCTATCAATGAGTTATGCACTTCATATTCAAATCGATCATCCGGATATTGTTGGAATACTACATGGATGAGTTTGTGGTCAATTACCTATAGTGGTAGGACCATCTCATAGATCTTTTAATGTTTTCATCCTTATTTGTTCCGTCCATCTAATGATGGACCACTTGACGTGTTCCTTTGGGGTTACCTCTAGAATTTTTCACATCTTCATTGTGAGATACATATGAATTGAGGTCGACCCATAGAAGATAAAGTCCATCAGTCAGATGCCTCCTCTAAGATACCATCAAGTGACTCTAGTATTTCAAGGAAACAGAGCATACATACACCTATTCATTAAGAATTTGGCCGAAAAGTGTAACACCTTTTCCTGAATTATGAAATAAGTATAATCCAATCAATGGGATGAAGTGTGCCTGGCCAATTTTGAGTATATCAATAAGTAGCATATCAAAACTCCAGTTATGATCCCACCCATATCTATTAAGTTGTTGGACCTTTATTTGAATACCTTGGAATGATCCATTGGTGTGTTTCTCGCAATGTATTATAATGAGTGGAAAATGAATATTTTAAATTATCACAACCTCATGCTCCTCGATAATGAGACTAGATACCCATCAATCAAAAACATTTTCCTCGCACTAGTCTTCACAATATAGAAATTAGGTCATTAATTGATGGATAATGAGATATATCTGGTGTACCATGTAGTTCCACAATGGTATAATATGAACTGCCCTATATTGACATGTCATATATTTTAGTGAGCATTTATCGTTTAATAGTTCGACATCAGGTTCATCATGAAGAAATATGTCAAGGGTCAGGTGATGGAATATTTTCTGACAGCCCATCCGGCTCCTGTAGTGTATTCCTTGGACAATGTTATTCTAGATGAGTCCATCTTCTTAGTGGATCTAGAAATGACATTTTTCAAGATGATCTTCGATGCAACCACCTAAATTCAGACTATTAGAAGTCTCAATTATCCCAGAAAAAATAGTGTAGTTATTGGAATTTCATTATCAAGCCTACTCATACTGTCTTTCACTATTCATTCTTGTTTTCAGAATAATGAAAAATAAATTAGGACACATATCAGGTGCTAATCATGGGTCGTAAGCATCCCACAAAGATTAATGAGCCCCAACTACATGTGAATGGTGACTCTGAGCTAGTAACCAGAAGGATAAAAGGTGATTATGTACTTAAGAAGTCATAGCATATTCCATATTTAGAGTATACCCATTAGATAATGAACCAATATTCTCCTCAACCAGAGGTCAATGAAGTACCCATGTCACAGAATAGCCGAGCTAATTCCCAGGCTATTCTAACAGCATCCCTAGAAGAGAATAATAATGGATACTTGCTTATTAATGATTCTCATTGTATGGTCATTTCCTTTTCCACCTTGATAGAAGATGAGAACTAGAGGGTAATCCAGCTTTCCGTTTATGCCTCCACATTAGGACCACTTGGTATCCTTCCCATAGAATAGGAGACCCCTAATTGGAAAACACCTTTTTTATTACCTCCAATATAAAAAACTCCTGAAGGAAAGAGCATAATGTGAGTGAATCTATCATCATGCATAGTTTTTTACCATTCATGGTGGTCTTATAATTGAATATATCCTCTAAAAATGTGGTCTTTGTGGAATTTTCCCACATTACATTCAGAGAGATGAGGTTCTCTAGTTTATGGAGAATGTTCATGCATGTTTTTGTGAATCCCATTAGGCCAGGTGGAATCTCGGTCAATAGATTCAAAGGATGTGCTATTTTTGTCCTACCATGGTACATGAATATATCATGTTTGTGTGATGTGTCACACATGTCATATTCATGCCAAATATGTGCATCGACCGCTATTTCCCATTGATACTAACATGAAGTCGTGGACTTTGATGGTATGGGGTCATGATGTTGTTGGACCATATCTACTAGTGATTGCTCTCAAATGATGGTTTATCAGTACTACCATGGATTTATTCGCCATGTGGATAGAGGTTATTCCCCTCAAATATTTCAAGGAATATTCTATCATAGAAATCATGATCTACAATTTCATCCATCAATTCTAATTCCCGCACACTATCCTCGCAGATAACAACACAATCATCTATGCATATGTGTTGATGAAATTGTAGTCTACATACAATACATGGACTAACCACACTTCTCAATACCATGAACAATAGAATGGACATATTGAGAAATTCAGAAAACTGGTCTCCAATTTTCTTGTAGAATATGATTGGTCAGAATAATAAATGATGGTCGGATATTCTCCCCAATCCTCTCTAGGATTATTGGAAAAATTCTTTTAATTCCATATAGGCGAACCCATATTCCATAGTGTGTTAAAACAAGGAATTATAGCCCATTGAGATTCATATTATTTCACTGCATACAACAGTCTATGATTATCATATTTCAATAAAATTAGTAGAAGTTAGTCTGGTCAATCTGGAAGGCCTTGATTAGAATAGGCTTCGGGTCTTGAACAATATGGAGAGTCACTAGAAAAATATATACTAGGATTTAAAAAACAATGTTTTTCTTCACTCCTTACTATAGGATGTCATTTTATTGGTTCAGAGGACAACAATGATACGTAGTAGGAATCCACCAAAGCTAGTTACTAAATGGTAAGGACCCAACATCATTTATAGGGTTTACCAAAGTGGTGCATAATATTTGATCACCATGGATGGTGAGATAATCACAACACCCTCAAATTTTATGTTCCTCCAGCAGTACTTTGCATAAATGAATTTTTCATCACCCTACATGATGATATATAGATTAATCTCTCAAAAGAAATATGAAAGAAAACATAAAAGAAATTTTTTCCTTCATGAAAATAAAATGCCACGTCCCACATGATGATTAATTGTTAATTCATCCTTACCATATGAAACTACAAGGTATTCAAGAACTACATATGGCTCAATTTTTTCCCTTGGAGGATATATTGGAACATCAAACATTTTTTATTCAATTCCATCCCTAGGATCCATAAATATATTCACCTCTTCATACACCTTGGATGTAGTTCACTCATAGGATTTCACATGGTTTGTTTGGGTCCTATTTGTTCCTTATTTATGTTGGGTTTATGATAAGCACATCATTCCCCCAAAGAGAATATATGCCTTTATTTATTCTTACTGCATGATGTTAAATTGTAAAACATTCTTTTAGTAATTATGGCTTGATTCATGCCCTCATTGGATATGTAAGATTGGCTGAACATTTTTTCAAACAGTTCATCCCTAGTTTCTTCAACCATTCCAGCCCCTTCATCATTCATTTTTGGTCTCAGATATATTTCATTAAAAAAAGATCTTTCCCATCACATAAAATGTTAAACTATTTTTCTCTACCTGCAATACATTAACTACATAGTGTTTATGGCCCTTTCAACATTACCTTAAATTGAAAGTGACCCTTTAACCTATGTGACATTAAATTACCCTATCTCACATGACATTAAACTATTTCTTCAGCCTTACGAAAAAAAATTTAACATCCCAAAATCTAAGAACTAAATGTGTCTTGTTTATTTTCTTTTTAAGATGCATAAAGATTCCCAAACATCATGTCCCCAGGGATGTCCACAGAACATCCAATTCAAACATTTCCCCTTTGGCCTAGGGCTCCCCTTTGAGAATGTGTGGTGTGGTTGATACCTCCTTGATCCTCATTCACATGAGGGTATTAACTTCCCCACTCATGTCCCCTTTAGGATTCTCATATCTCCAGACACCTAGTGATAAACATTATGGAATCTTCTTCCTCACCACTTAATGTCAAACATTATGGGAATTTTCCAAACACGTGACATTAAATTTGGAACTTGTGGTCCAAAATCTAGGATGTTAAACTAAGAGATTCAATTCTAAGAGACATGAAATTTTAATTTTTCTCAACACGCCATAGGAAAAAGATTTATATGGATGGATCTGATACTACCGATGGATGTTCGACATCGGATTGTATGAATGTACGATGGTATGAGATCTGGAATGTTTGATTCTATAGGTATATTCCCGCAACATCACATCCACACTTTATGTGTCCTATAATATGAGTATCCATCATCATTCATATCTGAAGGTACCCCTTAGTTGTATTTATACTAGAACTCAAGGTTCACCTTCCATCCTAAGATAATGTCCAAGAGGATTTCAAAAAAAAATTGGAGTCATGTCCCACACATTGAAAATTGTCAGAGGCCGACCCACATTTTTCTATTCCCATCCTGTTCAACGTGATAGGGATGATGTGTTTCGAATACGATTAGTAGTTATCATATATTTTTATTCTATGCCTATTATGTCCCAAATATCGGATGCTATGATTCACATTTTCCTACCCATTCAGGTTCCTGGGTATCTCTAACACATATGTTGTTGTCCCTCCATGCATTATCACATGTCGATAAAAAATGTTGGCATCAATGAATTTTCCAACCGAGGGAATCCATTCCATCATTTTGAACATTCATATGATGGATTATTCCTGAAATCAGTCCTTGTTTCCCACATCGAGATTTGATGACATGGGATTAGGATTCTTGGTATGGTTATATCCACATACGAAATTTGCACAACAACATGGACCTTGTTCTACGACATTAATCTAATAACATTTACTATCCAAGTAATATGATGTAATAATATGATTCCTCATCCCCATAACAATAGTCTTTTATGTTATTAACACATAACATTAAAATTCATAAACCAGTCCAATAATATAAACATAAAATGAAGCATCATCATCCTGGCTGCATGAAGAAATATGACACGACATTATGGTATTCATTCTCGGTAAAAAAACCATTGGAACTAATAATCCACCAATAATTTAATCAACAACTACACATAGATTAATTTTTTTAGGGACACATTGAATTTCTATCCTGGGTCGGTTGCTAAAATAACAAATCCAAAGGTCGAACAGAAAATATCTAAAGTCTCTCTTCACAGTTCCGGGGTCTGACCTGCATAGAAAAATTTCCCATCAAGAACTATGTATGTCTTGATTCCCATTATTTTGGGATAATTACTGACACCCAAATCATTGATATTGGTTCTAGTCTCAACCTTATTACCCATTTTTTATCCCCGATGTATGATATTAAACTAAAACATTTCTCTTAGACGGTTTTGGATCCCCCTTGGAAATTTATGGTTGTTTTAGCTTCTTCACAATAAGAGTGGATTTCCCCTACTAGTGTTTGGATTTAACCTCATTGTTCTTCAAGAACAATGTGTGACTTGATTCTTAACCTTATGGGATATGTAGGAAAATCGTGGCATCTTGTCATCGAGTATAGAAAGAGGTTCCTTTAAACCACTTTTGTCCCTTTGGCCTCAATTTGTATTTTGTGTGTATGAAACATGTGAGACTTGTTTGGATGTGTTCACATCATGTTTTAATTCATGCACATTGTATATACCCTGAGACTGAGCATTTTCCATATTCTAATTGTCACGACATTAAACTATTTACCATGGTCTATGAAATACAGCATTAAAATACTTTCACACCAGGTTCTAACTCCAAATATATGATGATATACATTGTACACACATCGAGTCCTTTTGATTTATAGTTTTCTATGATACACCAAATCCAGACGGACCCCCTAATGGTGATAGTCAATACATCATTAGGTCACCTACAGTCCAATGTCAATTCTATAATTGATCGTTTGCAGCATGTAGTGAGTCCTCTGTTTTGAACATAATAAAAGCATGATCCAATTTTTTTCTACCCCATTCTTTATTGGTCAGTTATGAACCATGTGTTTCGAACGTGGTCAATAGTCAAGTAATAATTTTGAGTCACCCATTAGTATAGACCTTGAGGGTCTCATATTACCCTCCTTAATCCATTCATGTATCATGGTGTGATTCTACCCATAGTGTCACATTCGATGTGTAAACCCTCATGTCGGTAAAACCCCTTGTGCAGTTCATTGATTCCTATGACGAACATTGATCATGTGGTATTATGGGTTTTTGAGGGTTCATATTGATGATTTTGTGCCACATGGGGATACTCAGTCCTATCTATATAACCAAAAACTATGAATTTTTTCCCTTATCTCATGATGTTAAACTGTTGTTGATTCCAAAAGTTGGGAAGAATAAGAACAAGGGGGAAGTCTCCTGTGCTACCTCGTGGAACCCTTTCAAAGAGCCCCATGGCACCGCACCTGCCGCAGAGCAAGGAGGCGGGAGGATCAGTGAACGAGTCTGACATTCATGAGCTCGGCGCGTAGAAAGGAGGTGGGACACTCTAGGAATGAGTATGACGTTCACGAGCCCTACACAGAGCAAATAGACAGGAGGCTCCTTGACTGATTTTGACGCTTTCGACCAGCCGCGGAGAAAAATATCTCTTCACATTCAGTGAGCTCTTCTTCACGACACCTCTTGCCTATAAATACAGGGGTCCCATTAATCCCAAAGGATGGATCATCCGATCTTTCACCATATAAGGTCTCAAATCATGATGCACTTATTTCTCTGCGAACCATGAACTCCTCAAGGAACTTTTGAATTTTGACGGGCCTCCCCCTTTTATTTAATTGAACCCCTCTTCCCTAAGGGATGCCTTTCGTGAATCCCATTGTCCATCACTAATGAAAAAGATACCCATGGGGTCTCGGGTCTTCGCGAAGCATTTATGATTTGCGAAAGACCCTCCACACACACATGACCCACATACTAAGGCAGGGTCACTGTGCTTCGCGAAGAACATTGCTTTCTGATTCCTTGCTTCGTGAGGAACCCCTCCTTCATGATTCATTGATTTTTGTATGTCTTTCTAATTTTTGAACATCCAATAATATACACCTATACCCTATTACTATCATAGGAATCTTCACTTCATGAATCACATCCCTCCATGAAGCCCCTACACTTCATGGAGCACCAAATCATCACAAGGCTTCCAATGAACCCCTTTTCTCAACTGCAACTCAATTTCTGGTTCAGCCCTTCAGGTTTTCATGGAGAAACATCAAAGCCCCTTGGACGATACTTCCTTTTTTCATTGGTTTACCTCATGCTTCTTCAACTAGGCACACTAACGGCTATTGCTTCTTCACATAGCCACACTAATGTGGACCCCCCAATGGTTCGCTCCATAACACCCAATCCCCAAGGAAATACCGATTCATTCCTTCCCCCGAGGGAGGGTAGGTATTATTTATGTAGTTCCTAGGTGTGAGGAGCGCACCCACATCATCTAAGTTGTAGGACATTAAACTACCTAGCACATTCATCCCAAGCACATGACGTTAAACTGCGACCTCGCCCCATGCCTTGCACGCATGGTACCCCGTCTCGAACCTTCTCTATGCCCACTGGTCTCCATGAGAGTGAAATCATTCCTCAAATTTAATGAAATCCTCTATATCAGAGTGACGTATATCTTCAGAGAGTGGGAAACCACCCTAGTGTAAGCCCCTAGATTTTATTGCTGGAGGCAGCACTCCTGCTCCTCCTCTTATCCAGGGTGCCAAATCCCTCTCCCGCTGGGCTTTGTCACAACCCGGGCTTTCAACCTGGAGTATGTCCCAATCTCCATCTACCCAGGCTGCGAACCATGTTAATCCCCTATTTCCTCTTTAGTCCACTAGCCACGTGTGAGCCCCACTCCAATTCCCACGGATTCACCATTCATGACATGATCGTCAGGTCTTTGATATCTCTTGTTTCACACACCATGAATGAATTGCGTGGGATTAGAGCAAGAACCAACCATGACATCCTCTCCGAGAATCATAGAGGGTAATCCCCACACCCAACATGAACAACGAGGTCTTTGATCCCAGCCAAGACGAGGTACGTAGGAAGCCTCCTTCAGAATCAAGCTCACCACACATTGACCCAACCATCTTCACGTCAGTTCACCAAGAACACCGTGAACTATGAGGCCTTTGAACCTTGTCTCCTAGATAAGGTACATAGGAAGCCTCCCTGAGGTTAAAGCCCAAAACCATGTCGCTTTGACCCCCTTCAAATCAGTTCAACCTCACCATTCTGAACTACATGGTCTTTGACTCTTTCCAAGGTGAGGTACGCAGGAAGCCTCCATGATGTTCAATCTAACTATATATCTGGGCCCAGGTCCTATTTCACATTGATTCGCATACCCCCATCCCAAAGGAACTACGTGGGTTTGATCCTTTTATCATAGATAATGTATGTAGGAATCCGCACTGAGGTTTGACCCCATCAAGCGGTAAGCTGTTGTGATCCCATCTAGCGATTAGTTGTTGCTATCCCTTCTGATGGTAAGTCATTTTGACCCCATAAAGTAGTAAGCTGTTGTGATCCACCATCTGGCAGTAATCCATTTAAATCCCCAATCGGCAATAAGTCGTCATCAGATAAACTATGAGGACATTGATTCCCTTCCACAGGGATACGCAGGAGGTCTCCTTGAGTCTCAAGCTCAACATCATAGTTATCCACAAGTCGACTCCATCTCATTCTCCACCCACCTCATTAAACCATCCTTCTTCCATCCGGATTCTTACTCGGGCAGCATCATCCTGGTGAGATCACACCACCCCATTCCCAATTCCCCTTAACAATAACTGGGAACCTAACCACATGTTGGCCCAAACATTAGTGATTCCTTAGGGGATCACACATGTCTGGTCCACTCCTGTCGGTGTTCTGATCAGTCCAATCCATCTCTGTTGGATGTTAAGCCTACGAAATACCATGTGTTAACCATGGGAAGCTGAGGAAAACCGTAGAGACATTCTAATGGAATATGATTCCCCTCATTCGATGTCAGATGCCTTTGGCTTTTTCACCCTCGAGAAACCCTATAATAAGGTGAAGAAACCTAGACCCGCTAGTGTCCCAGTGTCCAAACATGCCAGTGATGTCCATTGTGACTAATCCCCTGACTGAATGTTGCTGCCCTGACCAGACCCTTTGGAATGTCCTGATAGAAGCAGTGTAATTAAGTATTTTCCTTGAAGATATGGCAGTGGATAACTTTCACGAACAACGTCTTAAATATATAATTGAGACCCGGATGAGGTGATGAGTTCCGAGGAAGAATCCATGGATAGATGAACCGATTTACCATCATCATGTTTCGATCAAGGAGAAAATGTCACTAAACAAGGAATGAATGTCACCGCCTTTGGAAATCGGGAATGCATGGCAACATGTAACATCGTCGTCCCCCAACAAGACGGATGCACGTGCCCCAGGGAAATCATCAGAAACAGAAATGGTGAAACTGACTTGATGGTCTTATCCTCAATATGAAGATTAGTAGTGTTCGAGACATCAGTGTATTAGTGTGTCACCAGATCTAGCTACATGGAGCTGAATTCCACCAAGAAAATAGAGGTCCTAGCATGAAAGTAAAAATAAGTTGGGGAAATCAAAACGTTGGATGTCATAGTCTGCGACGTTGTCATCGTGGATCCATATTACCAGCCATGGAAGACAGCATGGCATTAGTGCACAAGTTGTTAATTCCCTTTTTCTTTCATCCCTGATGAGTTGATCTCCCTGCTTTCAGGATTCATGTTTTGGCACCCGGAACATGATCATCACACACCCACCGATGTAAGGGTTGGGGAAGTGCCAACGCGGCAGTCATGCGCGGCTCCGCCTCTTCCTTAATGGCCTCTACACCTTGGACCATGTGGCTCCCACGCCCCATCTCCCCTTATGAGGTTGTTCATCGGATGGTGGTCAATGACCTCATATGCTGGTACAAGGAAGAGGGTATTATCCCAACTCGGTATATGGCCTACCTGGACATATCGGCATCGGTTCCTCGTCACCAACACCAATGTTGAGGGCCTTGTAGGGAGCCACTCCTCCCCACTCCGACATATAACCGTTTCGGGAGAATGTCCCCAGAAATCTTCACCGAAACACTTCCCTACGCCAATGAGGTAGTGGATGTCCAAGCCAGCCCAGTTCAGATTCTCATTCCAGGGACTCCCAGAAAGGGCCCCCACCCGGCTGTGTCAGCACAGCCGATCGGTCTTACTGGACGAGGAGAAGATAAGCCATGTTCCTGCACCACCGGCTTCGATCTGTCTAACCAAATTCCCACGTGATTCACAAGCATAAGAGGGCATCTGCCAAGGAGCATCAATGTCAATGGCTACCGTGGCCTGATCCACCCCTAACGCATATCACCTACTCCATGTTTACGCTGAGCACGGACATTCAGACGCCCGGCCAGAATCATGTCCCCAACCCACCCCCCACGGGTGGACTAGGTCGACTCTCTTGGTCACTGACACATGCAGTGGTCACCACAGAATAACCCACAACGACTCCACCCGGTACAGAGGTCCTCTCCATATCGCTACCATTGATAACGCGGGCCTTCCCCACTTCCCGGCTTGGCATGGAGGTCCGCTCCATGTCACCTTCAATCCAAAAGAGGGTCCTCCCCATGGAGGTGCTGCTCAGTATGGAATACTCTACCATTCCCACTACTCCGGATATGGAGTCATTCCTCCTACCATAGACTACTGGAATGGGGATGTTGCACATTCGGTCACTCTTCAACGTGGGGACCCTCCCAGTGTCCTCGTAGCAGTTGGCGAAGTTCCACCTCAACTGAGAAACATGAGGGGTGAAGGCCAACCTCACCTCACCAGCACCCAACATGGAGGTCCTACCCATGTTCAGCTAGACCAGTACAAGGACCCTCCTCAAACTGATGTCACCAGGGGAAATAATCATTGTGGTCCCCCCATTCTCCTACCCGTTCTAGCAGAGGTCATACCCACTCCAGCGCTACCCATGGAGGTCCTCCCCCATGTACGCTTTGATATATGTATCGGTGCTCCTTCCTCCCCGGCTTACTCAGGAGGAAACCCTCTCTGTCCCAGCACTAGTACGGCCAATGGAACTCCTCATCTCAGGAATCTACCCTGTTCCGAAGTTCCATCCAGGGGAAGGACGGTGGGTCATCGCTTCCATAAGATGAATTTTGGGAAGGATCGGACATAGATCAAACCAGTTCTCTTCTCAGAATCTGAAGCAGAGTACGAATCAGCATAGGAACCCTCCCCTCACTCCTCCGAGTCATGTTCTAGGGCCGGAACGAGGTGCATCAGTCCAGTACTCCCGGAATGCGAGGTCAATCAGATTTATGACTCCCTCTATAGGTATTTCCAGGAGGAAGAAAATTTAGCGACCCTGCAGGTTACAGTCGTGAAATCACCACCATCATCACCAGAAGAACTTTTTACCTTGATTAGAGATCACATAGAGCTATTCTAGGGATCAATGGAGGGAGATCAGCAGTTCAGACCCTCTCTTGTAACTTCATACCCTACGAAAAGAACTGTGGACATCAGCCCATCCTACCGGGATGTCATGGCTAAGTCGCTACATTCTTCGGAGGACAGCCCAAGATGTGGCTGTTTTTAGGCTCACTCTCCATACTCTCCACCAGCTATCCTACCTTCCCAGCTGTCTACATCGATAGTGATACCAGTTCCTCAATCACCTCTAGTTGATAGGTGTGATAATGAAGGGACAAACCCTGAATCCGAGCCAAGAAGCATAGGGAATATCCTCACAGCGGACATCTTCCCTGATAAATTTTGGCACGTGGTAGCACCGAATTTCTGCACACCAGAATCCCTCCCCCAAAAGAAGTTTACTATTTCCTTCAAACCATCTAGACAACGCACTTTCGCCTTCTTCATCGGCAAGTGGTTTATACCATGAGAAAATCAAATTTTATTGAAATTGGAGAGCATTGTCGTCTAGTTGATTTGGCCGCACTCTATGGGGCCCAGCTCCCCGAGTCACCAGGACACCGTGAGGCTCTCCAACAACAATGCATTCAGAATTTCAACGTACTCCGCATTATTATCATGGAGGATTCACCCCCCCCCCACCTGAAAATCTTTTGCTGGGGGCATTATGATGCCCTCCTCTATAGTCATATCCGGTGACAACCTGGCTCACTTGGTGATATTGACGACATGCCCCCAAGAAGGGTCACAGTCAACATGGATGACATAATAAACGAGGAGAATGAGCTACAGAATCTTGTTGGGTACATACCCCCCATGTCTGTGAAACCACCACTAGACCCATTGCTAAGATTTTCTCGCTATGAGAGGAATTTAATAGGTTTTCTTACACCCACCGAGGTGTTAGTTATCAGCTGGAATTTTGGATAGGGTAAACAACACGTCAGAGATTCCAAACACTCCGACCATCCGCCTAAGTGTAGAAGATGGAGGAGGACCCTGATAACACCACATTGTACCAACAACATGCCAAATAGAAAAATTTTCTCGATGCCCTCCTGGCTGAATGCGCTACGGAACAACGCCCAGATTACGGGGATCCACAACCAGTAGAACAACGGAAGGAACAACTTCTCCTTAGAGAGCTACCACTAGGTGACCCTGATCATCCTGCTCCCGCAGACAGGGTTAAATCCTGAACTGATGGCAAGACAGTGTGGCATGTTTTGACATACCCTCCGAAATGGTATGACAATCCAAGGCACCTAGCTCGGTTTCCCCCAGCTTCCCCGAGGGTCATACCACCAGCCGCTCAACGAGCCACTAGGCCAGCATAAAATTTGGAATAACCTGCCATTACACTTGTGTTTAGGGATCCACGTCTTGACGGGGACCCCCATCCAGATGATCTAATGGAATCACACATTGCCCGCCTTGCGGCATAGGAAACACGATAGGTGGTAATCCCACCAGATGGAAAGTCATATCTTGCATGGGTGGATGATATTCCGACACCTCCGGCTTTCAAGAATCCCAAAATTTTCCCCTTTAATGGGATAGGGAACCCACCACAGCATCTGGCCCGCTTCACCTCAATGTGTGGGCCCATGTTAGGGACTCCAGCGTAGAAAGATACCACCAAGCTCTGATGTTTTGTGTAGACATTATAGGGACATGTGTTTGTCTAGTAAAGACAGCTCCCGATTGGATCAGTAACCAGTTGAGACGACCTCCATATGCAATTCCTCTACAAGTTTAGCTCCTTGACATGGAAAAAGAGTATCGCAGACCTCTTCATGTGAAAGAAGAGGTTTGATGAGTCTGTCACCGACTTTGTCACCCTGTGGAAAAGACTCACACACTCCCTTGACATGTCACTGACTCAAGATCAATTACTGATGATGTGTGTGTAAAAGGTTAACAAGGAACTGGTTCCCTCTTTGATCACCCAGAACAACCCTGGGGGATTGTGAGACTTCTCTGATAAGGCCCAGCGCCTAGAAGAAGCCCTGCAATAGGCTAGCCAGCCACGTCTATCACCTCTGGCAATACCCGCGAGGAGGGCTGTCAGAACCGAGCCCACCTCAGTGGACCAAATAGAGTCCCACAGATAGATTTAATTATTACGAGTGGAGATGCCTCTGTAACCACGCTGAGGCCCGTCACCATAGACGCAACCTCTTGCCCAGCAGTGGCCCCCTCAGAATCGGCAGGTGCCCTGCGTAATGCACTGCCACCGCCTTGGCGAGATAATCAGGCCCCGCCTCCTCGAAAAGCTCCTCTAGCCTCTATTCATAATTAGGTTCCAAGGTTTGTATTTCCATTTAGAAGAAACTAGACTTACTCATTCATCAATAATTAGGATCCCGGATATTTCCGATGTTCCTTGGAAAAGGGGATTGTGCGTTTACTAGAGTGGGGAAGGCCAGAAGAGGTGAACCTCATTGATCGTGAAAATTACTGCCCCTATCACTGGATCCTGAGGCACACACTCATGTAGTTATATGTGTTTAAATAATGGATTTAATACCAGGTCGATAAAAACATAGTCAGGATGGGCCTAGCCCCGATAGAGTTAGCAAGCATTTTTGTGAGTCTAGACATCAACAATGACTATGTGGGCGAGTGGCATCAGGTTTCTAGTCCCATATCCAAGATTAATGATGATTGGATGGCTCACTAAATAGTCTCCCTTACCCATGGTGTCATCTGGGAGTGCCTAAATCAGCCAGAGCCTTCAGGTGTTTCGGCCACCACTTCTCCATTGTCATCTTAGCCAACCTATTCCCAGAAGTGAAAACAGAAGTGGCACAAGTGAATGAAAAGTCTTCCACCAATTCCATCGTAGTCCCATACACTCAGCAACATCATGCCGCTGAAGATGGGGATTCCTCCCAGAATCTGCCCAGTAGTGGATGACTCTTGGAGTTATAGTCAAGGGTGCGCTTTAGTTAACACCATGGGGCTGGTAGACCCCTACATGACTCCCGACAATGGTGAGTTCCAAGTGGATCTCTCCAACATCCCTAGCCGAAGCCAACATCGGTGGAGATGCGATGATATTAGTCATCGAGGAACATCAGTTGGAACTTTCAACAAGGCCGTGAATTCCACTGAGACTAGATAGCAGGCCCAACGTAGAGCTCAGCACGCACAACCTCATTATTCGGTGTCACCAGGCCCACCTACACCACGGTTTGTGCTACTAGATCAGGTAGTAGCACCTAAACCATGACGTGACCAGTCACACCATGCTATAAGCTAGTCTCAGCCATCTGACCCTCATCTAGTAGCCACAATACAGGCTTCGACTAGTGATCAATGGGATATTCCAAGCACTAGCCAGCCGCCTGTCCAGCCGGTAGGGGCCACCGTACCACCCGTCACAGAGAGGCCTCATGAAAGCATATGTTGATGCCTAATGCAGATGTACAATGTTATTATGAACCTTTATAGCATCCCATAAAGTCATTCCATCCTCAAGGCCCTTCATTTTATGTCCGATAAGTGTAAGGCCCTCGCTGAGACTTTATAAATCCCCCTCCAGTTTGAGATGGAGGTAGTAGCCGCAGAAGCCTTTCATGCTGTATTGGTTGAGAATGCTAAATTTCATGCCATTATCTCATTCTATGTAGAAGATGAATTCTCTCTTATATAGGGTCACATTCACCCACTGTACATCACCGGAGAATTTAATGGCATGGAGGTCTGCCACTGTCTTGTTGACACTAGAACCATGATTAACCTATCCCAACATGAAAACTGTAGAAGAAAGGGTTATTGAAAGATGACTTCACTCCCTCAGACCTAAAAATCCAGGTATATGATAGGACATAGTATAACTATGTCGAAAATATCCATTTGGTGACCAATTTCGGTGGCCTAGTTTCCAACACCAAGTTTATGGTTGTGTCCCAAGACACCGCGTACAAGGCATTGATGGGCCGACCACAGCTCCACCTACATTTGGTGGTTCCCTCATCGTATCTCTAGTGCCTCAAGTACTCCATAAATGGTCTAGTGGGTATACTCAAAGGTGTAACGTCCCCTTTTTCCTCTTGTAAAGCCTGCTACCTGGATGTCGACAATTACAAGAGTAAGGACAAGCAGATTCAGGCCAGTGAGGTTGAACCCGTTGTGGTTGCAACTAACCCCTAGGAAGTTCTAGACGATTCTTATGTCTTCACAATCCATCGATTGGAGGCTACAACCCATGATATGGGGCATTGTTTTGGTCTCTCTAGTACAAGGGGGAAGCATATTCTCACGTCCAAGTGAAATTGGGAGATCACATTATACTCCTATAAAAATCAGGCTCAGGTAATCTCGGAGCCACATACCCCCATAAGGAATTCGGATGTCCACCAAATAGAAATGAAAATACATAATACGTGCCAGTTTCGCTAGGATGGAATTAATCGGCTCAAGCCGATGAGACACTATTGATTTCATATCATCAAGCGTAGCCCATTGGGGGGAAGGCCGGATAGGATCAGATCGACAACCTTCACTGCTAAGGTTTCAACATCACATGGAAATCCCAATGTGTTGTCCACAGCCACTCAGGCTGGTACCAGCATCTTGTAGGGGCTGTCGGCCCATAACAAGCTCCTCCCACTGGGGATACCTCTTCTGCAACTGTAGAATATGATTTGGATGATGCTCCCCCAGCCATTTAAGAGGGAATCTCCACCATGGTTGATGAACTAGTTTAGGTGAACCTCAGTAGAGATGTAGATCTGAGACCCACACTGATCAGTGATGCCATGCCTTCTGAGGAGGAACATCGGTACAAAGAATTCCCGAAACAATATCATGATGTATCTGCCTACAAATATGATGATATACAAGGACTGTATCCTTAGGTAGCCGTCCACCGTCTCGGTCTCCGGGAAAATCATCACAGGTTCAAGAAGTCGCCCAGGAAGATGCAACATTCTCATGTCTCCATGGTAGAGTTGGAAGTTGATAAGCTCATTAGATCCAATTTCATTAAGGAGGTCCAGTACCTGAAATGTATTTCCATCATTGTAGTAGTTAGGAAGAAGAACACACAGATCGGAGTCAACATTGAATTCCAGGATATAAACTGTCACTGTCTGAAAGATGATTTCCCCTTCTTATGACGGAGTTATTGATCGATGCTATGACTGTGTTCCATGCCCTCTCCTTCATGGATGGTTACTCAGGATAAAAATAGATCAGAATGGCCCCCAAGGATGAGGAGTCCATGTCTTTCAGGGGACCACATGGTATTTTTTTGTTTCCAATTCATTCCCTTCAGCCTAAAGAATACATGTGCCACCTATTATTGGGCTATGCATCGCATATTCAAGACAATCCTCAGAGCATTGGAGGAATTCTAGGTGGATGATCTGGTTCTCAAATCTTGTCGGTTCTAGGAAAATCTCAAAGTCCTTGAGAAAGTGTTCGGCTTCCTCCTTCCTCACCACTTGAAGATGAAACCACTAAGATATTCCTTTAGGGTCACCTTAGAAAAAATTCATGGCTTCGTTGTCAGATATGGGGGCATCGTGATTGAACCAGAGAAGATCAAGGCCATCAGCAAGATGCCTCCCCTGAGCAATATTCGAGAGATTAAAGGTTTTTAAGGCCACTTAGGCTACATATGTCAATTCATTGTGAATATGGCTGGCATGTGTAAGCCTATTTCTCGGCTCATGAAGAAAGGAACCACTTGCTAATGGGACGATGAGTGTCAGACCACGTTCGAGGAAATTATGCAGTATCTGCACCAGCCTTCGGTCGTGATGCCACCCATATCTAGAAATCCACTGATTTTTTACGTTACTGCCAAGGAATGATATATTGGCGCCCTTCATTCCCAGAAGAAAAATGTGGGGATGGAGAAAAACCTTTAATACCTCAGCAACATGATCTTCGATACAAAGACAACATATCCCCCATCGAAAATAGCTACCTTGTGCTGGTATTAGTGGTATATAAATTTGTACATTACATGCATCACCACGAGGTAAAGTTGGTTTCTTGAATAGACCCACTGAAGTAAATTTTGAATCGCACCATGTTGATAAGACGTCTCGCTCAGTGGGAAGTGATTATCTTCCAGTTCGATTTCAGTTTTGTCCCTTATAAAGCTATTAAGGGGAATGCATTAGAGAACTTCCTTGTTTTCCATCCAGCTCTTGTTGAGCAGTACTTGGATATTTATTTTTCTGATAAGGTGATCCTCTCAGTTGACCAAGCCATGTCGTGCTGGAAAATGCACTCCGATGGTGCTTCCTGAAGCCCCACTGGCAGGATGATCAATGATCCCAAGCTCAAAATGGTAGGCATGGGTATCGTCTTTATTACCCCAGCAGCGGCCATTCTTCTGTACTCATTACTTTTGTCAGAAGGCTGCACCGAAAATGAGGCAGAGTATCAGGCTCTTATCACTAGCCTCAAGCAGGCCCACAAGATTGATGTGCACCATTTTCATGTGAAAGGTGATTCCGAACTAGTCATCAAGCAGATCAATGGTGACTACGTCCTCAGAAATCTTGAGCTCATACCATTATTATAGCGCACTATCCAGCTAATGGCCAATTTCCCATATCAGGTGGAAGTTACTCATGTCCCTCGATCTCTGAACGATCGAGCTGTTGCCTTGACCGGCATGGCTGAATCACTTGCAGAGCCCGAACAGGATGACCTGATTATCCATGTGGCACATTGGAGAGTCATTTCTCTTGTCTCCCCAAGTGACATCAATGACCTATAGGTGATCCATCTTACCACTAGTGACTCCACATCAGGACGCCCGGATGCAGTGGTTGAAGTGAAACCTGAATAGAGATCCCCTTTGTGGAATATCTCAAAAATGGTTACCTTACAGCTGATCGGGCTAAGAGTGAGCGAATTTGACACCACATGTCACAATTTACTCTGCAATACAGTCCATGTCATGATCAGATCGTCTACAAGTGCGGGTTTGATGGTATTCTCCTCTGTTTCATCCAAGGAGTTGAGATTTTTCAGTTCATGCATAAGGTTCATGTCGGTTCCTTCGGCGCCCACCAGAATGGGCCGAAGCTATCTCACCACATCCAGAGTCTAGGGTACTTTTGGCCCTCCATGATCCCTGATTGCATCGAGTTCTCCAAGAGATTCCATGTGTTCCAAATTCATGTTAAATTTATATATAGGCCACTTGGGCCTCTCTACTCCATCATGTACTCATGGCCATTTGTAGTGTGGGGACTCGATGTCTTGGTTCCATATACACCAGTGACTGCTCGCCAGTGCAGATTCATCCTGACAGCTATGGACTTCTTCCCCTAGTGGGAAGAGGCAGTTCCATTCAAGGAGGTCAAGTCTTTTTTCCTTCTATGACTTTGTGAGTTCCAAGGTCATCTACTGATTTACAGTTCCTCACGTTGTACTCATCTATAATGGAACGATCATCCGAGTAGCTTAGTTCAAGAAATTTTACGCCTGGTACAACATCCATTATAACCATACCTCCTACTACCACGTGCATGAAAATGGACAGATCGAGGCGTTCAACCAAACACTCCCTAACATTATGCAAAAAATGGTTGGTCAAAATAAGAATAGCTGGCCGGAAAAGCTCTCCAAGGCCCTCTGGTATTATCAGACAATGACTCGTAATTCCACCCAGGTGACCCCATATTAACTTCTGTATGGAGCTGAGGTCGTACTACCCATAAATATTCAGTTGACTTCATTACACATAGTTTTCTATGACCAACAGATGATATATAAGGTATCTGAAATTCATCTGGAGGAATTGGAAGCCCTTGAAGAGAATAGGCTTCGTGCCCTGCACAGTCTGGAAAGGCATCCAAATAATATAGATAGAGCCTTCAACAAGAAGATTCACCTCCGCTAATTCCTGTAACATGATTTGGTATTGGCCTTCATGACACCAATGATATCTGGCAGGAAGCCACCAATGCTAGAGCCCAAATGGGAAGTATCTTTCATTGTACACCAAGTTTACCACAACAGTGCGTACTCACTGGTGACCATAGATGGTGAGCTTATAACTCCTTCCAAAAATTCCAAATTTCTTAAGAAATACATTGCCTGAGCCTACGGGTCCTACATGACCCTAAAATTTCAGGTCCTGCATCACCGTAAACTACTTTTTCCTGCACGAAATTAATTTTTTCATTACCTTGCAAGACGTTAAATACTATGTCTCTTCCACAATGATGTAAGGCTTGATTACCATCATTATAGTATACGTAGGAAAGCTCAAACGCTCGGTCCTAATTCCAGCCCCCACACACTTCTCGTCGACTATCCCCCTTGGGTATAGTTCACTAGGAGTGTCCTTCCATGCTATAGTGTAGGAGTTTGTAGCCCCACACATGTCAGGATTATGATGGTCGCACCATGTACCCACTCCCCGTTATTCTGTCCTCCCACGTCCTCACTACACGACGTTAAAATGCATGGACATCAAGAACTACATATGGATTGATTCCCATCCTCATGGGACATATAGGAACGCCCAGACATTTTATATGTTGGTCTAGCCCCATACTCTCGAAACTCCACTTGAGTCAAGACATATGGTGTGGTGTAGAGATTTTTCCTTAATTTAATTCATGTTCATCAAAGCCCCGCCATGCGTTCCACTCCTTGGAGACTTCCACACCATTCACCATCCTGTTTGATGTTAAAATGCATGGTCACAACAATATTTCACCCACTACTTTGATTGGGAATTCATCATATTTACATCTAAAAGGACCCCTGACTAGCATGGATTCTCGTCCTGATGGATCTCCTACCATTACGGGCCAATGCCATCAAGGATTTTGAGCAACATATTGATACATGTCCCGCATTGCGAATATAGTCAGTGGTTGTTGCTCATTTGTTGTTCCCATTTCATGTCACACTATAAGGGAGATGTGTTTTGAACATGGTTATTGGAATCCATTGTAATTGTCACCACCCCCATAGATCCCAAACATTGAGTATGGTGGTTCATCCTACCCGATGTATCTTTGAGTTGCGACTCCCTTTGGGTGATACCAGCTATCAGACCCTTATATGATAGTGAAATCTGATTCCAGCTCCTTGTTTCCCACACCAAGAACTGCTCATGTTTCCATAGGAGCTGTGATGAGGAAGTAACCAAACAATAGGTCATATGGATACAGTTGGCCGGGACGACCAGCCTCAGGTCCTTTGACCCCTTCGGGCCCCTCGCCCATGTTCTCATTCCAGATTGTGTGGTGTTGTGCGGACTCGTGTCCTCATTCACGTTGACATATTTCTCCATGCCACATATATCACCTTTGAGATATCCCTTCCTTCATTTTTCATCTGTTTGGTGAGCATAGGCCATGCATTGATCAGCACGACCCATCATTTTGGTTTCTGGCAGCCACTATATCGAGAAGGGCACCCGATTGGCATGGATGCTCGGCCCAAGGGCTCTCCTATGATTAAGAGCTAACACCCTCGAGGACTGAAAGCGAGAATTTGATACAAGTACCATGTTCTAATTACGGATAGCAGTATAAAATCAATTGTTTTCCCCAAAATCTGGTCACATAGGGGTGGATACTGTTTTGTGAACCTAGTCCACAGTTGTCTTCAATCATCATTGCCACTTTGTGGTCTTCCATGTGAATGATGATTCTACCTTTCTGTCCAAAGATTATGAAATTAAACTACACATATATGGTCCGAGCTCTATGACCCTAAACTAAGATCACCTTCATCCTCACTGCACGATGTTCAACTACAAGCTGGTCGGGACATTCTGTCTTAGGCCCAGCCACATGCCACTTGGACTTTTTGGGCCCCTGGCCTACGTTCTCCCTTAGGGTCATACAGTGTGGTGTAGGATTATGTCTTCATTCACGTTAGGTTTCTCGTCGTGCCGTAGAAATCCTTGGATGATATACTATTCCCAAAACTTCGTCCTCACTGCAAGATGTTAAACTGCAAACTGGCTGGGTCTTTCCATCCGAGGCCCAGCCACAAGCCCCTAGGCCTTTTTGGGCCCCGACCCAACTTCTCTCTTAGTGTTGTATGATATGGACTCACATTCTAATTCATTTCATGTTACTTGTCATGTCGTACATGCCCCACGTTGGGGTATCTGTCCCTTATATGCATCATCCCTTTTCTAGAACTACATGTGACTTCATTCCCATCCTAATGGGATACGTAGGACTGCCATAATGTCTACAATTCTATTCTAGCCTCATCATTTAGTGATATCCTTGTTATATAGGCACATTGTCCTCCATTATTTTATGAGATGGATATATGGTGTGGTATGGGTTTGTGACCTCATTCATGTCGGGTTTATAATAGCCACACCATGTACCTATTCCTCGTGAGGGTTCTCTATCCCCTTGTTCCATACTCATCTTTTCAAATCGGCCACTCTCAAGTTTATCCCCTTGACCATCTTCGGTGATTTACTAATTTGCCTAAGAGTAATCTAGTTTAGCGTCTGGAGTTTCAGAATTTACCAGGACATGATTTCACCCATTTTTCAGGATTCATGTTCCCCTTTATATGGTATTTCATAATCTTTCACACTCGAAGGGTCCCACAAATTGCATGTATTCAAGGCCTAAGGTCTCTCCTACAATTATAGGCCAACATAATTGAGGGTTACATACAATAGATCGATACAGGTCCCGCATTGCGAATATGGTAAGTGGTCGACTCTCATTTGTCTGTCCCCATTTCAAGATGACACGATATGGATGTTTTGTTTTGAACATGGTCAGCCGTTATCCTCCACTGTCGTGCCAGCCCCTTCAGGCCTGGAATGTTGGTTACATGATTTACATTATTTTCCACCCAATTTTGTCAAAATGGAATTTTTACATTCCTAGTGCAATCCCTCAATGGGAATCTTCCCGTTATGAAGAAAAAAGCTTGGTAAAGGAATAATTCCAGGCTCCACACCGAAATCCCTTTGGTTTGTGTTCCATGTATTACAAAAAACCTCTTCCACCCTTGTTTCTCAAACTGAGATTGACTCATGCGGGTATAGGGATTTTTTTGAGGTATGCACTTAATTGGAAGTATTTCTCTCCTCTATGGTTCGATCTCTAAGACCACAAACTAAGATCTCATTTAGAACTACCTATAGCTTGATTCCCATTCCCATGGGATAAGTAGGAACACTTAGACATATTTTCTTTGGGTCCAGCTTGAATTCCACTAATTTATCTCTTCTGTTATGCCTTTTGGGATTTAACTCTTACGGGACTGTGTGGAATGGTATGGGATTATGTCCACATTCACTTCAGGTTTTCATTAGCCTCACCATGTATGCCCATTTCTAGTAGTCAACCCCCTACTTCCTGTCCCACATGACATTAAACAGTATGTTGTTCCGCACGAAGTTAAAAGGGAACCTTCAAAAGTACATATAGCTTGACTCCAATTAGCATTGGATATGTAGAAACACTCGAAAATCTTTTCTTCGTGTCCAGCTCAATTGAAATATAGCCTCTCTTTTCCCATATCCTCTCTCCTTTTTGTCCCCTTGACCAGAGGTTTCACTGATGGAATCACGCGCGGTGTGATGTTAACCTCGTCCTCATTCAAGTCGTGTATTCTTTATCACAACGTTAAAATTCCCTCTTGAACCTCATCTCTTTTATATACATCTAGGACATATGACGTTAAAATATGTCTCCTGGTCCCATCACATGACCCTAAACTATGACATTATCGTCCTGGCCGCATGATGAAAAACAACAATGCATCATGGTGTCCTCACTCGAGGGGACATCATGTTTAGTATCGGCCACACGCCATACCATTTGTCAATTCCTACACACAACTTGATTTTTGGGGCGATTCCTGTACTTTCAATCCTTGACCCATCGCTCCACAAAAAACAAAAAACCATTCATCTTAAAGGACAAAGAAGATATATCAAATACCTTTTAATTTGTTGCAAGGGCCAGACCCGCACAACCTTATTATCACAAGCACATGTATCCTACCACACCATCTGTATAACTACATACATCATGATCCCCATCCTCATGGGGTACGTAGTAGCATCCGTGAAACTTTTCGTGGGCTCAACCTATCTTTCATTTTCGGTCCCTTGACTTGAACCTCCCCCAGGAAGAGCACGATGATCTGGACTAGGTCCTCATTCATGTTAGGTCTTGTAATTACATCGCCACATGACTCTCATTTCTTACCATTCGTGGTCCAAGCCCTATGACCTTAAAATAAGACAACTCCACATCCTTTTAGAAAAACATTGTACCACACAAAATCTTCTAGAACTATGTTTCTCTTGATTCCAATCCTCATGGGATACATAGGAACACCTAGGCATTTTTGTCTCTGAGTCCATACCCAGAAATCTACAAATCATGTCCCTCCTATTTCGGCCCCTTGGCCCGAACTCATATGGAAACATGTGGTGTGGTGAGTACCTCTTAGGTTCTCATTCATGTCAGGTTTTTTAAATAACCTCACCATGTTCTTCCCATATCTTTTAACATCGTGGTTTGAGTTCTGTGACCCAAAACTAAGATCTCTCTATGGGAACTGCCCGTCATGTTTGTCTATTTCAGCACCCTACACACAGTCCATTAAATCAATCCCCATTAATGGTCCACCCTAGGAACTTATATTTAATGTGTGAAACTCTGGGACACTTTTCATTGTTAAGGGACTCTACTCCTTCAATTTGATACGTCTTATAGTTGTATTCATATGCATTTCGACATAGAGCCCGAAGTATACAATTTTCACGGGGACAGTCCCCTTATTCTATGTCTAGGATATGTGAGCCCATCATTTGGATCTACATCCTCTTCCATTTCTGAAGGGACCCCATTGTGGCCTGGGATCATGCCATACTAGCATACCTACCAACCTTGGACAACGCCCTTGAATATCTAAGAATACATTTGCGACAGGTCCAATGTTTCGAACATGGTCAACAATCGGCCCTCATTTGTTTCTCCCCATTTCAGGCTAACATGATATAGATATTGTGTTTCAAAATGTTCAACAGCTATCCGCTATTATCACACCACCAACATTGTGGTCCATATATGAAGAATCATGATTCACATATTCCCACTTCCTCATGTTCAATTAGAATTCCAACATACTCGATATCACTCTTCCACACATCTAGGTGAGTTATATAGGTGGCCCAACATCAGTGGGGTCTCATTAACCTAGTATATCATCTTCCCTAACATATTTCTTCCTATGTTAGGAAATTCCCATCATTTATTCTTGTTTCCAACATTGATCACCACTCACATGGGATTAGTAGTTCTGGTAGGACGCGTACTAGTGCAACCATACCACACATACCTTTCCTCATCCCACATGATGTTAAACTGAGCTCTCAGAACTATGTATGGATTGATTCCCATCCTCATGGGCTACATAGGAACACCCAAACACTTTTCTTTGGGCCTAGAAAATTTTTCACATTTGGTCCTTTGACACGAAGAGTTTCCTACGGGGATAGGTAGTGTGATCCGGACTCCAAGTCCTCATTCACGTCGGGTTTATAGCTACCGCACGACAAGCATTCATCCTGGTATGTGCCCTTTCACTCCACGTCCTATCATATGATGTTAATCTGTGGTTCTACAATAAACAATTTTAGGTTGCCCTATGTTAATCATGGGATGCATTAGTTTCCACTCCATAGAGAATTCTCCCTACCATTGTGGGTCTCTAACCACACTGTCCCTCAAAAACTATGTTTGGCTTGATTCTTATCTTTATGTGATATATAGCAATGTCCATGAATTTCTCTTTCGTCCTAGCCCCTAGGTCATCTACCCACATGGACCATCATCGCCGTTAATGGTCCACTCTCTAGGACCTCAAACTAGGATCCTAAAATGCATGTAACATGACTTTAAAATGTTAACCATGGTCCAGGCAGTATGGACTTTAAAATATGTTCAACATATTTACTGTATGATGTAAAACTAAAAGTCTTTCTAGGTCCTTACTAGAGTGATCTTATTCCAAATTATGTTTGATCCCTGATCAAACCGATGTACCCACCTAATGAGTTTCAACCACGGTGGCATAATTTCAATAGTTTTGGACTCCAGTTGAACAACCCATCACTCCACACTCCAAGATTTTCATACCCTTTATTTGGATCCTTGTTCTCTTTCAAGTCTAGAGAAACCTCCTAACTATACAGATTCACGGCCTTTGGATCACCTACTATCCAGGGCTAGAATTCTGGAAGACAAATGGATGACATTTCGAGTCATGCCCCATTTTTCGAACAAGGACAGTAGTCGACCCTCATATGTTATTCCCATTTCAAGCTAACATAATAAGGATATTGTGCTTGAAACATAGTCAACATTCATTATTAATTTCCATGACATCACTACAGTTGTACGAATTTGGGGTATAGTGATTCACACCTTCCATTCCCCCATGTTAAGATTTATCCCATCACCCCTGGAATTTCCCCCTTAATGCACAGGAGAAAATTGGGAAAATGGTAATTCTACTGTTCTAAGAGCTTCACTCTCTAGTGAGGTCTCCCAATTCCCTTCCCAGAATTCCGGGTTGGTTGTTCATACCACAGATACCCGAAACATGTTCAACACTCTTATGTTCAGAAGTAATAACTTAGTGATCATCCCTTGTTTCTCACATTAGGTTCAACCCTCGAGAGCATGGGGATTGATCACTGGGTGTTTCTTGAATATAACATATGTGTGTAAAACCAACACTAATTCTGAGACTCATGCATGCTATGGAATCCAAATAATCAAAGCATGAATGTACGTTAGAGGGTCTATGATCTCTACAGCACATGACGGTATATCTCTCCCAGGGATGGGTTAATCCTATCAAAATAATGTTGTAGCTCTGCCACCCTCTGGCTTGTGGCATCCAAGATTTGTTGTTGCCCTGGCTTAGGTCCCACTCCTTACACTATCCCTTCACTGGGTTCCTCACAGATGCCTTCAAGATTTTATGGTACAAAAGGGGGATGTCTTTGACTTCAATGTCATCCCATACACATTGTTCAAGAGGTTATACAGGTAGTAAGTATCGACGGGCACTGAGTCCTCTCGGGCATGGCCGTCAGTCGCCTAGAACCATTGCCACTGACACGACGTACTTTTGAACAAGTAATATAGCTCATCCCTACTTGATCCGGGAATGAAGACATCATCCCTTAGCCTGATGTCATACAGTGGTAGCCTCTTGCACAGTGGATAGTTCCTCTAGATCTCTGATACCAGCTCTACCAATGAACCATGGTCAGAATGGATCTGTATTAACTTCCTTAGGCCCAAGCTGTTCGCCATCTTCTACTGTTGGGCAGCGTCCACGATTACTCCCTGTAAGCCTCCTAATGAGCCATTCGGTTTTAAGTTAGGGTGTCTCCTATGTTCGTTTCGCGAAGCCCTTTGGCAGAGAAATGTCACAGAGATCGTTTGCAAAGAATGTTCGAGGATCCCTACCCCGACCATTCAAAATAATGTCTCTAAGCGATGTCACGGAGTCGAATACTTGATGTACTCCGCAAAGTAGAAGCCCTGATTCATGGAGAGCAACCACGGAGTATTCAAGGATTTGAGAATCGAGAGCGCTACAAGACAAATCCATGTAGGAGTGAAAGAAAAAAATAGAGGTCATATCCCCTATTTATAAGATAATATCTTCATATCGTCACAGCACTTCCATGACACTCCGAGCTTTGGGACACGCTAATCCTACACATCCCCTATCGTATTCACAATCCCTCTTCACGAAACAGCTATGCAGACAAATGACAGATTTTGGAGATTGACCAATAGACTTTAACCCTTGATTTCTCATTGGCTCCGAGTATGATGGTCGAAATTTGATGACGCCAAAATTTTGGAAGAAGAAGAACAAGATGGATGTATTTGGAGCTGCCTCATGTAGCCTTTTCACAGAGCCCCATGGCCCCATGCCCACCACGATTCAAGGAGGCAGGAGGATCTATGAATGAGTCTGACAGTCATGAGCCCGCCTTGGAGCATGGAGGCGGGAGGCATGATGAACGAGTCTAACGTTTGTTATCCTACCATGAAGCAAGGAGGCGGGAAGCTCCACGAACGAGTCTGGTGTTCGTGAGCCCGACATGGAGTAAGGAAGTGGGAGGCTTTGAAACCGACTTTGACAATCATAACCCTCCAAGGTGCAAAATCTCTCTTTGTTTCAGGAGATATTTTCTTCGTAGAGCCTCTTGCCTATAAATACAAGTCTCCCCTCGATTACATAGGACAGATCATCCGACCTTTCACCTTCTGAGCTCTCAAATCACAGATCACTTCGTGCTCTGTGATCCATGAACTCTTCAAGGTAGTTTTTCTTTACGAAGTTCCTCCCCCATTTCATTAATTGAATTTCTCTTCCATGGGGAATTCCTTTGGCAATGCCAATGGGCCTTTGTGAAGAAAGGAGATCCACATGAGGACTCGAGTCATCATGAAGCATTTATGATTCGTGAAACACCCTCCCCACAGACATGACCGACATTCCAAGTTAGGTTCACTGTGCTTCGTGAAGCACATTTCTACATGATACCTTACATTGCGAGTCACCCCTACTTCGTGAGGCATTGCTTTGTTAATGCCTTTCTACTTCATGAAGCTCCTCCCATATGAATCTATTCCCTATTCTTAGCCTAGGGAAATTCACTTCGTGAAGAACATCCCTTCATAAAGCCCCTCCACTTCATGGAGCACCATAGCTTTTCAAGGATTACTATGAACCCCTTTTCTCTGCTGAAACTCCTTTTTTCATGCATCCCATCAGGTTTTCATTGAGAAAATTCTTGTTCCATTGGAATATATTTCCCTTGCATTTCTTTTCATCGCGCTTCTTTTCATTGGCATGCTAACGACTATTGGTTATTCGCATATACATGCTAACGTGGACCCCCCCAATGTATTTCTCCATAACACCCCATACCCATGACATTACTGATGTATTCTTTCCCCCAAGGGAGGGTGGGTATCGGTTATGTACGTCCTAGGGATGTGGAGCGGACCCACATCATCCGAGATGCCGTAAATTAAACTACCAATCACCTTCATCCTCAGCAAATGATGTTAAACTCCATCATTGCATCGTTCCTTGCATGCGTGGTAGACCATCTCAAACATTCGCTACACCCAATAGTCTCCAAGGGAGTGAAATAATTTCTCACATTGAATGATATACTTTTTTTAGCGGGGTTTGTTCGCGAGGAATGGGAATCCTCCTTGGTGTAAGCCACTAGATTTCCTAGCAGGAGGTCGCACCCCTATTCCTCCTCTCTGCCTGGGTGCCAAATCCCTCTCCCACTGGGCTTTGTCACCACCCAGCCCTCCATGCTGGAGTAAGTCCCAATCCCTATCTCCCCGGGCTATGAACCATGCGTAATCCCCTATTTCCTCTTTGAGCCACTAACAACGCGTGAGCCCCACTCCACATCCCACTGATGCACTATTCATGACATGATCATTAGGTCTTTGCTGCCTCTTCTTTCTCACACCGAGCATGACTCACGTGGGCTTAGAGAAAAAACTGAACATGACATCCTCTCAGAACATCCTAGAGTATAATCCCCACACGCAACCTGAATTACGAGGTCTTTGATCCTTGCCAAGGCGAGGTACGTAGGAATCCACTTTTGTTGTTCTAGCCCACCACCCATTGGTCTTGTCCATATTCACATCGGTTCACCGAACACCCCATGAATCACAAGGCATTTGATCCTTGTATCCTTGATATGGTATGCAGGAATCCTCCCTGAGGTTCAAGCTCAACACTCGGTCGCTCTGACCCCCTTCACGTCAGTTCACCCACACCATTCTAAACTACCTGGTCATTGATTCCTGACAAGGCAAGGTATGTAGGAAGCCTCCATGAGTTTCAAACCCACAATATATCTAGGCCCAAGTCCTCCTTCACATCAGTTTACAGTCCCCCATCCCACAAGATCTACATGGGATTGATCCTTGCCTGTTATATAAGGTATGTAAGAATCCTCTCTAAGGTTCAACACCATCCAATGTTATATAGTTGCGATCTCATCCAACGGTAAGCTGTTGTGATCCCATCCGATGGTATTCCATTGTTACCCCATCCACCGGTAAGCCATTGTGATCCACCATCCAATGGTAAGCTGTTGAAATCCCCAATCGGCAGTAAGTCGTTGTTAGATAAACTACGAGGACTTTGATTCCAGACCACAACGATACGTAAGAGGTCTCTTCGAGACTGAATCCTAACATCATCATCATCCTCGAGTAAACTCCATATCATTTTCTACACACCTCATTAAACTATCCATCATCTATCCCAATTCTTACCCGGGCCGCCACATCTCGGTGAGATCACGCCACCTCATTCCCCATTCCCCTTAATAGTAACCAGGAAGCTAACCACACATTGGCCCCAACATTTGTGTTCTGTAAAAGGATCACACATGTTTGTTCCACTACCATCGGTGTTCTGATCAGTCTAATCCATCTCTGCTGGATGTTAAACCTACTCCATACCTTGTGTTAAACATATGAAGCTGAGGAAAACCTTAGAGACATGCCTATGACATATGATTCCCCATGTTCAGCGTCAGATTCCTCAGTCTTCTATGCCCTCGAGAATCCCGATAATAAGGTGAAGAAAGTAAGATGCACCCGTGTCCAAACGTCTAAACATGCTAGTGACGTCCAACATGACTAAAAACTGACCGAAGGTTGCTTCCCGGATAGGACCCTTTTGAATGTCCTGACAGAAGCAATGTAATTAAATAGTTTCAATGAAGATATGGAAATAGGAAGAGTTTCACGAACAAGTTATTAAATCTATAAGGCTGATCTAGACTAGGTGATGAGTTCTGATGAGGAATCACTCGAATGAATATCAGACATCCCATTATCCGGTTTTGATCAAGGAGAAAACATCCCTGAAAGAGTAACAGATGTCGCCCACCTTTGGAACGTAGGGATGCTGGGCAACAAACAGTGCCCCCACCCCAACAATATGGATGCACACGCACTGGAAAAAGCATCAGAAACAACTCTATGACATTCATGTATTATGTATGGCATGAGTTCTTTTCATATAGGATATTTAGGAATGCCCCAAATAATATCCATAAGGTCCAACCCCTAGTTTGTTAACCCGCTTCTTTCCTTTTTTCCTTGCACATTGTGATTTTCCCATTGACATTCCATTTCCAGGATCCCTCTTGGGGATTTTACATTAAAAAGGGGTTTTATACCTTTTTTATAGGCCACTTTAATGTCCTCAGATGTGTTGTGGCATAAGATCTATAGTTTTGGACTCTACATAGATATTTCTTCATTTCAACTCCATGTTTCATGTCAACATTGATTTGTGTCATCATTATCATTCATATATAAAGGGATCCCCTAATGGTATCTATGTTCATCCTCATGGATTTCCTACCATCCAAGGCCAATGAAAAACACTGTTTCAAACAAAAAATTGATTCATTTCCTGCACTTCTAACATGGTTAGTTGTTGACTCTTATTTATTTCTTCCCATTCCATGTTACATTCTCAGGATGATATGTTTCGAATATATTTTTTAGTTATCATATATAATCATGACACTCCCTTTATGTACCAAATATCTAATGACATGATGTATATCATTTTTGACATCCTTTTTTCGAGGAGGAACTTCAACACCATCAGTTCTATTATTATGATCCCCTTCTGATGTTGAGTTGCTAGACCAACATCATGGGGATATCCATTACTCCACACTCTCATTACCCTATTATACTTTTTAGTAGATTTAAAATATATTTTCATCCCCTTATTTCTCATAACAAGCATATGTCAAGTGTGTTTAGGGGTCATTGGAAGGATTTTTCCTGCATAGAGAAAATAATAAGCGTTCCCAATTTCCATTTATCTCTGTTTCATGAATTTTTTTTATGTGAACTCCAAATGTGATATGGGGAGGGATGTGGTAAATGGAATTTTTTCTTAGTAATAATAATAATGTTTAGGTGTTGTGACTATTGGTGATCTCTCCAGAACATGCTGGGATGAGTCAGTTGGTTTATGAGCTCCCTAGAATCTATAAGGATTAGTCACAGTGAAAATAAATTACATTAGTATGAAGGGATGGGTTGGGAAACATGATGACACTTTGACTTAAGTGACAGACTAGAACCATGAACTAAAAATGATTATAGCTTCTTAGAGGACGTTCCTTCTATTATAGATCCTAAAATGGTACTATTTTTACTATGACATGAAATTTATTTTTTTCATGGTACCAAAAAAGAAACAAAGAGTTGTCATATTAAATAAATCCCAACATTTATCCATATAAATTATAGATATAAAGAATATGTGATATATTTTTTAGGATGGTGTGATTCATATATAATTACAAAAACTATATATATATTTCATTCATATCAACGTTATCATAATAACACTAATTTTGGTAGATGAATTGTGGATACATGATTGGTTGTTCGGCTTTCAACCTATCATTGTGAATGTTATAGTTTCTGATGTAAAGTGTAAAATGATTATGTTTTTTAGACAAAATTGACATATGAAAATGGACTATAGATATAGGTCATTAATCCTAGATTCTATGGATATACATGTTTTATTTTATTAGGATCAAACACATTGTAATTAATTTTCTATTATTTTTTTATGTTTACTAGCCACTTTTTCTAGAAATTTATTTTATTCAACAAATAATATAATCAAATTTTTTAAAAAATCATGTAAATATTATAACTTGTGTATAACAGATTATTTTGACACATGGGGCCATGGGTTTTATTTACAGGTCAGTGGGATGTAAATAATTCAGAATTGACCAACTGGATTTTTCAGTAGAATTATCTATGACTATAAGAACCCTTAAATTTATTACACGTATGATTTAATTATAAAAAATTTAATATAATACATCAGAAAAGATTATTATTTATAGTATATATGTTAATTTGGTATATGGCATAACATCTGGAAAATGGGAGACAACTACATTATTAACACTTCCATAACATTTTTCTAATATTATAATGCTTTAAAAACTACCCAGCGTATCCCAAGGAAAACATAAGAATGGGGTGAGCTAAAAATATTAGGAGGTAATTAAAAGGGAATTACATGAAGAATATAATAAAATTTAAACAATATTCATATTGGTTGGGAATAAAATGAACATGAACAATAAGGCTTGATATAGCATGGTAATCATTACATGGGAAATGTTAATCAACATAAACTACAAAATCATAAAAAAGGTCAAGGATAAACCATAAAACAAACCATTATAGTTTATGTATCATAAATGAATTTGGTTCACTCTATGTCACAATGTGACATATCAATATTGTATGTATTAAACAATTCATTGGATTCTATATATTTGAATGCATCATATTCATTTCATTCGAATTCTTAAGCATTCCTTATTGATCACAGAACTATGAATCATGCATCATCATAATTTAGTCAATGATCATGGTGTGTGGACTAAATACATATATGTATCCAATAAAAAACATATGTTTATAAAAGTGAGAACCCTTGATAAGAAATTGTTATGGTATTCACTACACAATTGATTCGGCATGAATGATTGCAGTGAAATGTTGGTAAAATTATAACATAACCAAATTTTTCATAAAAATATATTAATGATAGAGACAGTGGTATCTCATCACATAGAAATAAAATTCTTAAAAATAAGGATATGTTAGATAATATCCCCACATTTTATATTGGGAAATATATGTCATAATATAAGGATGAAATAGGAATAAATAAAATAAACCTATCTATATTTTTTCATGATAAAGAGTATACATAAAATATCGTGGGAGGATTAATGAGATGGAATGAAGATTTAATAATATATAAAATAAATGGAATGTAATGGAAATATATAATAACATATTCAGACCTAATAAAAATTATTTTAACAGATGTAACTGAACATAATTTTGGAACTAAGGGTTTTATTCCGTTAAAATGGAGTTTGAATTTTGTTCATTGTCAATCAACACTGGCTTTATAGAAGAGTTTGTAAGTAAAGTGATCTTACTATGAGGATAAATAAGGATTATATGGTGGAATAATTTTCCTGTGCATACCAAATATTTTGACCTGAAATTAAGGAAATGTTTTTTGGAAAATTAAATTATTTTGGAAATGGAAGTGAACAGAAAACAACATAGTGGGAATAGTTCACCGATCATGAATTATTGCACACAAAATATTGAAATATGATCCTTGTATTGATAATGGTTCATAGATTCAAAAAGTGGTACATGGGAATGGTTTTCAGAAGTAAAACATTATGTGGACCTCATAGGACGAATGTTTCGAGGACTGATGGAGGTCCACAAGAAGTCTTGTGTATTACAAAAGTAAAAACGTTTGTGGGATGGTGTGTAATTCACGAAAATGAATCAATTAATTTAGCAGTCTGGAAGAAAAATGAGATATGTGGACCATGTATGGATGAATTGTTTAATATTTCTTGGAGTGTGTGGGAAGATTGGGAAAATCTCATATAAACAGATTTTAATGATTTATTATCTATTAAAATGAGGAATAATAAATTCATTATTTTAGAGAATGTAGAATATAAATTAATGGGGAATTCAGGAAATCCCATAATTGGATTATGGGTATATAACCCCACTCATGATAAGAGGATCATGATGAAGATTCCATTAAAGGATAAGTGGTCCATGGGTATAGTATGCATAAGGGGTTTTGTGGGGTACTGAATTCTTTAAAAAAGTGATTGTGGAAATATTTTTGTAGAATACGTTTTGTAGAAGAAAATTTGTGGGAGATGATTTGGGCCATGTAGAATGAGTGGTTTTCATGGGTAGTTTGTAGAGGTGGTATGCTGATTGACATGGTTCATAAAGAAATCACTTGCTGTATGCGGTCTAGTGTGGTATGCGGAAGAAGAAGTCTAGTTCATAGATGACATGTTCATGAAAAACTAGTACATAGATAATTATATTTATGTATAGGGGAAAAATAATCTTCAAAAAACAATATATATATAGTATAGTATTCATGAGTTAATTCCAATCCCATTGAAGTGAACATCATTATGATAAACTGAGATCAGATTCCTTCCGATGGTGTGAACACCGGGGAGTCAATATTTGAGGGATGCAGTGTGCTATCCCTAAAACCTTGTAATGACAGTGAACATAGCTTATATTCATTTTTCTTAATTTTTTTAATCCATATCTAGTGAATACTAGTAGACTTTAGAACGATCCATAACTTGTCAATGAATTCTAATTGGACTAGGCCATAGGGGTGATCCATGTAAAATTTATGTCAGAACTCTCATTGAGTGAATGTTTAAATTGATTCACATTACCAACAGAGTGATTTAACAAGTTCTTAACAATGTGGCAATAGGAAAACTCGCTTTAAAATAATAATTTGACACCCTAAGTCAACCCTTCCCTCTTAGGATGTTATGGGGACCTTCAAGTTGTATTAGAGGTTAAACGTTTGTAATTCTAAAATTTTGCATCTGTTGACTTGATAATTTATTAAATGTTAGGGGTGTTCATCAATTTGATGGTTGAAAATTCTAGATTATTTAATAAATGATGTTATACCATCTATGATATCATGGAATAGATGTAATATTTTATATTAGACATGGAGTTCAGGAAACTATTGCAACATCACTGTTTATGAATTTCATAAATTGTAAAATCATTGATGCCACACAAAAAGAATAAAATCCTCTCACTACAGTTCTTTCTGAACAAATATATCTAAAACTGATGATTTCTTCTTCTTCCAAGTCAATTTGGTTATAAATAAAGAATATATATGTTGGTGAAAAAAATGTAAAGGAGGTGAAACTACTACTTTTTCACAATAGGAATGATTATCTGATTATGCATCAGGATGAAAATGAGGGTACCTTTTTCAATCCAATTACGGATGTCGTTGGAGAAATATGAGCAACTGGTTAAGAAATAAAAGAAATTGATATTTTAAATAATATATTGTGAGGTCTTCCACCTCATTACTATGAATAGATGTATTCCCTTGACGAATGGTATCATTCCTACAATTCTCATGGTGATCAACTGTTCAGCGTGGTGGAATATGAGATTATATTCAAAAAATATGACCAAACGACTCTAGTAAGAAAGAAAATGGCCATAAATTCCCTGAAAAAACCTTAAATTTTAGAATATTATATTGATGATGATATTGAGGAAAGATAAATTCATTCCCCCATTACCATTAATTTCAATAATAGAAGAGAGAAATTTTATATCATGTTACCTCTTTCTTGTTTTCGTTGTTGTAGTGTTGGGAGCATTGTCTCTCAGTGCACAAGAATGTTCAATGACAAACAATGTGAACCTAGAGACATGATTATGTGTTAGAAAAGAATTTTTCAAATGGGTTAATTCATGAAATGTATGAAATTACAAAGAACATATTTTTCTGTGATGGAGAATATGACGATAGAGAATTATTTAAGAATGAAAAATCTGAATTTAAATCTAGAACCCTAGAGTCCACAATGAATACCATTGATAAGACAGAAACATTAGGATATAATCAATTGAAAACTGATATTGATATCATGATTCATCTTAAGGATGATTTTTGTAATCTTGAAAATCAATTCAAGAGATTAAAATATTGGAGGGAAATTGTGTAAGAGTAATCAGAATATGTTGATATAATAGAATCTGCAATTGATTGATATGATGATGTAGTAAAGAAACATTCAACAACTATTTAATACATAGAATATATTGTTGAACTAAATCTAATAATTCAATAATAGGAAATGGTCATAAGAGAATTTTCATCGATATAGGAGTATATGTCTAAATTTATTTAGGAACATAAATAAGAAGTTGTTACACATAGGAGTAAACATGAATGTATATCAGTTCCCAAAGAAACAATAAAGAAGATTTAGATTGGAAAATTCTTGGATGCCGAGTTGCTAGAGAGAGATAAGACGGTTTAAATGGAGTCTAAAAGTCTCTTAATGATCTGAGAACCTCATGCATGAGAATCATAGGAATTGGTTGTGATATAGAAGCATCATATGCATGATGTAGAGTGGTCCAAAATAAAGATAGCCTAAAATTCATTCATATCACAAATACATCTTATATACCTATAGAGAAAGCCTAAAAATAGAGTTATAAGAGTGATGAAAACATTCCAGGAGTTTCCCATGATGATAGAGACAAAAAAATATTCTCCTAAAGAAGATTACATGGGGATTAATATAAGTGAGAAGACTTTTCCAATCATAAAATGTCAATTCTGGGGCTATCTAGTCTATACCTTGTCATACTGTAAAGAGTCATGTATCTATATGATTGGGGAAGTGATTTGAACTATTCAAATTAAAAATAATTTATATCCTAATTATTATAGAAGAATAAGTTTACATGGATAGTTTTTTCATTTTTCTAACATTGGTCATAATGTTATTGATTGCAGGCAGAGGAATGGCAGGGAAAATCCATACATATCCTATATTCAACTCATTAATATCCAACCAGATGGTGTTGTTCTTACAAATTTTTTCTATCCTCTAGAAGAGGAGTGTGATTATGATAAACCTATACACGTGGAAAATATATTTTAAAACCCATATGTATTATGGCATCCTGCCTTTTTTATCACATAATCATTCATTACATTATACAAAATCAAGGATCTTTAAGGTTTAGTGTCTTGGAAACAAGGAACCTAATAGATGAAAACAAAAAACAATTCTTATTAAATACTAGAAAGTCTTCTCCTTATGTTCATCCTAGGTTCATTACTACATCTCATAACTTGGGGACACAATCAAAAGAAAGGGTGAGCAGATGGCCGAGTAAGAGAATGAAGGGAAACATTTAACATGTGAACTTGAGATACATCAATAAAGTCATGAAAAAAAACATTAAGTCATGAGAAAAAAATCATGAGGCATATCGTAATAAAAGTAATTTATTACATAACATGAATATGTGGCTACAACATTTAACTTAGACAATCATTTTTGTTTCACCAAGGTCCATCCCCATGGTGTCATTCAAATTACAAAGGTTATTCACCAAGATATCGTTAAAAATGGTCATCTCTAGAGATTAAGACTTTACCCAATGAATTGGAGTGCTATCAGGGTGCACCCTTAAATTTTACTTTATTATCATTTGAGCCACATATATCATCATCAATAATTTCAAAACAACCCACATATCATAAAATAAACGGGGTTCATTTCATAGTCATCACATTTTAAAAACTGCTTCAAAGACGTAATGTTTATGTCACTTTAAACAAACAAACAAAGGAAAGCGGGTTTTGTGTATGTAAATACTATAATTTAAAATAGAAAATTTTGATATATATCTGAATACCACTGTAGAATAATGAGCTTTGAGTATTTACTTAATAAAATAAAATAATTTGAGAAAAATAGAGAGAAATTTTTAGACGAAAACTCTGCATCATAACGGCTATGTTATGGGGTTTTAAAAAACATTGAAAAGAGAGGGGACATGGGTCACCCACTCATAAATGATCCATAAAATAATAGGGGGAACGGATATAAAGGATTTAAGAACATGGTAATGAAAATTGAATGATATACCATATGAAATGAAGAACACGAAAGAAGGAAAAAAATAAGATTTCTCTTATGAAAATTTGGCAGCCCAACGACATCACTTAAACTTCAAAAAAAATGAATTGAATAGATCAAATAGGGTTTCTCATCATATGAACATATATGATATGTATGATAGATATAGAGATCATATCCCAACATAATAAAAAGGAACCTGAAAGTTTTGACAAGAAAATAGAACTTGAAAATGAGAAGGGTGAACGAATCCCTTAAAAATTCGGCAGCCTAACGGCTCCACATAAACATTCGTTAAATGAATTGATGATAGAAAGAGGGGGTCTCTCATCATATGAACATAAAATATCAGTATGATAGATATAGATATCTTACCCCAAAATAATAAAAATGAACATTTAATACTTGCCTTGAAAATAGAACTTGAAAATGGGAAGAGTGAAAGAATCCCTTACAAAAATTTGACAGCCTAATGACGTCACTTAAAACATCAAAAAAATGAAATGGAGAGATCAAATAGGGTCTCTAATAATATGGAAATAAAATATATGTATGATATATATAGATATAATAATCCAAATTAATAAAAAGGAACCTGAAAGGCTTGACATGAAAATAGAACATGAAAATGGGAAGAGTGAAAGAATCCCTTATAAAAATTTGGCTGCCTAACGGTGCCACTTAAACATCCATAAAATGAAATGATGAGATAAAGAGGGGGTATCTCATCATATTAACATAAAAAGGGAAGTATGATGAATATAAAAAAACATCTCCAATATAAGAACATGGAGCATAAAAGAAATGACATAAAAGAGAGTACTTGGAAAGAAATAGAGAAGTATGATCCCTTACCTTAAAACATAACTATTATAACTTGAAGGATGTGACCTTGAGGGCTTGGGGGAAACATTGGAGGACTCTTTGGGAGGTAATGAGACCATAGCTTCATTGGGGGAGAGTTGGAAGTGAAAACTAATGGAGGAAAGGGTGGGTATTTATAGGGAAAGTGAGTGGACACGGCATTAATGGCCAAGGGACACCTCATTGGTGGTTTTGGAAAAACCATGGGATTTCCCACGGAACATGCCCATGGTTTTATCCACATGGGACCCCTCATACAATACTTCATCCCCTATAGTTGGTCATCCCTTAAAACATCTCATCACATCATCATGATGCAGTTATGATGTCATTAAACATACCGAAACCATAAAACAATATTTTTACTATTCGCTGAAAATTGAACTTTTTCAGAAAACTCAGAGAAATTTTCCTCAACATAATATCAATGATCTGAATTCAAAAATAAACTCCATTTTTTAAACATAATTTTCTAAATTTTTTTAATTTAATTTTTAAATAAAAACACTATTCACTGAAAATTTATTTCTTTCAAAAAAATCCCCAAAAATTACCTTAACATAATATCATTGTTCTAAATTCAAAAATAAAGCTCATTTTATAAAAATAATTTTCTAAATATTTTTAATTTAATGTTTAATTAAAAAACACTATTCATAGGAAAAAACTAATACTTGACTAATAATTAATGAAACTGTTATTTACCTATTTTATTTAATCACACTACTTAATCAAGGTGCCTAAATTATATTAATACTTTTTTAAGTGAGATTACTATTCAATTTTGTCACATTACTAATCCTAAGCATAAATCACTATTTATAATTTACTATTAATCAAAAATTAAGTTGATCTTATTTGACTCTAAATTTCGTACTGAACACATTTGCATAAGACCATTTTTTGAAAATCATTACACATCATTAATTATTTGAGGTTTACAAAAATATTTTAAATTATACTTTTTTCAAAATACATCAATAAAATACATCCTAAATTCATTCGAACATTTGAAAACTCACAAAATAGTTAATGTCTTCCAAAAAATAATAATAATCTTTTAATCCCCCAATCAACTTTATCAGATAAACATCCTTAAGACTTTGTCTTCTTCTTCCTTGATGAATTTGGGCATTCAACTAGGTACCAATTATTAATTGTGATTTCTGATAGCTGGTTTGGCAAAATCACAATATTTTCAACTTGATTCATCATCATCTCTGTCATATTAATAGGGAAATAGTCACATTTCCTATCACATTGGTAGGTGGGACATGTTCTTCCATTTCCCGCCATTAACTTAGAAAAAAAGTATAATTAGGGTCTTAAATACTTAGCCAATAATCATGAAAAGGAAACATTAATCCTAGAAGGATAAACTTGTAGAAGAAAATTATATCCTAACTTGTGATCCCCTAGGTTCCAATCTAGGTAATCCATGATCATATATTTATATGCAAATCTTTATTCTATTTTATCTTTGTTCCTTTAATAATTGTTCATACTAAGCTTATGAATTTACCAAAACATATCCCCCGGGAGTGTCGTAACCAAAACTGCAGCAATGCCCGTTTTCGTGTACCAGTTACCATTCAAGTCTAGATTAAAGCGGTGTTTTCAGGTTTTACCACTATGTACATTTGGGCCAAATCCACCTCTACCTGCTTGTATCAATACTAGGACGTATTTTCTCGGTAAACCACTTACTCAACACTCGCTAAAATACTAGGAAGATTTCCTATATTTAAACTTTTCTCTAGGGTTTTTCCTAAAGTTTTCATATCCTAATTTCCACAAACAACTAAACCATCCTTTGATACCAACTATGGAATCCAACATTTTTATCACATAATCTCTCATTACATTATACAAAACTGAGGATCTTTATGGATTAGTGTCTTCAAAACCAGGAAATTAATACATAAAAACATAAAAAATTCTTCTTAAATACATGAAATTCTTCTCCTTATGTTTATCCTAGTTTCATTACTGCATCTCATAACCTGGGGACATACATCAAAAGAAAAGGTGAGCGGAAAGCCCAGTAAAGGAAACAAGGGAAACATTTTATATGTGAACTTGAGATACATCAATAATGTCATGAAAAATAACTTTAAGGCATGAGAAAGAAATCATGAGGAATATCATAATAAAAATAACGTATTTCTTAACTTGAAGATGTGTCTACAACATTTAACTTAGACAGTCATTTCCGTTTCACCAAGTTCCATCCTCAAGGTGTCATTAAAATCATCAAGGTTATTCACCAAGATATTGTTAAAAATGGTCATCTCTAGAGATTAAGTATTTAACCAATCCATTAGAGAATTATTAGGGAACACACTTAAATTTTCCTTTATTATCATGTGAGACACTTATATCATCATCAATAATTTCATATGCAACCCACATAGAACAAAAAAAATGGGTTTCATTTAATAGTCATCACATTTTAAAAACTACTTTAAGGACGTGATCTTTATGTCACTTTAAATCCACAAAAAAGGAAAGAGGGTTTTATGTATGTAAATCCCAGAATTTAAAATATAAAATTTTGATATATATTTTAATACCCCTGTATAAGAATGAACTTTGAGTATTAACATAATAAAATTAAAGATTTTGAGAAAAAGAGGGAGACATTTTCAGACGAAAATTCTGCAGCATAACGGCTATGTTACGGGGTTTTAGAGAACATTGAAATGAGAGGAGAATTGGGTCACCCACTCATAAATGATCCATAAAATAGTATGGGGGAAGAATATAATGGATTTAAGAGCATGGTAATGAAATTTTAAAGACATACCATATGAAATGATGAACCTGAAAGGAAGACAAACATAAGATTTCTTTTATGAAAATTCAGCAGCCTAACGACGTCACATAAACATAAAAAAATGAATTGACGAGATCAAATAGGGTCTCTCATCCTATGAACATATAAGATCAGTATGATAGATATAGAGATAATACCCCAACACAATAAAAAGGAACTTGAAAGAGTTGACAAGTAAATAGAACTTGAAAATTAGAAGGGTGAATGAATCCCTTAAAAATTCGGCAGCCTAACAACTCCACTTAAACATTCTTAAAATTAATTGATGAGATCAAGAGAGGGTCCCTAATCATATGAACATAAAATATCAGTATGATGGATATAGAGATAATACCCCAAAATTATAATAAGTAACTTCAAAGACTTGACATTAAAATAGAACTTGAAAATGGGAAGAGTGAAAGAATCCCTTACAAAAAATCGGTGGCCTAACGACGTCACCTAAAACTTCAAAAAAAATGAAATTGAGACATCAAATATGGTCTCTCGTCATATGAACATAAAAGATCAGTCTTATAGATACATATATCATACCCCAAAATAATATAAAGGATTTTGATAGACTTGACATGAAAATAGAACATGAATATGGGAAGAGTGAAAGAATCCCTTACAAAAATTTGGCAGCCTAACGGCACCACATAATCATTTATAAAACGAAATGATGAGAGAAAGAGGGGGTATCTCATCATATTAACATAAAAATGGAAGTAGGATAATTTAAAATAACATCCCCATCATAATAACATGGAGCTTAAAAGACATGACATAAAAGAGATTATTTGGAAAGAAAGAGAGAGGTAGGATCCCTTATCTTAAAACGTAACACTTATAACTCGAAGGATGTGACATTGAGGGAATGGGGGAACCTTTATAGGACTCTTTGGGAGGTAATAAGACCATATATTAGTTGGGGGAGAGTTGGGAGAGAAAACTGAAGGAGGAAAGGGTGGGTATTTATAGGGAAAGTGAAGGGACAAGGCATTAATGGCCAAGGGACACCTCATTGGTGGTTTTGAAAAAACCATGGGTTTTCCCATTGTATTGGCACATGGTTTTAGACACATGGGTCCCCTCATACAATAATTAATCCCATTTAGTCGACCATCCCTTAATATATCTCCTCACATCATCATGATGCATTTATGATGTCATTAAACATACTGAAAATCTAAAACTGCATTTTTACTATTCACTGAAAATTCAACTGTTTCAAAAAAACACCCAGAAATTTTCCTTAACATAATATCAATCTCTGAATTCAAAAATAAACTCCATTTTATAAAAATAATTTTCTAAATATTTTTATTCTTATTTTTAAATAAAAACACTATTCACCGAAAATTAATTGTTTTCGAAAAAATCCCCAAAAATTACCTTAAAATAATACCGATGTTATGAATTCAAAAATAAAGTGCATTTTATAAAAATAATTTTCTAAAAAATTTTAATTTAATTATTAATTAAAAAACACTATTCACCCAAAAAACTAATACTTGACTAATAATTAATGAAACAGTTATTTACCTATTTTATTGAATCACACTACTTAATCAAGGTGGCTAAATTATAATAATACTTTCTTTAAGTGATATTACAAATCCATTTGGTCACATTACTAATCCTAAGCCGAAAATCACTATTCATAATTTACTATTCATTTAAAATTATGTTGATCTTATTAGACTCTAAATTTCTTACTGAACACATTTGTAGAAGACCATTTTTTGAAAATCATTACACATAATTAATTATTTGAGGTTTAAAAAAATATTTAAAAATTTCGTTTTCTTAAAATACATCAATAAAATACATCCTATATTCATTCACCATTTGAAAACTCACAAACTTCACCATAGGAAGAAAACACAATTTTATTTATAACAAAGGATTACACAACGTAGCTATGGTCTCCTTACATAGCCCCTTATAACCCCATCATAAGACCTAAGTGTAAGCTGGGCTAAGGTGAGAGAATCTGAGGGAGGCTCGACCAACATCGCCTAAGTAGTAATTTATATCAGCTTGAACTTCTCGCGAAGGCGATTCTATTCTAGCGTCACACGATGAAGTTTTGCTTTGGTTCGGTCCAGATAAAATCCCAATGGTGCTACCTCCTTCCCATGTTCTATTAGATGGGCTTCGATTGGCCCGAGACTACTGGATGAGGCCATATAATCTTCTTTATTTTTTAATTAACCAAGATCACTAGTATTTAGAGACAATAATCACAACATTTAGTTTCCGAAGGTCATATTGACTAACGGTCAAATAATAGTAAAAACCCAACAGTCTCACTTTAATTATACTAATTTTATTAAATGAAAATTTTTTGTTGAGTATGAAATAAAATAACACACAAAATTAGGAAACAAAATTTATTCCAAATTTCAGGTCGTTACATGTATACATCACTCAAACTATTAGTTCATTAATGGAAAAGAAGAAAGTTGAAAAAACCATCAATTTAGAAGTATCCCTCAAAGATATGAAGAATAATAGAAGATGGATTCTTAATAGTGGATGATCATCCAATATAATTGTATATGAAGTCCTATTAATTAATTTCATGAAAAAGGCTAATGGAATAATGAGATTCGGTAATGGTGGTTCTTTGAAGATCAAAAGCATTGGAAGTACTGATCTGTCCAAATACGAGCTGAATAAGACCGAAGTTCGTTATAGGGACTTGTTGTGTCACAAAATCTTGAGTTTGAGTTAGCTCTTTAACACATGACATATAATAACATTATATCAAAAGGGTTTCACTATAATTTAATGAACAAGGAATTTTCTCATAAAAATATTTCAAATTTTTTTTTTATCATGTGAATATTAAAGATAGAATTTGTTACAAGACATATGAAGAAGAGAAAAACATGTTGAACTAAGGGTTAGATCACATTAATCAACAAGATATGGAAATGAAATTTAAAATGATAAATTTCATGGATTATCAAATATGATGCATAAATAAGATAATTCATTCCATTCTTGCAGGAGTCGGAACTGAGTTTGTAGTTTATATCTTTCAATGAATAAAAGACCATCAAATCTTCTTGAATTGATTAATATAGATGTATGTGGTCTGACAAATGTTGCTGAAACATTTAGAGAATTGAACTTCATTCTTTTTATTTATTATTATAGTATAATGGTTTATGTGATGGATATATATAGGAAAAAAAGTGCTTGACTTCCTGAAAACATTTCATTGAATAGCTAAGAATTATATTGGAAAGAAAATCAATGTTTTTTGGTCTGTCAATGGAGGAGAATATATTTCCATTGAGTTTGAAAATTACCTTCAGAAACCTGGAATAAAACATGAGGTGGCTGTTGTGAGAACTCAACAAAAAATGTAGTTGTTGAGAGCCAGATTTGATAGGTGGATAGTGTGACAAGTACTATGCTGATTGAGAGTTTTTTCTCCTGCCATTATTAGAAAGAGGATGTCCAGGGTTCATTTAATATTCAAAACTAAAAGAGGATATATATATGGGGTAAACCAAGACACCTTATGAGTTATGTCATTTATGCAATCCCTCTTTTATGTATTTTTGTGTTTAGATATGTAAATTTATTATATTAAAAAATTAATAAAAAATAATGTAATGTATGGCGATGCTGCCGTTGAAAGAATATTCCTCATATATTAATTGAATTGTAAAGAAAACAAATGATTCAATAAAAATCATGTTAAAGTTATAGAATTTTTTTTGGTAATGATCATTGTAGAAAAAACCACAAATTCCTCAAATAACTCTTATGCTTATGTGATAAAAGATGAGGAAGAATATGGAAATTGAATAGATCCAAATATAGAAGTATAGTTAGCCATGGAAAACATCTTGGAGTCACATCCTGTTGTTGAATCAAATGAAGAGTCAGAAGATGATGACATGGCTGAAGAAACTTTTTATGAACCTCATTGGATTAATCTAATAGTAGTAAATGATCGTCCCAACATCATTGGGGATTAGACAGCTCCCACACAGATAATGAGAATGAATATCACTTACTAAGCATTATTACTTTCATTAGTGTAACTATCCTCATTTGAAAAGCTACAAAGGATAAATCATTTGTTATGACCTTAAATAATGAGTTGGAACATGTTGATAATAACCAACCATGGTATTTTGATGAGATACCCGATAACCACAATGTTATTGGTATGTATTGTATTGTTAAAAATAAATTTGAAGATGTTGGAAATGTCATCATAAATAATTCATGACTGGTTTGTAAGGGAAATTCAATGATTCATGGTATTTGTGTTGAAGAAACATTTTCTATGGTTTAATGATTGGAGTCTATTGAATTTTTTCATGCAATGGAAATTTTATGACGATAAAGTGTATGAAATGGATGTATAGATAGATTTCTTAAAATGTGTTCTTGAATAAAAAGTCTATATTGTACAACCAGTGTGTTTTCTTCTTGGTAATGTGGAAATGATGGATTTCATATTAAAGAATTCTCTCAATGGTTTGATGTAGGCACCACGAGAATGGAAATCTCATCTGAAGTCTTATATAAGGATGATCAAATTTAAAGGGAGGAGTGGATCCCAATCTCTATGTGATGAATTTTTAGAAAGATAAAATCATGGTACTGGGGAATACTAATGATATAATCATTGGTGGGAGAAGGGAAGGATTACTAGATGATTTTACCTATAAAATGATATCAGAATTTGTAATATCAATGATGGGTGGACTAACCTAATTCTTGGGGATGCATGTGATTCAAAGGATCAAATACAATATCATTTCAGAATTATGACGAAGATTTTCTAATGAAATTCAATATGCATGACTCTAAAACAATTTCGACACCATTTTCATTTGGAAATATATTAGGAAAACATGACGATTTGACATCTATGGTTCCCACCATGTACTAGAGAATCATTTAAATCCTACTATACTTAACTACAACATATCCCGATATTAATCACAATATGTTCAAATTGATCCCTCGTCATCTCTATCATATTAATAGGGAAATAGTCATATTTCCTATCACATCGTTCATTGGTACATGTTCTTCCATTTCCCGCCATTAACTTAGAAAAGAAATTATAATTAGGGGCTTAAATACATAACCAATAATCATGAAAAGGGAACGTTAATCATAGAAGTATAAACTTATAGAAGAAAAGTATATCCTAACTTGTGATCCCCTTGGTTTCAATCTTTGTTTTCCATGATCATGTGTTCTTATGCGAATCTTTATTTTATTTTATCTTTGTTCCTTTAAAAATGGTTCATACTAAGCTTATGAATTTACCAAAGCATATACCCCGGGAGTGTCGTAACCAAGACTGCAGCAAAGCCCATTGTCGCGTACCAGTTCCCGTTCGAGTCTAGCTTAAAGCGGTGTTTTTGGGTTTTACCCCTATGTACATCTGTGCCAAAGCCACCTCTACCTTCTCGTATCAAGACTGGGATGTATTTTCTTGATAATCCACTTACTCAACACTCACAAAAATAATAAAAAGATTCCCTATATTTAAACTTTTTTATAGGGTTCTTCCGAATGTTTTCATATCCTAATATCCACAAATAACTAAACCATCCTTTGATACCAACTATGGCATACCACTTTTTTATCATATAATCATTCATTACATTATACAAAACCAAGGATCTTTAAGGATTAGTGTTTTCGAAACCAGGAACATAATACATGACAACATAAATAAATTTATTAAATACATGAAATGCTTCTCCTTATGTTCATCCTAGGTTCATTATTGCATCTCATAACCTAGGGACATAAATCAAAATAATGGGTGAGCAGAATGCCCAGTAAGGGAAACAAGGGAAACATTTAACATGTGAACTTGAGATACATCATTAAATTCATGAAAAAGAACTTTAAGGCATGAGAAAGAAATCATGAGGCATATCATAATAAAAATAAAATATTTCATAACTTGAAGATGTGGCTACAAAATTAAACCTAGACAGTCATTTCCATTTCACCATGTTCCATCCCCAAGGTTTCATTAGAATTATCAAGGTTATTCACCATGATATCGTTAAAAATGGTCATCTCTAGAGATTAAGCATTTACCCAATTTATTAGAGCGTTATTAGGGAGAACCCATAAATTTTCCTTTATTATCATGTGAGCCACATATATCATCATCAATGATTTCATAAACAACCCAGATAGAATAAAATAAATAGGTTTCATTTCATAGTCATCACATTTAAAAAACTACTTTAAGGACGTGATCTTTATGTCACATTAAACCCACAGAAAAAGTAAAGAGGGTTTTATGTATGTAAATCCCAGAATTTAAAATAGAAAATTTTGATAAATATGTTAATACCCTTGTAGAAAAAATGATCTTGGAGTATTCACCTAATAAAATAAAATAATTTGAGAAAAAGTGAGATACATTTTGAGACGAAAATTCTGCAACATAACGGCTATGTTATGGGGTTTTAGAAAACATTGAAATGAGAAGGGACATGGGTAACCCACTCATAAATGATCCATAAAACAGTAGGGGGACAGAATATAAATTATTTAAGAACATGGTAATGAAATTTGAAATATATACCACATGAAATGAAGAACATGAAAGGAAAACAAAAATAAGAATTCTTTTATGAAAATTCGGCAACCTCACGACGTCACTTAATCATAAAAAAATGAATTGATGAGATAAAATAGGGTCTATCATAATATGAACATATAAGATCTGTATTATAGATATATATATCATACCCCAACATAATAATAAGAAACATGAAAGAGTTTACAAGAAAATAGAACTTGAAAATTAGAAGGGTGAATGAATCCCTTAAAAATTCGGCAGCCTAACTGCTCCATTTAAACTTTCATAAAATGAATTGATGAGAGAAAGAGTGGGTCTATCATAATATTAAAATAAAAGATCATTATGATAGATATAGATATAATACCCCAAAATAATAATAAGTAACATGAAATACTTGATATGAAAATAGAACTTGAAAATGGGAAGAGTGAAAGAATCCCTTACAAAAATTCAGCGGCCTAACGACATCACTTAACACTTCAAAAAAATGAAATGGAGGGATCAAATAGGTTCTCTCAAAATATGAACATAAAAGATCAGTCTGATAGATATAGAGATCGTTCTCCAAAATAATATAAAGGAACATGAAATACTTGACATGAAAATAGAACATGAAAATGGGAAGAGTGAAAGAATCCCTTACAAAAATTCGGTAGCCTAACAGCACCACATAATCATTCATAAAACGAATTGATGGGAGAAATAGGGGGTATCTCATCATATTAACATAAAAAGGGAAGTAGGATGAATATAAAATAACATCTCCAACATAAGAACATGGAGTTTAAAAGATATGACATAAAAGAAAGTATTTGGAAAGAAAGAGAGAGGTAGGATCCCTTACCATAAAACGTAACTCTTATAACTAAAAGGTTGGGACGTTTAGGGCTTGGGGGAACCATAAATGGACTCTTTTGGAGGTAATAAGACCAGAGATTCATTGGGGGTGATTTGGGAGTGAAAACTGAAGGAGGAAAGGGTGGGTATTTATAAGGAATGTGAGGGGACAAGGCATTAATGGCCAAGGGACACCTCATTGGTGGTTTTGGAAAAACCATGGGCTTTCCAATTGTATTGGCACATGGTTTTAGCCACATGGGACCCCTCATAAAATAATTAATCCCCTTTAGTTGACCATCCATTAAAATATCTCATCACATCATCATGATGCATTTATGATGTCATTAAACATACCGAAACCCTAAAACTGTATTTTTACTATTTACTGAAAATTCAACTATTTCAAAAAACTCCCAGAAATTTACCTTAACATAATATCAATGCTATGAATTAAAAAATAACCTCTATTTTATAAAAATAATTTTCTAAATATTTTTAATTTAATTTTTAAATAAAAACACTATTCACCGAAAATTAATTGTTTTCAAAAAAAATCCCCAAAAATTACCTTAACATAATATCGATGTTCTGAATTTAAAAATAAAGTCCATTTTATAAAAATAATTTTCTAAATATTTTTAATTTAATTTTTAATTTAAAAAAACTATTCACCCAAAAAAACTATTACTTGACTAATAATTAATGAAACAGTAATTTACCTATTTTATTGAATCATACTACTTAATCAAGCTGTCTAAATTATATTAATACTTTCTTTAAGTGATATTACTAATCCATTTGGTCACATTACTAATTTTAAGCATAAAATCACTATTCATAATTTACTATTCATCAAAAATTAAGTTGATCTTATTAGACTATAAATTTATTTCTGAAAACATTTGCAGAAGACCACTTTTTTGAAAATCATTACACACCATTAATTATTTGAGGTTTAAAAAAATATTTTATAATATCCTTTTTTTTAAATACATCTATATAATACATCCTAAATTCATTCAAACATTTGAAAATTCACAAATGTCACCATAGGAAGAAAACACAATTTTATTTATAACAAAGATTACACAACGTAGACATGGTCTCCTTACATAGCCCCTTATAACCCCAGCATAAGACCTAAGTGTAAGGTGTGCTAAGGTGAGAGAATCTGAGGGCGGCTCGACCAACATCGCCCGAGTGGTAATTTCAATCAGCTTGTACTTCTCGTGAAGGCGATTCTGTTCTAGCTTCACACGATGATGTTCGGCTTTGGTTTGGTCCAGAGTAAAGCCCAGTGGTGCTACCTCCTTCCCAAGTTCTATTAGATGGGCTTCGATTGGCCCGAGACTACTGTATGAGGCCATCAAATCTTCTTTCTATTTTAATTAACCCGGATCACTTGTATTTAGAGACAATAATCACAACATTTAGTTTACAAAGGTCATACTGACTAATGGTCATATAATAGTCAAAAACCAACAGTCTCATTTTAATTATACTCATTCTATTAAATGAAAAAGTTTTGTTGAGTATGAAATAAAATAACACACAAAATTAGGAAGCAATATTTATTCAAAATTTCGGGTTGTAACATGTATACTTCACTCAAACTATTAGATCATTAAAGGAAAAAAGAAATTTGAAAAACCCATCAATTTAGAAGAATCCTTCAAAGATATGAATTATAATAGAAGATGAATTATTAATAGTTGAGGATCATCCAATATAATTGTATATGAATTCCTATTAATTAATTTCATGAAAAAGGTTAATGGAATAATGAGATTCGGTAACGATGGTTCTCTGAAGATCAAAAGCATTGGAGTAATGATCTGGCCAATAACGAGCTGAAGAAGACCGAAGATCGTTATAGGGACATGTTGTGTCACAAACTCTTGATTTTGAGTTAACTCTTTAACACATGACATATAATAACATTATATCAACAGTGGTGCACTATAATGAAATGAACATTGAATTTTCTCATAAAAATATTTCAAACAAAAATATTTTTTTATCATGTGGATATTAAAGATAACATTTGTTACATGACATATGAAGAAGGGAAAAACTTGTTGAACTAAGGTTTAGGTCACATTAATCAACAAGATATGGAAATGAAATTTAAAATGATGAATTTCATGGATTCTCAAATATGATTCATGAATAAGGGAATTCATTCCATTCTTGCAAGAGTGGGAACTGAGTTTGTAGTTTATATTGTTCAATGAATAAAAGATCATCAAATCTTCTTGAATTGATTCATATAGATGTATGTGGTCTGAAAAATGTTACAGAAACATGTGGAGAATTGAATTTAATTCTTTTCATTTATTATTATAATATAATGGTCTATGTGATGGATATATATAGGAAACAAAAAGTGCTTGATTTCCTAAAATCATTTCATTGAATAGATAAGAATTATATTGGAATGAAAATAAATGTTTTTTGGTCTGTCAATGGAGGAGAATATATTTCCATTGAGATTGAAAATTAGCTGCAGAAACATGGAATAAAAAATGAGGTGGCTATTGTGAGAACTCAACAAAAAATGTAGTTGTTGAGAGCCAGATTTGATAGGTGGACAGTGTGACAAGTACTATACTGATTGAGAGTTTTTTCTCCTGCCATTATTAGAAAGGGGATTTCCAAGGTTCATTTAATATTAAAAAATAAAATAGGATATATATATATGGGGTAAACCAAGACACCTTATGAGTTATGTCATTTATGCAATCCCTCCTTTATGTATTTTTGTGTTTAGATATGTAAATTTATTATATTAAAAAATTAATAAAATATCAAGTAATGTATGGTGATGCTGCTGATGAAAAAATATTCATCTGATTTTAATTGAATAGTAAAGAAAAAAATGAATCAATAAAAATCTTGGTAAAATTATAGAATTTTTTTTGGTAATGATCATTGTTGAAAAAACTACAAATTCCTCAAATAACTCTTATTCTTATGTGATAAAAGATGAGGAAGAATATGGAAACTGAACAAATCCAAATATAGAATTATAGGGAGCCATGGAAAACATCTAGGAGTTACATCTTGTTGTTGAATCAAATGACGAGTCAGGAGATGATGTTGTGGCTAAAGAAACTTTTTCTAAACCTCATTGGATTAACCTAATAGTAGTAAATTATTGTCCCAACATCATTGGGGATTAGATAGCTCTCACACAGATACTGTGAATGAATATCACTTACTAATATTCTTTACTTTCATTAGTGTAACCATCCTCATTTGAAAAGCTAAAAAGGATAAATCATTTGTTATGACCTTAAATAAAGAGTTGGAACATGTTTATAATAACCAACCATGGTATTTTGATGAGATACCCTATAACCACAATGTTATTGTTACGAATTTTATTATTAAAAATAAATTTGAAGAGGTTGGAAATGTCATCATAAATAAGGCATGACTGGTGTGTAAGGGCTATTCAATGATTCATGGTATTTGTGTTCAAGAAACATTTTCTATGGTTTCGGGACTGGAGTCTATTGAAATTTTTCATGCAATGGAAATTGTATGATGATAAAAAGTATGTGAAATGGATGTATAGATAGATTTCTTAAAATGTGTTCTTGAAGAAGAAGTCTTTATTGTACAACCATTGGGTTTTCATCTTGGTAACATGGAAATGATGGATTTCATATTAATGAATACTTTCAACGGTTTGATGTAGGCACCATTAGAATGGAAATATCATCTGAAGTATTATCTAAGAATGATCAAATTTAAAGCGGAGGAGTGGATCACAATATTTATGTGATGAATTTTTAGAAAGATCAAATCATGGTGCAGGTGAATACGAATGATATAATCATTGGTGGGAGAAGGGAAGGATTACTAGATGATTTTACCTATAATATGATATCAGAATTTGTAATATCAATGATGGGTGGCCTAACCTAATTCTTGGGGATGCATGTGACACAAAGGATCAAATACAATTTCATTTCACAAGTATGCATGTGATTTGCTAATGAAATTCAATATGCATGACTCTAAACCAATTTCGACACCATTTTCGGTTGGAAATATGTTATGAAAACATGACGATTTGACATATATGGTTCCCACCATGTATAGAGAATCATTGAAATCCAGCTATACATAACTACAACATAGCCCGATAATATATATACAACATCATTGGAATATTTAATTCAATGTAATATGAAATAAGAACATGTTGCTCCAGTTAAATAAATCATCAGGTATATTCAAAGTACTCACAATTAATTTTTTTACTTTACTATCTGAAAGGATAATGAACTAACAGATTTCAGACGCTGAATGGGCTATAGATGTGATTGATATAATGAACCCATGAAGTGGTGAATTATATATTAGAATCAAATTTGTAGGTTTTTTGAGTAATAAACAAGAAATTACTTCGCTCAGTACTGCTGAAACTATGTATATATCAGCTACAAAAGATTCATCGCAGCTGTTGTTGATGAAGAAACAACTCACTGATATTGGTGGTGAGGGGAAACAATATATGTTTATTCACTATAATAATAAGAGAACATATGATATTATAAATAATATAGTTCATCATTATCACATGAAACACATTGAAACTTCATACCACTTCATCAAGGGATAATTTGAACAAAGCCTGATTAAAATGTATCATATTAGGACTGGTGATCAAGTTGTTGACATAATGACAATTCCATTTTCAGAATATGTGCTCGAGAAATATCAGTTGAACATTGGTATTTAACCACCTCCTAGATAATGTGTAGTTCATGATCATTTCCCTCTCCCTAGTCTTGCTAAATTTTTTAATATGTTTGTTGAGGTATTTTAGTTTTAGGGGAGGAGAAATGATCCTAGGTGACTGTGCTTTGAGCTCTACAAGTCAAAAGTTGATTCATTTGATTTTTTCCAATGGGAGAGAAAGTAAAAATTCAATTTTATATAGTTTAAAATATGAGGTTGAAATATGAAATGTTTTCAAGTGGTAATATGATCGAGAATAGAGGAATTCAAAAAAAAATTCAATGAGGGAGAGAGGTGACTTTCAAAGAGGAAAATAATTGGAGAAAATGAGAATAGCGAAAAAAAATTTCAGATTGGAATTAAGAGAATCTAATAAATGATTTCCATCTTATTTTCTATAATGTGAAATGTTCCCATAGACATAGAGAGTAGGCTGATTTGTTTCTCATATACAAGTTTTTGGTTTTGATTGCATCTTGTACTTTATTAAATTTATCTACGGATTTTATGAAAACCCAAATGGGGAGATTTTTGGAGCCATGGACGTTCTTTGTGGGGAAAATTCACATATTGTATGTCTGGTAATTGATAATGTTTCATATAAGAAAAATTGTATGTGGACCACATAGGTGGAATGGTTTATTAGCGATGGAGGTTCATAGGAATCCATGTGGTTCTCAAAATTCAAATAATTTGTGTGATGGCATGTCATTTGTGAAACAAATATGGGGATTTTGGTGGACGTGTAGTACAAGGAGGTATGTGGACCATGTAGGGAAGAACAGTTCATGGGAGAATGGTACATCAGGATGATTTGGAAAACCTTATATTAGTGGTTTTGGAAGATCTATTTTTATATTATAAAGAGAACTAATCATTTCATCAGAGTGCAACCCTGATAGTAGAAATCCATTGCGAATTAGATGAATTTTATAATTTGTTTTTGGACAGACAACCTTGGGAACGATAAGTGGTTTGTGAGAAGGATTCCAAAAAATCATAATAGGTCTATAAAGAAAGTACATAGAAGTGTTTTTGTGGGGCACTAAAACCTATAAGGGAACTCATTTTGCAGAAGACAGTTTGTGGAAGATAGTATGATGAATATGATATTTTCCCTTAGAAGAATCCATTTACAAGGGAATTATTTGGAGGTGTTACATGATGTATCATGTTTTAGGAAGTAATAACATGTATTAAACAATGCAGTGAATTACACAATGTATGAAGGCATGTTCGCAAGGGACAAGTTAGTTAACGAATAGTACACAGAAAAGTAGATTACAACTATAGGTGAAATTTATAACTAAATAAGCAATATAACAATAGTTTAGGATCCATGATTTAATTCAAATCCATTTAAGTGACCTTCAATTTGATAAATTGGATCCTGATTCATCCCAAAGTATTGAATTAGGAGGAGTCTTCAAAATTGATCTAAGGGGCACGTATTGCTATCCTTGAAAACTTGTAATGCATGTGCACCTAACAATGAGTAAATTTTCTAGTCCTTTTTAATCCACAACATGTAATGATTATTGGAAATTGGTATGACCAAAAACCTTTCTACATATGTTCCTTGTACTATCAATTAGTGGTGAACCATGAAAATATTTTGTGTGAACCATCTAAGATTGAATACCTAAATGGAAACACATTACCAATAAATATACATAACAAGTTATTATTAAAGTCAGAATAAGATGCTTCTCATTAAAATAAATATTTGTCAACCAGATTCACCGCTCCCTCTCAAGGTGTTTTAGAGTCCTTCAAAGATGTTATAAAATTTAAATGTGAAGAGAGAAATATATTATAAAAGTTTTTTTATAGTAATATATTATGTAAATGTCAAAATTAAAGATTATTAATAGTATTCAATTCAAATAACAACAATTTGAAAGTATGAAAATGATATCAAATTAATGAAAAAATATCCCTTTGAAATTATAATGACTAGTTTCAAATAAGGATCTTGAATTTATAGAAGGATAAACAAGTGAGGATCCCTTACATCAGTGTGTTACTCCAGAATCATTAGTGGGAATTCATGGGAGCTTTGGGAAACCATATTAGGGATCTATAAATTCTATGAATGAGTAAAGATGTTCTTAATGTATTTATGGTGATGATAAATGGGATATTTGGAATATTTATATAAGAAAATATAGAAATTTGTTTTTTATTTTTATTGATGATTCTATAAAATAAAATATCTATAATGTTACACTGTCCTATGGTTTTTTCCAATCAGTTATGAATATTTTGATTAATATATATTATTTTAAAATTAAAAGGGCCAATATTAATAAAATAATATATTTTCTTATGTGGAGGGGAGTCACAATCTCATATAATTTATTCTAATAATCTTTATACTTTGGAAGTACGGTTTGTGATACATCTCTAGTATTTTTCCATTTGGGTATTTCAGCTCTACAAAAAAAACCATTGGATATTGATTGAACTTTAATGAACATAATAGGAATGATTATAAAAAATTTAGACCCCCACAATCAACCATTTGGCACACCCATATTTTTAATAATTAACAAAAATTGTGAACCCAATTTGAATAATTAAGGGAGATGAATATGTCACCCAAATTTAAATCCACATTTTCACTCAAAATGAAAGAGGCACAAACATGGATCTAGATAAATTTATTTTTTATGTGTCTCATTATTGGTATTTTAATTTTATTTGGAAGTATTATTTTTGTTTTTCATATGTATCCTAATAATTTAAACCATAACAACCTTTAATCCAAATGGTATCTTATTAGTTCCTATAGACAAATTCTTCAGCTACTATAAAATATAATTCCTTTTATAAATAGAAGACACCATCCCCAACCTAGAATATCTAACACCTGGTCATAGATTCCGTAGATGAAGTGTAAACCCTAAAGGAGATTTTCGAAACTGATATTTGGAACCAAAATAACTATAGCTCATAAATCTAAACAAACTATCCATTTAATGATGGCTCGATGACCAGAAGATGACATTTACTGTTTCTATATCAAAACATTTCATGAGCCCATACATATTATATTGAAACTTTTTAATCCCATATAATATAGATATTAATCAAGAGTTCACTGATGGCCTCATATTGACACCACATGGGTCCTTAAAAAATATCTCCTTCAAGTAGTTATCATTCTTAATTCCACGTTGAAACAAACACTTAGCATGATGAGAGTGTTTTCCTTTGGATTCCATCCCATGTTATCGAACCCCGAACACATTGAATAGACCACCAGGGTTTGAAAATAGATATCATGGAATAATAAATTCACCTCTTATCACTAAAAAGAAGCCTTGCAACCATATATGGAGGCAATCCATGATTAAGCACAAACACTAGACCACATAAACTAGTCATACCTTTAGAATTATTAAACATTAATTTGAATTGAATAATTCATATAAATAGTTCATTAATATAATCAAAAAATATTTATTTAATTCTTTATTTGTATAAAACATTGTTTTTCCCCATTAATGAAATTTTATGAAAAATATTTACATTATATGTTAAAAATGGTTCTACATGTGTATAACATATATTTATACGTCAAATGATTATTTTAATAAAAATAATTTTTATAGATATTTTAAAATGGTAACATTTAACTAAATGAAATAATAAAATTATGTTTATTTGAAGCATAATAATGCATATAACACTATCTAATCCATTGTTGAAAAATCCATCAATTAAATTAAACTATTTAAAACATATTGTATAAAAAATACAAGGGGTTTACAATATACCCCCCTTTGAATGAATTTGACCATCAAAATTGATCATACAAATAACAAAACAAGGATACCTCAACCGCATTATTTCTTCATGATCCAACGTAGATTATTCAAACTAGTGGTTTATCCTCAAAAAATTAACTAGAATCATGTACTTTTTTGTATAACATTATCTTGAAGATCAAGAATGTACAATGTTTTCTCATCATATATAAGATCTTGAACCATTGGTACAACGTATGAGTTTAGTACATGGATGGGATCAGGAATATACTTCCTCATAAGAGACACATGGAAAACATCATAAACATGAGATATATTTAGTGGTAGTTCTAATATAAAAACTATTATTCCAATACGCTGAAGAGTTTGGAAAGGAAATTTTTTCCTTCAAATTTAAAATTTCAATTCAAAAATTATTTGTGTATTATTTAGTGTTTATTTTTGGGATTCTCAATTTGTAAAAATTAATAATAAAACCATATTTAAATAGTTAATGTTGAAAAAATATTTTTTATCTAAAGTAACATATATCTAGGTTTCCAAATAGGAGAACATATGTGGAATGTGATAACACAAGAATGGAAGAGAAATATTACTATCAATATTTGATGGTGAGTGATAGAGAACATGGTTAGAAGATAGTTAATAATCAAAAATCCATAACCGAAATGAGGGTTGATAATTTCATTGATGACATCATAATGATGATAATGGGACCAATTTTTCAGACCATTTTATGAAAGTCTAATAATTTTAATTAGAGGATATACATACTTCATTTCATCATAATCTATCATTAATTGATTCTTGACCTATTTTAAATTTATCTATTCTTCCATGAAATGAAGTGTAATTTTTCATTCCTTAAGTATTAAAAGATTAATGAATAAATTTTTTTAATGATAGTTCATTCCATCTATCATTATAATGAAAATATTGTTATGAATGGTTATACATTATTCATAAATCATTATAATGTTAGAAATTGAATTAATCACTAAAATATTATTCGATGATTACGATAAAACATTCCATTTATGGTTAACCATGAAATCCATTTTAATGTTTAAATTACAAAACATTTGAAAGAAGGTAACTAAATTTCTCAATATAATCTTAATATTGACACCCCATATATCATAAAGTAACACTTTATAACCTAGAAAATATATGAATACCTTTATCATGTAATTTATTGATACAATATAATAACCTAAATTACTATATTTCCTTATTGGAATCATTAATGATTCTTTATTCTAAATATTATTGGATATATTCTTTAAGAAAATTATTTGTAAAAGTTATCAATGATATAATTGCATACATTTTAAATAAGTCGTTAATCAATTCCAAGGTATTAAGAACATTTAAATTTATTTATCCAAACATCATTTTCTTAACATTAGGTATATAATAATAGTTTTAATTACCTTAATTAAGTGGTTCCCATGAATATATACATTATATTTAATGAATTTTTTCGTCCTTTAGTTTTATTAAAAATATTCTTGTAAATACGTAGTGAAAAACCTAAAATGGACAATCCTAATATATTTCAAAATTCATATAAAAAATTATTAAATACAAATATATAAAAACATCTATTACATAACATCAACATTGATCTATTTCAAGGCTACATCATTCTATTATGTAATAAATATTCCCTCACACATTTAACTTTTAGTATCATCATCCTCAATAACATAACCATTAGATACACCACCTTTCTAACTATCTTCAAGAGAATTCAACATAGGAAATATATTTTCACAGTCTCTATTACATGCACAATTAAATCATTCATCAATTGATAGTTATTTGGAGGGTACAATATTCACTTCCCTTGAATTATGTTAAATTAAAATTTTCCATTTATAGTCATGTAATTTATGCCATTACATTCCACTCTAAACACATTTTATTTTTCATGTAGGAAATCCATTTGGGGTTTCCTTCCCACATTACTTAGACAATGTAAATAAATTATTTTTTCCTCTAGGGAATAATTTTATAAAATTGTGAGAAAAAACTTCTCTTGGCATATTTGGTGAGTCTACCTATTTTTTAAAGTATATGTTGTTACCAAGTTCCACTAAAATTGACTAGGATTGATCCTAATACCATTCACACCAGTTATCATCCCATTTAGCTTATTATTAGAAAATTGATTATCATATTCAAACAATATCATAGTTTTATTTCATTAAAACCATTGTCTAAAACCAGAATTCATGGAAAGAGAAATATTTATCATAGTTGAAAACCACATAACTATGAAATACCACTTATAGGATTTCAAGATTTTTACACCTTTTTTAATATATGACAACTTAAGATTATCAATATATACATCCCTAGATATATAATTGGAAATATCTATAGAGATTTCAATAATTGTTTCGCATCTAAGATATCAATGTTTGACAACAAATTTACAATGATACAAACTAAAAATGACCATAAATTTTTTTACAGGGATATTATATCTACATTTAGATGAATATTTTTTATATTACACAAACTCATTAATGATGATCATAATAGTTTTTCGCATTTGGAAATGTGGAATTAAAAAACCATGTATGGAGAATGATCATAAAAGTGTCCCATAAAGATATCCCCCTCTTGAACACCTACATATAATTCTTTCTTCGTAACCAATATAGATAAAAAACTAAATAGTGTGAGCAGATTCTTTGTAAGAGTAAACATGGAATAAATAAATTTTTTATCTTATTAAATAATATAATAAAAAATATGGTTCTGTTATTTTGAGGAATGTCCATGACCAACCATTATAGATCATAAAAAAGTTTCAAGGAATACAATATTAAAATTAAAAAATATATGAATCATAATAATGAATTTTCATTATTAATCAGTCACAAATCATATGGTTGTATAATAAATGTGGTTAAAATTATCATAATTTTCTGAAACCAATTCATATGTCATGGTTAACTTCCAAGACTCTATGATCAAGCCTTATCATCTCTTTACCTTAACATATCAATCATATCAACTTTTCCCCCATCACAGACCAATCACACCAACTTATTTCAAATCAAAAATCATACACATCATGTTGTTCTCTTTTCATGAACCTTGAAAATCAACATGTTTTCCATCTCATATCAAGAACAATGACTTATCATCCCTAAATATCTCAGGAGATAATTCCCTAATGCATTATAGATTGTTATAGGTCCCACCAATAAATTTATTAATATAATACATATGTGGTCCTAATGCCCAAAAATCAATCACCACATCAAAACTTATTTTATGAAATTAGTTTCATAAACACGTCATCATAACCAACTCATGGAAAGGAAATTGGTTTCATAAATATCATCAAGTAAATAATATACCATATTAAAATTAAAAATATAATGGTATCATGGGATAATATCTCAACTATAGAAATGGAAATATCTGGTTATGACATCTTAGATTGAAATGAATTATTAACCATATTCTTAAATCATTTCCTGGTGAAAATATACTTTTTACATGAAAAAAATATTTTCAAATAATAAAAAATTTATATAAACATTTTCATTGAATATAACCTAGAAATCATATAATGTAATATTTGAAACCATTGAAAACATTTTTGAAATCCACATTGTTGAAAATGATTTAGAGATCATTCAAAAGACATTTGAAATAATTTTTGAAAACATTTGCTTGGAGGTACATTGATTTCATTATATAGAGAGATTAATATTACCTTAATCTTAAAAAATAGGTACCAAATAATAATTAATATAAAAAAATAAATGTGTTGTATATACACCACATAAAATATTATAGCTTCATATCATAACATGTGTATCAATGAAAGAAAAAAACGAGATCAAATTTCCTTATTGAGTAGGTATCTTTGGAACCATAAAAACCACGAAAGATATTCCATTAAGTGGATATTTAAATACCTATAAATATTCTATAAAGAAAATAGAATAAATTATTTTCAATTTTATAGAACACTCAATGTAAACATGTGCTAAATATGTCAAAAGTCATAGAAATCTCATTACCTTATGTATTGAATAACTTCATAATCATTCAAAACACTTATATAATAAATAGAAGTCTATTATGTATACATTATAGGAAAATATTAAATTATATCATACCATAACGATTTAATTATTATTATATATTACAATTTTTTACCCATTTAATGTTAATGTTAAATTTCGAGAAACAATCACTTTTTTCTTCACATCTGTCATGATTGGTTATTTTTTTTGTAAAATGAAATAAATAAATATTTAGTTATATCAATAATTCTTAACATAATTTAATATAATATATTTTCATTGTATATGTATATATAATAATAAATAAAATAAATAAATAAAAAAATTAAATACATGGTTCGTGGAGATGGTAGTCCATACATATGCCTGATCTATTTTCCCATATTCTTGTAATATTGAAATAAAGAAAGTAAATTATATGTAATATATATATATTAAATATCAATAAATTATATTTACGGTTACATATATATCCTATATTATGTAAAACACCATCCCTAATACATTCAATGTAATTTGTTAATGGATCACATTTCTTTGAAGAGGTTGTAGTCTACACATCTAGAAAAAAAGTTATTGTATTTAAATAATATCGAAATCATGAAGTTATGTATTATATAATAATTAAAAATTAATAAATTAAAAAAAGTATATATATTATATTCAAAAATAATTTACATCATTATTGCCAACCTAGACATGTATAAATGGAAGAATATCAACATTGGTTTGCATGGTGGAATTTTGCACTACACACAAGTTATGATTCCATATTCCTTCGGATTAATGTGTGTACTATTTTAGGTTGAATAATTAATAATAAAAATATTATTATATTTTATTATACTTATCTATTTATATAAACATGAAATATAAATAATCTGGGGGGTTGAAGTAGGAAATAAAGAAAAAAAAATTCATCGGCGAAGGATTCTTATTATTGAGAAATCACGATTTTGATTGAACCAAGTGGCTTTATTGGTTGGATTAGTGCAAAAAGGAAGGAATAACTGGTAAATGGGGGGATTTTTGGATAATATTTGGACACATTTTAGACAAATGTTATTTTATATGTAGTGTAAATAGTAGATAATAAATGTTTACCTTTTATAATAGAGTGGAGGGGTAATCTTGCAATTTCTCAAAATATTAATTTATAATAAATTCGATTTCAATACATTTGACTCCATAATAAATTTTTTTGGATTATTATATATTATAATGATTTAATATCAGTAAAAAAAATATTTTATACATGTGTGGGTATCATTTGAAACCAAATCATATTGATTAACCCTAATTTTAGAGATTCCGATTTTAATTATGGTGACAGGTTTTTGTATATTAAGTGGATGTATTTTTTTCGTTATAATGTATAAATTGAAACAGTAATATAAATAGCTGATTTTATAGATAATAAATTGTCTCCCTTTAACTTATATGGTATTTTTCTTATTTTTATCTAATTAAATAATATATTATATTCATAGAATATCATTTTTCTCATGTTTGACACTATTAACTACATTAACCTTAATAAAATCAATAAGAAAAGTTAAATTTGAGCCAAAAAATTTAATACACCTCTATTATTTCAAATTTACCTAAAAAATTTGATGATAACATAATATAATTAATATTCTATTTATTGCAATATTTTTTATATCAATTAATTGAATTTTTAATGAATTGAAAAATTAATTCATCTTTATTTGGTAATTATTTAAGATTACAATTTATTCACTAATAATTACATATAAAATTCCATGTTTTTTATCAACCTTTTAAATTTCATAATATATATATGTATATATATATATATATATATATTTGATGATATATTCAATTTAACCCAATATTAAAAATGATAAACTTATAAAAAGTATGGTTGTGACATTTTGTCACACTTTGTTTTCTAAATAATATCATTGTCCCATTAAAGGAAACATGACCATTAAATTATTATATTTATAAAATTATGTTTTAATCATCACATTAACATAATCCCATATTGTTTGGTCATGTTTATGGGTCATTTTATTGTTTTTATCGCTTCATTTTTAATCTAAATTACCCAATTTTACCCTCTATTGTTGTAACAAATTTAAATATTGTTACTATTAATTTTTCCAAAATTAAATTGGGGCCTATTTAATAACATTGGACAATATTATTAAAATTATATGATCTGTTTTTCAAAATTAAATACATATATATGGCAAAAATTAATAAGAAATAAATCTCATCGTCGGGGTGAAAAAATGGGGATTCATAGTGAAAATTTTAAAAATATTTTAATGTTTCAATATAAAAATAAATTCTAAATTAATTTTAATAACCAAAAATAGGTTAAATTATAAAAATATATTTTTTTATAATTATAAACCAATAAATAATATAATTTAATATGAAAATATTTTTAAATGAAATTGTTGTTTTTTATTGAAATTTAATATTTTTCACTATTTATTAATAAATGACAGTTATCATAGAAAAACCCAATATTTGAAAATTTTGTAAATTTTGACATGCCACATTAAATTAAGAATTATATTTTAGGAAATATATTTTGAAGAATTGTCAGAATTTAGTTTTAAGACACGTTCACCATTATATGTTCATAAAAATTAGTCTAGAAAAAATACTATATTTATAAATAAAAGTTAATTTAGTTTTATATAATGTCTAGAAAAAAAATTCGATTAAATTTAAATAGTATATTCATTATTATATAAAAATATTAAATTAATATTTTCCAGAAATATTTATTTGATTCATAAATTTTGTAAAAAAACCCTTGTGGTCATTTTAATAGTTATTCATATAATGATTTCCCTTTTATCATCAAAAGGGGTTTACCTAGATAAACTAGACATTCATAATTTAATTAAACCTATATAGTCAATAAAAATTAAATTCATGGTTATAATAGTATTTATAAATAATTATAATAATAAAATTAGGTTTTTTAGAAACACTTTGTTTTGGGTAACACATGCAAATTTGGTGTTGTGAAAGACAATAATAAAATTAAATTATAAAAATATATATTTCACAAAACATATTTGTAGAGTTTCACAAGGACTGGTATACTGTGATTAGGAACATGGTAAATGAAATTTAAACATCCACAAAAATTTATGATTTTTATATCTGGAGAGACAATTCATTTATAAATAAGGAAGCTAATCATATAAAAGGTATATTCATGAAATTTATAATAGATATGAAAAGTCAGGAGAGCATAAAGACAAATACTAATTGATATGTGAAATTATATAGCTTCATTAATTTCCCCAACTATATCATATTTTTATGCATATAATGATTATTCATATTTAAATTTTCATTACTGATGAACTAATATCAACATCTAAATAAGCACATAACCTTGCAAACATAATATAATATTCCTCATATCATTTGGAATTATCTAAAATAAAAAATTCTATCACAACCAATATCATTCAAAATGTACAATAATCTCAACATATCAATAATAAAACCAATGGATCAACATATATCATTCCATAAATATCATTCAATAAAATTATACAAAATATTTAAAATTTGAAACCCAAATAATAAAATTTATTGACAAAATATCTTTTCTATGATATATTTATAATTTATCATAAAATAACATTATCCACTAATAATGAAAAATTAAAAAGTATATCCCATAATCACCTATATTCAAAAATATGATATCAATTTATATAGAAAACAGGAATCCATATAATTTCAAATTTATATGATATATTCAACCAAAATATAATTAATTATCCAATCTCCTTATAATAATCTATTTCATTAATTCACACAAGGTTCAAAAAGTAGCAAACCTTTTTAAATATAAAACATCATTTAATAACCAGAAAAAAATTAAATAAAAACATTATATACTTTATAAAAATATGTTAAAAAATAATAATATATATTTTTTATTCAATTATTGTTTAAAAATAATCCCACAAACCCAAACATCAAGTAGTCCAATCTTAGAAATTCTACCCTTATCACCCTTTTATAGTGGGGTCAACCCCATTTCCTTTCCCGATGTGGTTGGTTCTCACCCATCCTATATACTTTACATTTTCAAAAATTATATTATTAATATATCATTTATACAAATATATATGTAGTCATAAATTATCATTTTAACCAAAAATTATTTAAATAATTTATTTTTAAAAAATGAAAATGAATTATTCCTCAAATAATTCTTCATGTTAAACCTATGGGTTATGTATATCTCAAAAACATTATCCAAAAAATAAAATCATTAACCTAAGAATACTATAAGATAAAAAATAATAAGTATTATTTAAAAACATATCTTATGATCAAACATAAAAATATTATATTATAATGTAATACATAAATCTTTTGATTACCTCTCTTTAAGACAGAATACTTTAAAAAATTATCTAAACAACATTCTAATACCAAATATAATAAATCAAAACCCACAATCTCAGATCCGAAGGTAAAATAATAAAAATTATTAGTTTTTTATGTAATTAGGATAAAATTTATTTAACCCAAAATATAAAACATAAAAAATAATTTATAACTCATATACCCAAAAAAAATTTACATTTATACTATTAGGATATTAGAATTTTTTAAAAAACATCTATAACAAAACAACAGGTTCATAATAGATACGTCATCAATAATGTAATTTTTTACACTTGAATTGTTAAAAGAGATAATTAATTTAACATCATACTGAATTACATGGGAAAAGGGAATCCTAAAATGGGTGATCATTAATGCTCAAAAAACTCATCCATAAGTATTAACTATTGAATACCATTACAGGTCCTTTTAAAAGCATTTGGATATGATTATATAGCATTATTTCATTAAAATAAAAAAATAACACACACCTAATTTTACGTGGATCCTAAATCATTAATCATGGTGAAAATCATTTTTATAAGACATATGTCATAAGAATCTGTAATCATGATCCATGTGTTATAAATCATAATCGAATGAATTTTTTTTTGACATAAAGCTAGAATACCAAAAATGTGATAGTAACATTAATTATAATTTTAATATCACCCTTACTATCACTCTTATTAATTTTATATGGATACATTCAACATTCATTCCCAATGCATTGGAACGATATCACAATAATATATCAATATTTTATTAAAAATATATTCAGTCATATTAATTTAAATTCATTGATAGATTGAGTTACACACTATGCATAGTTTAGATATTACTATATGAAACATCAAGATTATATTTTGTTTATTATAACATCTATGATCTCTGAAAACTTATGTAACATGAATTCTCGAGTATTGATAAAAAATAATGTAATGATAATCTTATAATTTAATATAGATCTTATCGTTGGTAAATTATATTTTCAGGTGTGAATAGGACTACATATATTATTTTTAGAAAATATTATAAATTTTTTATATTCACCGAATATTTTTTATTAGCATAATAATATAATAAAATCTAGTTTTATATTTAATAACTATATTTGTTCGAAAATTGTTTTTACATGCTTTAAACAGAGTACCTATTTTAAATATTATTTACGAAATTTTGATAATGTTTTCATTAAAAACAAATATCATTTACCAATGTGGATTATCAAAATTTATATCGTTTTCATTGTTTGTATTTTTTAATGAATATTAATTTTTGTAGAATTGTGAATGACACTACAATTTAATTGAATGAATATTTTTTTGTGTAATTTTATTACATATTATTATTAATTTTTAAATTAAGTTCTGATAATAATTTGTTAAATAATAAATAATCTAATAAAATTTAGGTCAGTATATTCAATTTCAAATTTAAATTTGATATAGGATCATTTTATACTTTTGAACTATTCTCTTTAGAAACATGATGTTTCTCATAATCTATGAAATTATTTTTAAATTAATATTCATCAGTAATATGAATTTAATATATAAAAATTTATACAAATATTTTTAATGAGTATTAAATTTTAGTTATATTATGATCAAATTATTTTTTTGACCAAAATAATTAGTTTAAAAAAAATTAATTACAGTGATTGAGATAAAAAATAGTGGGCATAATTAATATAAATAGATTATAAGGTGAAATAATAACCCAAAACATGTAAAAACACATTGGATTGAACTATATTCACCTTAAACGCATTTTGATCGATTTTTATGAGTAATTTGGATTTTATTGAAGGAATGTGACCTATATATAAAGTTTAGTGTGGAGAAAGGAAAAAATTAACCATCTATTCCCTTAACACATATAATGATATAGAGAATATGTGAATCTACAAATGATATGTCAGAAAATTTATTTTTTAAGTTAAATATGTTATTTTTGTCATAATAATTTATATTTATTTTTTAGAGAATTCATAATTAAATTTAATTATTTTTCAATGAAAACACATGGAGTATTTTTTTAATAATAAAATTAAATAAATGATATTTTATTAAATATAAAAAATTCAAAAAAATTCTCTTATAATATATTTTTAAGAGCTAATAAATATAAAATCGGTTACATTTATGAAAATTTTTATCTTTTATAATGAACATATTGAATAATAAATAAAAATTCCATTTTAGGCGTAGTTTGTGTTAAAGTTGTGTTTTTTCACGGTACAAGTGTTTCTGATAAAATAAATATCCAAAACATGTTATATATTTATTATATAAACATTATTTTATATTTTAGAAATATTTTCTCTAATTTTATAATAATTGATACATTATATTTTTATTTATTGAAAAATTATAGATGATAAAAAAAATAATTACCTAAATGATATAAACAAGGATACATATAGTCTACAAAATAAAATAATAAAAATAATTTTCTTTTTATATGGTGTAAGTGTGTGTTGACCATATATACCAGTAAATGCATTATTTATCCATTTTACACACATTAGGAATGATTAGCCTAAAAATAGTGTTTACCTTTTCTCATTTTCAAAATGTTTACCCCCTCTTATATATAAAAAGGAACTTGGATTCCCTAATTTCATAAAACAAATAAAAAATATTATCTCCATGAAACATTATCCAATTAATCTCCTAAAATACTTCCCCTCACTCATTATTCCATAATTTGGTGAAAAATCGAATCAAGGATGTCCATTTTTGAAAAACAAAAGTATTTACCCAAATGAGGTAACATTATGAAATATTCATTTCTTTTGGAAAATAGCATTTTTTGTTTGGAAAATTATTTTTTATATATAAAACCATTTGAATATTATTTTGATAGAAAATACAATGAAAACCTACATGTAACTCGTGAAATCATTTTGAAATCATTTTTCCATGAAAACATACAAAATATGAATGAAAACATTTATAAATCATTTTTCATTAAAAAAACATGAAAACTCCTAAATAAATAATGAAATGTTTTTGAAAGTTATTTCATATGAAATAAATCAACACTCTATATTAAAATCATTAAAAATATTTTGTAAACAATTTCTGTGAAAAAAATTCAAAACATGTAAACCAGACATAATCTCATTTTGGAAATAGTTTTCCATTAAAAAATTTAAAAGGTGATTGAATGAGTTATGGAAACAATTTTACTTGCAAATTACTTTTAAAAAACTCATAAATAATAACCTTTTTAACTATGCATGTGGAGCTTCGATGAAATGATGGTGGGTAAATCCATACATGTCGTACGAGGTCAAAAGAACATCACTTTTTTATATTAAAAAGGATAGAGAAGTTAATTGTTCAGAAAGTGGAAAAAAGATTACCTTGATGATAATTGTAATATAAAAATTTTAAATATTTAATTTAAATATTATAGGTGAATTTTATAATATTCTTGCAAAGAATTTTAATAAAACATATATTTCCAACTAAATAGATATTAATGTCGTGCTTTCATAAAAATAATTCTTAACAATCATATGTACAAATGAGGTTAAAATGTTTCCAATGAATTAGTATATAATGAAATAATATATTATAATGAAACTATTTTATATTCTTTATAGATGGACCATGTCATTTTTATCATTGGTAGAATAAACATAAACAATCTCAAAAAACAATGACATTGTCTCAATAAAATCATATAACATGATAATCTGAGATCATTTTATCCATGTAAGGAAAGGAAATTAAATTAAGTATAAAATATAATGAAAATATTTTGATTCATGATATTTAATGTAAAATGGATGTATATGCACCCTAAATGAGAGTTTATGTGTAATTACAAACATGAGTCTCAAAGAAAGAAACATGAGACCAAACTATTTTACCGATTTGGTAACTTTTGATATTTATACCCCATGATTAAAGGATCATAAAATGGACATGTAAATACCCATAAAATATTTTATTAGTTAAATATAATACATTCATATTCATTAAATACACCACACATATGGATTGAGTGTTGAATATAACATGTATCTCACAAATATTAAATGTGAGATAAATTCCCTTTACATGTGTCTTGACATCCTCCGTAGTTATAAAGTATTCTTATATAATAAATATAAGTTTATTATATTAATTTAATATAATTATATTCTTATATATATTAATATATATGGTTTTATTATAATTTATATCACTTATTTGTAAACGGTCCAATGTTAAGGTCTCACTTCGTGTAATATTCTCTTGAGTTTTTGAATGTGTCTTTTTTTATATCATTAGTACTTATAATTATATCATGATTCAATAATTTATATCATTATATATATATTTTTTATATATTTAATACTCATATTATAATAATTTTTACCATATATAATTATGAAATGAAATACACCACTCATGGAATGATTGGTTATACATACGCAAGAACATTGTTTCAGTTTTTATTCACATATTGAATGAAAGTATGTAAATGAAATATGTATATATATGTATATATATAATAATTTGATTTTAATGAATTTATTATATATATATAATATTATTTCACTGAACCCTTCCCTTATTACTAGCCATGTGTTGTGTAAACGAATCCCATCGATTTGAGGGGGCGGTAGTTCACAGTTCTTCAAATGAGATTATCGTAATAACAACACATGTAAATTAGAGTGATGTGTATATTAAGAAGAATAAAATTAAATATAAATATAATAAATAAAATATATGGAATATATATAAGTACATTACATTATAATGGTTAACATGATTGGTAGGAGGGGAAATGAACAATTATAGTATTGTGATGCAGTAGTTCGCCGTACACAGAAAAAGTATGTTCTACATCCATTAAATGGACCTGTGTAAAACTTTACTTCATAAAAATTGAATAAAAAATCATATTTTATTTAGGAAACTATTTTTTTCACAATGTAATTGACTATATATATTGGAGGGGTTGGAGGCGGAAAATAAATTGGAAGTGTTTGAGAGATGGCGTTACCTCTATATCGGGTAACTCCTTTTGGTTTGTGCCAAAAGGCTTCCTTGAGAAGCTTTCTGCCCAAAGGGAAGCGTAATGTTTGATGAGATAATTCTAGGGAGGCTAATTGGGATAATAATGGAAAAACATAAAAGGTTTCAGTGTTTTGAGAAAAGTGTAGTGTTTGTGGCCTTTTGTAGCGAAGGAAGGGGACTCACAAAGAACTTTTAGAAATATATTAGGCGTGCACACCTTCGTACCAAAAAAAATTCATACCAAACCAATAAAAATAAATAATAGAATGTTTTGGTATGATATATGTCCATGAAAATGGGTTTTCACAAGTGTCTAGTTCAATTGGTATTTTAATTTTATGGTTTTGTCCATATTTAATCGTACTTTGGTCGTAGTGACTATGATTAATTTTATTCACATTGACGAATAATTTTGGTAAAAAAATTTACATGGTGTTATTTTAATATAAATATTAGACTGAATAAAATGGTTTATGTTAGAATTTATAAATTCAAACCCCATAAGTGGAAGAATTAATATTAGTGTTAATCACGTAGACGGGACAATGTAATGAGGATTTAATGTTGGAAAAAGTTCAAAAGGTTGTTAGGATTTTATATTTAGTATCACATTAAAATACAGTCTAAAAAATTATATTTTATTAATTTATATAATATTAATATAATTTTTCCTTAAATAATATTTTTATTATCATTTATCATAAATAATTAATTAGGAAAAAGTCAATTTTTAACTGAAATGCAATTTTTTGCAGTATCCATCAAAAAATGAAGTTCCTCATAAAAATCAAAAAAAATATTCTACCTAGGATAATTTTGAAATTATAATTTAGAAATGATTTCTATTTTTTCAAATTCATTTTCTAAATGTGTCTAAATATTATTTTAATTATTTTAAGTGGTTCAATTGAGAGAGCGTTATTTTTAACATAAAAAGGACTTTATAAATAATATCATCTTTCATTATCAATAAGTATTATTTATATATAAAATACTATAAAATAATTTAAAATTATCTATTACTATCCCTATAACTATATTTAATGGATCAATTATAATTATCTAATTTAATTAATTAATTATATACAAGGATTTTTTATTGAAACAAAGTGTTTGTGTCCTTCGTAGGCCATGTTAGTGATCCTTGTAGTGTAATTCCTATTTCTATTGTATATAGCGCAATATAAGTTGGAATTAAATGTGAATGTAATGTTTGAATTTGTGTTTTAATATATATATATATATATATATATATATATCTATATCATGTGTCATAATAATATAACTTTTCAGAAAAGATAAATTAATTTGAATAAAATATTTCACCAAATCTAGGGGTGTTATATAATTAGGTAATTTTCAACCCAAATGAAATGTCCAAAGACATATAAATCCATTATCTAGTAAAAAATTATATTTTTATAATTTCATTATCCTTCTCCTTTATCTCATGGAATGTGGACCTTAGGCTAATTATTGATAAATACTGATCTCCATAGAAATTGTTTAACAAGTCATTTATATTACACAATAGATACATTTCGTAACAATTATATTTATAAAAGATTTATAGTTAATGATTATCCCAATGGAACCATGTTTATAATTAGCAGAGAAATTAGTAGGTCCCCTGGTGATGTTTTATACATAAAGAAAAAATTATCATGATCTTTTGGTAAATAACATTTCAAATACATATATTTTAAAACAAATCATTCATTATGTGTCTTGTTAAACTAGATTAATATCATAATCCATGTCAAATGTAAATTCAACATCCTTATTTTCTTATATCATTAGGATAATCAATCTAAAATAAAAACTGTACTCTATTTCTATCTGTATATCATGAATCTAAATATTTATCTTATCATTATAAATATGTGTATGTTAACATTCATTTTTTACAATTTCACATCATCATGATTTTATATAAAAGGAATGTTATTCTTAGTCTATAAAATCAAAAGATAATTATATAAAACAATAATATTATCTCTAAAAAGTGTCTTAAAATGTTAATATTATGGCCAATATATACCCAAAATAATATAACAATCATTTAGAAAATGAAAATATAGTTACCAAATATTTTCATTCCTTAGAAAACAATATAGGGATTTATAAAATTAATTTAAATATTAAAATATTCCAGATATTTTTTAACAATATTTATTGGTTTAATATATTGAGGTGAATTTTACAATTTAATAGAAAATATATCATTAATGAATGAATTTGTAGACCCTAAATCAAAAAACATTAATTACAAATTAACTGAAAAACTAAGGATTATATTTGGTATCAATTTTTGGATGTCCTGATATTTTTTTAATTTTGCTTAAATAGGTTTCACTACACAATTATAATTATATTCTAGATGCCTCCCATAATTTGAGATACTCATTGGGTATTAATGTGTGTAATAACTCATCTTGATACATTTATAACATTATAAATCTTATTTATCAGAAAATATTGAATCCTGAAATTATTCATTACAATCAAGATCCACACAACCAAACATACAACATCAATAACACATTATACCTTTCCTTATAAATTAACATGTGTACTTTTTGTAATGATTTAAAGATATTGAAAACATGATTTTCTTTTCTCTTTATTTCATTTATCCATTCTTCTTATTTTTTCAAACAAGATCTATAATTAATTTTTTTTAAACAGTTGAACATGGGAAAACTACATTCCCAACCTCTCATAACATGTATTGTGATTCTCATAAATTTTCCACTATACTAGAATCCATTGCACATTTATATCATGGATTCAACCCAATTTAATATAAATAGTAATATTATTAATATAATAGGCATAATTTTGTGTGTTTCTAATTCAAATGATGTTAACATTATATACAAAAAATAAACCATCAACATTTTACATAAAACCTAATAATATTTTTATCCTATTTCATAAATCCTTATGAGATTATTTCACAAGTAAAATATTCCTAAATTAATATAAATCAAAGATATGAACCTCTTACCTTTCTCATATATTCTTAAAAATTGAACACCACATTTAGATGTCACATAAAAAATGATAAATATCTTGACTTACATTATGAGGATCTTAAAAACACATGACATGAAATACATATTCATTGGAATTAATCCATCTTTCATATACAACTACATCAAATTAACCACAAAATCTCATATGGTTATTTGTCAAAAAATGGTCAACTATCTGAAATTTACAACGCATTAGATTTAGTTTCTTAATAGAATGAATAAAATTAATTTAATATCCCCAAAAACATACATAGGGATCCGGTGACGAAATCCTAAGCATTTCATTTCCGGGTGTTATTTTTTTGATTCCAATCCAATAGTATTCCATACAAACATTACAACATCAAGTGGAATTATTTTTTATATTACATAATAAATAAAAAATATTGTTTATAGTTTTAGATTATTAAAACAATATCTTATATAAACAATAACCATTTATAATAATTATAATTTATCCAATATAAGCACAATTTTCTTTTTTTACATTATGTTATTATCGTAATTATTACATGACCCTTATTTATAAATTCATTCAAAAAAATTCATAATAACATGGTGAAAGGGGAAATAATAATTTTGAGATAAAATTCATAATAAGGTATCATATAATTAATAAAAATTTAATTTATGGAGTGATCAATAATTTGAATATAAAGAGGGTATGGGTATCATTAAATAATCAAAGTCCATGAGAGAATCCAAAAGTAACACATACCTTACAATACATGAATCATCAATTGTAAAGGAATGTGTAAGGATTTTTAAAATAAATCGATAATAATAATAAGTAATTATTTTCCATGTGATATCAATGTTCATCAATGGAATCATTTTTAACCCATTGAAGGATGAATTATATTGTGTTAGTACCATAGTACATTTTCTTTTTAGAACAGTTATATAATCCATATTGGACCCTTAAAATAGGAATAACCATGAGGTAAAATTCCATTATTATTCTTTTCATAACATATTCGTTAAATAATAAATTAGAGTTATATATGAGCTCAACCATTCTATATTCTATATCTGGATCAGCTTACGCTGTATTGGAACACTAATTAGATATTATGAACACGAACCAAAAACCACTATCCCAGATCATAAAAATCATGATTAAACTCATAAAACATCTATTCTTCCATTAATAACATTATTAACCCAAGGAACTAGAATGAGTTTTCCAAAAATCTCATTTATACATGATTATCTTAGGTATATGAAATGGTTTCCAAACAATCTATTTGAAACATCCATAATCCAACAATTGAAAAATTATTGATAATAAAAAAAATATCCTAATTATAAACTGAGTAAATTTTTTGGGATTTCTTATTTAAGAATGGAAATAAAATAAAATGATCATTAAATAATTCTTGTGGAAAAAAATTAATTTAATAATAATAATAATAATAATAGAGATATTATGAATATCACTTCCTTTGAGACCAATCATGGAAATAGGTAAACAATAATTTAAAATCAATTAAAACTTTTCATTGTAAAAATAAACATTCCATTATGAAACATATTATATATGACATAAATATTTATAAAAATAAATTTATTTTAATGAAACAATTGAATTATTAATGGTATTTTTAAAATTATTTAATACATTTAATGAGTAAAATAAAATATTCATACAGAAAAAAACAATTTAAAAAATAAAGCATATTTAAAATACATTTCATTTAATATAAAAATTATACCATAATAAGGGATATTGAATGAAAATAATGGTCATTACAGTTGAAAATTTGGTGTTTTTGATATATGTTAAAACATTGATTACATTTATTTTTTCTACAAAATACCAATGGGAATTCAATGGAAAAAGGAACAATGTTTATATTGAAAGTATTTCATAGAAATAAAAATTAAGTATTATTTTTTTTAATAATTCATTTCATAAATTTGAAGAAAAATTAAATTTATATTTGTATAAAAAATGTTTTTTGGAAGATAATGGATTTTGATCGAATATAGATATAACGATTATTTTTCATAAAAATAATAAATTGAACACTTCTATTCATAAAAAGGGTAACATTAATCTATATATTGTATTAAAATTAAATAAAATTATTATGATAAAACATTTTGATCATATTATTGGTACAAAAATAACTTTCAACATAATCAATCCTAGGAAGAAAAGGAATTGTGACCTATCTCATTTTCCACGTTGGTATCTCATTATTTATATTCCCTTTGTAATAATGAAATAAAATAAAAAAATTAATATCCTTAAAAACGATATTAATGATATGAAATGTAATAAAGAAATAATTTACACGTCATTAATGAAAAGTGGTATATATCATAAACATGGGTCCCCAAGAATTTATTTTTGAGATGATTAACAATTTCAATGAGCATATCATTTAATTGATATTTAGTAAACTGTTATATTTTTCTACAAATATAAGTCAAAAAACCAGTTCAAATGAAAAAAAATTAGTTTATAGTTCAATTTATTGATAATCATACGACAAATATGTAATCAAGGAATAGTTATAACTCAATAAACTAGAAATTGGGTTACAAAACCATTTACCACATTGTAACATTCAAATAAAATCCTTATGGGATAAATGATTTAAATTGAATCATCAAATCCCATGACTTATGAAATAATAATAATATTTCATGTATTGTGGTTTTATATACACCACACACGAAAAACAAGTAGTGAATATGGAATATGTATAACAGTAGTAAAAGTGAGGTCTAAAACCCCGTATCGATTTAGTAATCTTACGAAGTGTAAGATCTCATAAAGAATATAATCATATATGAAATTAAATATTATTAATAAATAGATATTCATGATATAAAATTTTAATGGGGTATTATATATACAACATAGAATAATGGATTTTTGAAATTTCATATGTCTACATAAAATATAAGAGATTTGAGATATCACTTTCCTTAAGTCCCAACATCAATTGAATGCATTCGTCACACCAAAAATAATGAATGTTATCTTATTTTAATTTTATTATAGAAATAAATATATTTATTGCAATTTATATGATTTATTTAATACCATTCATAAAAAATATATTTCCAATTCAAACATAAAATCTTGCTTCGGGTAATCACAAATTGTTTTATTTTATTATGGTATATTATTTTTCTTCCTCTTACAATGATAATGGTTACATAATATTCAGAATAATAATTACGAAAATATTATTATATATACATTATTTATATATGATTAAGGCAAATAAGGACTATTAGTTTTCAGAAATGATTTATGTTACAATTATTGAAATGATATGTTGTGTATATGTGTGTATGGAAAATCAATATATCAATGATCATTACAGAAAAAAGGTATGTAATATTTTACAATTACCAAATGATAATTACATCAGAAAAAACATATTATATTTTTTACATATACTTAAAACTATCATCCATGTTTTTTGGTGATGTATAGAGAAAGTGACATATCTTTATGGATACAGTAGTCCACACTTGCAAATATAATGTTATCATTTTTTCACTGAGTGGATAGGTTAGAACGAAAAAGATATAATATATTTTCATAATTATTTTTAAGTAATTAATATTTTAATAATTTAATTTATATTATATTTATTTTTAAAATATACCCTTATTATTTATCTTGTAGGTAATTAGTGAGAACAAATCACATCATTTAATGTTGCAGTAGTCTGCCGTACACATGAGTAATGATATTGAATCAACTATGGAATGGAAAGTAAAAAAGTAATATTTGATATAATTTCTAAAAATGTAGGATTATGTTTTAAATATCATATAATAACTTTATATCTAACATAATACCTGACTATGATAGGTGGTAATTGAAAAACAAATGTAAATTTTTCGCAAGGGGGTAATCCATCGTACACATGAGTGATTATATTTTACCCCATTTGATGAATATTGAGATGGTAGTAGGAAAATAACATAACCTAAAAACCTATAATGATAAATTAAGATAATGAATTAATATATTGGTGTGGTGTAACAAGAATTTGAAGAGGTGGACAGAGAAATAAAAACAAAACACTCGTTCAAAAAATTTACAATTTAGTCTTGTATCCTCCATTGGTGTATCCCAAAAATGATTCCATGGTGACTTTCTTCCAAAATTTATTCTTATAAAATAATATGATGGATGTTGGAATGTTATTTCAGCAGTATTTTTCTAATAAAAAAGGGTTTGATGGAGTGATATTGAGAGGATATGGGGTGTCCACTTATAATTGAGATGAGAAGAATAATTATATTTTTCTAAGTGTAAAATGTGTACCAACATTATAGAAATAAGAAGAGGGTAAAAATATATTATTATAGATCCATATATATCAAAGGGTCTAAATACAGAAACGAATAGATTTTATAGAGTGTTTTATGTCAGGAAAACCCTTATTTTTTATATTAAGTCTAGAATTTATATTACCTTAATCTTGATATATTATATTTATTATTTTCATTATTGATTTTGGTAAAATATTAATATTACCATATTAAAAAATATAAATTTTTTTCCTTAAAAATATAGAATTAATTTTAGAAAATTATATTCATAGAAGTGGTAAAACTAAATTTAATACAGAACCGTATAATCCAAAGAAAAGCGGGTTTTAAAAAAATAATTTTTTAGGAAAATGATAATTTATATTAACACCACGATTAATAATTATCATTTTATGAATATAAATTAATGTTAATATTAATATTTTAGATAAAATAATTTAAAAAGTTATTATTTGGCGATATTTTTATAAATTCAAAATGTGAAATATTATTAATTTTAATGTCAGTTTAGGAACATCATGTATCGAAACTAAAAAAATCACAAACTAAAAGGAAATATAATGTTGATTGAAAAGTAATTAAGTAGAATAAGAATTTAAAAATAGTACATATTTTAATTCAGATAATATTTCAGACATAATTGTTTTTATAAATAACTTAATTTACATAGATGAAATGATATTTTTATAAAAATGAATAGTTATCACTATTAAATGAAAAATATATAATTTATGGAAAATATAAAAAAATTTACTCAAAGTAAATTTTGATTTATGGAATTTCAAAATTAATATAGTTTAATAAAAAAATCAAAATATTTAAATATTACTTATAAATTTTCCCATTAAAAAATAAAAAAAAAATTGATGAAAGGATATTCTTTTTGAAGATAGTTAATCTTCAGTAAAATGAATGATTATTTACTAATCATTTTTAATACTTTAAATTTAATAATATATATATATATATATATATATTATGAATCAGTTAAAACTATTAACACCCACCAATTAAATGGAATGGTTATAATTTTCATTCACATTACAGGTCATTTATTCCTAGTATTTCTTGTCGTATAATCTTCAAACATATTCATTTTCATTTTAAAATATGAATTATTTATATCAACTCACTCCACCCTTACCAAAATAATAAATTTAATCATAAATTTTTTTATTTTTCATAGAAAAATAGTCATTGATATTTGCGAATAAATATTTTATATTTCATCATTGCATACATGGTAAATAATGTATCAACATTGTATGATTTAAATGTATATACTAAGGTTATCAAGAATATAACATCCATTATTTCGAAATAATAAAAACTTGTTATATATTAATGATTTTGACTTGAAATATATGTGTAATTCCAAAATAAATAAATATATTTACATAAATCATTAATCACATTAAAGATAATGATAATTAAAATCGTAACAAAAAAACCCATAATCAAATTATTTCTGAAAGGGGGATATAAATATCAATAGAAATTGTTTTAATAAGGAAAAAATATTTTCTCAATTTTTTTCATAGTATTTCATAATTCCTTTTACAAAATGACTATAAATTTAAATAAATATACTTAATTTATTATTATAATATCATAATATTATAAATATCCACCACAGTCTCTTCCTTTCACCAGACTATGATTATTCGGGATGATAATGTCATGCTTAATACACCAAAAAGCAACCTTTACTTGTTCAAATAGCCATTAAAGGGTAAAAAAAATTCTATATGTATATAAAATTTAGGTTAATGGTATATGTTTTTAAAATAATCAATAATCTATAATATAATGAAATAATACATTAACCTCGAAATATCTATTTTATGACCATATGTTTAAAAATAAAATCATAAATAAACCCAACATAAAATATTTTATTAATATAAGATGATATCTCTTACCTTTTATAATTCATGATAATACATGGATATAATTTTTTTAAATATAACATATCTCATAGTGTCAAAATAACTATTATATATCATGGTAATCTATAGAGAAAATTAGTTTTTGAAATAATGAACTTAATATCCTAGATCATATAATCCATAAGGGATATCAATACCATAGAAATAATTATTTGTAATATATGTTGTAATACATCAAATTAAACTCAATATTTTCAAATACCACAATATAATATAACTTCTCTTAATGTTTCATTAAACACTTTAAGATCTCATAACATAGAGACTCCAAAGGGGTGTCTACAACTCTGATCGTAGAATTATCATTAATCATATAATTCTAATATGGCCTCAATAACTATTATAAAAAATTTGTATAGAAAGAAAATAAAAATTAAATTTTCTTATAACATTCCACATTTACTATCTATAATAGCCATAAATTATAACTTGTATATATCGGGATGAAATAATAAGAATTATAATTTATATTCTAATACCGATGAGCGTGAAAAAAATTATGAAAACCATAAAAAATAAGAATGAAAAGTTAAATATTTTTCATTTTAAAGGACAATTTATGTTTTTTATTTTTTAATAAATAGGGAGAACACTTACGTAAAAAATAATTATGTTATTAAATTATAATTTCACCCACTTAACCATGATTTTTATTTCATATTGACTCATAATCATCATCCATATGAAACGATTTATAATATAATTCATTCAAAATATTTCTTGATATCATTGGGAAAATTAAACACAATATGATTGATATAAATTTTCAAAAAGATTAATCATAATTATTAATAATTGGAAAACATTTGTAACTATAAGAAGAGCATAAAAAGATAATATGGAAATGATTAAATAATCAAAATTCATGAGAGAATAATAAAATTTCCCATACCCATAAATTACTAATTTCACCCATAATGAAACATTGACTAAGTATTTATCAATTAAAATAATTATAATGACTAATAATCATGACCCATGTGATATAAATATTTATTAAATGATGAATTATAGTCCAATTAAAATAAAAATGAAAATTTGATGGATTAATGGGACATTATAATCATATAATACTTATATAGCCCCAAATATACTGAAATATGGAATATAAAAACTCTATACTTTTCATGTAACTCTATAAAGAAAATAATAATTTCATAATTCATTGGATAACTACTAGGAAGAACCCATCATAATATTATATCTGGAACAAACAACACGACATTGGCTCACCAATCATATATAATGACTAATGAACTCAAATAACGTACATGGAGAATAAAAATTATTTAGAAATTTATAAAAACCACAAATATCCCTTTCATGACATGACTACCTTATTTAAATAAAATATGTTTAATAACTATCTCATTGAAACATGATTAAAATGTAGGAGGGAAATGTATCCCATGAAAATATTTGATAAAAAATATTAATTGATATGGATAATTAATAATGATGGTAGAATTAAAAAATCTCACCATTAAAGAATATATGAAAAATTTTTGTTATAATTGATGAATTTAAATACCCTTGAAATACAATTAAATACATTTAATGGAAAAATACTAATAATTTTAAAAATAGAATTTTATAATGGCATAATTTTAGAAGATATTATTGATATTATTAGAATTAAAAATAGCATTGAAAAAAATTAAATGATGGTTAAGAATTTATTTAAAACATTTCATGAGAAAAACAACCTTTTAAAATTTAATGAATATTTTTAAATCATAAAACATTTTCAAAACACACTTGTTTTAAAAAAAATTGTATATATATTAGGAATGAATTATGAATAATTTAAAACATCTCCCGAGAAAAAAACCATTCTATTTAGAAAATTTAAAATAGAAATATTTTTTAAATATCTTTATGTAAATGAAACCTTGAAAAAATACAATGTATTCATCATGGAATATAATTTTCATGTTGGGGGTAAATTCCCATCATGTTTTAGATTTTAAAATAATGTTTAATTTTATGTTTTCGATAACATCCAATTGGTAACTGTTTGTATATATTCATAAATATTACAATAAGTATTTTGTTTGAATGTAATCCATGTGTAAAAATTTAATGAGTAAATAATTTTATTAATATTAAAATCTTTATTAGAATACATACATTTTTATGAGAAATTTATATCGACCGAAGAGATACATGAAAATGATTTTTCTTAAAATAAATACTTTCATATCTTTATTGTATAATGTGAGTTAATCATTGAGAGATAATTTATTCTCATGATATAAATTTTAGTTATTAATATACATAAGTGGATATTATTTACACTCAAGCAAAATTCAATATAAACAATCCTAAAATGAATGTATTTTATATCAGAAAGCCTTTTCCACTATAGTAACTACTTAATTCTAAGAACCATAAAGGAAAAAAATATGAATGAAGCATTAAATAACATGATCATAATAATTTTTATAATTTTACATATCAAAATTTTGACTGTATACACCACATTATTTACAGTAGCTTAATAGTAACAAAATATTCCTTAAAGAATGAAAATTTTGGTCGATTATGCCTTACAAAGATACCATTGACACGTTGAGTGTTAATTAATGTAAATATTATGTGTAATAATATAAATATACTGAAAAATTGGAAATATGTAATTAAAAAATTTAGATGTCAATTCACACGTAATCATACCATAATAGAGTCAATCAGGATAAGTTAGAACCCAATGAATATAAAATTGAGTTAAGAAACCATTACCACTTTATAATTATCCAATAAATTATTCATCTATAAAATATTTAAACCTAATGAATAAAATATGATGTTTTATAAAATATTATTGATAGTTTATGAAATTTGAAATTATATACACTAAAAAATAAAAATAATTGTTGAATACTGAACATATTTTAGAGAAGTTAAAAAATGTGACAGACCTCATTACTGTATAAGTATACATTTGAATCATAAGCCCCAAAAATTTGAAATTTTTATGTTAATGAAAAAATTCAAATTGATTATATAAAATATCAATTGGGATATATGTATATTTGATACAGTATAACTTATTAATGAACATTTATATGTATCATAGTAACAAAAGTTACACTAAATTCCCTCACATTATGTATTGAAAAACTTCAAACACATTTTGACCTCCTATATTATATATAATTGTTTATTTAAAATATAATATATAATAATATATATATATATATATATTATAGAATACATGATTTAGATATGACCATTTTCTACATGTTTTTTACCAATTTATAGTGAAAATATTTTTTCAGGTAAATATTACTTTGTTTTTAATATATGTTTGGATGTGTTATTATCAATACTCATACAATAATAATCATCAACAAATATCCAAAATAATAATATTTACACAATTATCATATTTAACAATCAACAATACATTTAATACATATCATGAACTATTGTGTGGAGAAATTAAGTTTGTTATGATCGTAGATGTTATAGGTCCTACATATGAATAAAATATGTCTGTATTATTCTATGATAATCATGGAAATTAGGAAAGTAAGAATATGAATTACCATTATTATAAATATATCATAAAAATATTATATCAAAAAATAAACATATAAATATCATCAATGTGTTTTGGTGATGAAAACTGTGTTTCGCAAACATGAGAAAGATTATAATCATTGAGTGAGATGAAAGGAAATGAGTGAAATCAAAATTATCATTTAAACATAACATATATATAATTAATATAATATTAATTTAATTTATATAACATAAATTCATTAAATATATTTGTAATATTTTCCATTTATAGCATTAGTTGAAACGAATCATGTCATTCTTTGAGGTGGTAGTCCACTATACCCATAAATGATGTTGTTGTATCCCCTATAGAATAGAATGTATAAAATATATTTATTAAATAATATATAAATAGGTATAATTATGTTATAATTATCAAATATTTTCATTATATTCATAATCATACCCATCCATAAGAGGTAAAAATGAAAATAGTATTACATCAGATGGCCATATAGTAGTCTCCCATTGAGTAGAATAATGATTTCTTAAACCATTTAATGAATGTGGATTTGGATGTAGGAAATTAACATACCATTATAACATATTATAATTTGTATGAAAATTATTTCATTATATAATAATTTAATAAAAAATATTTAATTTGGATTATAGTGAAATAAAAAAAACCCTCATTAAATAATGCTTTCAATTCTTCTAATATGATCCTTAGGATTTATCCAAAATCCATTATAGGATATATTTATAGGAAAATAAATTATTATACTATTTGAATATGATTTTTTTATAATTGTTTTTTATAATTTATTTGTAGAATCAAATGGGTTTTAAGGTGAAAATATGATACAAGAGGGGTGGCCTTTTAGAAGTTAGGTGAGTGGCACACTTGTAATTCTCTAAAATAATTAGTTATTCTAAAATTTTTCACATTAAAAATAAAAAAATTGATTAATTTATAGAAATTTATATTATTGGATCTAAATGATCTATCAATATATAATTTTGATAAATTATTAGGTCATTATAAACCTTACCTTTTTTGTTTAACCCCCTATATATCCATATTTATCATAATTGTAGGAATTTTTTTTTATTTTATTCAATATTCATTTTGGTAATCAATAGAGATTTCATTTTTTTAAAATACAAATTATAATGATTCCATTTATGGAATCAATTTTTTAAATATAATTCGTAAAATTGGAAAAGGTATATTTAAAGAAAACAATAGATGCTAAGACAAAGATATTTTCTAAGTTGTGTATTTTTTATAAAATGAGGATATTATATTTAATCTATTATTATTAATAACAATTATATGAATATAAATTAATATATATAGATATATAATGGAATAGTTGACTATGTTCCCTTTATATTAATATTTTAATTTTTTACATTCAATCTTGATAAGAATATTTCAAACAATATTTCACCTTTATAAAATATTATTATAAAATTGCAAACATTATAATTTAGTTTTTTTCATAAAAAAACTAAAATGATGAAATCAACATTTTTAACCATATAATTAAATTCCAAAAAATTTATGGATTTCATAATAATCCACTATGTATAATTTAAAATTACTAGGAAATATAAATATATATTATAAATTAGTTCTTAATTTTCAGACTCACTAATTAATGGCTAGGTTATAATGGTCACATACATAGTGAGTCACTTCATCTTGTTGTTTTTTATAATATACACTTCCAAACAAAATATCCTTCTTTGAAACATTGTGTGTGTTACAACTACATTATTTATGATATATCAACTATGTGAAAATTATGAAAAAAATCTTTGGTTCAATTTTAACCATCACTTTTTACCGATGTGGAACGATATCATACTCTGAGTTCCTTTTATCTAATGCTTCCCTAATTCCATTATCAAAGACCATTTTGAAAAGATTTGACATAGATGATGAAAACATAATTCTCTACATTCTACATCATTAAAAAATAAAAATTAATTATCATTCAATGGAATTACATTAACATTTTCTGAAACAAAAGTTTTATATAAATTAAATGTTTATACTAATTGTTTAGACATTAAAATTCCTATATCCTATTAACCTAAGAATATAAGTATATTTTTTCTAATATCAAGGATATTTTCAGGTTATCGGTTTTAAAAAATTATTTCATAAAAATTATGTCATGACACATCCCTCGGGGCCCATGTCATGATTAACCCAAGCCCACCTTCCATAGGCGAGGGGCTGGCGACTAGCACCGATAAGAATATTCCCTAAAAATGGAAAGGAATGCCTTTTTAACCTATAACTCACACAACAAATAACAAATTATGATACAAGTACAAAGTAAAACTATGTAGTAAAAATGGTCTATATAGAATGCAAAAGGGGCCAGAATACAAGCCCAACTGTAAATTACAAGAAAACTGAAAGGTTCTAGTAAAACTAAAAACAACTCCTATGAACACCCACCAAGGATCCTACAGGAAGGGTAGGTATAGATCTCGAATGGTCATCTCTGCGGTACGCCTCATCTAAAGTCCACCACCGAGCTACCTCAAGTACTAGTACACTCGTCCTCAGTCAGCGTTGTCTGTTGTATACACAAAACACAAAAAGGTGTGTGCGTATCCCATGCATGGGTGAGTATAACGATACTCAGTAGGGACCTAAGACCTCTTAGGTCTCCTAGAGTTTCAAAAAATAATAACCATAAAGCAATAGAGTACACAAGGGAACGGTCACCCATGCCAGCCCGCGTCAAGTCCTGAGAGGAATTCCCGATCCTCCCGGGATGGCGACAAGAACCAAGGGAATCAATAGAGTACACAAGGGAACGATTTCTCACATATATAAACAATAAAACCAACAACGGAAATAAATGGACAGCCCAAAATGAATTTATATAAAAACTGAACTGAACATTATTTTTATGAGAAACTAAAAGTAAAACTAAACCAACAACTCAATAGACCAAACCCAATAATCAACTAACTCTATGTGAAACCACTGGTCACTCTCCAACACAATGATCACACGTCAACAAAGGTGATCAAACTCAATCTGAAACCTGCACAAGGGATAAAAATAGAAAAAGACTATAGGCATGAGTATTAAAACTCAGTAGGTTTCCCCAATATTATATACCCAATTCACTTACATTAATATAAAAGAAACATCAATTTGATGTTTCAAATACAAGTTATAAAAGTATGTTTTTCAATTTATCTTCCATTCGATAATAATTATCAGACAAAAACATTCATGTTTTATAAACAATAATGCTAGTAACATTTATTCAAAGATGTGGATCTTAAAAATGAATATAGTTTTCATGAGGGATTCTTTAATGAATTGAAACTTTAAAATAAATCACACATGCTGCTGAATTTACCATCCAAACACACTGTATGATGAAAGTGAGTACAAAATAGCCAATGAGCACAAGTCATGGGAATACCCCTTGGCCCTAATTAGTTGTGAGCCCCAAGTACCTATTATCTCAGTGAAAGTAACCATAATAAATATCCATTCTCATGCATATGATCCACTAGTAGGTAGCATACCCATAACCTAGTTATCCCCCAAAAACATCATCATCATATTTTTGTTAGTGTTTTCATCATCAAACATGCTACATGAAGCAGGGGCCAAACCCCACAGAATCACTAGCATACTAGTACACATCCTCCCACCTAGATACCCGAGACTCCATTTAATGGTAAATCAAGTTACACATATTATCAAATACACATTTCACATCCAAATTGCATTCCCAAACCATAAACAGAAAAACGACACCAAAACATTATTCACATTTCATTCCCAAATCAATAAACCACTTCAAATTTTCGTTAAACAATTTCAAGGAGTGTATTTTGGTTTTACACATAAAACTAATTCAAAAACAATATTTGAATTATAAACACAAAACAATTCCATAAAAATTCATATTTGGAAGACCTAAAAACATTTCATAAAATCATTTCCTGGACTATAATAAAATTCCCATTTACAACACATGGTTTATACAAGTAAAACACTCATTCCCCATTTTATTGAAAGGCCAAACATGCCTTTAAACATTTCCCCAAAACTAAAATATGAAAAAGTTAAGAATTTTAATTTTTTAAAGAGGTGTATAGACACCATATACAACATTAAAACACATTTATAAATCCCATAAAACACCCATGATACATATTCAAAACAAAACCATTTTCATAAGAATGTGAAACATGCCATTTTCTGGCAACTCTGGCGAAAAAATGTTGTAAACCAAAAACCATTTTTTAACCAAATAAAAATTGGAAATCCATAAAGGATCCCAAAATAATTTTTTACATGCTTCCAGTTTATTTATAAATCCAAACAAATCATTTTAAATTTCACTAGACACATAAAAGCCAACTGGGCAATTTACTGAACATGTGGCATGCACTCTTTAAACGAAAATCTTATGTTATGAACATAAAAAGAAATAAAATACAATTTTCATGAAATAATGTTATTCAAGATACTAAAAAATATTCAGAATACAACAAACCAAATGTGGAAGCTCATGTAATAATTTATCAAATAAGAGCAGTGCACATTTATACCAAAACAACTATATTTTTAACAAAATAAGTCATAAAACATAATTTTAACACAAAACATTTAATACCATGGTTTCACAACAGAAAATATCATATAAATAAGGTTATAATATTATTATGATGATTAAACCTAAATTATAAAGGCCTGTGCAAGAGACATCCTACCTCAAATCCTTGGCTTAATGGAAACACACTACCGAAATCACCAGCTGTTGGTTTATAAACACTAAAACTATAAATACCATACCTAAAAAAACATAAAACTCATAAAAATCATGGTATAACAGAACCCTAGGTAAATCATGACTTGGGGGAAATATAAAACCAAGAAATAATGAATGCAGGAGGAAGAGGAAGGAGAAAGGAGAAGGAATCTCACCTTTCCACCTAGAAAACTCTTCTTCATCCATTAGATCTGCAACCCAAGATAAAAGTTAATGGCTTGATACTTCTTGGAAAGACTCCTAAGGTTTGTAAGAACCGTGGACATAATATTGGTGGCCAATAGAGTATTAATTGATTGATTTATGGATGATACAATTTACCTTGTCAATTGTGGACGATTTGATAGACATTGAGAATTTATCCCCACTCCAAGATTATTCTAAGCTCCAAATAGGGAAAATAGATATTTTTGGGCGAGGATAGGGATATTTGCTTCACGAGGGAGGTGGAATCAAAAAAAAATTGAAATATAGAATTAGATATAAAATAAACAATATATTTTTTAAAACTGGAAATGGGCCCATGGGATGGCCCAATGCCTAAATAATATACCACAATTCACCATGATTATGAATTCATAAGGGGTAAAAAAGGATATGGTAGTTTTAATGTATCATTTGAGGCAGTGACGGAAGTCAAATGGGTGAACATTGTTGAAAAACAAAGGATTTATAAAAGAAACAAATTGGGTTTCTAAAATTGGAAATTGACTCACGGTTGGCCCAAATCCTGAAGTAACCACGCTTTCTCGAAAAACTCATAAACAAGCAATGGGGAACAAAAATTATGGTGATTAGACATATATGAAACATAATAAATCAATATTATTCTCACACATGATCCAATAAAATTTTCGGGATTATAAATAAATCGGATCAAAACAAAGACATGAAAAACCGGGTGTGACAATTCTCCCCACAATTAAAGCTTTCCACCCCTGGAAAGCCCAACCACTTTCCAGCTGAAATATAAACACATAAGGATTCCTTATCAACATTATCCAACCTATAATTATAGTGAAATAAAATTTTCCATCAATAAAACTTAATCCACTTTCCCAAACAAAACACCAACTCACTACCACTTTGTGAAAATCAACGGAATGGTCAAGCCACCACCTCCACAACCAAGCCAAGAACCTGATTGGTGGGCCTTCTCCCAACAAAGCAAATAATCACCCAAACTAAAGAGCACTCAATATAACCAATGAATTTTTTGGAGTACATAATGGAATCCCCAACATTAATAAATAACTTAAACTAAACATGTTGATAGGAGTGAAAATCAACGAGACCTATGGTGGGTCTCCCCACAATTAGAACCCTACTTGGAATGAAAAAAACAAGAACTCAACCTTACCTAACTTTCAAAAGTCCAAAAAAAAACTCTCCCACAACCACACACCAATCCAGTTTAAGTGGTTTACAACATGAACATATAAACCAACCAATCTCGAACAAAGGGGATGAGAACTTGGCCGACACATTCAGCACGGATCCGGACCCCCACCACTCAGGGATGGGAGGGAATGGGACCCAATAATTCGGCCACTGGAACCACAAACAAAAACAGAGTATTACCCAAAACTCTCCACATATGAATAGGTAACACCAAGACTACACCCAATTTACAGAGGTGGTCCAAAATGGGACATTTATTGGAAACACACATCCAAGAAGGTATAACCATAGACACTGTGTTAGGGGTATGTTCACCAAACATGTTGTGACAAATGTAAATTTATAGTATTGAAGAACCACAACATAGACATAGAAACTACCTTACCACAATAGTGGAGGTTGGAGCTAGGTCATGTGGCACACATATTTGGATATTTCTTGGCTACGTGAAAAGATTCACTCCAAGGCCTAGGGATGGAGTCCTAATTCTTAAAGCATTTGTTGCACCGCAGTCAGGGTGCTAAGGATCACACCACTAAAAAACTCACATGATCTAAAAAACACCTTTTATCTAAATAAGAACTCATATATACATATCAAAATTCAATCTCACTCGGAACACGGAGCATAATGGACAACGAATATGGTGAAATGCATCAACATCAACGCACACAACTGTTAGGTCCTCATGAATTATCACGAACTGGAACCACTTTAAATCGATCCTAAACAGCTCTCTATTTAAAGTAACATGATAAGGAATTATTTTAGTAGGAGGATATAGCTTCTTAAACATGGGAATTAATAATTAGGTTTATCAATTGGGAATCTTGCAAACATAGAACTATCTGTGGCTAGATCACAATATCCAACACATCTTTAGAAACCCACTGAACATTACTCCAAAACTGAGCCACCAATAAGATCCCATCTCAAGATGCAACAAGAGTATGCAATCAATATCATAAATAATTATACTGAATAGAAACCACTTCTATAACATTGGATAAACCATCTACATAATCGTAGGTTCAAAACAAACACCAGAATTTTTCACCTAAAAAAACATTTGAAAATAAACTAACTTGGAGGATTTTCACATTAACCAATGGTGTTTCATCAAGTCTCACTCAAATGATTATTTAAGTGCCACCCCAAGCTCTCAAAAACCATTCCATATAGGCCATCCTTCTAGATATCAATAAAACCATGCATGTAAGAACACATGAAAACACTAAAGGCTAAAACAAAACAACATCATTCCAAAAATCATGTACCATCATAAATAACACCAACCACCAAGTCAAAAATGATTTTAATATTCCACAAAATAAACCTCACATCATCAAGAACCATTTAATTAAAAAAACAATAAATTTCATTTTAAATAACAGACATAAACAACCATTGTATTCTAAATATCCCTATCCCATTTTTTATAAAAAAACAAGCAAGGTCTCTTTTTATAATCTGACAACCACAAAAGCCAATACCCCTTTCCAGAAAAACACCAGCCACACAAAACCGAATTTACAAAACCAATTCATCAGATTCAAAAACTTTTCAACAGCCCAAAAGACCACATTTGAAACAACATTTTATAATTACTTTAAAATTATTCACACTTTATAAACATTTTATTTCAAAATACCTTAAGTTTAGATTAAGGAAAATCCAATCCCGTTAAATCATGTCCACATACTACCCAATTTTTTTTTAAAAAAACACAACCTTTCCAAAAACATTCTTATATTTAATTTCTGGAAACCCATTTTCATCATTTCCAAATCCAATCCTTCCTTTAATCCCCATTTCCATAATTCTCACACAAGTATTTTTAAATCAAAAAATTAGAATTAATGAAAGGTCCATGAAACCCAAAAAGGGGACTAGTGTCGGTCGGTGAATTGACCATATGGTTGGCGGCCATATGTCAAACACATGACCAACACAGAGAGACTTATTAGAACCATTCCCCAACTCCACATGGCTAGTAGGACTTGTGAGCTAAAAAATTACATTAATCAGACTCCCCTTGTCATATCCCAATGCCAAAACAAGCTTCAAGAACAAAAGACATTAATAAAAACAAACATACCATGGAATCCTGAGGATCCGAACGAGAAAGAGTTCGTGATTCTCATCTAAAACATACCTCTCTAGTCCCAAAAATCTTACTCCATATACATTGACATCCACAAATAACAAGGGATCTCTAAATGAATGGACTGCTATGAGCTAACCTCCTTTTATACCATGATGTCACGAACCAGCCTGAGTCGACCCTGAACCAGTCACCCAAGCCAGCCCTCGACTAGTGCCGAGGGGTGGTCCCGATCCTCCTAGGATGGCGACAAGAACCAAGGGAATCAAGAGAGTACACAAGAGAATGATTTCTCCAATATTAAAGAAATCAAACAAACATCAGAAATAAATGGACAACCCAAAATTCATTTATATAAAAATTGATCAAAACATTATTTGTACAAGAAACTATATTTAGAACTAATCCAACAAATAAAATAATCAAAAACGATAACCAAATAACTCCATGTGACACCGCTGGTAACTCTCCAACACAATGATCACACATCTTCCAAGGTGATTGAACTCATGCTAAAACCTGCACAAAGGCTAAAAACAGAATAAGACTATTGGCGTGAGTATTAGAACTCAGTAGGATAGCTCTATATTATATTCCCAATTCACTTACTTTAAAATAAAATAAACATCAATTTTATTTTTTAAATAAAATATATAAAATAATGTTTTTCAAATGAGGTTCCATGCTATAATAATTATCAGACAATAACTTGCATGTTTTATAAACAATAATGCTAGTAACAATTTTTCAAATAAGTGAAACGTAAAAATGAAAATAGTTTTCAAGAGGGATGATTTATATAATTGAAAATTTTAAATAAATCACACACGCTATTGAATTTACCAACCAAACACACTGTATGCCATTAGTGAGTATAAAAAAGCTAATGATCACAAGTCATGGGAACACCCCTAGGAACTAGTTATTTTTGAGCCCTAGATACCTTGTATCTTAGTGAAAGTAACCATAACAAATATCCATTCTCGTACACACGATCCACTAGTAGGGATCATACCCATAACCTAGTGATCCCCCAACAACATCATAATCATAGTTTAGTTCATGTTTTCAATGTCAAACTTACTACGTGAAATAGGGGCCAAACCCCAAGGAATCACAAGCATACTAGTACACGTCGACCCACCTAGATACCTGGGATTCCCTTTAGTGCTCAATCAAGTTACAAATATTATAGAATACAAATTTCACATCCAAATTCCATTCCCAAACCATAAAAACACAAACATCCCATAAAAATTCTTCATATTTCGTTCACAAATCAATAAACCACTAAAAAAAATTTAAAACAATTTCAAAGAAGTGTATTGAGGATTTTCACATAAAACTCATTAAAAACACAATTTGAATTGTAAACACACAACAAGACCATATCCAACGATATTTGGCAGCCCAAATAACATTTAAAAAAATCATTTCATGGACAATAAAACAGTCCCAATTTACACAACATGGTATATAGAAGTAAAATAGTCATTCTTCATTTTTAGGTAAGTCCAAACAGGCCTTTAAACATTTTCCCAAAACTAACATTTGAAAAATATATGAATTTTAATTTTTTTAAATAAGTGCATACAAACCATATACAAAATAAAACCACATTAATAAATCCCATAAAACACTCAGGTTATATATTCAAAACAAAACTATTTTCATAAGAATGTGACACATGCCATTTTCTGGGAGTTCGTGCCAAAACATGTTGTAAACCAAAACCCAATTATTTATAAATCCAAATATAAATTGGAAATCCATAAAAGGATCCCAAAATAATTATTTTACATTATTCCAATTTATTTATAAATCCAAAAAAATCATTTTAAATTGCACTAGACACATAAAATCCAACCAGGAAATATAACGAACACGTGGCATGCACACATTAAAAAAAACTTATGTTAAGCACTTAAAAAGGTATAAAATACCATTTTATTCGAAAATTTTATTAATTCAACTGAAACATATTCAAAATAAAATAAACTATGTTCGTAATCTCGTGGAATAATTTATCAAACAAGAGGAGTGCACATTTATACCAAAAAAAATATTTTTTAACATAATATGACATATAACATAATTTTCACACAAAACCTTTAAAACCAAGGTTTCATAGCATCACATATCATATAAAAATGGTTATAACAGTATGATAACGGTCAGACTTAAATGATAATGTCTTCTGCAAGGAAAATCCTACCTCAAATCCTTGGTGTAGTGGAAACAGACTCCCAAAATCACACGTCGCGGGTTTATAAATAGTAAAACTATAAAGAACAGACCTAAAAGAACAGAAACAACATAAAAATAATTTTATAACATAACCATAGGACGATCATGACTAGGGGAAATATAAAACGATGAAATAATTAAAGAATGAAGAAGAGGAAGGATAATGGAGAATGAATCTCACCTTTCCACCTAGAATACACTTCGTCTTCCATTATATCTGGAACCCTAGAAAAACGGTAATGCCTTCAAACATCTTGGAGAGACTCCTATGGTCTGAAAGAACCATGTAAAGGAGATTGGTGGCCAAAAGAGTAGAATTTATTGATTTATGAATGATATAATTTACCTTGTCAATTATGGACGATTTGAGAGACATTCAGAATTGTTCCACACTCTGCGACTATTCTGAGATCCAAATAGGGAAAATCAATATTGTGGAATGAGTATAGGGATATTTTATTCGTGTGTGAGGTGGAATCAATAAAAAAATATTAAATATTGATTTAGATATAAAATAATCCAAATATTTTTTTAAAAACCTAGAAATGGGACCAATGGCTGGCCCAATGGCTCTAAAGTAACCCAAATTCACCATGATTATGAATTCTTAAGGGGTAAATAAGGAAATTTTAGATTGAATATATCAGTTTAGGCCATGAGGGATGTTTAATGGGTGAAAAAGGATGAAAAAATGTGTTATAAAATAATCAAATTTGATTTTTAAAACTGGAAATGGGCTCATGGTTTTCCCAAATCCTGAAGTAACCACCCTTTCTCCGAAAACTCCAAAAACAATAGGGGACCCAAATTAGGGTGATTAGACAAATATGAAACTTAAAAACTCAACATTAATCTCACACAAGACCCAATAAATTTATTGGGATTTCAAATGAACCGGATCAAAACAAAGACATGCAAAACCATGTCTGACAAAACATATACCTATGTTATCAAGCTATACTCATCTCATACATGAGGGTAGTATACCCTTCAGGTGACACAACAAAGTTGAAGTATCACATAACATAACATCAATCACAAGCACAAAGTAAATAGAGATCACACCAGTATTTATTCTAGGGGTAGTAACGAGTTACATTCCGAACACCTCGGCTGCTGGAGAAATCCTCCTCTATCGAGTAATGTGGGCATGCCGCGTCACATAGAGTTACTTCCTAATAACCATGGACTTCTAATGTACTCCACCTGTCATGTACCGTGGGTCTGCCGTATCACACAAAGGCACTCCCCACCATGGATCTTCCGCATCACATAGAGGTCCTCCCCTCATGGCCAACTAAGGTAATCCACCTATAAAGTATCATGGGTCTGCTACCTCACAAAAAGGTGCCCCCCACCATGGGTCTACCGTGTCAGAAAAAGGTGCTCCCCACTGGGCTAGTCGAGTCACTCTGAGTCGAAACGGTAAGTAGTCATCCAACCTCATCTTGTCATAGGGTTCCGTACGTATCGTGCTGAGGAGAACCACTCCCCAAGACATATGTTATAACCCAACCACCCCAATGTTCCCCTCAAAATTAACCCAAAGGTCTTTCACTTCATAAAAGACCCAACTCAACAGATGACACATCCATCAGATGACCAGTCTGTATGTTGTTAGTGTTTCTGCTCTGAGGGCCCTATTGGATTCGAGGTCTGATCCAACCAGGCCATACTCAAACCTTATCCGAAACTCATGTAGAGTATATCAAAATGACCGTCTAAATCCAATGATTCTAGAACTGCGAAAATTTTGTCAAAAAGATGTCCAGTTTTGATGTTATGTCAAAAAAAACAAACACTGGGCCCATAGGGGCCACGGTCTGGTCCGACCATGCCCGTCCAGGCCTGGCCCGACCCGACCCTGTCCGGGTCTGAAGCAGCTGGCCTGTGCCTCAGCGGGCCCAACCTGCTTGACCACGGTCCAAACCGACCTGTGAAAGGTGTGACACATTGGTGAGACCCTCTGGGCGGCCTACTGTGTGGCCGGCTGGGCGGCTCACATTCCGGTTCGTGGTGGGCATGCGTTCTGCCCTAGCTGAAACCCGGGGGACCCCCACCCCTCTATGATAATCCAAACATCCCGATGGCGGTTTGGTCGCCCTGCTGGCATGTAGGACCACTCGACAATCCCACACGGTGCCCCTCGGCTAGCCGTTCTGGTCTCCCTGTTCTCCTTCCAGTAGTGCGACGACACCACTATCCACCTACGGCCGGACGAGTGCCGAATTCTTGCATGCCTCTACTGCAGCCAAGTGGTGGCGGCCTCCTACCCCTCCAATGGTACAGACGTGCATCATGGATCTACCTTGTGAACGGATGGATACCAGTCGCCACCCTACTCCTCTGCATCTAATGGGTCATGCCCTCCTTCAAAACCCACGACGCAGACTCACGCCGCCCTTCCTCCCTCGCGGCCAGCGGGGTGCCGGCCGTTGCCTTCTTCCGTGAGCCGTTGCGGCTTCATTCCAAGACCGAAAAATTAAACGATCCAATATTCGAGATCCTTGCATCAAGGGCTCCGGGTCCATATATCATGCTTATCAAAACTCTGTGTTTCCAGCATCAATAAATATTACGCGTTGAGGAATGCATGAAGAACAAGCAAGGAATAAAACAAAATAGGACAAAAGTTTATTTGTGGGAATATGGACATTTAGTTTGGTCATCTTCATCGTGAATTTAGGATATGAAGAATCAATAAAGTAAACTCATACATAAATAAAACCCCTGCATCAACTTTCTATAATTGTTCCCAATCCCGCAAGAAAAATCATTCCCGGATCCACTAGTTAGTGAGTTGATCTACATTTTTTGTTTAGAATAGAAGATCATGAGAAACAATAATCACACAGATTTAAATCCCTAACGTGAACGTCAGAGAATAATATGCACTTTTCAGTGGACCGTGTTCTTATTTCCCACTACCATCTCCCAAAGACGCCACTCGCACATCACCCATTGGTGGTTCGATGTCATCTGTCACCTCCCTTTAGGGAGGTTCCGTCTTCTATGGGTCTGGCATCACGAAATTCAATCATTAATTGGTTCATGGGGAAGCTCTATGATACCTCTTCCCTAGATCCGTAATTATAAGATAGGGGGAGGGTAACTAACGACGTGGGGAGTTAATGGGGATCATTAAGTAGACAACTTCCTAATTTCCCCCATAATTGATGTTACTTCTATTGAGGTTCAATCCATTTATTGGATGGAAACAACACCGGTCCCACCATACAGCTCATCCGTTGGAGGAATAGAATAAAAATAAAAATATTTTATTATTTTATTTATTCAATTAAAAAAATCCAAAAACTAATTTTTTCTCCGAAACAACATTGGTCAAATTGAATTCTCCCTTAACGAATCTTGGGGCTGCAGATTCAACGGTTCCATTGAATTTTTAATCCGAGTAGTGGTTCAAAAGTAAAAAAAATGTTACTCGCGCCTTTAATAAACGTTGCCAGAAAAATGTACAGAAAATTATTAACAGTAACCCTCGACCTGCAAAGGTCGAGGATAGACTCTGCCTAAGTGAAACGCAACCCAACGAACCCAATGGTACTCTCATATTTCCAATCTTTGTTACCATTCAAAAGAAATGTATTTTACAATAAAATAATTTTCAATTAATTATTTCATTTATGGCCAAAAACTAACATTCACTAGTGTCCCGCGCCGACCAATGATGATATCTTTCTAAAGAAAGAATACACTCACAAGTTCAGTGGTGGTCTAAGGTTTTTAATCTGAGTTACTTTTAGTAAGTTATAATGATTTTAAATATAAAATAATAATATTTATTTATTTTATTTAAGGTTTTTACATTTTAAGGTTTTCTCAGAGGAGGCCCCCGCCGACTAAACATAATTCGCTCCTAGGGTAATCCCGCAATCCTGAGCGCAACATTACCCTTTTATTTATGATTTGAGTAATCGTTTATGATTTATTACACTTTTTCAGAAAAACCGATTCTACACGCTAATTAAAGCTTAAAAAAACATTGACAGATCATTCCGGGCACTTCGATCCTCGAAATCCTGTGCCATAAGATTTTGCGGTCTCAAAATAATTATTTATAAATAAAAAATATATACGGAATTTCCATGACATTAAAAATTATCAAAAACCACATATATTATAAAATTTTCAATTCCAAACCATATCAATTTTTCCATAAAAATTATTTATAAGTAATCAGGTTTTATTTTCAAGACCACGTATACAGAATTTCAAAATTAATTATTTTTTGTTATTACAAATTCGTTAACGAAATGAATTTTTTTTTTGATTCATTGGATGATCATAAAAATTTTAATGAGTTATATAAATAGTAAAATTAGCCTTTTAGACTCTAAAAATTTTACAAAATTCAATTGTAATATCAAAATTGGGTTTAGAATATATATTTTCTCACCAAATAAATTTGCAAATAAATAAAAATGTTTTCAAGAAACATTTCATAAAAAACTATAAATGATAAATTTTATATTTTATTCTTTTTATAAAATAACGATTTATACTGGAAAAAATTTTCTCACAATTATTTTTTTATTCCTTATGAGTGAGATTATTCTACATGTGAAAAATAATCATTTCGTACCACTTTTAATCATATTATTTCCATAAAACGACATATAATGAAAAAAAAATCATATCAGTAATTTGAGGCATCAATATTATATCACCCTTAAAAATTGAGTAACCATTATAACTAAACATTGAATAGAAATAATATATAAATATAAAATAACTATCATAGATGTAATTGGAAACAATTGTAATGAATTATAATAATCTCATACGAAAACATAATCATTTATCTCAATCATTTAACGTAATACATTTGTGAGAAATGTTGGGATCCTATATCGTTGGTTTATAATGGAAGCACCCATCATCTTCAATAATTAGTACGAACATAATATAATATATAAAATAATTTATGATAACAACATTATTTTCACCTATAAGAAAAAATTTACAAATAATAATGTATCTATTTCCTTTAAAACCCACTGATCAGAACTAAAAATCAAAAAGAACATAGATAGAGGTATTTTCATAGATGAAAACTAGGATGATAATAATTGAATAAAAATATAATACTATGATAATGGTTGTGGTAAAATTAGGTTTCATAATATAAATAATAATAAAACATTCCATTTATATCAGTAAAACCAAAATATACAATAAAAAGGTTCCATTTCAAATCCATCTAAAAACATAAAATGATATATGAGAAGTTTAATATAATTATTTTATATCCGTATAAATAATTTAATAAATTATTTTTAATAATATTGTTATGAAAGAGTATGATTGTAAATTATTTTTTAAATACATTTTAAAATAAGGGGTTTCATGTATAGTGTCCATTACATAAAAAATTTATAAAATTCAAATTAAAATAAAACATTGAAAAGTATGTACAAAATTTTAAATGATAGTTAATATCCATTTAAACAAAAATAAATGTTTTCCAAAAAAATTATAAGAAAATTGTAGTTGAATTAAATGAGTAAATTGAGAATAATAAAAATGAGGACTTTTTTCCAATGAATTCCCCTTATGTAAAACATAAAAAAATTGCATCCCTTTAAAGTCAACATAAAGAAATATAAATATATGAAAAACAATTTGTTATCATCGATCAAATCTTATTTAACATTTTTTTGAAACTGTTTAAATATTTGTATAATAAATTTAGTTTTGAAAAAATTAATTATAATAATTAAATTGGGGTGGGGGTTACTCAACGAGTCCCTTACCACATGTCTGTTTTGTTATATAAATTAATTAAAATCACAAATAATATACTCATTATAATTATTTACTTTTATTATAAATAAATTTTTTCATTATTCCTTGAATTTAATATTTTTTATGATATATATTTTTATATAATAAATTATGTTTACATCATATTTTTTATGATATTCTGGTTATATATTGAAAAAAACTTTAGTATGTTCACTATGGTATAAGATGACATTAGTTCATCATCTCCTGAATAATAATAATTAAATTATTATCATTTATATGAACAAATAATACATTTAAATCCAATAATAAAAATTTATAAGATAAATGAACTATGATACAATCTATTTAGATAATAGGTTTCACATACGATGAGTAACCATTCCATTTTATGTAATCAATATATTTTTTTGAAAAAATAAACAAATATCTTGATGGTGGAGGTTGTCCAAACTTAAGCAACAATGACGTTATCATATTTATAATAGTTGATTTGTAAGAAATTAAATTTTAAATTTAATTTTAACTATGATAAATATTTCATAATATCATTTAAAACATTAAATCTATAATTATAACTAGTCCTTAGAGATGATGAAAAAAATCGTTTATATGAGTTCACAAGAAGGAAACCGACAGTAAATATGAATGATCGTTCAATTTCCCAGCTTATGGAAGAAGATATTGATTCGGGTTATGTAATTAACATAATAATTTATTATAATATGAATGATATTGGATTTAGTATATCATCATGGATGGCATGTCAATGATATGAATAGAAAAACAAAAAAATGGTCATTTTAGAAAGATTCAAATTTTTCAAACCCCTACCCCCTTTATGATTGTCCTAATCCAAATATATATAGAATTTATGGTCTAAAAATTACAATAGTTTTTTTAAGGAAACATAAAAGGAATTTTTGGAGTGATTTCTCAAATCAAAATTCATTAATGTTGTGACTAATAGAGGAAATGTTGAGAACGTTTTTAAACGGGGGTAGTATACGTGTAGATGTTCGAAAATGAAAATGATATAACCAAGCATTAAAAATGAATAAATTATAAAAAAATAAAGGTTAAAATTATTCATGTTAAATAAATTTCGAAAATTTTTTATTCTATTTTAACACATATATTTTTAGTTTTCCCCAGAGTGAACATATTCTCACATTCACCACTATAAAATAATTTTTCTATATTCATTATTATTTATTACCATAAATTATATTGAATAAAATATATATTATATATTATTCATATTTCAAATTTTTATTAAATATTTTCAAATTGGAATATATTTTTTGAAATTAATATTTTAAATAAAACTATTTTATGAATATATTTTAAATAAAACCATTTCTTAAATGATTTCATGTTTACATAATATTTTTATAATAAATATAAAATTTGAATTCATATTAATAAACATAAAAATAACACATTATATCATTACTAAGGATTTTACAATGTCATAATAAATAGAGAAGAAAAAGGTTAAAATTATATCCCATATGAAATTATTTTATTTGTGATATTATGGTGGATATGGAGTCCTCATGAGAATTAATGCCTCAATATATTTTTGTATCATTTCTCTTGAGAAAGAAGACGTCCACTAGAATATTCATTCAATAAAAATGGTAACATAAAATAGTAATTGTGTTAGATGATTCCCTTATGAAGGTAAAAAAATATTTTTATTCGATTTCATTATGTAAAAAATAGAAAATAATTTCATTTATATAATATTCATTGTTCTTTTGAGAAGAAGATAAATTAAATCACATAAAATAGTTAATAATTGTTATAATTTAATTTAGGTTTTTATGGTATTATTTTATCATTTAAAATCGAGGATAATTCAAATCACACAAAAATTTAAAATTCATTATACTGAATCAACAACATAGATATTACATATATTGAAAAAATTGAACATATTTTTTCAACTAATACATTTCCTTAATTTTCTTTTTTAATAAATAAAAATTGAAATTATTCATTATATATTTTTTTAATCGTTCGTAAAAATATTATAAATGATAATTAAATTAGTATTTATTATGTATATCCCAATAAATGACCATTGATGATTATTCAAAAAATATAACTAATTGTTATTTGTATTATGGTACATACACTAAGTTGATATATAATATCACAACCATCCAACATTCCATATCACTACTATATATATAACTACTAGTAATATGTATTAATTATACGGGTATAAAATTTAAAAAATAATCTTATAAAAAGTATAAATATTGTATTGATTCCATAATTATGATTTCACATTAAATACATAATTTAATTACAAATTCTTTGTAATTCACATGTTTGGAAAAAATAATTTGGTTCCAAATAGGGAGACATTACAAATAATAAAATAATATTTCCATTCATTAAATTATTAAAAATATAGAGGCAAAAATTATTTTTCTACCAAATAAAAAGAAACCAAATAATATTTTTATTTTAAAAGAAATGTATTTAAATTATTATATATATGTATCAATTTTTTATATTAACAACCAATTTTTCTATGTGTGATAGGTGGTTCTAAAGGAAAATTTTCAACATATATTAAAATGAAACTAATTTTTTATAAAAAAACCCATGTGAAATATTGTTCACATACCTATAAATACTATAACATTCAAATATAGGTCACAATAAAAGACCATATCCAATTATTGTTTATTGTATATATGAGAATTATATATATATATATGTTATATTAAAAATTATAAGACATATTATCATGTTATTTTCCAATATATAGTGGATAGGAAGACTATGAAGGGATATAATGCATTGTAACCTATAATGCATTTCTAAAGAATATGTGGTCTTATTTTTCTATAAAATTTTCCTAAAACATTACAAAGACTCAATATTAGTATATCTATATATTATTTACATAATGGAATTCATGTATTGAAGGATTATTCAATTATATATTAGTCATGAATAGTGGAGTGTCTGACATGTTATAATGTTACCCTTTAACAATGTATATATAAAATATAGTATAATCATAAAAAATTTATTTTAGAGTATTATTGAGGGAAATACATAGACATGATATCTATTAGGAATGTATATATATATATATATTAATATATATAAATATAGGATATAATTTATCACATATCATTGGCATTGAATATAATGTATATGAGGTCATTCGTAGATAATTTTTAATTTTATCATTGTTTACCTTGTGATAGTTAAAATATTTAACTCCACATAAACTAGTTACAAAAAATAAATAATTAATGAATATATAATAGTAATGATGGGGATTAAATTAAAAAATTATAATTTATTCACCCATCACTACCTATAATACAACCACCGTGGGGAGATATTAATTTTAGCTGGTGAATGGTAATTCTAACTACATAGTTTGGGATGGATTTTCATAGATTTATTATCATGTTCCATAAAAAATAGCACAAACATGAAATTTACTACTCAATTCAAGGAATGTACAACCTAATTGGAAAATAATTTATTTTGGATATGTTAGCTAAAATAAATTCAGGTCAAACATATTTTTTGGCCCAATGTGATAAATATCTAAAACTTATAGAATATTAACATGTTAAAAATAATTTCATACAAACTAACTCCCCATAAAATTATTCTTTTCTTTCATGGATTAAATTTTAAAAATAGAGATAAAAGTTGAGTTCTATAGAATAAAATAAAATATATTATTTTTATATTTTCTCTTATAATAATGGAACATCAACTCATTATATATCATGTTCCCCAAGAGTAATATTAGTGAATCTGTGAAATTATTATATATAGAAAAAAAAAATTTATTACTTTTTATCATCATGTAAATAATTTATTTATCCCAAAAACCAATGAAATAAATTTAAAAATATTTCATTTTGGTTCCTTTCATATGACTATTCACATTTCTAGAAAAACAATAATCATGTCTATATGTGTCACAATCCATTAGAGAAGGGAATCATTATACTCTAATACAATGAATTTAGGTTTAATTAAGATAATAATTTTTTAATAATTGTATGGGAATAGAATATTTTTTACAAATGAGATGGTCATTTTTAATTTCATTTGAATTCCTCTAAAATGAAAATCAAAATAAACCCTCATAATTTCATTTAATTTTTTTGTTTGGTAAATTGTATTCAATGGGAAATTTCCCTGTTAATATGAAAACATATAATTTCGTTTTAAAGTATATTTAATGAATATATATATAAGAATAATTAAAAAATATTTATCTTTTAGAACACAATAAAAAATAATATACTTGTTAAAATATATTACGTGAATTGTAATATGTCATTCAAAAAACACTCCACCACAATAAATTTTCAATTGGTTGGATGGAAAATGACTATCATTAGAAACTACGTAAGCATTTTTTCAATGAAATAATTAGCATTTTTTTCATACGTAAGCTGTATTGAATTTTACATCCATATATTATCATGCTAGAAAACGACCATTCAATGATGCCTAAGATTGCGCTAATAAAATACATAAAAAATTTATATTATACCGAAAATGGTCATATGGTTAGAGTCTAATATATATTTGTGTAAAATCAGAATTATTCCTATATTCTCTTCGAAATTCATCCATATCTACTTGTTTTTAGAGGAGTATATATTTTCCCCAGTAAAAAAAAGAAGGTTGTCTTTTTGACCACCAATTAAGTCAATTATATTCATCTAGGTTCATATAATCATGTGAAAAAAAAAAATTAATTAGGTAGATGACATAACAATGGATTCAAGGGAGATCTATATAATCTATAGTTAATTAAATATGGTGTCCCACATTTACCCTATACTTTAATTTATTATCAGAATTTTCATGAAGGAACATTGTAGCACCTCTAGTTTCTGGTATGTAACCCTTACTTGATGCATTTACTATGTTTAATGGATATTTGGGATATTGTAATAGACCATGGTGTAATTTTGGAGTGTTTTGGGGAAAAAAGGGTTCATGGACATCACATGGTTTGGGAAAAACATGTGGCCACACCGTGCCTGCTAAAACTAATTTCCAATCATTGTGAATCTAATTCAGTTTGGGAATTTGATTGACCTTTTTTGAACCAAATAAAACATAACATGAATTTTATCCCTCCGAAAGTGAAAATGACAATATCCCATCTATATAGAGCGATTGTAAAACATCCCTTGGTGAATTGAAGGAAGATTCTTGTGGTAAGTTCACATTATTCATTGTTTTATTCATGATTTCTTAGATATACTCCACATTTTATTTTGTTTCTTAATTCTATACCCAATGTTGGTAGATCTATGATTTTTGGGTCCAAATAAGGTTATATCTAATGTTGTTCATGATAGAAGAGGATATATTCGTTAGTTTCATAGAATCAGAACCCGTATTATGGAGATTTATTTTCTCTTTGTTGATTTTCTTCAAAATGACCGAGGTAGGTGGATTCACTCTCATATCCCATTGATAGAATTGATTATCAATCATTAAAATTTATTTTTTGATGAAAATAAAATTGTGTATTTTTTTTACAATTTTAATTCCCTTTTTCGTGATGGGTGGTGGAAAACGTGATAAATTAGGGGTTTTGGGAAATATCATAGTTATTTATTTCCATTGAGGATTTTAAAATTATGGATATTTGGGAATTTTGAAAATATTTATTATTTATTTTTTAGATATATGGGTTTATGGAATTTATTTTCCTTTTGAAAGTGGATGGTTGTAATGTTATCAATAAACATTCATTTGTATTGAAACGGGTAAAAAAAATTTAAATTGGGTTTGGTTTTAAGAAGACATGGTGTGTATATCATATTGAATTACAAAGAATGGTTGAAATATGATCATATTCCTGGTAAGAGATTTAAAATATCCCATGGTAAATAATTACCTTGTGAAGTCTTGGTAGATCAATTAGAAACCTCCCATGAGTATGGAACTATCATAACGATTCTTGTGTTTTTTTAGTTGTTGTTATGTTGAGTTTTTTTGGTTTTCCAAATTTGTTTTCATAATTTGTTTTAATCCATTATTTAAATGCCAAACTAGAGTATATATTTCTTGAAAACTGGTTCACATAGTTTAAGTATGTGTTTTGTTTTAAAATGTTGTGGTACTTTTATATATTTAATTTTAAAATGTTTCTAGAAATTGTTTTATATAATCTATTTTAAATAATGGTTCTTAATCTTCTGTATTAGTTGTGTGAGTATGGAAGTCGTTGGGGGAATTCCTATAGAATTTTATAATCCACTCTACTTTGGATCTTTGGTTCTTTTGTAGATGTCATATTTAAGTATATGGGAAAAGGTAAGGTGTAACAGGTTTTTAGAATTACATATTAAGTTATTGAGCTGTATGGTGGTGGTGGGGCATAAATATGTCTGAACCTATAGTTTTTTTGGTGAATTTTGTGTCTTTAATAGTTATCATTTTCTATTATGATAATTCTTATATGTCTTCCTCTAAATTATTTTTTTATGGGCTAACTTTGGAAAATAATAATTTTGAATTCTCATTATTTTGTTCAAGCTTCATATAGATGATATGGGTTGTGTTTGGTTGGTTTATAGTTTATCATTAAAAGTGTTAAACATACACTAATATTTTTTGAAACCATTCATTATTTATTTCTAGCCTTTGTAATCTTGGGTATGCCTACTAAAGCCATGAAATGACTTGTTGTACTCTCAATCCATTGAGAATTTGCAGTTCATTACAGATGTTATCAGCTCGGTCCCCTCTTAGTGGATCAATTAGTCATGAGATTTCTTAGTTTTTGATTTGATATATTTCTTATCTATTACATGCGTCATATCATTGGAAAGTAGTAGGATTTTAATGACATGAAATTTAGAGAAAAAAATATATAAAGGAAACCTTTTAATGTTGAATGTCAAGTTACCATGGAGTTTGGTACATTAGTGTTTGGGAAACACTAGTATAATAATGAAGATTCACTTTCATGGGTTTATCCAATGAGACCAATATCACATTCTCTTAGATGAATGACATCCCACTAGGATTTAATATCTCATTTTTCTAAATGGCATATGATTCGGATCATGGTTTTACTTTTAGGAAAAAATCAAGAAAAGTGTTTTCAATGAATGACATTGAAAAGGAAATAGTTGGTGTATTTTGAAAATGATTTTATTTTAAAATGAAAAGGTGTTACATTTTAAAAAATTGGAATATTGGGATTTTTTTGTCATATTGATCGCAAATAATTTTAAATTCCTTTCCAATCAATTTCAAGTAGTGTGTGACTTAAAAAAGGTGTTGTTTGTTTAGAAAACGACACCCGGTAGACAGTGTGTATACCAACTGGAAAATGTTTCTGAAAATGTGGTTCCACATTTGACATAAGTGAAACAAGAGATGAAGATAATTATTGTCCAAGAAATTTAACATGTGTAAATGGGAAACCAAATGGGGGATGATTTGAATGTGGACCACTACACGTTGTTTCAAAAGAAGAATTCACCCATCTTTTGAGGTGATTTATATCCCGAGAATGAAGAGGGTTGGATAAATATGATGAATCTAATCATTGATTTCATTTAAACTCTATAAGGCATGAAGATCAATCTGGAATCTTATATGTTGGATGATCTTCCATGATAGTATTGGGATTTGGTGATGCAAGTTAAATTCGACTTGGTCTTGAGTTGGGTGGATTTTGAAGAATTGTTTAATAAACAATTCTATCCCCCTACGGTCAGAATGTTGTAAACAATTGAATTTTTCTTCATAAACTATGTTATACTATCGGTTTCTGAAAATGATGCTAAATACATAAATTTAGTGTTCTTTTCACAAGAATTTGTATCATTTGTGTTCTTAGAGGAACAAATTTTTGATTTTGGACCATGCTGGATATTTGGTGAGATATTGCATTACCTTGAATTGTAGATTATACATAGATGGTAAATAGGAAATTATTGGATTAGAGCTATGTCTCTGGAATAATGGGAGGAAGGAGAAAGATTATACTGATAGGAAATTGTAGAAACTCAACATCATGGAGTAAAATTAATAGGGAAACATATTTCTTGGGTGGAAATGGGAATCAGAGTCAAATAGATATACTAGTAAATCATCCTCCAATTCCAAAGGGAAAGCTAGGATGTAATCAGTGTGGTTTTTTCGTCAACATAAAGTGAGAGTGTACGTTAAAACCTAAAAAATTCCCAAACTATAACTAAATGGGACATCATCAGTGATATTTTCGTAGTTCACTAAGGTTGGGTGGTCGTGATACTTCTTAGGTGTAACAGAAATCATATGCTTCGACATGGCATGGCCAGCAGAACTAGATACCCCAATATAGAAGAGCTAGCCTGGGTGATTCTAGGAACACCATGACTCTACAATAGGGGGAAAGTGAGTAGGAAAAAAATAGAAGAGTTTCATAATGAAGCAGTTATATTCCGTGAGTAGGGGACTCTGGATGATCAGGTTAGGCCATTTACAAGAAAAATCTATGATTCTACTAAATTCTACCCTTACAGAAGTGATTATAATACAATTTCATCACATTTCTTTATTCATTCTCATAAATCTAATTTTCAATGTTTTAAGTTTGATATGATGAATTCTATGATTAAATTGTAAATCACTCTCAGTGAAAGATAATGTTGAGACTTTGTGCATAGGGAGTGTTCAAAAACTATTGATGGAACTGAGATGAAATGTGATTTTTAGTGCTAGATAAGGATGTATTTGATGTAATCCTAGGAATGGATTGGTTGTACGCTATCAATTTTCACATCAACTATTATAGCAGAATGATTAGATTCAAAACTAAGGACGACATCGAGCATCTCTTTATTGGAGAGTGGGTTGTAAAGAATGGTAAAATTTTCTTATTACAACCAACAGTGGTAACAATCTATTACCAATTGGGAGAGTAGACATTGTCATCAATGGAAGATATTGATGGTATATTTTTTCAATCAATATTAGATCAATTTCAATATCGGTTTCATAAAAACAATTCCGGGTTACCACCTATAAGGGAAGATGAGTTTATGATTGACCTCCTCCTAGGTACTATACTTATCTAATTTCAATAAAATATGATAGAAAAAATAGAATATATGGAGTTGGAATTAATGTTTGAGAAGCTGGAATGAAAAGGATTCCTTCAGCTATGTATGTCTCTGTGGGAATCACTGGTCTTGTTCTTAAAGAAAGCTGACAGAACTCTGTGGTTATGTGTCGACTATCATAGGATGACCAGGTTTTGATAATGAACATATATCCAATTACCCAAAATGATGCTATATTTAATCAATTGAGTGGAGATTAGTGTCTCCTAATTATTGACTTGAGGTGACGATATCACCAATTAAGAGTTCATAATAAGGATATTGTGAAGACATCGTTATAGAGAAGATATGAAAACTATGATTATGTGGTAATGCCATTTGGTATAAATAATGAACCAATAGACTTTCCAGAATTAATAAATCTAATATTTCAGTAATATTGAGAACCTTTTGGGCTGGTGTTCTTCGATGAAATATTGGTTTATTCAAGAACCAGGGATAAGCATGAGATACAATGGGAAAAAATGTTGGGAATTTTGAGAGATCACTATCTTTATGCCAAATTGTCAATGTGACTCATTAGAATAAAACTTGTACACTTTTTGGGCCATGTGTTTTTTAGTAATGTCATTTTAGTGGTTCTTGAAAATATTTATGTAGTTATCTCCTGGAAACCACAAAAATGCCTTTTTTAGGATATAAGGATTTTGTGTTCTAACTGGGTATTACCAAAATTTTATTCATGACATCTCAAGACTAGCATCCCCAATGATAGCATTTATAATGAAAAATGTTCCTTTCTGGTGTAGTGACGAATTCCTAGATTATTTTCGAGAGATGAATGTGTGACTAAAATCGACACCTATCTTGGTTTTCCAGAACCATTGTAGGGATATGAATTCTATTGTGAGGCTTCAAGATCTGGGATGGGATGTGTTCTCATTCCAATATACCATGTAGTTTTCTATTTTTCAATATGGTTAATAGTGAATGATAATAATTACCTATTCAGGATTTAGAGTATCATCATATGTTTTACTTCAACTCTATGTATACACTATGAAAATAAAATATTGTGGTTTATGCCTTATGAAAAATGTCATATACATAGTTGTAAAAGGAATATTCAGAGGACTAGAATTTGATATCGGCCTAAGAAGATATACATGTGTAATAAAAGAACCGAGGTGATGTTTAAAATTTATTCTAATTTTTAGTAGATCCAAATTTGGTAATAATGGCTAAAGAGGCACATACATCGGATACAGAATTCTTGCTTATGTGTTCAAAACTCATTTGTGTGGAGACCATTGATGGATGGAATATTTATGGGACATTAGTCTTATAATTAAAAAATTTGATGTTTGTACCAATCTATTTTTAGAAACAAATCTTCTTCATAACCACCACCATTCGAGATGGGTTGTACATTCAGGAATACAAAAAACTTATTAAGGGGTGAAGGTTCAATTTTAGTGCAATGGTATGAGGAGAAAAGTGGTTGACTTTTTTTAATGTTATTAAATTGTTAGCAAGTTAAGGTAGAGCATCCGTGGATAGTGGGTTTTTTGTAGTATATAACTATTAAATTGTTGAAATGGGAGATAATATCTATGGATTATGTTACAGGACTCCCAATAATGGTCTAGGAACTCAATTCCATATGGGTGATAGTGGATCAGCTCTATAAGTCTGCACATTTAATCCCTATGCACAAAACTTTTACGGTGGATTATATATAAAAAAATATATATATGGGAACTTTTACAGCTGAATGGAATACCAGTTTTGATAGCCTTGATTAGATATATGAGGTCCACATCTCACTTCTACAAACCCTTACAAATAAACCTTAGATCTCAATTGACTATGAATATTGTGTATCACCCTCATATAGATGAGAAATAATAATGGATGTTACAAATATGGGACGGAATTTTATGGGCTTCTGCAATAGATTTTGGTGGATCATTGGAAGAGAACATGACATTGGTGGATTTATCGAATAATAATTATTATCAAGCTTCAATAGATATGTCCCCCTTTGAATCATTATATGGGAAACCATGTCGTTCTCCTCTATGTTTGATTGATCATGTGAGAAATCATTAGTTTGGCCGATCCTTGTCCATGAAATGATAAATAATATCCACTTGACCTGAAAGAGAATGGAAAAATGATAGAGTCATTAGAAATCATATACAGACAATCACCGAAGAACGTTTGTTTTTACGATGTGTGATCATGTGATCTTGGGGATCTCTAGAAGGCTTGGACATCATCGTTTTGGTAATCATGGAATATTTTATCCCAATACATTGGACCTTTTGAGATATTGTAATGGATTGGAGAGGGGGCATATTGATTGGCATTGCGACCAAAATATAATGTAGGGTAAAATTGCTTCTGTTTAACTCTATTGAATATGTATCAACCTGATGTTGTCTAGGATATTTGAAGGGATCATGTTTATCTATATAGGGATGAATCATTGGTACATATCCCTATGCATATTTTGGATATAAAAGATAATGTATTTCATGGGAAACACATCATTCTAGTAAAAGTTTTGTGGTGGAATGGTCAGATTCAGGAGGAGACATTTGAATGTGAGAAGGAAGTCAATGAGAAATGGCCATAACTGTTTTAGGGAATCAATCACATCCAACTATCCAGGGATGGAAATGACAATGGTGGGGATAATGTATAACTCTTAGTTTCTAGTATGTATCCCATACCTTATTCTTTTCATAGGAATAAAGGTTTTGTGGGTAGTTGGTGGATACTTTTGTGTACTTTTGGTGGGTACTAGAAAAAAAGTGGTCCACGGTCAGCACAGGGTTTAGCCAAACCGCATGCCAAAACCCAGTAAGGCCAAACCTAATTACCTATAATTATGTAAATAATTATGTTTCAATATATATTTGGTCTTTTTGACCTAAATCATCACTAAAATTAATTTTTTATCCTCCAAGGAAATGTGGGGTTCTCCCATCAATTTGGAATTGACACAGACACATTCCATGGAGAATAGAAGTTAGATTCTTATGGTAAGTGCCCGTTTATCATCGTTTTCATCTAGGTTTCTTATATATATCCCTATGTTCCAAACTACTTCTTAGATACATGCCCTTTTGGATATATCTAAGAGTGGTGTGGCCAAATAAGTTCATATCTGGTGTTTTTCATGATAGGGGAGGATTCCTTGGGTGGTTTCTTGGAATCTTGACCCAGATTCATGAGCGTTTTTTATATGTTGTCATTTTTTTTTGAAACTAGTGAGGTAGCTATCTTTATCGCATATCACCTTGATGAAATTGATTTTAACGAATTAGTAATGATTTATTGATTCAAATTATTCTATTTTTCTGTTGTACAATTGTTAAACATAATTTATTGATGTGGGGGGGACGTGGAAATTTTTGGGGGCATGGAAAGACATAGTTTTAGATATTTAATGGGGGTTTTTAAATTATCGAACATTTTAAATTTTTTAAAATTAATTTATTTAGAATTTTTATAGTAGATATATTGGGTTTTTTTTACTTTAATTATTTGAAATTTTATGGTTGGAATGTTTTCAATAAATTTATTTCTATTGAAACATGTGAAATTGTTTGAAATTGGTTTTGGTTTTTGGAAAACATGTCTTGCGTGTCATAATGCATTACAAAGAATCGTTGAAATATGAATATGTTACATTTGAAAATGTTAAATAGAAAATGCGAAATAATTATCTTCGGATGACATGGTAGATCGATGTGAAACCACTCATTTGTATTGAACTATCATAATTATGCATGCATTTTTGGTAGTTGTTGTTTTGTGTTGATTGTTGGTTTTACAAATTAGTTTTAGAATGTGCTTTAACAAATCATGTAAATGATTAAATAGAGTATATATTTCTATAAAATTGGTTCAAATTGTTTTTTTATATTTATTAACTGTTTTGAGAAGTGTTTGTATTTAGTTATAAAATATTATTAGAATTTTTTTGAAATATTTTTTAATATAAATGTCACTAATTGAACTATACTAATAGTGTGAGTAGAGATGTTATTGGAGAATTTTTATTTGGTACTACACTCTCACTATCTTTGTAACACTGTTTCTTTTTTAGATGTCATCTTCTTGGATGTGGGAAAAGGTATAGTGCAAGATGATTTTAGCACTAATTATTGAGTTATTAAGATGTATTGTGGTGGTGGAGAGCAGAGCTATTGGATCCTAGAGTATTTTAGATATTTGTTTTTCATGATGATTTATCTTCCCCCTTTTGGCAGAATTATATATTTTTGTACTATAGGACATTTATTTGGGCTCACATTTATATAGAATATTTTTTGAATTTTCATTATTTTGTTCATGTATCATATAGCTACAAATTATTGTGGTTGGTTGGTTTATTGTTTATCCATAAAATGGTAAATCATCCACACTAGTATTTGAAAACCATTTATATTTATTTCCTACTTTTGGAATCTTAAGGATGTCTCTAAAGGACTAGTAATGTCTCGTTATACTCTCAAGACAATGACAATTAGTGGTCCATTACAATTATTTATATAATCTGATGTTTGATATACACTCCTTAATCATCACTCATGATGAGTTATCTGGTAAACTAGGACTAATATTTATGTCCATTTCTTTCCTAATAAATCAAAAAACTATTATTGGTTTTTTCTATGGATGATAGGATGAGGTCCTCATGTAGATGAAACTGATGATGATTTTGTTAAAAATATCATCATGTGTGATGAATATACAACTGTTATCTCTATGTGTTCTCATGATTTCTCATTCATGAAGGAATCAAGATTCATCAAAAACATAAGTCGGTTTTGTGGTGAGAACCTCCGTTCAGGAGTACATCATTTATTACTTCCATTTCTAATAAAAATGTTATAAAATACATGAAATTATTTTGTAGGTTGTTTCAAAGATATTATCCAAAAAAATTACATTATGTGGTCATAATTCATTAAAAATGATTAACTTTATCATGCAGGAGTAAATTTGTTAGAATAATGATCCAAAATGGAATCCCAGATAATATATTATTTGTTATCTTATGATTTCCATAATTATGGTAAAATGATGTTATTAAAAATTTGAGAAATAAAATTGAACCACATTAAAAAAATATTTTTTATATATTTCTTTAGAGGGGTAACCAAATACAACATTGAACCAGAAAATAATATATATAGTCTATGTGATTTAAATCATAATGTTGGTATATTTATGTTTCTTGAGAATTATTTGAATTATATATATTTTTATATATTCCGAGTAGTTAAGTGAATTTAATCATAAATCTTATCTGTCTTTGGACCAAATAATAAAATATTAGTTATAAAAACACCGGCCTTGTGTTTAAAAAACATTCCTATAAAAAAAAATATTAATTTAATAAAATATGTGTTAATGGTGAAATATATAATGTTTTTTAATTTCCATTAGGATAATGGGACTATCATATAATTAGTGTACTATTGATGAATTTATATATTGAGATGTTAAATTTATGTTTTTAGGGCGGATGGATGCCAATTATTCTTTCTACTACGACTTTCCTTCGTAAAATTCATTTGGGCTAGTTCATGGAAATAGATTTGGAAAAATCACATTGTACCCAACATGAAACCATGATAGAATGATAACCATTTAATTATCTGTTTCCGATGCTTTTACGCCGGGGCTGCGCGTTCGCGTGTCCGTCACGCCTGGGAGGACGTTGCGGCTTGTTTCCCCGCATTACCGCTTTCCAAAGGCGGGCGACATCCGTTCCTTATTTGGGGATGTATGCTCCATGATCGAAACCGGGATTATGGGATGTTGGTTCTTCTTTCCGTAGATTCCTCCTCAGAGCTTGTCACATAGTCCGTGTCTCCCTCGAAGATTTATGATGGGTTCGTGAAGCTTGTTCCCAGTGCCATATATGCATGGACGCCAGTTAATTACGTTGCTTCTGTCGAGACGCTCCAAGGAGTCTTGTCGGGGCAGAATCCTTCGGTGAGGAGAATGGTCACATTGGGGTGTCGTTGGAATGTATTGACGTTGGGGATCAGCATGTCTGTCCTCTATCCCTTATTATAGGGCTTCTCGAGGGCGCGGAAGCCCGAGGCATCCCACATCAAACGCATGGAATTGTGTACCGTCTGAGTTTTTCTTCAGCTTCCCCTATTTAACACGGGGTATTCCACGATTTTAACGTCTTACGAGGACGGATCGGACTGAAGGAACCCCTAGGGGGAACACCGATGTGGGGGCTATCATGTGGGCGGCTTCCCGGGTACCATGGAGTGGAATGAGGTGGCATGATCTCAACGGGATGTGGCAGCCTGGGTAAGGATCAGGAAGGGTGATGGAATGATGTGATTGAACCTCGTGGAGGCTTCCTAAGTATACTCATGGTAGGTAATCAATGTCTGCGTAGTTCGGTGATACGGTGGGACACCTGAAGAGGCGACCCCGTGATAATGAACGCATGCATTAGAGCCTGGAGAAAGTAAGATTTCCGGGCTAGGGAATGAGCTTCCTGAGGAACGTGGGATCGAGAGAGAGGTCAGGATGAGATGTGGGTGTGAGGTATGGGGAATACGCTCTGAGGCGTCCCATAATGGTGCTGGTGAACCGATACGAAGGGGTCGGAACAACTGAGCGATGGGATTGAACCTCGTGGAGGTTTCCTGCGTACCATGTGTTAGCACGGATCAAAGTCCACATAGTTCACGGCATACAGTTTAACGTCATGCAGGACAAGATACAGTTTAATGTCAGGTGGGATGGGGGGCATACAGTTTAGCATCATGCGGGACGAGGGCAATCTGGGGATTCTGCTCTGAGGTGGCCCATGGTGGTCGAGGAACCGACGTGGGGAGGTCGGAACGACCGCGTGGTGGGCTTGAACCTCGTGGAGGCTTCCTACGTACATTGCGTTAGCACGGATCAAAGTCCACGTAGTTCACTGGAATGGGACATACGCGTTGAGGCGGCCCATAAGAGGATGTCATGGTCGATGCGTGTTCTAATCCCACGTGAGTCATGCTCGGTGTGAGAAACAAGAGGCAGCAGGGACCAGATGATCACGTCGCAAAGGGTACATCTGTGAGAAGCGGAAAGGAACTTACGCGTTGAGCGGTCCAAAGAGGAAACATGGGCTTACGCGTGGTTAGAGGCCCTTGGTGTCGGGGCTTACCCCAGGATGGAGGCCCGTGGTTCGGCAAAGCGCAGTGGGAAAGGTACTCCGCTGGCCTTGGCAGTGGGGAAGTACAGAGGTGCATGGGTGCAACCTTCCGTAAGAGAGGCTAGGGGATTACGCTCTGAGACAGCCCTTCCCACGTGGAAAAATGCCACTCCAAATAGGAGGATCTCATTCCATGTGAGGAAGAATCCATTCATGTGCAGATGAGTGGGCGTAAAGAATATCCGAGCTAGGGGTACCCTGCGTGCGAAGCATGGGGTCAGACCATAGTTTAACGTCATGTGTTATGGATGTGGTTTTTGGTAGTTTAACATCCTTCATCTTGGACGAGGTGGGTTCGTTCCACACCCCTAGTTCATACATAGCCAATGCCTTCAACCCCTTGTGGGAGGGAAGGCATCGGCAAGGCCATAATGAAGGGGCCGTAGGGCGAACCATTTGAGGGGTCCACGTTAGCATGGCTATGAGAAGAAGCAATAGTCATTAGCGTGCCTATGCGGAGAAGCATAAGGCAAAGCAACGCAACGGGATACACCGCCCAAGGGACCTTTAGGTTACTTCTTAAGAACCTAGAAGGCCTTACGGGAAAAAAACGGATGGCGTACATGCCCGGCAGAGAAGACATCAGGTGCCGGCGTGGAGAGGCAGCCAAGGGGCGTCAAGGTAGAGGGTCCTGGGTGTTGCGCGCAAAGAGAAGGTTTGCGTGAAAAACACCGAGATCCCGCGCAATAGTACCATAGGATTGCGCGGCTAGGGGATTTTGCTAAAAGGATTGGGATTGCGCGCACAAAAGGGAATTGTGTGCATGGGGCGAGGATTGCGCGCAAGGGAAGAACCCTGAGGAGTGGGCAAATTCACTTATGCTGGTCGAGTTGCATGCAAAGGAAACCCCCGGGGGAAGGTCGTGCGAAAATAGGAATTACCTGGAAGTCATCTTGCGTGTGGGGAGTCTTAATTTCACACATGGGAGCCATTCTAAATCCCGCAACCCCAAACCATTTAGGGCCGCCTTCTATTTATAGGCAGCGGCCGGTGCGGAATCCAGGTGGCGCGCGAAATCTTCCGCGCTGAGAACCGTCGGCGCGCAAAACGTCACTGCACGAAACCGGGGCGCGCAGAATTGCACGCACCACTATCTTGATTACGCGAATCTTGGGGATGCTTCGTGCGCAGAAAATTTTTCGCGCACGTCCTACTTTATTTCGCTCACCACTTTCCGGGCCTCCGGACCGGGCCTCTTATTTCGAATATGAATTCGCTTTGTCATTTCAAAACTTCCTCTGAGAGTTAAGGACTTTTTCGGTGTCAACAAATGCCCCTCCCCTCGGAATTTGATTAGCGATAGGTCGCAATGATTGGATTTCAAGGGAAACGCTGAAACGCTGAAGTAGGGCCTCTCCTGGGCATTTAGCGCACAAAAAATCGACACGGCATGAAAAACGACGGATCCAAGTAGAATTGTCTTTCCACGCGGCGCAGAACCCTGGCGTTGCCTATAAAAAGGGGCACTGGGTCCCGAATCCGTACTCAAGCTTTTCCACGCGATAGGCTTTCCACTCTCACGCTCGAAATTGATCCCGTGACTGTGCGTAAAAACACTCTGGCAGCGCGTAATTCCTTATGTATATTGGTCTCACTTGCGTGCCTACTAGGGATATTCTGTTCCTAGCATGCCGAATGTGCGCAAACTCTTGGATTTCATGCCGCCACTTCAGATTTCGTGCAGCACTCCTTGATTCCGCGCACTACATCTTGATTTTGTGCCACTCCCGAAATATTCGAGATGGCTGCAAATTGAGTTGATGAGGGGGAAGCTGCCGCTCATAGGACTGAAATGGAGGCAAACGAGGAGGTTTACTATGCCAAGGTGATCGTTTCCAACAACCTGACCTTGTTCAATCTGCTGACAACAGCCCAGAAGACATATCCCCTGTCTGACAACCTCCCGCTCTGGAACATTGGCATCCTCGAGGAGGTGCCCCTGCCAGGCTTCGAGGTGGACACTCCGTGGTCATGGGTGACCTGGGAGGACGAGCTTCCTCGATACAACGTTAACAAAAATATCCATCCAGCTAGGGAAACTAGACATGCAGACGTATATGTTATGAACCCAAGGACCATGACCATTACTGGGGATGAGCCTGTCGTAGAGAATTATCCGGCCCTCTACGCGAGTATGTTCTGTCAGAGCGTCACGAATGACACGAAGGGCTGGCTGATGGATTGGGACCTGTGGTATAGGGGAAACTTCATTAGCGAGTGGGCCTGGGCGTTCTGGGTTCGCCATACATGAGACCCGTTTGGCGATTAAATGCAGCATATTGGCCTGTTCGAGGCAGTATGGACGTCACAGTTCCACTTCCACCGTCAACCTGAGCTCGGGGTTGCGCTATTCACCCGGTGGTCTCCTAATACCCACACATTCCACCTTCACCATGGGGAAGTTGGCATCAGTCTCTGGGACATGCACCGCATCGGAGGCATCCCACTAGAGGGCTACCAATACGACGAGTTCATTCCTCCATGTAATACCTAGGAAGACAAGTCACTGACGCCCATGCTGATGTGGCACCTGCTGGAGCTGGCCAAAGAGAGGCTGGGGGTCAAGGACTCCTTGAAGGACATTTCCTACAAAGGCGGGTTCAGCAAGTTCCTCGAGAAAAATTCGGCAATCAAGATGTTGGGATGGGGTAAATGGTGACCAACCGCGGCTCAGAGGAGCAAGGATGGGTCATACTGGAGGACCCTCAAGGCGGGGCAATACCAATATTGGGGTTACTGCGTCATTGAGTCCCAGGACCCGAACATCCGGTACGCCGGGTTCCTCATCAACTTCCTGAGTGGGTGGATCCTACCGGTGCGGGACGCGAGGATGGGTGTCCATCCAGCAACACTGGTGATGGTGGGCACCATGGCCGCCAACAAACGGTTCAACATGGGGGTCCCCGTTCTGGCAAATCTGTATGCCATCCTGGGATGCATCTCACGAGGGGGTCTCCTTGGAGAGTATGTGTCCCTTTTCAGATCATCCACGGCTGGGTGGCGGCTCATCTAGGCAAGTACACGTTCCCAAACGTCATCCGTCCTCCAGGAAATGGCCTACGACCGTCCCTGCTGAACATCACCGGGGTGGCGCCGATGATGATCAATTTGGAGGGCGCAAGAATCCGCATTGGTAACCACACCAACATCTACTTCATCTCGTTCCCCACCCCAATCGACCAGATGGTGGACAATGGGAGAGGCTCACTGGAGCAGCAGGAGTATTTCCAGAGCATTCGAGGTGGGGTGCTCGTGGCTTAGATCGATGGGAAGGTGATCTGATAGCCTTACATTCCATCACGCTTCACCAGTCAATTAGGGTGCCTCCAAAGAATGCCGAAGAAGGTATTCTTGACTATCTGGAAGGAGAAGAATCCATGTATTCTGTGCCAGATGTGGTTAATGTTTACCACTTTCGTCTCCGACGACGTCATTACTCTTCCTCCCACCGAGGTCGACACTGGCCTAGAAACTAAGTATGCCGAGCATTGGACCATTGTGTACCCTGGGGGGATTTTACGCAAGCCAGTTCGGCGACTCGCGACTACCCGCATGGAAACCAGGCGATGGAGGAGCATAAAAGGTGTTGCTAGAAGGGGGGAACCAGGGGTGCGTCAGGTAGAGGGGCCTACATAGGTTGGGACCTCAGCGGCGGGAACATCACACAGTGCCGCCGCGACCTCGTTGCCCATGGGGGGTCACATGAGATGGCCAGGTAATTTCCCAGTAAGTAGATAAGGTACCTGCTCGAACCTTCCCAAGATGCAATTTTCCCGGCACTATGGTCAGCCTAGATGGCCCTGCGGCAATCGCTGAGCGTTGAAGCCGTCTGGAAGAAGAGAGTGCAAAACAGGATCTAGCTGCCAGAGGTCGGGCTCGTTTGAGTTACCAACCAGGTAAACATCAATCGGCGGCATGCATATCTGACGACCATAGACACATACGCATTCCAAAGGGGTCAGCGTGTAGAGCCACCTTTCCTAATGAATGTGATGCTCAGACAAGATCATGATCCAGAAGTGATGCCGCCGGGAGAAGGTGACAATGACGAGGAGTCGGAGGGGGAGGAGGAGACCGGAGAAGACGAAGGCGAAGGAGAAGATGAATAAGAAGGAGAACCTGAAGGTGATGGGTCGTTGGGGTGACCTACCAAGGGAGTCTCCGAGAGAGCGGAGAGAATTTCAGCTCTGATCTCAACATTACCGAGATACTCGAGGTTTGTCTATATCCTCATTCATTTCCCATCTTCGTCTGTTTTCCTTTTCAATTTCCAACCCATCTCTCTACGTCACTTAGGAGGGCCTAAGTGTTGGTCAGGCATCCCCACTAGGGGAGGGAGGAAGGGAACCGATGGGACAGGATGGGGATCCGACACCCATCATTGAATTGACAATCGCAGAGGGGTATCCACTCTTGGCAGCTCCTGCAGCGGCCGGAACACTGGAGGCTGACGCTCTGGATTCTTCTAAGTCTCACTCTTCACTACTGGCGCTTGTTATCAAAAGATCTTAACTAATTAGCATACGACTTGTGCAATGATCTCAACATAGGAGTCTTATCAGTCTGCGGAGCCCGGGCCGTCTGTGAGCGGACTAGTGGCGGACATACCACCACGTTCAGAACATGCTCCCCGCACTGATTCGGCCCTGGTAATCGGTGATCAGGGGGAAGCGGGCATCGGCAGTGATGTTCTTGAGGTGAGGAAGGAGGCTAACGGAGTCACCATCACTTTCGGGGTGAGAGAGGAAGGTCGCCCGGACATCGAGGATCCTATTCCTCATGAAGACAACCCTAAGACAGATCCTACCGCTGACCTGCTGGCTACCTTCTCTGTGTCTCAACCCACTGATCCCGAAGAGGTAGAAGACATGGACTCAAAAGCGGCTGAGGAGAGCTAGATGACATGGCGCAAAGTGTGGAAGTCCATCCCGCACTTTCTCAGGCATCCCCATTCGGATTGGATGAGGCGGATGGGATCACTTCAGAACTGGCTGTGCTTCCTGTGCGCCAGAGGGGCTGACGCTCAGCGCCTTCATCTGATGGTCCGTGAGTACATGGCTGAGAAGTTACCTGAGAGTAGCCGGCGCACCAACGTTTCCCAATGTCGAGAAATATCGGCGAACTCCTGGGCATTGCTGAGGGCGGAGCGGGAGGTCCGGCACCTTGAAGGGCAGGCGGGAGAGAAGGAGGCCTTCCTTGCGACGTGCTCTGAGCTTGTGGAGCAACTGATAACCCAGTTGGCTGATGCGCGGGAGCAACTGATGGAGGTGAGTCACAAGATGACCGTACATAAAACCGAGTGGGCATAGGCACATGCTAGGGTTGGAAAGCTGTGCTCTGTGGCGGCTGATGAGGAGAGAGTCTTCAAAGAGCGAGAAGTGGTCATGGAGGCTACTAGCCAAAGGGTAGTAGCGTTTGAAGGATCGATCCAGCATGCTGATCCCTAAGGGCTTTGTTTTAGCCATCTCGTGAACTTCTTGCTTGTACTACTCGTCATCTCAATACTATAAATGGAAAAATCCATTCATTTTTTCCCTTGGTTTAATATTCTCAACCATAATTATGAAATGAATGACAACTCACCCTTAAGCTCTTGTGGGTCACACCCAATGCGAGTAGCAAAGGATACTCGTGTTATCATTTCATCCAACTGTGGGGCATTAACCAAGGTTCAAGCATCCTAAATTGGGCCTGGATTTCTAAGGAGAAGACCTCAGACCGATTGATATATCACCTTCTCAATGTGCTATGACACACGAGCGGGGCAATGCTGGGGGAATTTAAATCCATCCAAAGATAGGGAGATGGAAAAAAAAGGTGAATCACGCTACCCGAAGTCGAAACACTATGAGGCGCGATGATGGAGGATAACTGTTAACAGTGGCAGAAACGAAGCATCCATATCGTGTTGGCCTGGAATGGGGACAATAAATGTGGGCTGACCACTGACCATGTTCACAAAACGGGGCCATACTCAAATATCACCGGTCAGTCTCCCAGAACGTTGGCCCATGATAGTAGGTGAACCATAGGTCTATCATCCATACTACTACAACAGGCGGACCAAAGGTCTATCATCCATATTGTTGTAGGAGGTGGGCCAAAGTCTATCATCTATACTGTTAGGGAGTCCCATCAAACATGACCAGTCCTTCGAAAATGTTGGCCCATGAATGTATGAGGACCGTAGGTCTATCATCCATACTTTTAGGGGGTCCCATCATACATGAAAAAGAATGAGGATCCAAATAAAGGGGCACACAATGCATGGAAGGTGGAGTGGTGGTTTGTTCGAATAAATTACAACACTCCTGAAATTGTGCAGCCGTGGAGGAAGAGAATTAGGCGGACGTACCACCCTGATCATGGATCATCCCAATTTTCAGACAGGACCTCTCTGGCGAGAGAACTTCCTCTTCCCATTATTACTATGGGGCATCTCAAACTTATTCGGGGTAGATGTCACGATTACACCAGTTCCCAAGAAGTCAGGCCGAGGGGCCGACAATAAGGAGGGACAGGATTTGGTAATCCTTGGGTCTGGACCCAATAAGAAATGTCAGGGCATTCCTACGTATCACATTAGGTTGAGAATCAAGCCATGCATATTTCTATAAGCACAGTTTAACGTCATGTAGGACGAAATACATTTTAACGTTGTGAGGGACAGGGGACACATCTCATCTGGGGATAGGCACGGTACGATGAGTAACCTGACATGAATGAGGACATAATCCCGCACCACACCGTACAATCCCACAAGAGAGATAGAGTTGTGGAAATCCAAGGGTATTAGTTTACCGTCTTAGAACTCGAACCAAATAATACGGGGAATGGGAGACACACGGTAAAGTGGTTTCAAAACCCAATGTAAATGGGGCAAAGCCCTGCTTACTATGTGCTCCTAGGGACGCATTTAGGCCAAGAGACCGAACACGAAAAGTTAGGCTGGGCCTGTGGGGAAGTTCCCAGGCACTCCTACATGTCTCACAAGGATAATAATCAAGACATACGTAGTTTTTGAGAGGTAGCGTCTTAACGGCACGAATCCGGGACGATATCATCACAGTTTATGGTCATGTGGTTGGACCTGGCAGCACAGTTTGTGGTCGTATGGCTTGGGCCTGGCAGCACAGTTTAAGGTCGTATGGCTTGGACCTGGCAGCACAGTTTAAGGTTGTATGGCTTGGACCTGGCATCACAGTTTAAGGTCCTTTGGCTTGGACCTGGAAGCAGAGTTTAAGGTCACATGGATTGGACCTAGAAGCACAGTTTAAGGTCTTATGGCTTGGACCTAGCAGCAGAGATTAAGGTCGTATGTCTTGGACCTGGCAGCATAGTTTAAGGTCGTATGGCTTGGACCTGGCAGCACAGTTTAAGGTTATATTGCTTGGACCTGGCAGCAGAGTTTAAGGTCGTATGGCTTGGAACTGGCAGCCCAGTTTAAGTTCGTATGGCTTGGACCTGGTGGAACAGTTTAAGAACTTATGGCATGGACCTGGCCGCACAGTTTAAGGTCATATGGCTTGGACCTAGAAGCACAGTTTAAGGTCGTATGGCTTGGACCTGGCAGCAGAGTTTATGGTCGTATGGCTTGGACCTGGCAGCACAGTTTAAGGTCGTATGGCCTGGACCTGGCAGCACAGTTTAAGGTCGTATGGCTTGGACCTGGCAGCACTGTTTAAGGTCGTATGGATTGGACCCGAAATCACAGTTTAAGGTCGTATGGCTTGGACCTGGAAGCACAGTTTAATGTCGTATGGCTTGGACCTGGCGGTAGAGTTTAAGGTCTTATGGATTGGACCTGTCAGCACAGTTTATGTTCATATGGATTAGACCTGCCAGCAGAGTTTAAGGTCATATGGCATGGACCTGGCAGCACATTTTAAGGTCCCATGGCTTGGACCTGGCATCACAGTTTAAGGTCGTATGGCTTGGATATGGCAGCATAGTTTAAGGTCCTATGGCTTGGACCTAGCGGCACAGTTTAAGGTCATATGTCTTGGACCTGGGGGAACATGCACGATGCGATAAAGGATACCTGATGTAAGTGAGGGCGTAATCCCATACCATCCCCGCGCACGGTTCTGAGAGAGGAGCCTCGGGCCAAAGGGGCCTACGAGGGTTCAACAATCCGGGGGCAACAGATGCTAGCTTCCAGCTACACTGGGCCCGAAACACAATGTCTGGGAGGCACCTCATTCTCCATGGGGATGAGGGTCAAGATGCAAGCAACCTGTAATGAAGAAACCCAAGCACATACTCCAGAGCTTAGATCGCGGGGTCCCCGAGAGACATCGTTACACAGCTTGGTCCGTTTGACGTGTGGGAGTGTACTGAGTGTTAGTAAAAGGAGTTCCAAGATTCCCTCTTGACATGGTGGGGAGGAACATAATGTGAATCATGCAACCAACATTCAGGGCCCAAAGAAGCAGGCGTGACAACTGAGGATTACTTCTGACCATGTTCGCAACACATCATCCTGTCGCGTTAGCCTAGAGGTAGGGGCAAACAAATGATCATCAACTACTAACCACATTCGTAACATGGAATTTTTATCAATTTTTTGACCGAAACCCTCAAGGGAATTGTCCCGTGATGGTAGGAGAGCCCTTAGGTGTTGTATCCAGGCCGTTCTTGGGGGTCCCTCCGGGTGTGAAAGATGGTGGGGCCTGAATGAAGGGGAACACGAATCTTGAATAGTGGGCGAAAACTTTCCTATGTCGAATCTTACACTCCAAGTCCTAGACCAGAGTACTCTGAACACATTAGCAGACCACTGGAAAAGGTTGAGGGGCTCAGTCTAAGAGCGGCCAAAAGATGTCGGATTCCCGAGGGAAAGGGAAGGGCAAAAGACCGAGGCAACCAGGAGATCGTGGGATCTCCTAAGAGATGGGGCTGGACTTGAAATCTAAGTGTTCAGGCGGGCCTACGTATCCCATAAATATGGGAAACAAGCCATACGCAGTTCTTGAAACACATTTTAACGTCATGTAGGACGAAATACAGTTTAACAATGTGTGGGACGGGGAAAGGATCTTAGTTTTAGGTCATAGAACTCGAACCATTGGGGGCCCAGATGTAGGGAAAATGATGTTTAGGGTCTTGTTGGACCGTGTAAGGATATCAGTTTTACGTCTTATACCTCGGACCATTGGGGGCCTAGATGTAGGGAAAAATGTAGTCTACGGTCTTTCTAGACCATGTAATGATCTTAGTTTTAGGCCTTATAAGTCGGACCATGAAAACGTAGAAGAAAGAAACCATGGGCCTGGACCCAAGACTAAATGTCTGGGCATTCCTACGTATCTCATTAGGATGAGAATCAAGCCACATGTAGTTCTTGAAACGCAGTTTAATGTCATGTAGGACGAAATACAGTTTAACATCATGTGGGATGGGGAAAGGATCTTAGTTTTATGTATTAGAACTCAGACTATTAGGGTCAGGCAAAATACCATTTTTGGAACCCGGAATTAGTGGGAGGAGTGAAACGCTCGCCATCCGTAGTCACCCAGGAATATGTACCATTAGGATATACCTTGTGTACAATGAAAGGCCCCTCCATTTTGGGCTCCAAGTTGGGTGGTTTCCTACCGAGAATCATTGGCGCTCTGAGAGCCAGCACCAGGTCACATTGCAGGAAGGAGTGGAGGCAAACCTTCTTATTGAAAGCTCGAGCCATCCTCCTCTGATGCCTTTCCAAGGTATGTAACGCACGCACCCTACTCTCATCCAGTGCTTAGAATTCAGCTAGACATATTTCTGCAACTCTATCCGGCACTTGCTGGTCGTATACCACCGTGCGCAATGAGGGAAACTGGATCTCGATGGGCAGTACGACCTCAGCTCCATACACCAGGGAATACAGAGTAACCTAGGTGGAGTTACGAGTCGTCGTCCTATAAGCCCAGAGGGCATTGGGGAGCTTGTCTGGCCAGCTTTTCGTGTTCTGAACAACCATATTTTTTAGAATGTTATAGAGGGTTTTGTTAAATGCCTCAATCTTTCCATTCACCTGTGCATGATAGAGGGAGGTGTGGTAAGAGAGAATGTTGTACTTGGCGTACAATTTTATCATCTTGGCTTCTTGTAAGTTGGTTCTGTTATCTGTGAGCATAGCGTGAGGTACTCAAAATCGATAGATGATATTGGAGCTCACGAATTCAGCGAAAGAACAAGATTTGACTTCCTTGAGCGAGATTGACTCTGCCCACTTGGAGAAGAAATCTGTAGCGGTCAAGATGAACCGGCACTGGCAGGTTGTCACCGGCGGGTAAGGTCCTACGACATCCAACCCCCAGACTAAAAAGGGACAAGAATATTTGGTAGTATGGAGAGGCTCGGGTGGCTGATGCACAAAGTTATCATGAACTTGGCATGCATGGAACCACTTGGAATACTCGATGGAGTCGTAGATCATGGAGGGCCAGATGTATCCCAACCTCCGAATCTGGTGGGATAACTTTGACCCGGTCTGGTGGGCGCCATAGGAAACAGCGTTCACTTCATGCATGACCTGTGGGATCTCAAATACTTGAAGGAAACGGAGGAGAACACCATCAAATTCGTGCTTGTAAAGGAGCTAATCAATGATGGGACCATTATGAAGGGTGAACTACGGCGCGTGGCGTCGGATTTTCTCGCGCTCGGCTCGGTCTGACAGAAGATTGTCGTGCTGGAGATATTCAACCAAGGGCATCCTCCATTCAGGAACTGTCTCGATTACCGCACCTGAAGCCCCTGGGGATCCTGACGTAGGGGCACCAACGGTGAGATGGTTCACTCGCAGGCCACGATTGCCCTACAGTATAACAGGAGCAATGACTCTCCGGTACACCACATGGATAATTAGGTCATCCTGTTCGGGCTCCACAAGTGATGAATCCAGGCTATCCAAAGCATCTTCTCAACTGTTCTGCGACTGGGGAATGTGAACGACCTCTGGCTGGGAGTGGAACGTAGCCATTAGACGAAGGGTGCACTCCAGCAATGGCACAAGTTATGACTTCCTGAAAGCATAGTCACCATTTTCCTGCTTGATGACTAGCTCGGAGTCCCCTTTTACATACATATGTGGTAAGTAAATCTCGAGAGCCAACTTGAGGTCAGTGATGAGGGCATGATACTCTGCCTCATTATTAGTGCAGCCTTCTGACAACATGAATGAATATGGAAGAACGGCTCGCTCTGGGGTGATGAAGACGATATCCAGGCCCACTCTTTTGAGCCTAGGATCATTGATCCTTCTACCGGTGGGGCTCCAGGAGGCACCGTCAAAGTTCATATTCCAGAATGGTATGGCGTGATCGACTGAGAGGATTGCCTCATCAGGAATGTCTAGATCCAGTGGCTGGTCTACAGAGGTTGGGTGGGAAGCTAAGAAGTCTTCCAACGCATGTCCTTTGACGACCTTCTGAGGTACGAACCTGATGTCGAACTACTGGAGGATCACCTCCCAGCGTGCCAATCGGCAGGTCAGCATAGGTCGGTTCAGGATGTATTTTAACGGGTCTGCCTGAGAGACCAGCTATACCTCGAGGTGTTGGAGTTGTGCCGCAATTTCTGCACGACAAATACGAGTGCCAGGAAACTGTTCTCAATGGGATAATATTTAATTTCCTCATCGAGGAGCATGCGGCTGAGGTAGTATAGGCTATTCTCTGTTACCTCGTTGTTCTTCTGGGTAAGAAGTGCACCAATGGATCGCTCCATGGTGGTCATGTAAAGGAACATTGGCTTTTCGGAAACAGATGAAATCAAGACCAAAGGTTGGAGTAGATACTACTTGATTTCCTCAAAGGAGATCTGACACTCTTCGTCCCATTCATAGGTGGCGCCTTTATTCATGATCCGAGAAAAGGTCTTACACTTGCCGGCCAGATTCACAATGAATCGACATATATAGGCTAAGTGGCCTTCAAGGCCTCTCATCTCCCAAATATTATTCGGGTGAGGCATATGACTGATGTCCTCGATCTTCCCTGGGAGATCTCGATGCCTCGGTACCTAACAAAAAAGCCAAGAAACATTCCGGATGTGACCCCGAAGGAACACTTCAATGGGTTCATCTTCAAATGGCGAGAACGGAGGAATCCGAACACTTTCTCAAGGTATTTGAGATGGTCCAGGCGCTAACGAGTTTTAACCACCAGATCATCCACGAAGAACTCCACCAGTGTCCCGAGAATCGGCATGCATATGGGATGCATAGCCCGTTGATAGGTGGAACCTTCATTTTTCAGGCCGAAGGGCATAATATGGTATCAGAAAGTACCCTGGGGGCCTGAAGGTAGTGAACTCTTCATCCCCGAGGGCCATCTGGATTTGTTTGTACCCAAAGTACCCATCCATGAAGGAATGGTCTTGGAACCTGGCCGTGGCATCAATCAATAACTCTATCATGGGAAGAGGAAATTCATCCTTTGGACAGTGGCGATTGAGATCACTGAAGTCAATACAGACCCTGATATGCCCGTTCTTCTTCCTGACTGGGAAATTGTTGGCTAGACACCTGGGGTACTGGACTTCCGTGACGAAGTTGTCTTTGATGAGCTTATCAACTTCGGCCTCAACTATGACACCGTGAGAGGGGTGCATCTTTCTAGGAGGCTACTGGAACCCGCGATGGTTTGCTAGAAGGCCAAGGCGGTGGACGGTTACCTAGGGATCTAGTCCTGGCATCTCATCATAACTTTAGGCAAACACATCACAGTGTTTTCTGAGTAAGTCTACGTACTATTTCCGTTCCTCGGGGGGCATAACGGTGCTGACCAATGTGGGTCTCGGGTCCGCCTTGCTACCGAGGTTCACCTGCACTAACTCATCGACCATGGTGGTGATGCCCTCTTCAAAGGCAAGAGGAGCCTATTCCATGCAATCCTCTCTTCTTGTGGAGGGATCATCCATAGGGGTATCCGTTTCGGGGATGCCAGACCCTGATGGGAAGCTGGTGCCGGCTTGGGTGGCAGAGGTCGTCACGTCAGGAGACTCATGCACTGCGGATACCATGGAGACAAAGGTGGTTGATCCAATCCCATATGGGATTCAAACCAAGGGTCCAGGATTTATGACATCAAATCTGTAGTGGCACGTTGGATTGATCCGGACAATTCTGGCCCGGCGAAACAGCCATGTATGACGTACTGTCGTTGCCATGAGCCTAACATCCCGATATCATACAGGGGTAGGAGGCTCGAGGATCACATGAGACTGGTTAGTGTAGGAGTACAAGGTGATTTCCCGTTGTCGCTTGGACCCAGAAATATGCCTTCCTCTGGGACTCAAAACAACAAAGCATTGCCCCATGTCTGGGGTTTTGGCCTCCAACTGATGGATCAGGAAGACATATGCGTCGTCCAAACCTGCCCAGGGATCACTCATGACAGTGGCGGGCTCAACCTCACCCACCAGGATCTGCTTGTCCTTGCTCTTGTAATAGTCAGCGTCGAGATAACGAGCATCACAAGAGGAAAAAGGAGATGAATATCCTTGGATAACGCCCACTCGACCCTTAAGAGAGTACTTGAGGCACTAGTGATATGATGAGGGGACAACTGCGTGAAGGTGGAGCCACAGCCTGCCCATCAACGCATTGTAGGCGGTGTCCTGAGAGACAACCACGAATTTGGTATTGAAAATTAGGCTGCCGAACAGGGTCTTCAAGTGAATCTTGCTGAGTGGAGTTTTCTCGGTCCTGCCATACCCCTGGATCCTGAGGTCGGAGGGAGTTAAATCATCCTCAGACAACCCCAGTTTCTGCAGTGTCCGAGTTGGGTTTATGTTAATCTCGGATACAGTGTGAACAAGACAGCGGTGGACATCCATGCCATTGAACAGGCCGGTGATGTGAAGTGGGTGAATGTGCCCCTTTATGGGAAGGTCTTCATCTTCACCGTAAAATGAGACAACCTCCTATCATTCGGCGTCCTCAATCACCTCGGTGTGGAAGGCTTCTGCGGCCGCCACCTCCATCTCAAACTGGAGGGGGATATTTGGAGCCTCGGCGAGCGCCTCATACATTTCAGATGACAGGAGAAGGTCCTCAAGGATAGAAAGCCTTTCCAGAATGCCGTCCAGGTGCTTCAGAACATCATACCTTTGAGCCAAATGTAAGCTTCTGCTTACAGGAGTCTGCTCTGCGATTGGAGGGATGATAGGCCCTGACGGCGGGACCGGTGACTGATTGGTACAAGGCATGTCTCGCTGTTCAATAGTTGAAGCCCGAGAGGTGGCTTCCGTGTTAGGACTAGAAGGCTGTAGTCATCCGGTGGTAGGGTGGGGCTGGTCACGGAATGGTAGAGGTGGTCATGCCTGATCCAGCAACACAAACTGTGGTGGAGGTGAACCTGTCGACACCAGGTGAGGGGACCGCTTATGCTGAGCTTTGTATCGGGCCTCCTGCCTGGTGTCAGTAGCGTTCATGGCCTGACTAGAGGTCACGACTTCCGTGCCCTGGCGATTCACGTAGCCATGGATCCGCCAACATTGGCGACTACTGGGGACATTGGGAAGGTCCACCTGGCGTTTCTCATCGTCGGGAGTCAAAAAGGGATTTACCAACTCTAAGGTGTTAACTGAAGTGTACCCCAAGCTTTCACTCGAGGAGTCATCCACTACTAGACAGAGACTTGGAGGGATCTCCATCTCTGGGGGAATAAAATAGCCAAGTTTGCGGGATGATGATGACATTGTCATGGCGTGTTATTTCATCCTGCACCGCCGCTTGCTCTTCTGGGAAGAGGTAGGATAGGACGACGATGCCAAAGCGGCGCTCGTAGATTCTGGGGGATCTGGCTGACTCAGGAGGGCATAGATGATGCCATGGGAACGAGAGACCATCTTGCGGGCCATCCAGTCATTATACATCCATGACCCATGGTTGGAAACCTGCTTCCACTCATCCTCGTTGCCACTGCTACCATCTGATCTCACGAAGACACCTTTTACATGCGCCGGGGCTGGGCCCACCTGACTATGTTGTTGTCAATATGGTCTCGGAGCCAGTCCTTGAACCCATAGCATCGTTGGATGGTGTTTTCCAGGGTCTGGTGATAAGTGAAGATGTTTGGGTGATCAGTGAGATGCGCCACTTCTGGATTCCGACACTCAGGAAGCCGCAAGATCCTCTGCTCGAAGGGGCTACAGAAATAACCCGGGACCTGGGCCTTGTAAAATGAGTAAGTCCAATTCCTTCTGTCTGTAAAGGGGGCTCCTGGAGGTTGAACATGACTAGGGGTCGGAGGAGAATGCCAAGGAGGTAGAGCCTGATTATCTCAAATAGGTGGTGGCGGTGCATTACGCGGAGGCGCCTAATGATTTTGAGGCGATCGCTGCTGGGCCGGAGGCTGTGCCCGTGGGGGTGGACCCCTATGGTGATACTGATATGGCCTTACTAGTATCAACTCTAGCTATCTGGGGGCCTCTATCTGGGCCACAACAGTAGGCTTGGCTCTGGAATCTCTCCTTGCAGGGGTTACAGGAGGCGACGGGCATGCCTGACTGGCCTGTTGCAGGGTTTCTTCGAGGCATTGAGCCTTGTCTAGGAAGTCCTGAAACCCTCCATGGTAATTTTGAGTGATCATAGAAGGAACCAGCTTGGCCTTGATGCTCCCTACACACATTTTCAGTAATTTCTCCTGAGTTAGTGGCATGTCAAGGGAGTACGTGAGCCCCTCACACCAGGCGACGAAGTCTGCGAATCGCTCATCGTGCCTTTATTTGCACCTGAAGAGGTCTGCGATGTTCATCTTCTGGGTTGTGAAACAAAACTAGTAGAGGAACTGCCAGTGAAGTTCCTCCCAGCTAGTCATAGATCCGACAGGGAGTAGGCTGTACCAGACGAATGCTGGTCCTTCTAGTGTCTGAAAGAATCAATGGATCTTGGCATCCTCCTACTGCACCGGAGTCCCTAAAATAGGCCCGCACCTCGAGTTGAAGTGGTACAGGTGATGTGGTGGGTCTCCGGTCCCATTAAAGGGGGCGAAAGTGGGGTACCCAAATCCCGGAGGGGTCGGCATATCATCCACCCGCACTGGGTATGGATTACCGTCCGGTGTGATTGCCACCTGCCGAGTTTCCAGGCCCTCTAAGAGGGCGATGAGTGCCTCCATTAGATCTTCCAGACGCGGATTCCTGTCCTGACGAGGATCTCTAATGGAAATCACATTGTCGGGCTCTTCAATCCGGTAGTCAAGATCAGCAGCTTGCGGGGTGGCTGGCAGAGCGACTCTCGGGGCAGCGGGAGGAAACCGAGGAGGGTCCCCCAGGTGATGCCACCTTTCGGGGGGTTTCGGCAAAACATATCGTGCCCTCTTGCCATGGGCTCTGGCCTCTCCTCTGTCGGTGAACGCAACATGGTCGCGGTTGCCCGCGGGAATCTCGTCAAGGGGTAAGTGCTCCTGCCCCTACTGTCCTGGCCTAGGGTTACCGTAGTTAGGCCACCTCACTAAAATGCATTCGGCCAAGAGCTCATCAACCAGCCTATTTTGCTCAGAAAGCTGTAGGCGTAGTGTGGACTTCTCGGGGTCTTCCTCTGCATTTTGTACTGAGGCAGATGGGTCGGTAAGCTTGACAGACCCGACGTGATGTTTACCCTTGCCGATGTTTTGGCTCAGTGTTAAGGCTTCAGTGGGTGTAGGGAGACCTAGGAGGCTCCTCTGTTGGTGAGTAATACTATTATATGGGTCTAGTACTAGCTTGTCCTTAGGGGGAGAGTCCCCATCAAGGGGAATCACACCGTTTTCGTCATCTGAAAGGTCAGCCATGTTGACCTCCACTGCCCTTGGAAACATTCCTTTTGGGCCGCCCAATGAATTGGGTTGTCGGCGGATCGCACAGAAAATAAGGGAAGTGTACTACCCCCATCCACAGACGTGCGCATGGGGGGTGGCTTCCTCAATTACCTTGCGGTGTACTTGAAAACTCTGGATGCATTGTTGCTGGAGGGCCCTGTGGTGGCCAAGTGACTCAGGGTGCCGAACCGCGGGGAGCGCAGCCAGGATGACCCGACGACACTGATCACCGATATCCTCGAGATGTGCTTGACTCCTAGGATAAGGCACTAGCTGATGGAAAATACTGGAGTGAGTCACCCGGAGAGTCTATCGGAAACATTCAAACTCTCCCGGGGTGAGTGAGTCTGGCATATCAAAATCTGATCCTACGACCGGTGAAAACATCTCGGGGAAGTGTCCCACTGCAAGGACAGTCCAAAAGCTCCAAGACTCTGGTTTGGGATCCGACCCTATCTTCCTCTTCTCGTCAGCCGAGAATGTCTGGGGAGCCGGCATTGGCACCGAGGCAGGCCTCCGGGCCGGTGGGCTGGCCGACGGGGGATACGACGAACAGGCCGATTGGCCGCCGATCCCTGAGTCGTCCTCCAAGGGTTTCAGTTCCCTGGACGCCATGTCAAAATAGTATGGGATGGAAAAAAGGCCTCCAGTCATAGTATCGGGGCTCGTCGAGGGTGTGTCACATTGAGACTCTTCCGTCGGTCCCCAAAAAAGTTCCCCACCCTCCCTGACTGATGTGGAAGGTGCTTCCGGGGAGGCCAGTGGTAACTGCGGGTTTGACCCCTGGCGGTACGACAAGTCATCGTCCTCCTAGATATACCATCAGAGGAAGGAGGGAATCATACAGATCTCTATTTAGGGGAGTACGAGACTGACGATCCACGTCCCCATCCCTACCCTCGACTCAAAGGGTTGGGGGGAAGGTTACATCGTCGAGTCGTACTCCGCCTCAAAGTTCGAGAAACGGAATGGTCTAATTTCTGTTCGGACTCCCCTGACATTCCTCTTACGGTGATGACGCCCTGCCTTCCTTCCCCTGGGTGGCTCCTCAGGGTAAGTATGATTTCCGTCAAGGAGTTCCCTGGCCATAATAGCACTGAGGTAGAGGGGACTGAAGGTTGGGATGTGAGAAGCACAGGGACAGATGTATAAAGGTACATGGGGATGAACTCCAAGTGAGTAAGCGACCAGGTATGGAACGACTCCATACTCATGGCTAGCGGTAGGGGGAGTGACTTCATTCCCAATGCAGTGTGCACTGGAAAGATTCATACCCGGAGCATAGATGTCGCGGAGAAGCCTTCGACTTTCCAGATCAGTGGTACGTAATGAGCCTTCATGGTGGGTGGCACTACTGCGGATTGGTCCTCGGTGGCCATTTCCTGTTCCCACGACCGGGAGAGTTGACCCAACCTGCCTGTAGGCAGATCGTGGCCTCGATCCTAGTCGGGCATCTGACTTCCCTTGCTCAACGTGTGAGGGGGTCTGGTAACAAGATTCCACAGTGGCTCGGGCCACAGTGATTACTAACTTTGGTGCCCCATGATGTGCATTCTCTTCCACTGGCGCCCGATGCTGGCGTCAGGAAAGATGGGTTGGAGCTGGTGGTGCGGGTATGAAGATTGCCTGCTCCTCGGGCCAGGGATTCATGCGGCGGTGTCGACACAGCCTGGCAGGGGATCTTGCCTTTAACCCCTGGGACGAGTCTCCGATCGGGCAGACCCATACATCCCCCACCTTATTGGCATAGGGGAGGGATGTGTCAAGGTGCTCTGGGGATAGGCTCCCGAAGCGGTTGAACGTCGGAGTGGGGAGCAGTGGCTCCCTGCACGGCCCTCGGGAGCAGTGACAATGGTGAGGCGCAGCCGCCTCTATGTCCAAACGGGCCATACCCCTGGTGGGGATGATACCTTCCTCATCGTACCTACGAACCGGGTTATTGATCACCCTTCGCTGGATGATTTCTGACGGGGAGAGGGGGTGTGAGCACCCGACAGTCGTAGCAATCAGAGCCGCAGTGACTGTGGAAAAGGTAGGACCAGGCGAGGTAGCCACGTCGGTACTGCCCCGACCCCTACGCTGGTGCGTAGGGGGAGATCAAGCTATGGATGTAGTGATCTTCTTCATGGAATCCGGGAGATGAACACATTAGTACTAAAAGGAAATGAAATTGACAACCAGTAGCCCATCATCATTCCATCTTCCGTGGTTGGCGAGAGGGATCCATGCTGACGACGTCGCAGAATGGAGTGCTCAACATCCTTACTACCTCATCCCCTGGCGGGTTTCACCTCTCAGTGATAGGTACCCGGACCTGGTGACATGCTAATCTTTCGACACCCCGAATGCAACCCGTCTCCATATTGAGGAGAAGAGATTCACGTCGGGTTCACCATTTTATGTTTCCAATAGTTTTACGCCGGGACTACACGTGCTCGTGTCCATCACACATGGGAGGACGCTGCGGCTTGTTCCCCCACATTCCCGCTTTCCAAAGGCGGGTGACATCCGTTCCTTATTCAGGGACGTCAGCTCCTTGATCGAAACTGGGATGATGGGATGCTGGTTCTTCCTTCTGTGAATTCCTCGTCGGAGCTCATCACCTAGTCCGGGCCTCCCATACAGATTTAAGACGGGTTCGTGAAGCTCATTCCCTGCGCCATATCTGCATGGACGCCAGTTAATTACGTTGCTTCCGTCGAGACACTCCAAGGGGTATTGTCGGGGCAGCAACCATCAGTGAGGAGAATGGTCACATTGGAGTGTCGTTGTCATGTCTTGGCACTAGGGATTAGCATGTCTATCTTATGTCCCTTATTATAGGGATTCTTGAGGGCGCAGAATCCTGAGGCATTCCACATCGAACGCGGGGAATATTGTACCATATGAGGTTTTCCTCATCTTCCCATGTTTAACACGGGGTATGCCACGAGTTTAACATCTTGCGAGGACGGATCAGACTGAAGGAACCCCTATGGGGAACACCGATGTTGGGGCCAGCATGTGGGCTGCTTCCCGGGTACCATGGAGTGGAATGAGGTGGCATGATCTCACCGGGATGTGGCGGCCCGGGTAAGTATCAAGAAGGGTGATGGAAGGAAGGTCTTGAACCTCGTGGAGGCTTCCTACGTATCCCCATGGTAGGTAATCAAATTATGTGTAGTCCGGTGATACGACGGGACACCTGATGAGGTGACCCGTGAGAATGAACGCATGAATTGGAGCCTGGAGAAAGTATGATCTCCGGGTTAGTGCATGAGATTCCTGAGGCATGTGGGCTCGAGGGAGAGGTCAGGATGAGATGTGGGTTTGAGTTATGGGGCTTACACTCTGAGGTGACCCATAATGGTGCTGGTGAACCGATGTGAAGGGGTCGGAACAACTGAGCGATGGGCTTGAACCTCGTGGAGGCTTCCTACGTACCATGCGTTAGCACAGATCAAAGTCCACGTAGTTCAGGGCATACAGTTTAACATCATGTGGGACGAGATACAATTTAACATCATGTAGGATGGGGTGAATATAATTTAGCATAATGCGGGATGAAAGAAATCTTGGGCTTACGCTCTGAGGAGGCCCATGGTGGTCGGGGAACCGATGTGGGGAGGTCGGAAGGACCGGGTGGTGGGATTGAACCTCTTGGAGGCTTCCTACGTTCCATGGGTTAGCACGGATCAAAGTCCACGTAGTTCAATGACATGGGGATTACACGTTGAGGTGGCCCATAGGAGGATTTCATGGTTGATGCGTGCTCTATGCCCACGTGAGTCATGCTCGGTGTGAGAAACAAGAGGCAGCAGGGACCAGAAGATCACGTCGCAAAGGGTGTGTCCATGAGAAGCGGAAAGGGGCTTACACGTTGAGCGTCCCAAAGAGGAAACAGGGGCTTACGTGTGGTTAGTGGCCCTGGGTGCGGGGGAATACTCCAGGATGGGGGCCCGTGGTGCCGAAAAGCACAGTAGGAAAGGGACTCCACTGGCCTTGGCAGTGGGGAAGTATGGAGGTGCATGGGTGAAACCATCCGTAAGAGAGGCTAGGGGCTTACGCTCTGAGGCATCCCTTCCCCCATGGATAAACGCCAATCCGACAAGGAGGATTTCATACCATCTGAGGAAGAATCCATTCCCGTGGAGACGAGTGGGCATAAAGAATGTCCGAGATGGGGGGACCCTGCGTGCAAAGCATGAGGTCAGACCACAGTTTAACGTCATGTGTTAAGGATGAGGTGCTTGGCAGTTTAACGTCCTGCAGCTTGGACGAGGTGGGTTCGCTCCACACCCCTAGGGAATAATGCCCAATGCCCTGTACCCCTTGTGGGACAGAAGGAAATAGCATGTCCATAGTGAAGGGGGTCGTAGGGAAAACCATTTTAAGGGTTGACGTTAGCGTGGCCTTGCGAAGAAGCAATAGCCGTTAGTGTGCCTATGCTGAGAAGCATAAGGAAAAGCAACGCAATGGGAAACACCGCCCAAGGGACCATGAAGTTACATCGTACGATCCTGGAAGGCCATACGAGAAAACAACGCATAGCGCGCATGCCCAGTAGGGAAGACATCAGGTGCCGGCGCGGAGAGGCAGCCTAGGGGCGTCAAGGTAGAGGGTCATGGGTTTTGCGCGCAAAGAGATGGTTTCTGCGCAAAACATCGGGATAGCGCGCAATAGGACCAAAGGATTGCGCAGCTAGAGGATTGCACACAAAGGATTGGGATTGTGTGCACATAAGGGAATTGCGTGCACGGGGTAAGGATTGCGCACAAGGGAAGAACCAGGAGGATTCGGCGAATTCACTTAAGCCAGTGGAGTTGGATTCAAAGGCGAACCCCTGGGCAAGGTAGCACAAAAAGAGGAATTACCTGGAAGTCCTCTTGCACGCGGGGGAGTCCGAATTGCGCGCACGGGAGCTGTTCTGAATTACGAAACCCGAAACTATTTGGGGTCGCCTCCTTTTTATAGGTAGCGGCCGATGCGGAATCCAGGCGGCGAGCGAAATCTTTCGCGCCGGGAACTGTCGGCGTGCAAAAAGTCACCGTGCGGAACCGGGGCACGCAAAATTGCACACAACAATAGCTCGATTACGCGAATCCCGGGGATGCTTCACGCGCACAAAATTATTTCACGCACGTCCTCCATTATTTTGCGCACTACTTCCCGGGCCTCCGGACCGGGCCTCTGATTCCGAATATGAATTCAATTTGTCATTTCGAAACTTCCTCTAAGAGTTACAGACTTTTTTGGTGTCTACATTATCCTATATACATTAACAAATAAATTGATCATCATTTTTATAACCCACTCCTTCACATAGGGGTCATTATGTTTATATTACCCATGGGTTCTACAAATTATAAATGGTCATGTTCTTTGAGAACCATCATAATATTAAATTATAAGAAAGGATATCTCAAATTATATATATTTCATACATGTGTACTCAATACCATATAAGGGTTTGTAAATAATATTTTCTACATTAATGATGTTTTAAAAATATAAAAATCCAATTCCGTAAATAAATACTGAAAATCAAAAAAATATAAACCACTGGATAACAATTAATGTGGTCATTCATCACTTGTATAATTTATTCCATTGGTAATGATTGTTTAGAATATTATAGGGTATACCGAAAATTAATTCATGCTATCCAGTAGGATCTCAATGATATAATAAATTCTATATTTCTTTTATAATGTATACTCCATCTTTCAGAGTGTTGGTGTATACAACTATCTTCCAACCTAATAGAATTTCATTATTTGGCTGTTTTGAATTGGGAAAATTCCAATTTAGAACAAAAAATTATCAATAAATCTTACTCTAATTTTTCTAAACAAGTATCCAAAGATATAAAGGGTCTATTCATTTAGTTTAACCCATAACACTTCCTTTATAGATCACATCACCCATGAGTCCAATCATCCATACATATTTATTTATAAATGTATTGGAGATATCAAAAATGTGTTTCTTATATATAAATATCACAAAAACCATTTCTAGGTACCATCAAAATAGTTCATAATTAAAAAAAACTATAATGATACTGGAATAGGTCCTACGAATTTGACCATAAATGTTTAGAGTTTATGGTCCTTGATTCAAGAAAATAAAAATCTCACTATTATTCCCAGATCCATAAACAAATATACCCTAAATGGTTATAGATGAGAAAACATAAATATAAATTCATTTTACATTATAGAAATCCATAAAAGGATGTATAGTTGTAATTCAAAAACAACCATAAATATTACTACAAGAATAATTAATTAAAAAACTACAATGGGGTTTTGAATTCCAATCAGAATGAAATGTAACAATCCCATTTCATGTGTAATACAAAAATCAAAGAAACCACAACCTCATAAGATTGGGATAAATTATATAGTTTATAGTTATACATTTTTAGACTAGTTTATAACAAGACCATGACAATGAATATAGTGATTTTATCATATAACAATACAGATAACCTCTGTAACATATAGATTTTTATTTTTATGATTATTTTCAATGTATCAATTTATGGATGAGGTTACTAGTATAATTATATTTCAATATTTTAGAAGTAAATATAAAATATATACCTGTTCCTGGAACTATGAAACCAGATCCTTCTTTGCATCATCCAGTTTCTCATCCACATAAAAATGATTCACAATTTAATGCTTTAATATATTATAGTAATTACCACTTAATATTAATAATTAAGTCAAAAAATTAAAATTATTTTATTGAATGTACAAGGAAATAATTTATTTCGAAAAAAATGAATAAAATAAATAGAAATTCACATTGAATTTACTATTATTGATTAACTCCCACAAAATCATTCTCGTTTTTTGCTGTGTAATTTATTTCATGTTGTTATAAATATCTTTTAACACTTGATAATTGTTCCCCAAGGAGAGTACATAATGAATAACATGTATTGTGAATTAGTGGTTATAGTAAAAATACTCCTCAAATAATTTCATTTGATAGTAATTATTGTATATAATGCATGACTGAAATTTTTTATGTGACATTAATTTCAGAATAAAATTTAATGTAAGAGTTTTAATTCTATTCATACATTTATAATACAGACTTTATAATCCTTGATGTTATGTTTTTTGTACTCTTAAATCAATGTTTTTATCATATAATAAGGAATAATGATTTAATATAATGAATAGGGTCATTAACTCATATTATTATTACTACATATAATTGTTTTATGAAATATATACGTCACATATTTTATATCAATTTTCATTATGAAATTGTCTCATGAGTTTTTCAAAAAAAAACATAATAATAAAACAAAATAAAATATTCCTTTATATTTAATTATTTATATATAAATGTTTAATAAATAAAAAAAGATATTATTCTAAGAGATACCATTTATTGTTTACAATCATATCATGCCCTATAATAAGGTGAACTCTATTATGAAATGATATAATAGTACAATCATTTTATCAAATATCGTCAATTTGAATTTACTGTGAGATCTGGAAAAATCTACCATATCATACAAAAAATTATCTTGTTTCATGAAATAGTACGTCCAAATAACATGTATAATAATTTATATAGATGAATTTAATTGTCACTACCCAATTTCTATGGATGTGAAATCAAAACACATCATCATTGAATCAATCTAGTATCATGGTTTATATCTTCTTTTTTCAACAGATGTGTTTAAAATTCCCATATCTCAGTATCACTCAATTCGCAATCTCTATTCCTCATCCGGAATATGATTAATTGTGTAAAATAAATTGGTTACAAGTGAAATCAATATGTGATCAAAACATTATATCTTATTCAAAAAGTCATGTGACAATTTTATCATTAAATAAGTGAATCTCTGGAACTCATGAAATATTACCCATTATGTTTTACATTTAATAAACTCATCTATAATCATTCCATTCATAAATACTTGTTCAAAATTCATGTATGTGTCATAAATTAGTTTTTTATGAAACATTTCACAAACAAAAATCAAAATTCATTTATCGTAAAACCACATTTGAGGATAAAATGTTTTTTCCATTGACTCCATCTATAAAACGTAATGATTGAAAATGTATTACACAAATCATAATTGAGATATGTTCTAAATAATTCCACTTAAAAATAACATTATTAACGGATATTTAAGTCTAAAAAACTCCCCATCCATCAGATGGGTTATATAATTTTTCAAAATAAATTTTAACATAAACATTACAATAAACGTAAAACCACTCCTTTTATATTCATCAATATATAACTAAGGTATCAGATAAAATGAGAAAAATTTTATATGTTATCCCTTAATGAAACTTGAAAATAATATTTTCGTTTTCCCATTACATCAAATCCATTTTATATTCTCACCCATAGGTAATATTTTATTATTACCAAAATATGGAAAATAAAATATAACAATTAGATATAATTTTATTTATTACACCATCCTAAATATATTCTTAAGAATTGTATTTCTTCCTTCATAATATGATGACTAATGTTTTTCATATAATTCCCATTAATTAGTTCATAAACCCTTGATTTGCATCATCATTTACCTTTATTTATGACGATGATGTAAAAGGATTTATTATATTCGAAAATGGAATATTTCAAGAGATTCACCAATATGTTATCTAAACTATTACTATGACAATGTATTATCAATATATATGATACATCCACCTTCATTCATTTATGATTTCTATTAATTCATGTGATTTTTATCCTAGGTTTCAATTCTACCACATAATTAACATATACAATACCCAATTTGATATAATTTTTCATCCATGGGGTATTAATAATCTATAATTATCTAATTAAAAAATTTCATATACAAATAGATTTAATAACGACAATACATCACCTTCAGTTCCATAATAGTAACCACTCAATTATTTATTTTATGTATGTAATGTATTTTTTTCATGTTTGGGGGGATTTGGAATACTTTTTCATGCTTTTATTGAATTTCAATAGGTGATGCTTTTGAGAATGGTTAGTAGAACTAGTTTTAGTCCAATTGGATGATGTTCTTACTGAACCATAGGATTTTAGGTCAGAATTGATTATTAACAAAATATGGACAATATGTGAGTCCACCTATGAGAAACCCAACAATGTAAAATAGTGGAAAAACACTTTTGGTAAACTATTTGTCTAAAAGTGTGATACAACAATGAAACAGGTTTTGGAGGTGGTTGTTGGCCTACATTTTTCCTAACTATGTGGTGCAACAATGCATAGATAATTTTTAGATTCTAAAAATTTAGAACTCACTATGATTTGAATGTAAACATATTTATTTCCTAATTTTTTTACCCAAAATTGATTATTATTAATCCCAAATGTTGTGGATTCTCTATCCTTTTAGTTACAAGTTATATGTTTGTAAATAACAATGTGTTATACACCGGATACCATAGTAATTCATTATTGTTGATGGTTTTTCTTATATTTATCATTCCTCTTTATTTTTTATTAATATTTCAGATCCATTGGGGGTATATTGATGATATTTAATTATAATTATGACAAGGAGTTAAGAAAGGATATTTACATTGGCTGTTTTTAGATTCCACCCGATTTGGATGAAGAATCATGGTCATTATTCCTTTCTGCCATAAATTCTGAGGGAGGTGGCTTAACACTCAAGGATTATTATTGAAACCTATTGACTTAATTTAAAATATATCCTTTTATTTATTTGTGTTGTTAAATTTATTATAAATTCATAATGTAATCTAGATTTTTTGTTTGATTAAGTAATTTTTAAAATTGGGTGTTTTTGTGGAAATTTTGTGTTATAACATGATTTTAAAATGGAATTTTTAAATTTGTTGTTTAGTTTTGATTCATAGAAAAGTATTTTAAATAAATAGGTTGATTTATATAAATTTTATGAAAAATATTTTTTTGGAAATAAATTTGGATTCAATGGGAAGGCATGAGTTTATTGGGATGGATATTGGTCCTGATGTACCAATTTCATTGGGAAATATATGTACATGATAATAAACTATTAGTGGTAATAGCCATGATTTTTTGGTTGTGTGGGTGTTTTTGTGGGTGGATTTTTGTAGTGGAATAGCTTATAAAAAATAGAAAAATAGATTTGATAAAAAATGTATCATTACATAGAATCCATTTTAGTATGGAAAACATTTTTTGTGTAAAACTATTTAGAATTAATATAAAATTGTGAAATTTATTAATTTAAATTACATAAATTGATTAATAAAAATGCTCAAACCTGTTCTTTCCTAGTGTTGTGATTAGGGTTGTTAATTTATGAAACTTATTGAGATTCATTATCCACTCCTACTTTGTAACTTTTGTACCTTTTCATATTTTATAAAGCAAGACAGGTGTAAGGTAAATGTAACTCATTTCATTCGTGTTACTTTATGATACAAGTGATTGAACAGTGGAGTTGGTTCATAGATATTAGTGGATGTGGCAGAGGTATTGTCTTGGTAGTCTTTTGTGTTTTTTTGGTTTTGTATCCCAATTTGTAGTTAATTTTGATATTGGTTTCCCCTTGGTACTTTTATTTAGATTGCTATGTTATTTCATATCATTAATTGTCTTAAAATAGTTTCATGAATCATTTAGTGGTTATGTGTTTATTAGTTTCTTGGTTGTGGATGTTTATTTTGAAATGGAAAATCATCCAAAAACTATTATAATGACAAGGAAATTTATTTCCAGCCTTTGGAATCTTTGGGTTGTCACCAAATCCATAGTATTAATTAAGCCTCCACTCACACCAATAAGGAGGGGAGGAATGTTACATGTAGTATCTTCTTGTATGTTCCATGACTTACAAATTGTATTGGATATCAGATTTAGAGCAGAAATTAATTTTTGTTAGTTCTTGATGTGGGATGGTAGAAAGTAGTATTATTTTCGGGACATGAAATACAAAGTAGTATATATATATATATCATTTTTATGTTGAACAACATTTAACAATGGAGTTGTGTAAATTAGTGTTTGTTGAGACAGACATGAGTTTTCATCTCATTGTCATTGATTTAACCAATGGTAATAGTATGATATGAAGTTTATAAAATACATCCTACATAGAGGTAATTTTTCATTTTATTATTTATTTATTATATTGTTTTAGAATTTATATATTTTAATTTTTTTATAATTATTATAATTTTTTAGATTTTGGGATGGCATGATATGATTTTTTAGAAAATGGAGTGATTTTAAAAAACAAGGTGGAATTTATAAAAATTAAAAAGATAAATTTTTTTGAATTTTGGAAGTCACTATAATGATATATGATGTTAAAGAATTTAAAATTTCAAAGCCTTCAATTTATAGAGAGTGATACTGATGTGCTTTTTTTTGATTACAGAAAATGACACATTATAAGAATCATAGAAATATATAGAAAGAAGCTGTTGATAATATGGTTTCACCAAATCACAAGATAATTAACAACTAGATCAAATTAGAGACCAAGATTTTATGCTTGTGGATATAGGGATCTAATGGGATAAACCATGGAATTTGGATCACTTCTCTCTGTTCTAGAATTATAATCCACACATCATTCAAGATGATTTTGAACTAGTAAAGGAAGAGTTGTGGTATAATTGGTGGAATCAAATTGTCAACTTTCTTAGAAAACAAATAGTGAAGAAATTTATGTTGGCGAAATATAAGCTGGAGCATCATGTAAGTTATTGGTGGGATTGAGAAACTCAAGATAAATGCACCAAGTCATTTTAAGTGTATGTTTTTATGATTTTTTCATTAAAAAATTATAACCTTATACATTGAAGGAATCAAGAACGAATTGAATATTAATCATGAAGTAGGATAACATCTTTGTGATAGATTATATGGCTGTATATCTAAATTTAGTACGATTTATAAACAAATATGTTGATAATTCATCTTTAAAGGACAAAATTTTTAATCTATAGTGAGGAAGAGGATTCACTTGATGATTTTGGTTTATTCTATAATGGATTATAAAAACATTATTAATAGAGATATGGTATAATATAGGGATATATAGGTATATATGGGTGGAGGGAGAATGTGGATACATATGGAAATCTAGTAGAACACCCATGCTGGGAATAAGGGGAATGGGGACATTTATTCCTAATGTTGTGGGAACACATAGAATCTGATGGGTGGATTAGTTAATATCCATCCTAAACCCTTGGTCAATCTCAGATTCTTTCGATGTTGATAATTGGATTATAGGAAGTGACGTTATATAAAACAACCTAGAACATTACTTAAATGTAACCAGATTGAAAATCATCAACGCTGTTGAGTAGTCCTATGAGGTAGGGTGTTCAAGACCCTTCTCATTTGTCACAAATTATATATGCTTTTAACGGATGACTGATGTTTAATTACTATATTTAGATAACCATGTTTGATTTGTTGATTCCAGTAATAAAAAGACACTTCCAAAAAAAATATACACATGAAAATAATAAAATTAATACTACAATAATGTAAATAAAATCATATGTGTAGGATATTACAGATGATCAACCTACGATATCAAATTTGATATTTATGATTATTTTTAATTATAACCTTATGCATGATTTATTTGAAATTGGTGCATCTCATTCATTTGTTGATTCTTGTGATTCTTATTATTTTTGGATTAGATGTTGACATATTTCCTTCTTTTTTAAAACAACATACATTTTTTGGTCAGGGAGAATGTCAATCCTTCAAATGTCAATAATGTTCCATAACTTTTTATGGGTTTTATATGTTATGTTATTTCATAGTGATTGAGATGTATAACTATGATGAATTCATGGGTATGGATTAGTGGAAAAGTTTCAAGGGTCACCTCAATAGTTATACCCAAAAAATAGTTTTATCAATGATGATGGAGTAGAGCATCTCTTTATAGGAGAACTGGATGTTATGGGAGGTGAATTTATCTCGTTGATACTAGAAGTTGGAATGATGTCATAAAAAATAATAGTGTTACCTTTTGAATCAATGAAATATATCGATAATATCAGTTTTATAGTTGTTTTTGATCTGTTTGAGGTTGATTTCCAAAAAATTTATCAAGGATTCCACCAATAGTAAAAATGAATTTTATAATTGATCTTTTTATAAGGAAATGGAAAATTTACCTTCTGTCATATCTGATGGACCCAATATGGTAATGGTAATAACAAATAAAGTTGAAATCTATGGAACCTAATGGATTGATACAACATATCCCATATCTAAGGATAATAGAAGTCTTGTATGTCACAAAGGTAAATATAACTCTTTAGTTGTGTGTAGATTATAAAAATATGAACCATATCATGATAACAAATCAATAATAATTCTATTCATTGAGGATATATTTAATAAATTTTTCGGAGAACAATGTTTCTCAAAAATGAACATGTGATCAAGATTTCAACAACGGCATGTTGGTGTATTCACGGACAACACCTAATAATGATATTTAGGTTGATAATGTGGGTAATTTGGAAAGGCCAGTGTATGTTTTCCATACTACCAATTATTGTGTTTTGGATACAATATGTATGTTTTCATATCCATATAATCAATAAAAGTGGTATTTATGTGTTTCTAGAACATGTGGGGGTTATTATATCTTATAATCCAGTAACTCATGTCTTTGTGATATGTAGCTTCCTTTGTGGAACTAGTTATTACTGTTGTTTTTCTGTTGGTTTTCTCAACACTATATTTACCCATGAAGTATTTTTCATGGATGTTTGTTCAATTAGAATGTAACATGGAATGTCCAATGTATTTTTAAGAGGAAAATTATCTCCTTACATCATCACCAATTTTGATTTTCTGGAAATAATGAAAAGGGTAAATAATGTATTATGGTGCTTTTACATGTAGCATTTGGTGTGTTATCATGTAGGTTTACAATGTTGTTTTTAGGGATCATGGTAATATTGTTTCATTAAAATACATACCCAACACTTGGGTTGGAGTTATATTTTGTAATACATGAAATGTAGACTATGTGACATTACATATTTGGTGGGAATTTTACAATGTTAACGGGTCCGAAGAGCTGCAAACATATATTCATAAAATAGGAATAAAATCTGAGATAATAATGATGGATGTATTATCAAAAAATGTTTGAAATTATCATTATTTATTGACTGAGTAATGGAAATTATTTAGAAAAAAATTTTCAATAATTTCATCTGGAAAGTTGGAAAAGGATGCTTCAGATCAGTTTAAAATAATGTCAATCATAACTCACATACACATGGAATATTAATACCAAAGTTGTGTTTCAATTTTATTTTCAATTTCGTGTATTCATGATGTGGTGAAGACTATTAAAAAGCAATAGAACTATGATTCATAATGTGTATCAAATAAGTCAAAACATATTAATGGGGAGACTATTGAGATAAGGAATATGGATGATGTATAATGGTGTGGTGTTTCTATTTGATGGTAGATCCATTTTCTTGTAAAAAACTTCTTCATGATTTGATATGGGTTGTAAATCCTACAATACAATAAATTTAAAAGGTATTGAGAGAATATAGGTCCTTTAAGTTAATTGAATGGGTTGGCGATGTGACATATCTGTTGTATTTTACCCATGGTTTAGTCACTAGAATATTGTATTTCATATATCATAGATGAAAACATATTTGAATGATCATGTCTATGTGATTTTATGACATCAGACTAACATAGATTCAGATTCTTCTTCGGTACATGTGTAGTTATGCATTTATGGATATGAAAGAAAATGTACATTGTAAAAAAATAATCATCCTTGTGTGGGTTTTTTGAACAAAAATTATAGATTAATGACGAATCATGGGAACAGGAGAATGAAATGATTGATCAGTGTCTGATACTTTTTCATGGAAATTTTGGTTTTTAACATTTAGGTGATTTATAGGGAAATGGTGTTTAGAATATACCACTATCAGGTTCAAGAATGTACATATTGATTTTTAAATTATAGGTATGTAAACTATTTGGATGATGTATTGGAGTCGATGTAGGACATTTGAAATGTTTTTGGGAATGTATTATTGGTTTTTATTTTGGTCATGGATATTATTAACCATTAAAATCCCACATGAAAATGTTTATGAGGGAACAATGGATTTTAGGAAGTCACATGGTTAGGTTCAATGTGTGGAAAAATGTTGCGGCCACATATGAGAAACTATGCACAGTGAAAAAGAGTAGTTTACATGGTTGGATCATGGTTATTCTAACCATGCAGTCCATCCTTGTAAAAGGATGTAATGATATAGTAGATGGCACATGGTTGGCATAAATTGTTTCTCACATTATCTTTCAACTTATAAATGTTAATTTTTTTATCCAAAAAAATTTGATCTCACACATATGTAACACTAAGCCACTACTTTTCTTCCTCTTCCACCATAACACATTTTTTTCCTTCCAAAGGATTATGATATGTTAAGATTTAATTTGGGAGAAATCTCTTGGTATATCATTATTCCATGAGGCCTATATTCCTAGATAAGTCTCCATTATTAATGGTTTTCTATAGATATACCATTCTTCTATACATTGGATTCATAGAAATTATCCATTGGGAGTATTTCAATGATTGTGGATTCTACTCATCATGATTTATGGATGTGTTATTTTTCGAGCATGAAATTTATGTTTGGCTTGGGGAGATTAAACCCATTTTTGTTGAATAATTCTAACCATTCTGGGATTTTCCAATAATTGATTATCTAGGTGGTGTCTTTCAGGAGTCATATTTGTAGAAAATGAATGTGATAATTCAAAGAAATTTATTGAAATTGATTGAGAAATGGTTTTCAAATTATTCTGAGAAACCCACTATGTTGATAGACTATGGAAAATTATAAATTCTGTGTTGTGGTGGAAAGTGAATTTGAAAAAATAAATTTATAAAAAAATTAAAATTGTGTTTTTTATTTTGATGGATGGTAATGTGTTTTAAATAAAAGGATACCTTAATGGAAATTTTGTGGAAATAATTCTGTAGGAATGTATGTCATATTAAATGGTTAAAAGTGAGTAAATTTGGGTGGATATTGGTTGTGAGTTACATGCATAAAATGGATGGAGTATGGACATGAAGTTACAACATCAATGGTCAAAACCAATATTGTGTTGTTGAATGGGTTTGTGATTGTGTGGCTATTTGAAATTTAATTAAATATGCCAAATAAACTTTATAATTGGTTAAAAATATTTTGGTGTCTTTACATGTAAAATTATTTAGTATAGAAAGCTCCTTGTCTGTGAATCATTTGGGAATAATTTAATCTATTTAAAATAATATATGTATTTTATAAATGCTATTTTTATATAAATGTCCTCAAATTTTCAATACAAGTGACTTTAGTAGGGATTTCATTTGGTTAAAACCTACTGAGTGTCATTATTGACCCATTAATTATACCTTTGGTGCTTATGTAGATAATATTTATAAAGATACATCTATGAGAAATTTATCTTAATTCATTAGAGTCTCTTAATCGTACTTTGGAATCAATAGAGAGTTTGGTTCTTGAAACATAGTGGATGTTTCTATGTTTGTATCTTTTGAGTATTATGACACTTTTGGGTTTTTTATTCCTCGTTGATGTTGTTGTTGATCTTGGTTTCATCTCGGTAGTCTGATAGTGTTTCATTTTATTTTTCAATCATTGAGGTCTCCATCAATGTAGTAATGCATCATTTAGTTTATATCCGGGTATAAAATGTTATTTAATGGTTGTTCTATTTTTTATTTAAACAATTACCTCAACTATATTGATTCCCTTGTAATCTATTTAACCCCTTTTTCATATTGGGAATGTCTCATAAGTCGTAGAAGTATTTCCACATTGAATCACGTCAACAATAATGAGAAGGATGTTATAATAAATGTCACTTTCTTAATAGATTTTAGAATATCAATAAAAAATAAATTATATTTTGATATCATGTAATAAAATGAATATTACATTCATTTTAAAAATTTGAATTAATTTTAATTAATCTTAAAATATTACTCAATTTCATTTCATCGAAATTGTGAACAATTAGTTACATCAAATACTAATTTTTATATCACTCATTTCATAAAAAAATTAACAATATGTAATTATTTGAAATTCCATTTGATTAACATTTATTCATTCTCCATAATTATCATCTTAGTAACATGTTCTATGTATGCATACATAACTCTCGATTCTTATAATCTAAAAATAGTATAAAAACACCAGTGTGATTCAGTTATAAAATAATTATATAATTTAAATAGAATGATTGTATTGGGATTGTATCCCAGCAATTAAACTATCTTTATTGCACCTTTTGAAATTATATTTATGTTACTAACTTGGGTAATCTTAGATATCATTATAGAATAAAAAATATAAACTAGTTCAAATAGAGGAACAATATATATGTTGTTCTTGAAATAGAACCTCTATGGGGTCCATGGGTAAAGGGTTTTTTATCATAATCATTGTACCTAGTGGGATTATACATGATATAAAAGATACATGTTGGGTAAAATATTATACTCAATATGTATTTTTTTAGGTCAATAACTAAACACTACCACATTAGCCTCTTATTTGGGTTTTATTAGTAATTTTTAGTCTTTTATCACCATTTTGAGAATGTCATCAATGTATCACCATTCTCATTCACTATATGAAGTTTTATTTTTCTAGATTAATTATAAATTGGAGAATGGATTTAATATTTTTTTAATATATGTATTTTCCTTATAATATTATACATTTTCACTATCCTAAGGAAGTCATTTATCTTTCTAAACATTATATTCTCATTTTGATTTAATATAAGACAAAAACATTGATCATTCCTCCTATGGTTAAAGGGGGATGTGGATATCAATTATATTACTGTATGATTTTATTTATAACTATTGTTTTTTTATCAAATTATGGACGTAACTTTAATCATTTTATTAGAAAAAATAACTTTTAATAATTATTTAATGGTGGCATATATTGATATTTGTTTTTGATCATTGCCTTTCCATAGGATATGGTTGATGGAATTTTTATTCTCTTTAATAATTTTCAAATAATGATAAAGGGTATTGATGATTGGTAAGTATTATAATTTATATTTCCCAATTTAGGACTTCAGTTGTTTAATTTTCAATTATGATGCATTATGGCCTGTTTATTCTTTATTAGAAATGTTTAACGTAGAAAATACTATGTTTTTCTAGATATTTTCTTCCCTAAATTTTAAATTCCATGTTTTAAAATATATATATATATATATAGTAATCTATAATCTATGAAATTTAACAACAGTTTTATATTTTTTCATTTAATATCGATTATTAATATTCATTTTTTGGATGATTGTTCTATGATAATGAGTAAATATTGATTTATGTAATAAAAAAAATTTCAGTTAAATTTATCCTTGGGACTATTTATTTTATATATTAGGATTAATTTTTAATTGAATTTATGATATTTAATAATTTAATCAATAAATTTAATTATTAATATTTTTGAATTATTCATTTTAATTTTTTCTGTATCAATTTCTCAGTATTTTTATTTATGCCATCTATAGGAGAACAAACCATTTTTACTGATCCAAATAGGGTCATGGTGAATTTATAACAAATTGGATATTTGTATTTAAGACATGATAATCCATATGGGGGTATATTTTTTATCCAGAGGAGGTAAAGATGAATATATATTACTATAATTACATATATATATACATATATAATCCATTACATGATAGGTTTTGCGGTATCTACAATGATGATTTGTTTGGATCAACATATCCAATTCATCCCTATATATTGAGAGTATCCACAAATTGAGAATTATATTTATACCAACATATATAGTAGTCTATATATATATGAGGGTAAACATTTTACTCTAAAGGATGGGATTTGATTGATATCCTCAAGCCCAATATCCATAGTAAAGGAAATATATTATGACACATTTTTTAGGTATGACACAAATATTTTTTTGTTGATCCATTTTTGTAATTTTATTTATCATATTATCATATAATTTTTTTTCACATAATTTTCTATACTTATTTTTTATTAATAATGGTTTTATAACATTTTTTTGTTTCATTACACTAATGGTATACTAACATAATTGTCAGTGTTAGTTAGTGACATCCATCATATACTTTTTACTAAAACCATATATATATATATATTATAATGAATGTTATCGTTATTACATACGAACAATACATAGGGTGAACACATTCCTTCTTGTATGTGTTTATAATATTATTTTTGTTAATAACAGATATTTTAGTGATTTTAATGTGGAGACATTTGGTGTTTGTATTGGATGATCCATAAAGGAAGGTTGGGGATATCCATATCTATTTTTATAATGAACTCTGGCCATGATACATCAAATATTTGTTCTTTAGGAAAATTTTATTATTACTTATTCCCTTTTACGAGATATTTATTCAAGATTACCTAATTAATAGATTATATTAATGTTTCTTGTTTTTTAACATTTTATATCACATGTTTATGGAATTTCATCTTTTAATATTATTACATCATCCATATTCTTCAATTGGGTATCTGGTTTTTGAATTGGTATAAATATTTTCAAAGAATGGCATTACATGATTTATAGTAAATAGGGTTTATGTATTGACATTATCTTATGATGGTAAATAATATCATTTTATTAAATATTTTATTCCCCAATTTTTATTCTTGTAGTATCCAATTAGATGAACTTCCTAATATGTTATGATTATGTATCTTGAATACGATCAAGGTACTCAGAAGAATATTGAATTATTAAGATATAATTTATCAGTAAGGGATTCTAGGAATTGGATTTGTTATTATACCTGATATATGACTACAATGACTCGAGATTTACATGGTAAATATGAGTAATATATATTTTTATAACTTAATCCTATATTACATTGGGGTCTCCGATATTTTATTTTTTCATTTTTGTTGAAAATATTTGATCCTAAGACTCTAATGAATCTTTAATATACATGTCTAGGTATGAACATGTAAAATAAAATGTCATATATTGTGATTATATTTTATTATTATATATTAATAGAATAATTTGTATGATTACACAAATGATAACATCACTATAAAATAACTATGTTTTTCAAACTTATTTACTTTTTTCTATTGAGTTCATATAATTAATTTAATTTAGTTAGAAATAATTGAAATATAATGAACATGTTTCGTGACAGAGATATTATATGTTCATGTTTAATGTATGTTATATAAATACCCAATTATTGATACTTATATATAATTATATCAGTGATAAATAATCGAATATGAGATATGGGATGAGGTTATAAATTGATTATTAGAGTTAACAATAAAATATAAATTTTACATCTTCTAATGTGTAAAAAATATGTGATTGTTCTAATAAATTTTTAATTCTCCCTTATATACACATCGTACTAATAATGTTGAAAGATCTAGTGATCATACTCAATCATTTAGGCGTTTAATGAATACTAAATATCTTAAAGTAATATCATATGATCTGAAAGTATGAGGACATTTACAATCACAATAGAAACCTAAATTTATAGAAAATAAGTGATTTTTTTTATTTAATGACCCTGTTGGATATTAATACACTGATTTCCTTTGAGAAGTAAAAGATTTATATGATCGTATTGATCATATATACATGATTGTTGGAAAATATTAGTAGTATCAAATACAAATATAATATTTCATATTTAATTTACTAGGTTAAAAGTGATGAGATATGATATATGTTTTTAAGGGTGTAAACTAGAAGGATTTTTTGGATTTTTTCTCAAATAGCTTTTCCATGAAACTATATCCAATGTAAAGTATCATGTATATGTATGGAGGGATATTTATTTATGCTTCATATTTAATTCATAATTTTCACCATTTATCTACTCTATTAATATATGATTATGATTTTATATGTGGTGGAGGAAATTAGATAGTAATTTATAGAATTGGTTGATAAAAATTTATATGCATGTGGAGATTTTTTACCCATCAACTATCATTGATGTGTTAATGAAGGTATTTTTCTCTAAGACATATTACCATGGGAAATATAAAGGTGATTGGTCATCCATTTATGAAATAATCCACAAAATCATTGTCGGTGTGATTGGATATTAGAAGAAAAATATATTTGGGAGTTCTCCTTATCCTAGTTTTGGAGATCATTAATTTTGATGCTACAAATATGGTCACATAGGATACATTAGTAAAATTTCTATATATTAGCAAATTTATCGCCATTAGTGTTGATGTTTTGGTCATCTCTAATAATTATGTACATAAGTTGTAATATATTTTTTTCTTATAATCCTAATTATAATCAATAAATAAATGTTTAGAGTAATGTGAATTCTCTTATAAGACTCTATCCACCATCTAGTTTTTCATTAATTAAAAATCATGGTAAATGTGGGTTATTATTTAGTGGATCCCGATTATCTTTATGGGGACTATCCTTTTGGTAGAGATGATGACTTTATTGATGCCAGAGAGATTGAGTAATCAATACGTAATATTGTACATCGTTCTTCAATAATGTGATGTACTTATTAAAATCATCTCTTCACTTACACATTATGACCTATATAGAGACATAATTCTCTATTACTTCATTGAAATAGGTATCACAAGAAATTTTTAAATTATAATCATCAATCAAACAAATTATTATTGATAAATATTTATTTGAATAACTAAAGAGGAGTATGTATTTACTCTTAAATCCTATTTAATGAGTTCATTCAAATATTTACCTGGAATTTTCAATAATAGTCAAGAGGGAATTGCATTTTTTACTTATATAACGATATATAATCATTATTCAAAAATCGTATAGATTTATAATTTTTTTGTGTCTCACCTAATTCTCAAGAATGAAATCATTAAAAAAATTGTGAATAATAATTATTCCACAAAAATATAGTATGTAAGTAGCAATATAAAGTTTTATCATTAAATTTTAAAATGAAATTTTGGGATCATAGGTTTGTTAAAGGAAAGGAATATAAATATTTATCAAATATTATAAGTAAATAGAAACATTTTATCTTAAGAGTGATCATGTTTATATATTAAATGTGATATGGAGTTTTAAATAAACAAGTCTCATGGAATAATAAAAACATTGATTAAATAAAATTTTATAAACCCAAACATGATAAGGGAATTAATAGTTTACTTATAAGGTTTATAATATATTAATTTCTTTTGACTATGTATATATCCTTATTGAAACCTACATCCCTTTTTTAAATTAGTAAATCGAAGAGAAAATTTACCATTTCCTATAAGATTTTGAATTAATTAACTTTTAAACCCGAATATATCTTATTATTAATTGATGATTTGTTTGATCAGATTAACTGGTTAAATGGTTTCAAATAACTTTTCATACATCAGTTTACCACCTTTTGTCATGTGAAAAATAATTATATTTAGAAGTTGAGATTCTAAAATGTAATTATATTTTAAAATTGAGTTTTTTCATTAATTTTGTCACACATTAATACCACTAATTTGGAAATGATGAATAACGATTTAAATATATTCATATGGATGATATTATTCTATATTTTTTGACTAATTACGTAAGTAAAAATCCACTATAAGTTCATTTTAATTATTATAAAATTATATTAATTATGGTTTATTTTTATAATTTTTATTCTATATTGAGGGGCTATATTTTTTATGGGATGGTATTTTATATACTATTAATATTATAGAATATTAAAATTTTGTGTCAGTGATTTCATGGGGAATGTTGATGAATAATTTTTAAAATTACCTACAATAAAAAATGTTTTTTATGTTGTAAGTAATATAAATTGTTGATCACAATATTCTTTATTGTACCTATCCTTAAAAAAAGTTTTTTATAATTATATATTATTTATATATTTTATACTAGCTACAACACATGACACTCCTGAAATATAGGTTTGTCTACAATGATTTCATATATAATATAAATGATGAAATGATGATTAATAGTTAAGGAATAGAGTATGTGGTGATGTAGTTAATTGATTACACAGATATCTCATCAATTTACAAAAATATGAGGTCTATAATATATATATTGATTGAAGGAAAAATTCAAGACCAATGATATCTTCCCAACCATTGTGTTGAGTATGGATTGACAATGAACATAACCATGGTGAATCTATCCCCAATTATAGTGTAAAATATAGATATACATAGAATCAATCTAGTAACATAAATTTAGTTATATCTTGATATATAAAAAATATCATGGTGATGTTAGTACATTTTATTATAAATACATTAAGACTTAATTATATCTATTATACCTAAAAACATAAGAAATTAGACATTACAAACCAAACCATTCATCTATATATGGTATGAGTTGATAAGAGTGAGTAAAGAAATAAATATTGACAAAATAAACTCAATTAAAAGGTATGAAAATACATAAAACAACATAAGAATCATCCCCCACATCAACTATAAATAAATTCTTAAAGCATCATTGGATGATAATTAATAAAAAATATGGTGTTATGATACTAGTGGCACAAACCCTTTATATAAATACATAGTGAGAAGTTTATTCACCATATCGATGATAATACATAAAAATATCACTATGAAATGTAGAAAAATATCAAAGGATCCATGGGTTTCTCTGAAATTTTTGTATATATAATCCCCTCCTCTTGATCTTTATTCCAATATCAATGATTGTGGTGACCTCTGTGATTCATATATCTGGATTAGGGTCCCCATAATATTATTAAACATGTATGGGATTAATGTGGTCACTTATATCTAATCTATGTTTCAATAATCATTATTTCAATAATAATGAAATCCATTTTTATCATTCAATTCATAAAATATTTTCATGTATCATTTATTAATTATAATGGAAAACAAATAAAGATATTTTTTTATCCAAAATAAAACACAACTCTAATGAGTTATTTAAATCCCATCCGAGAACATGGTTGTTATTAATAAACATTTTTTCCCTAAAATTATTATGAATTTAATGTAATTGTGAAATATATACCGGTTATCAAATAAATATAGTTTTGGACATTAATTATTGGATATGGGTTTAACATTGGTTATTATAAGGATTACATATTAGATTTTAAATTAGTAAAAAAATTCTTAGGGATGAAGTATAAATATTTAAATTAAATTAAAAGAAAATTTTCAATTTCATTGAGTGAAACCTTACTCATATCCATTATAAATTAAAACCTCTATAATTATTATTCTAAATTATACATTTTTCAAATGTCAACATAATAAACTTATTGATGTAATTTCACAGTTTACATTGTTTTCAAAAACATTCATTTTTTAATGTAAATTTTTAATCATTGATATTTTTTTATATACTTATGCTCAATAAAATGGAAAATATGAAATTAAATAAATGATTGAATTGATCCCTTTTCAATAAAAAAATGAAAATTTACTACATTATTTCCCTTCACATGTCATATATCATTATATACCAAAATAAATCAATAAAGTAACATATACTACCACACTTATGACATGATATACCCTATAAAAACAAAAAAATTATTTATTAGACATAGAATATATGTAATAAACAGTAATGAAATTCACTTTTTTCTACAGGGTAAAAAATGGTTTATGAATATGGTTGGTTCATTGAAAAATGATTGTTTTACAAAAGAATGTCTAAATCTTATTAACACATATTTTCCTAAAAATAATTTTTAACAAGATTTCAACAATATTGTAGTTGTAATCCATCATCCATAAAATCTTCTATGATATAGTTGATTATATAAAGAATATAAAAAAATAGTTTACTATACCTCAAGCTATAGAAAATATGATATGGAAAATTCACTTAATTAGAATGTAAATTTAATTAATCATAAATGCTTGAAAATGTTTAAAATAAATTTTCATGTAATGAAACAAGTAGAATTTTTTTAAAAAATTTAAAATTTTGTATTTGTTCATTATTTTAACCAAAGAATATAAAATTTTAAATGACTTATATTTTCATTCTATCTAACAAAAATGATGAAAATTAAAAATAATATGTATAATATAACAATATGTAACTATATTAATAAATTATTTTGTAATGATTGTGTTTATTTCAATTAAATATTTATTATGCATATTAAAATAGATTATTAAAGATAATAAATAACGGAGAATATGGAGATTAAAACACAATTGTTTTTATTGAAAACATAGATACATTATCTAAATATTAATGAATCATATCAAAATACATATTTATGGATTGAAAAAATATACGGAAAATAAATAATTTTATGAAATTCATGTATAATAAATAAATGATAAAAAAGATTGAAATTATTTGTTCAAAATCATAATATTATATAAAAAATTTACAATAAATTGATTTAAAGCAATTATATAATGTAGATTTATATGGTGGATGGATAGTATGTAGTTAAAATAACAACATTATTGTTTTTCTAGTGTTATTAATATATTGAGCCTTTTTTGGAGGCCCCCTAATATAGAGAAATGTGTTTCAACACCTTATCTAATTGCATACATAATTTAAGAATTGGTTGTATGAAAGTATAGGGCCTCCACAACTATTTGTTAGAGATATTTGATATCTTTTTAATTTTCATCATAATTTAATTGAATTTTACAATACTCAATTTATTCACCAGTGGATTATTCCAATAATTATATATCAGTGTTGATTACATCATCATTTTATGTTTCTAGAAAATATATATAATATATACTCCATTTATATCTCCAAAAATCCTTTTTAGATTCATCCCCTTCACAACCTGAGGGCCAAAAAAATAATAACTTATTATACGATTCTACAATTAATGATAATAATAAATAATGTAGATTAAATAAAATATAAATATAATGAAAAAAATAACGTAATTATATCAATCACATTTATAACCTTATTATTATTTATCCTCTAGAAATATTATAGTATATATTCTATTTTTATTTGTCGATGTGCCTTATTTTTTTCATCGTTTTCCTTTGACATAACTATTGGGTAGATAACAGGTTCTGCTATAGTTTACCCATATAGTAGGTGTAACATGTTTGAGACATTTTTTACTTAATAGCAAATGTTTATAGGTGGATTGATTGAATTGTTTCCACATATATTATATCTCATTCATTTGACATTTTTTTACTTTGAATCCATTTACATCACTTCTATTTTAAATTTTTTTCATTATAATAATCACATTTCAGGTGGAGGAATAAATATTTAAAAAAGTATATTGTTGAAATTTCACTAAAAATTAATCTAATATAATATCATGATGTGTTTGATAATATAGTAATTTTATTGAAAATCTACACTAATAGGATTATATATATATATATATTATTTCTCTAATAAATAAAATTTTATTGTTTAATTCATCATAAATAAGAACACAATTTTTAAAATAATCATTTTATGATTATATAAAAAATATATCAAAAAATGGGTTTTACTTACATTAAAATTAATTATATTAAATTTATTGTAATTTTAAAAAAATAATTTAAAAAAAATTAAATTGTTTTTAAATATTCATATCAAATTACTTTTTGGGTAAATTTTATAATTTTTCTGAGAAGAATATTTTTTTGGAATTATAAAAAATACTATTTTTCATTAAAGAAATATTATATTAAAGTATTTAATAATGGAAAACTATATTTTGGAATTAATTTAAAATATAATTAATTAAATTTTAGTTTTAATAATAATAAATTTTTTGAATTAAATTTAAATGTGAAGTTATTATAAAACCAATTAATATTTACAAGTGTAATTTTTTTGAAAACCAATTTTTCAATTTGTTTTGATCATTTGATTTTTAAAAAAATTCTTAAACATGTGTTTTTTATATTTTTTAAATATATTAGATCAATTATATATGGAATATAAAATTATTTATATTGGCCCCTTTTATTTTTTTAAATATTAATAGCAACTATACTGTTTTTTTGTTACCATGAAAAAGGGTAAATCGAGTAATTAAAGTTACGTACTGTTTAATAAGAACAATATGCTCACGCAAGAACATCAATTAATATAATTATATAATTATATTTCTTCCATAATAATATAATATAAGGTTATAAAGCCTGTTCAAATCTTTATGTTATTATAGCATTTAGAATATTATATTTAATGAAACAAAAAAATGGCCTAATAATTATTTCCTATTTACTATATTATTTTAAAAATTGCAATTTAATTGGTATATTATTTTTCCTAAATAACCAATTTAAAAATAAATTCACAATATTTATCATTATATATTTATTATTATTAAATTATTCACGACCCGCCTTCAACAAAAGGAGGGAAGGGTCCACAGATTGCCAGGCCCTTCCTTCTTTAAGTTGAAGGAGAGATAATGACCCACGAGACCCGCCTTCAATAGGTCCCGAAGTGGCGACCAGCACCAAGGGTATAGAAATTTCTTACAAATGTAAGGCATTACCCCTTTTTGTTTTATAAGATCGAGAGATGAGATGATGAAACTCAACAACACCCAGGTAAAAGAAATGTAAAGAAAAAAATAAACCATTCCCACATGCATGTTCCAAAAGTAAAGACACAAGGTACAAAAGGTGACTACAAAGGTAAGTACCAAAGAGGAAAAGAAAAACAACAACTGAAACTGCTCCAAAGGTCCGAGCTAGTAAGGTCTTGCGTGATCCCCGAAGTCCTCCTGGAAACCTGAAAGCAGTTTTATATACGTAGGGAGATCACACAAGTACGCTCAGTAGGGAAAACCAAAGACTCTCATTCACAAGTGGGGGAATGTACTAAAGTCCTGTGAGAAAAGAGTAAACCAAACACCTATCAAGGTAAACTATCCACCCCAGGCCTCACCAAGGCACACACCCCAAATAATGAAAGTCATGTAATATATATAATTAGAGCACATCGATGTTTGGGTACCCCGCGCCACTTTCCCACTCGTTATTGAGACATCCTATGCATCGGACCAATCCCGCCATTCTCACCGCAGTCCCACTGCCACATCCGCCCGCACACACATGGGCCACAACCACACGCAGTACCACTGCCGAAATCCCGCCCGCACACACCTGGGCCTCAACCGCACGCAGTCCCACTGCTGAATCCCGCCCGCACACACCTGTTCCACAACTGTCACATGTAACCATGTCTTCAAACACCTATGCCAGAACAACCACCACCACACCCGAAAACACCTGGGCTAAATGATCCACTGCCACGCCTGAAGACACTTCGGCCTCATCCCGAAGACTCATGGGAAGCCACCTGCTGCACACACTTGGCCAACCACCACACTACCCCACCCGAAGGTTCTTGGGCTAATAATGGACCTCAGGCCATCACAGCCTGGCCGAAGATACTTGGGCTATCCGGGAAAGGGAGCAGAAAAGGAGCTAATAACCAGCCACTATGAATAGTGTTGGGAAAACACCCTCCCCCATGAAATGGGGGTGTTTGTAACTAAGTTCTCAACATGGGTGGGCGCGAATAAGAAACACAAAGCTACAAGTATGTATATGTAGGTAAAAAGCACTCACCCAAGCTAGGTTTTTCTTCAGACAACCTACAGATCAAAACAACATTCAAGTCCGAGTCACGACTCACGCTAACAACCCATTTTTCCACTTTCTCATTTCACATTCAGTAATAATGTTTATGTTTAAGCACTACTGGGAAACTAGTAGGCATAGGCATAAGTCCAGGAAAGTAAACAGTCAAACATCAACCAAAACGCCCACACCCGGTTCTCAACAACAGAGGATTCCACCCCAATTCGTGATATAAACAAGTATCCACCCAGTCTTAAAACTCACAACCACCAAATCCATACCAACAGGAGATCCCATCCCCCAAACTCACACAACCACCGAGGGTATAAAAGAATAGGGGATCCCATCCTCTCTCACATCTCCAGCAGTCGGCCCGAAAGGAAAAACAACCAACTACCACCACCAACACAAGTCAGGGATTTCCAGATTTAAACGACTTAAAACACTCCATGATTCAAATTCTGTGTGTTCTAACCGGGAGTTTTCACAGAAGGGTTGATCCTGGTGCTTTCAATTTATTCAGCCGAATATACATGATTAACCAATTCACTTTTCATAGTAGGAGTTTACAACCACAAACAAGCCATTTAAAACATCAGCAGTGTTCATTAGTGCACAAATGACGACCACCAACGACCTCGATTTTCAGGAGGCATAAGCCAGCACAACTCAACAAGATGGTCATAGAAGAAACAACATCAAATATAAGACAACATCAACAAACACAACCCCACTCTATTTCTTGATAGAATTCGTTCATTATCTTTATTATGTTTGGTCCAACCAGTTCTACAGAAACAAAAGCACACCCACCCCGCATGATACACAAAAGAGAGAGACGAAGGAGAAATTTCCTACCTTTTGATAGATGATCGACGTTTAGACCGGGGGTGAGGAACTTTATGGATAATGATGCTTCTGATGAACCATAAGCTATTTGTGAAAAGCCACGATTGAGGAAAGGAGAAACCATGGCTAACCATTAGTTTATAAGAGTCGGGGACGGTTGAGGTGTAAACGCGAAACCGCGTAAGGCGCGGGGGTCGTGGGTTGACCACGCGGCTCCACTCTTCACAAAAGGGGGTCGGGTGGTTTAAGCCTACTCATTAATTGATTAAGTATTTAATTTAAAACTCTTATGTACGTTAAGGGTCTTTAAAACACGCTCAAACAGGTCAAAATAGGGTTTAAAACCCTATTTGCGCAAAAGGGAGCGCTACTGGAAACAACATGACAAGGTCGGGTGACGCCGATCGGTCTCACCGATCGGTCGCGCCAATCGGTCGCACCAATCGGTCTCACGGATCGGTCGCGCCGATCGGTGTCACCGATCGGTCCCACTGACCGTTCTCACGGATCAGTCGCGCCGATCGGTCTCACCGATCGGTTGTGCCGATTGGTCTCAGTGATCGGTCACGTCGATCGGTCTCACCGATCAGTCATGCCGATCGGTCTCAGCGATCGGTCGTGCCGATCAGTCTCACTGATCTGTCTCAATGATCGGTCGTGCTCATCGGTCTCACTGATCGGTCTCACCGATCCGTCACGCCGATCGGTCTCACCGAGATGCCACTCCTTTAGGACCCGTATTTTGGAAAAGGGAAGGACCAAGAGAGTCTGGGTCATCACATCAGATAATTCTCAAACTATTCTCGTCCTCGAGAATTTAAACAACCCAGAAGGGAAGGGCGGGTCCGAACAACCACCCCGAAAGATACCTCTCAAGAGTGAACCTCATCGTTAACTAAGAACACCTTCCTATCACGAACCAAGAAACATACCATGCCAAACTGCCCGAGAATGTGGGTTGGGGAGTCTCCCCCCACCATGTAAAGATATTATCCGCTTTGGGTGGCACTGACTCGCCCGCACGGGTTTAATAGCATCCACCTTAATGCATCTTGATTAGGGTTTGGGTTCTTTCCTTCCCCATTGCCGAGGCTTTTCACACACAAGAAGAGGAAGAAAACCAACACATTTCATAGCCAAATGACAAAACGTTCTACCACAACAGGTACAACAAGGAACGAAACTCAAAAAAACTTTGGGTACTGGGTATGCATCTGTGATTCCCTCTCCCACGTACTCTCCTAAAGCCCACCATGTCTCCACAACACACGAATCAAGGGGATGGTTCGCCCGCAAAGCGCCTTTTCTTTGCGATCCTCGATCACCACTGGTCTCTCCACAAAGTTCATGTCATCCTCGATGTCCAGCTCACCCCAATCAAGGACGTGTGAATCGTCAGGAAAATACTGACGGAGCTGGGACATATGGAAGACATCATGTATCCTTAGTATCGGCGGTGGCAACGCTAGCTGGTAAGCCACTTCATCGACCCGCTGCAACACTTGGAAGGGTCCGATGTATATGGGAGAAATATTTCACCATTTACCGAACCTCCACTTCCCACGCCGAGGGGAGACCTTTAAGAACACGTGGTCCCCAAACTAAAACTCCAAGGGCCTACTCCTGGTATCAGCATACGACTTCTGTCGGTCCTGGGCCGCCTTCATCCTTTCCCGTATGAGCTGAACCTTCTCTGTCGTGTTCTGCACCACCTCCGGACCAAGGATGCCTGCCTCTCCTACTTCGGTCCAACACATAAGAAAACGACATGACCTCCCATACAAAGCTTCAAACGGGGACATGCCAATGGTAGAGTGGTAGCTATTACTGTAGGAAAACTCTACCAGAGGCAAGTATTGCACCCATGATCCTCCTGAGTCCATAACACATGATCACAGCATATCCTCCAAGGTCGGATGGTGCGCTCTGTTTGTCCATCTGTCTGGGGATGGAAAGCAGTGCTAAGGCGTAACTGGGTGCCAAACGCATGCTTCAATCCTCTCCAGCCCCGCGAGGTAAACCGTGCATCCCTATCCGAGACTATAGACCTCGGAAATCCATGCAACCTCACCACCTCATCCACGTACTTTCATGACAAAGCGTCCACAACACTCAACTCCCTGATCGCCATAAAGTGAGCCGATTTCGTCAACCTGTCCACTACCACCCAGATGGCGTTGTACCCTCCTTGGGCCTTGGGAAGTCCCGTGACGAAATCCATTGAGATGTCATCCCACTTCCACTCGGGGACATCTAGGGGCTGTAGTAGGCCACCTGGAACTCGGTGTTCAGCCTTCACTTGCTGACACACTTAGCACTTTTCCACAAACTCTGCCACTACTCGCTTAACTCCGGGCCACCAAAACTTCCTCTTCAAACCCTGGTACATCTTGGAAACTCCTGGGTATACCGCCAGGCGTGAGTTTTGGAACACACTGAGAACCTTTCCACGCATCGCCTCCGTAACAAACAACTTTTTCTGGAAAAGAATCTGGTTCTGACCATCCTCTGTCCATCCTTCGGGAGCATTGCCCTGGTCAAACTAGTCACACATCACTTAACACTCTAGGTATCCCCACAGAGACTCCTCCACTTGCCGAAACAGGGATGACTGCACTGTAATCTGATATAGGAAGCCTCTACCGCTATCCATCTTCGCATTCAGTTGTAAGGCACCCAACCGATCCATTGCCTTCCAGGCATCCGCCGACTCTCGGACCGCATCCTTCTGTGTCTTCCTACTCAAGGAATCGGCCACCACATTGCCCTTTCCCTCAGTATAAGAGATCTCTAAGTCGTAATCCTGGAGGAACTCCACCCATCTCCGCTATCGCAAGTTTAAGTCCCGCAGGGAGAAGATATACCTCAAGTTTTTGTGATCCATGAAGACCACAAAGCGTTCCCCGATGAGGTAGTGCCGCCATAACTTTAGCGCAAAAAACGACCGCTGAAAACTCCAGGTTGTGGGTGGTGTAATTACGCTCATGGGAACACAGCTGCCTGGACCCATAAGAGATCACCCCTTGTCGCTGCATCATCACGCATCCCAGACCCTATCCTGAAGCATCACAGAACACCTCATAATCTGCCCCTTCTTCTGGTAATCTCAGCACTGGGGCACTGACCAACTTCTCCTTCAGATAGCTGAAGGCTGAATGACACTGCTCACTTACGAATGCCTGGTCCTTCTTGGTCAGAGCCGTCAAAGGGGCTGCTACTTGGGAGAAGTTGGGTACGAATCTTCGGTAGTAACCTGCCAGCCCGAGGAAACTTCGGACTTCCGCCACATTCTTGGGTGCTGCCCAAGAAACAACTGCCTCAACCTTTGATGGGTCGACCGCTACCCCCTGATCAGACACTACGTGCCAAGGAAGTGCACTTATCATTCCAGAACTTTCATTTTGAAAACTTCCCATAGATCTGGTGCGGTCAGAGGACCTCCAAAACTGTCCTCGGGTGCCCTGCATGGTCCTCCTCTGATCTAGTGTAGACCAGGATGTCGTCGATGAACACAACTACGAACTGATCCAGGTACTCCCGGAAGATGGAGTTCATAAGTCCCATGAACACAGTCGGGGCATTCGTAACACCGAAGGGCATGACTACGAACTCGAAGTGTCCATACCTGAACCTGAACATTGTCTTCAGGATGTCACTCTCTTTCACCCTCAGCTGGTGGTACCCAGACCGCAGGTCGATCTTCAAGAACCTTCATGCCCCTTTTCAGCTGGTCGAAAAGATCATCTATCCTTAGAAGAGGGTAGCGATTCTTGATCATCACCTGATTCAGCCTCATGTAGTATATGCACAACCTAAGACCACCATATGACTTCTTTGAAAACAAGACCGGAGCACCCCACGGTGACACACTCGGACGAACATATCCCCTTTTCATCAGATCGTCAATCTGTATCTGCAACTCCCGTAGCTCCGAAGGTGCCATCCAATAACGAGCCATCGAGATTGGATGAGCGTCGGGCTGCAGGTCTATCCCGAACTCGATATCACGTCAAGGGGGTAGAGTCGTCACCTCCTCAGGAAAGATGTCCATAAACTCACGGATGATCTCTGGCACTTCCGTCATTTCAGCATCTACTGATTCCACTGTTATCTCGGTCAACAAGGAGAGGATAGGTTCATGTTGGGAAAAAATCCCTCAAGGTATCATTGAAGCATTTTTTGAGGTGATTGTGTTTGTTGACAAAGTGGACATCTGAGTAGTGATTGTTGACAAAGAAAAACAATGACATACAAATTTGTTGACAAAGAGGATTTCATGGTGGAATGTCGAGTTCAAGAGCTAAGGTCAAAGATCCATGTTTGATTCAAGAACATCGATAAAAGGAATGGATGATTTGGAGGCGGTACAAAAGAACAAATACAACGTGGCACCGTTTTCCAGTGTTTGCCAAATTTTAGGGCCTGAAAATCGGCAAATGGAGAAAAGTGTTTTTGGAAAAAGGACTTGTGCGCCGAGGACTTGGAGTATAGGAAACTTGCGCACCATATGTTTTTCAAGATAATAAGATCAAAATATGGCAAAGTAAATAGGTTTGCGCAAGTTTGGGAGTTGGTCGCGCAAGTGTCTAAAATGATAGCAGACTTGCGCGATGAAAGTGGGTCGCACAGGTGACTTGCGCACCGTCGCGCAGGGTGGTCAGATTGCCTATAAATACTAGACCACCCCTCCTCATTTTCAACGGAGTTCAACACTTTGAGAAATCAGAGCTCCCGTCGCGCAGGTGTGGTGGTCGCGCAAGTGGTGAGTGTGGGTCGCGCAGGTGAATTTGTGCGCCAGTAGTTGAAGTTGTGCGCCGGTGTTAGAAGTTGTACGCCGGTTGGCAGTTGCGCGCCAATATTGGTTTGGGCGTAAAAGGAAGAGAGTCGTGCAAGTTTGGAGTTGAGGAAGATTGCGTCGCGCAAGTGTATGAGGAGGACTTGCGCGCCCGTTTTGACTTGCACGCCGATACTTGCACGCCGAGATTGACTTGCGCGCCAAGTAAGGTTTTGTTCCAACGGTGCTTCTCAGACTGCGTGGAAGCCGGTACGTTGCCCGATACCTTCGGTGCAAAGAGATATTCATCTTCGGAAGAAAGTTGTACTTCAACAGAGCATCTACACACAGAGAAATATGCATTCATTCATGAAAATGAAGAGACCTACAGGTCTATAAACTGTGAGTGGATTCCTTCAAAGAGTAGTGAGCTTAGGAAGAGGAAGAAGGTGATCCTCTCCACCGGCAGTGAGCCAGAGAGAGAGAGACAGGGAGTGACCCTTGGGAAAGCAGTGATCTGACCCTAAATTTGTAAAGGCAGTGAGCCTGGGCATAGAAGTGATCTAGCCCGAACATTGTATCCACAGCTAGTGAAGATTAGTGGAATTTGGTATGACCGGAAACTTGTCGGCGTATGCTCCTTGGACGTAGCGTAGTGAGGGTGAACCAAGTAAAAATCTCTGTGTCTATCTGTTTTCTTCCCTGCATTGCATTCAAAGAATCATCATTAGATAAAGAAGTAAAGAAGTGATCACAGTTTACACACAAGAGCAAACAAAGTGACCCTTGTAATAAAGAGGTCAAGATCCAGTGGGGTAGGAAGAACTTTGAAAAAGAATATCCATACCCTGATTCACCCCCCCTCTCAGGGTATATAGGCCCCTATTGGCCCTAAAAGTTCCTCTATCCTGTTTCCCTTCGGACTGCTCCACTTTCCGGTGAAGGTAACACGCCTACTGTCCAAGTCTGAGAACACCACCCTTCTTCGAAAACAGTCGATGACAGCGCACACAGAAAATAGCCAGTCGATGCCTAGGATGATATCGTATGGCTGAATCTGTAGCAGAAGAAGATCTGAACCGACTGATGTGGCCCTATCTTCAGTCTATATCCCCGACAAACAAACAACAAGTGGGTATGACCTCCGACTTGTTTGATCAACACCAGGGGCACTGGAAGTCTCTCCGCATCAAAACCCAAGGCATGGGATAGGCTGGGTGCAACAAAGTAGTGTGAAGCTCCGATATCGAACAAGGAATAAGCAAGAGTGCTAAACAGACTGATCATACCTCGAACAACCTCTGGCCCTACTGGAACTGCTACCTCTGCGGCATGTAACTGTCCACGACTAGCTCCCCTGCCCCTCGGCTATCGGAAACCTCCCCTAACATGCCCTGGTCGAGGTCCCTGTGGAGCGCCCTGAGGTCGACCTCCTCCTACGTCTGCCCTCGGAGGAGCGGGGAGCTCATTGTCCCTGCTGCTGCTGCTGGAAAGGTCTGGCTGGAAGCTGCTGCTGGGGCAGGTTCTGGGGCTGACTGCCACTGCTGTACTGCACCCGGTCGGGGCACTGACTCCGGATATTTCCAGGGCTCCCACAACCAAAAGCACCGCGGTCCCGGGCCTAAAGGGAAAGGGTGAGGGCCGTGGGATCGAAACTGAAACTGCTGCGGTCTGCTCCCTGCTGGTCGGAACCTGGAGGGTCCTGACGCTGGAGGGCTGGTGCTGACGGCCTTCCCCTTCGATGGTCCTAGTTGGATCCCCTCTCGCGACACACCCCCTAGAGCATGCATCCTCTCCACCACTTTGGCCTTCTTCTGGACCTCCAAGTACGTCGGCAGGGTAAAGGGGGTAACACCATACTAGAGGGAGGGTCGGAGTGCCTCCTCTAAACGTCTTGCCCGAGACTCCTCGTTGGGAAAGAGGTCAGGAGCAAAATATAGGAGGTCCTTGAACATGATCCCCAGCTCCCTCACAGATATACTCCCCTGCTAGAGGGAGAGTAGTTCCTGCCTCTTTTCTGCCTTCATCGTCGAGGAGAGGAATTCCGCCCGGAACTCCCTCTCGAAATCCACCGAAGCCACCTCAGACGCTCTCCTCTCCCCTAGGTAAAGCATCCACCACTAACGTGTCACTCCCCGCATCTGGATGATGGCCAAAGGAACCCAGTACTCAGTCGGGGCCCGAATCAGGCCGAAGGCTATAACTAGCTCCTCTAGCCAGCCTTCCGTCATCATATCGGAGGTGCTTCCCTCAAACTTCTCGAGGGCCTGTCGCTGGAAGGCTCGAAGAGTCTTCTACCACTGGTCGTCCTCTTCCTCTCGATCATCTCTCTGCTGATCGGCCAAAGTAGTCTCCGGGGCCTCGATCGCCTGTACCACAGGTGGTCGCCTTCTAGGTGCCATAGCTGCAAGGTAAACAAGGAATGCCTAAGCCTTAGTAGTGCAGAATATCGTTATTAAAACTTCTTAAAATTTAATTTATTCTTAATCTCCAAGACATCTGAGAAACACAAGAACACAATTCATTATGATGCATGTAACTTTCTTAGGGTCTCTACCCTGCAATCAGTGTGGCCTCAATTGGTCGTTCGGTAGGTCCAGAGTCCTTGAATCGGATCACGGGGGGCCCCAAAATCCTGTTTCCTAGCCGGTCTTCCCTGGCCAAATTCACACACCAAGGTCACCCAACACTGTTGCATTACCATCCCATGCAATCCTCACTGTGCCTAACTCTAGACTCCATCCTATCTCTCAACCATCACCTCTAATACCATTCGTTCACGACCCGCCTTCACCAAAAGGAGGGAAGGGTCAGTAGATTTCCAGGCCCTTCCTTCTTTAAGTTGAAGGAGAGATAATGACCCCTGAGACCCGCCTTCCATAGGTCCCGGAGTGGCGACCAGCACCAAGGGTATAGAAATTTTTCAGAAATGGAAGGCATTACCCCTTTTTGTTTTATACGATCGAGAGATGAGATGATGAAACTCAACAACACCCAGGTAAAAGAAAATTAAAGCAAAAAATAAACCATTGACACATGCAGGATCCAAAAGTAAATCCACAAGGTATAAAAGGTGACTACAAAGGTAAGTACCAAAGAGGAAAAGAAAAACAACAACTGCAACTGATCCAAAGGTCCGAGCTAGTAAGGTCCTGTGTGATCCCCGAAGTCCTTCTGAAACCTGAAAGTAGTTTTATATACGTAGGGTGAGCACACAAGTGCGCTCAGAAGGGAAAACCAAAGACTCTCGTGCACAAGTGGGGGAACGTACTAAAGTCTTGTGAGAAAAGAGTAAACCAAACACCTATCAAGATAAACTATCAACCACAGGTCTCACCAAGGCACACTCCCCAAATAATGCAAGTCAAGTAATATATATAATCAGAGCACATCGATGTTTGGGTACCACGCGCCACTTTCCCACTATTTATTGAGACATCCTACACATCGGACCAATCCCTCCATTCTCACTGCAGTCCCACTGCCACACCCGCCCGCACACACCTAGGCCACAACCATACGCAGTCCCACTGCCGAAATCCCGCCCGCACACACCTGGGCCTCAACCTCACGCAGTCCCACTGCTGAATCCCACCCGCACACACCTGGGCCACAACGGTCACATGTAACCATGCCTGCAAACACCTAGGCCAGAACAACCACCACCACGCCCGAAAACACCTAGGCTAAAGGATCCATTGCCACGCCCGAAGACACCTGGGCCTCATCCCTAACACACCTGGGAAACCACCTGCCGCAAACACCGGGCCAACCACCACACTACCCCGCCTAAAGGTTCTTGGGCTAATAATGGACCTCTGGCCATCACAGCCTGCCCAAAGATACTTGGGCTATCCGTGAAAGGGATAAGAAAAGGAGCTAATAACCAGCCACTATGAATAGTGTTGGGAAAAACACCCTCCCCCATGAAATGGGGTGTTCGGCACTAAGTTCTCAACTTGGGTGGGGCGCGAATAAGAAACACAAATCTACAAGTATATTTATGTAGACAACAAGCACTCACCCAAGCTAGGTTTTTCTTCAAACAACCTATAGATCACAACAACACTCAAGTCCGAGTCACGACTCACGCTAACAACCCATTTGTCCCCTTTCTCATATCACATTCAGTAATAATGTTTATGTTTAAGCACTACTGGGCAACTAGTACGAATATGCATAAGTCCAGGAAAGTAAACAGTCAAACATCAACCAAAAGGCCCACACCCGGTTCAATACAACAGAGGATTCCACCCCAATTTGTGATATAAACAAGTATCCACCCGGTCTTAAAACGCACAACCACCAAATCCATACCAATAGGAGATCCCATCCCCCAAACTCACACAACCACCGAGGGTATAAAAGAACAGGGGATCCCATCCCCTCTCAAATCTCCAGCAATCGGCCTGAAAGGAAAAAAACTAACTACCACCACCAACACAACTCAGGGATTTTCCATATTTAAATGACTTAACACACGCCATGATTCAAATTCAGTGTGTTCTATCCGGGAGTTATCACAGAAGGGTTTATCCTGGTGCTTTCAATTTATTCAGTAGGATATATGTGATTTACCAATTCACTTTTCACAGCAGGAGTTTACAACCACAAACAAGCCATTTAAAACATCAGTAGGATTCATTAGTGCACAAAAAACGACCACCAACGGCATCAATTTTCATGAGGCATAAGCATAGCACAACTCAACAAGATGGTCATAGAAGAAACAACATCAAATATAAGACAACATCAACAAACACAGCCCCATGTCTTTCTTTATAGAATTCGTTCATTATCTTTATTAAGTTCGGTCCAACCAGTTCTATAGAAACAAAAGCACGCCCACCCCGCATGATACACAAAAGAGAGAGACGAAGGAGAAATTCACTACTTGTTGATAGATGATCGACGTTTATGCCGGGGGCGCGAAACTTTACGGATAACGATGCGTCCGATGCACCGAACGCTGTTTGTGAAAATCCACGATCGAGGAAAGGAGAAACCACGACTAACCCTTAGTTTATAAGAGTAGGGGACGATTGAGTTGTAAACGTGAAACCACATAAGGCACGTGGGTCGTGGGTTGACCACGCGGCTCCAATCGTCACAAAAGGGGGTCAGGTGGTTTAAGCCTACTCATGAATTGATTAATTATTTAATTTAAAACTCTTATGTACATTACGAGTCATTAAAACACGCTCAAACAGGTCAAAATAGGGTTTAAACCCCTATTTGCGCAAAAGGGAGCGCTACTGAAAACAACTTGACAAGGCCGGGTGACGCCGATCGGTCTCACCGATCGGTCGTGCCGATCGGTCTCACCGAACGGTCACCCCGATCGGTCTCACAGATTGGTCTCACCGATCGGTCCCACCAATTGGTCTCACGGATCGGTCGCGCCGATCGGTCTCACCGATCGGTCGCGCCGATCGGTCGCGCCGATCGGTCTCACCGATCGGTCTCAACGATCGGTCACGCCGATCGGTCACGCCGATCGGTTTCACCGATCGGTCTCCCCGATCAGTCGCGCTCATCAGTCTCACCGATCGGTCGCGCCGATCGGTCTCACCGAGACGCCACTCCTTTAGCACCTGGATTTTGGCAAAGGGAAGGACCAAGAGAGTCTGGGTCATCACAAAATTGATAAATATGTATATTAATTTCTTATAAAATTATAAATGATTAATTATTGAATTAATGGAAATATAATCAAAGGATTTAAATTATATAAAAAGTGATATATTTCTTTCAAATATTGTAATAGAAAATATATTATTAACATGAAATGTTAAAATATTCATAAAATATATTATTAGAATTTTATTTATTTTTATGAGGTTAGGAATATCAGTTTCATAAATAGTTAAAAATATGACTGTAAAAATATAATATAATAAATAATATGTTGTTAAATGATATAAAATTCTAAATAATATTATATTTGGACTTGTGATTATTATATGGTTTATTATATATCACATGTTCAATTTTGTGGTCTTTTTTATTAATTATATATATATACATGCAATGTTTAATAAAACCTTGCTATCGCACATAGCATAAAAATGGTTTACAAGGTGTTAAAACCAAAATATAATTATAAAAAAATTGTCACTCAACATTAATTTTTATTTTATGAGTTTATTTTCATCCATAATCATCCAAACTTCAATATTATTCAGTTTCCCCATTTGGAATATGCAATTAAGTTAAATTTATTTAATATTTTGATAAATTCTCAGAGGATCTTTACTATATCTTTAAAAGGGAACCAATACATCAAATCTCATCATATATGAAGATTATTTTTAATGAAAGTACCTTTATAAATTTCCTATTTAAATATTTGATGATGTTTTTTGTAAGTAATACTAATATTGGGGGTCTTAAATTATTAATAAATGGAGGTCATCCAAATAATAGAAATGAAATTTGACTGAGTATTATTATTTTATTTCTTCATCAACAACCTTAAATTATATAAAAAATTAATAAAATTATAGAAATGGTATCTTCAATTTTATTTGATTTTATTATAATAGTGTCATAACATACATCCATCGTCTCTTACATCAAGTGGGAAACATTAATTCCATTTTTGTGAATGGAAGTCTATCTCCTTGTAAACCGATGAAATTTTTATTCCATAAAAACTACTCATGTATAGTTATATGATGGATGGAATGTTAGTATTTGATATTGATAAAATATTTATAATTTTTTAAAAATTATATATCATTTAATTTCTCAACATACCATTCTTTGAAATTGATACCATTATTTGTGTGTTTTTGTGGACTACCATTTACATGAAATGATGTTATTCCATATTCATCACTAAATAACATGATATGAATATAATTTTTAAGAAATAACACGGTGTTTTGGGTAAAATAATAATAATAGAAAAATATACTGATACATACCTTGTTTTTATAATGAGCATTCTAATATATGGAAATGGATCTCATGGAAATATTTCCCCTACAATCTCTATCATTATATAATATTATTTTAATCACAATAAAATTTATTAATATCTATTAAAACCGTAATTTACAGAAATATTTTTAAATGATATCATGATTAATAATTTTTATATGATGTTTATGGTTTCAGGTGAAACATTAACTTCAGAAGAGTCGTTCCCAACATTACAATTGTGTATTGATTGATAATTAACCTTATATATATGACGATAAACTATTTTATTGAAAGAATTGAATAATTGAATGTAGAATAAGGATAAGAACCATAGAAGAAGTTTAATATTTTGAAGTATTTTTGATAAATCATATAAAAACATATAGATTTACATTGTGTGAAAGTTATCTTAAGATGATGGATATGACAAAGGATATACATTATACTATTAATGCATATAGTAACAATGATTAGATTCCATCTGACTACAATACACATGTGTTCCACAAATCTCCAAATGTCAAGGCGTGAATGTTTTAATACAATAACATTATTTCTTTACAATTGCATTATTTTTCTTCGATTGGCTCTAGAATCAATTACATCAGATTATATTTGATCACTCAAGACTAAATAGTGGAAGGAGTAGGAAAATTACTATCTATTACTGAAGTAATTACTAAATAATGGAGACCATTAAGGCCCCAAGATGATTCAATGGATTTTTTTGAAAAATGTATTACATATCTTGATAAATAATATAATTGCGATTATATAACAATATGGTTCGAAATAAACAATTTTACAAGTGACCATTACTATTTATTAAATCCATAAAGAACCCCATGTCTATTATAATACTATTATTATTTCAAGAATTTGGATACAAACCTGTATTAAAAATTATTATTATTTTTTCAAATAATATTCAAATAATATTATTTCTCATTGGACCATTAAAATATATCATTCTTTCCTCAATAATTATTTTTAGGCTTTGTAAACAGATAATTTATTTTATAAATAAATATCCCTACATTATTAAAAAATATATAAATATTATATTATATTAACTAAATAGAAAATAAATATTTAATAAATATTCTACTCATATAATATTCTACTAAATTACTATTGACATAATATATATGACCAATAAAACATCAGTTATTGTTTAACCAAGTATGTGAAGAATATGTATTTATATTATTAAATAAAAAAATTATTTTTTCATTAATATTTTGGATACACATAGTGTGACACCCTCTAGGAAAATTTCTCGATGGTATTATTTGTATTATCCCAATGAATAAGATTGGCATCATGAAATATTCCATGTGAATTACAGATATTGAATTTAATTCCACTATTAAAAAATACCCTATTCAAATGATTTCTAGGTAATATAATCCCTTTATCATGGTATTTATAATCATGTATGTTTAATTGTTATTCCATCAACGTATTATATTTGTGTCACTTTCATTGATTTTATATAAATTTAACACTACAATAGAACACCGTTGTGATGGGTTTATTAAGGTTATATCATTTTAATCATATGCCCTAATATTTAAACATCTTTTATAGACAAGAATTACGAAATCCAATCTTAGATAACTCATTAATGAAATATTAATCCTGATGCACCCAATATATGATACCTATCTATGATCATTTTCCATCATCATTTTAATCAATACATTAAGTTACATTACTTTTAATATTCATTAATAATAATCATAAATCTTATATAAAAATTCACTAATATGTATATAAGAAAATATAATTATGAATTTAAATTTAAATTTTATAATTATGTCTAACATTATTGTAGTATCTTACACAAGTTATTACCAAGGCTGTACACCAGTAGATGGTTCCTAAAAATCCATTGAGTCTATTTCCTAGATAGTGTGTATAATTTGAGTGCATCAAAATACATAAATTGTCTATAGAGAATGTATTTATTATTATTTCCCTGGAACTCATTAGTTATCATCATAATAGGTTTATTATCTAAAATTCCCTTAAAACAACATTTATTTGGACATTATCAAAGAATATTTCATGGAATCATGGAAACCAAGATGTTTTAAAGATCTTATTAATATTCAAAAATATGATTACTGGTAATCATATTATACTCAGATATCTATTTTAGGTCTAAAAATACAACCCAATTTATCATTCACTAGAGATAAAAACTAACAACGACCATTTTCCCAACTATCACTATAAGGCCCCAGCCTTAAATCTTACTTAATCTTGAGTTATTACAAGATTACACATTGAGGATCTTTTCAGGTTTAGAGTTTTAGAGAATTAGATCATGAAACTTGCATTACATTCCACATTTAAACAAAGTGGTTACATAAAAGATAGTATCCATTCTTCCCATCAACGGAAACATACTGAAAATAAAACATGGAATCTTTCTTAACACATCCTTGACTCTATCATCTTATCATGTACCTTTCCCTTGACCTGAAAAAAACATTTCAAAAACTTGGGATGAGCATAAAAAGCTCAGTAAGGGATATAAAATATGGAAAGGAAACATGAGTTCATATATATATAAGAATGAAATCATACTTTACCCATAAAACATAGGCACTTTAACATAACTCATAAAATCATGAATGAATCATAGAAATCATAAGACATAAAGGTAACTTGAGGCATTCATAACATTCTTACGTAGGGAGTAACCCTCTTGGTTACGTTTGGAATACCCATCACAGTATATTCCCTAAAATCTCTTCGGAGAAACCTTAACGTTTCACTCCTTCGCGTTACCCAATGCATCGGAGAGCTATAACGGGCTCACCCGCCCTTAGTTTATCACAGAACCACCCGTCTTCATAATAATGCCCAAGAACCATAACATAATCATATCACATAAAACATGCATAAAGGAAACATAACATTTCCAAATTTCAATCACGAGATATCAATACAACACATTGATATAATAAAAACATTATGAAAACCATTTTCAATACCAAAGTAAAACATGGTATTTATTTTTCTTTTAAAAAAGAAGGTATGGCTTGTAGAGGAAGCTGAAACTCAAATAACGGTTACGACGGCGAAGAAGTCGTTGTCGCCGCATACGTACGACAAAAACATTCCCTTTTTTCGTTTAGTAAACGCTTCGTATAAAAAAGATTCCTTTTGAATAAATGTAAAAGCCAAAGGGGTTTATACACCGTATAAAAGAAAGTTGTGTATAAAATAAAATATGCCTCAACGAAAGGAGATTGAGACGAAGTCCCATACAAAGATCATTTTTTTTTAAAATAAAATAAATCTATTATGTGTATTCACTATAAGTACACATAAAGAAAGTACAAATACAATATAAGACATAATAATATCATGACATAATTTGAAAGTAGGAGATTAACCCAAAGAATGGAAATTGGGTTAAGAAGTTCCCTTGACAGCCTAACGGCATCACATCAAAATGAGTTGATGAGAGATAAAAAGTGTATCTCATAACTTGGACATAAAATTTACATCAATAAGGATATATGAGAACATATCCCAACATAACAATATGTAAATTAAAAGACCCAACAAAAGAAGTCTTTTAAAAAAAGGAGGGTGAAAGGTTCCCTTACCGACTTGGGTATCTTTCAAAACATACACCCCATGAAAGAAGGACAAAATATCATTGATGTAAATACTCATAAACGAAAGTATATTACACAATGAGTAGAATAATGGGCAGTACATACACCACTCAAGGGAATTTGTGGCAAATGTAGCATAAATCTCACGGGAATAAAAGTGAGATGAAAAATCCCTTACGAAAACTCGACAGCCTAACGGCGCCACATAAAACTTCCAAAAGGATTGATGAGAGAGAATAGGGTCTCTCATCACATGAACATAAAAATTACAGTAGGAGTAATATAGAATAACATCCCAATCATAATAAAGATGAGCTTAAAAGAAATTACATAAAAGAGTGTACTTAAAAAGAAAGAGAGTTGTAGGATCCCTTACCTCGAGTCCGACTTGACTCGATCGTTCTTTTATCTCCTGAATAATAAACTTGAGTTAATTTATACTTCATTAAGAACCCTTTTCAAGTTCATTATTCCTTTTATATCACTTATTACCATGTCATAAACATTATGTAATCATTTAAGTCAATAATATTTGTTTTGCCGATATTTGGTTCTTAAGTCAAAAATAGACTTCTTATACTTACATGTTGTTAATTTGGTCAAAGGTTCATTATGTCCAGAATGGTATTCATGATGTAGATATCATATATGTCATATATATCCAGTACATACATTCATTTATAATATTACATCACATTTAGAGGTAAGAAATGAAATGCACCGTTCATGGAGACGGTAAGCCGTACGTACGCATGAACGCTACTTCCATTTCTATTTCATATTTTCTGGAATGGAATCATAATGATATAAGATTATATTATAATTCCAGTATAATAACATATATAATATCATTAACTTTATCCTTTACAATTCCCACATATGGTATTAACGAATCAAATCACTTTTAGGGGGCGGTAGTCCGCACTTCCTAAAATGAAGATATCGTGTTTTACCCATAATGGAAACCATAAAGGTATGCCCAAAATGAAAAAAAAACAGAAGCTTAAGGAAAACATAAACATATTATATATCATATATAAAAATAGTGACATCATAATGGCCACCTTTGAAGGTGTTAAATGAGTGTTGAACAATCATCGTTTCGGGAGGCAGAATTTCGCCATCCACGGAAACCTTATGTTCTTTAACCATTTGATGTAGTTGTGTGAGAGTGTAGCTCAAATAAATCTTATAACAACATACTATTATATTGAAGATACTGGTGTTGTTACAAAAGAAGTAAATAAAAAGAGTTTAGGGGGTTGGAGAAGCAAAATAAAACAAATGAACATGAGAGAATGAATTACCTTTAAAAGTGTAACTCCTTTTGAGTTGAGCCTAAAGGCTTCCTTTGAAAGGATTCTGCCCAAAGGTAATCCTCTAGGATGAGGATAGGTATGTGGAGAGAGCAAATGGGCAGGGGTTGGCCGAGCCAAAGGCTTGAAGAGTGTGTGAAATGAGGTAGAGGTGGGGGCCTTTTATAAGAGGAGAGGAGGGTCACTTTTGGAAAGTAAGAAATATTACTTTATTTGAAAATGTGTTTCGGTTTCAAAAGGTCCCACATTGATATAATTATTGGATAAGGTGATAAGGCATCGAAATCCACTCATCCAATTGGTTTTGGCCATGTGTATGTTGTATATTTTTTATTATCTTTCCATTTTATTTTAATCGTTAAATAATGATGTCATCACTGCATCATTATGATGTCATAAATAATTTAATTTTTTTAATGTTTAAAATTATAAAAAAATTACTATGATGTAGGCAATCTTTTTATCTTTCCAATGACTATTTATAATCAAAATTTGGACTTGTATAACCCCACTTAAAAATTGTTTTCGTAAAACATATTATGTTTGTGTCATTTTCACTTTAACATTAAATAAAAAGTAATTTATGTCATTTCCCAACAAAAGTGGATCCATGGGGTCCCCATGTTGACCCATGGCTTGTCATGGTCGGCCATGACACAACCAATGAGGTTGGGACATGTGTCATGTTCATTTCATTTTATTAAAGCATTATTTTTACCTTAAACTACACTAAATACCACTAATCGCGATTAAGAACTTAATGAGTTACTATTCACCAAAAAATTATTATAAACTCATTGAACCACATTTTACTTCTTAATGACAACCATGTATGTTGGATTTTCAAAATTCAATACACATTAGTGGTAAAATTTCATTTAACTGAAAAATCAGTTTGCTTGATTACCACTTAGTGGTTTCACTATTCATCAAAAATTGGAGTTTTTCAGAAAATTACCAAAAATTCACCCTAAGCTATATTTGATATTCTGAATTCAAAAATGAAGTCCATTTTACAAAATTCAAATCATATAAGTCACATTAATTAATTCAATAATTAATTCCCGCTGTCAGAGCAAATAGCGTGTTTTTATAAAATAATAAGTATCAAAAGATTGATACTAGTTTAAGTCCGATTTCAAAGTGAAATTGATTCCAACGACCACTATTGGATTTAATGGTAAAAATATTTTCTAATTTCACTTTAAAACCAATTAAAAATATAATCTAATCATATAAATAAATTATATTAAAAAGAGGTTTTGAATTAAAATACAACATTTTACACTATTCATTAAAAAAATGAACTTTATCAGAAAAAACCAAAATTTTACACAAAGTAAAATTTGATGTCCCGATTCTTAATAAGAGTTTTATTTGGTCCAAAAGAATGTATAAGAGTGATCAAAACTATATTTAATGACAGTTCTCCATTAAAAGGCGATAAGTGAACCTTTAGTGAAAACTAGGGCATATACGCCTAAAATTGAATTCTTTCTGTATTTTAAGCCTTTAGCTTTTATTGGATAAATGTAAAAACATTTAAAAACATATATAATCATATTTTAGTTATTTCTATCCATTCCCGCCATTACAACGGCTACATGTTAACTACCATTTAAAATAATATTATTTTATTATTAGAGTGCAACGTAAGATTCCCAAAAACTCGTTGTTGCGTGTTGGGTACGCCATTGTGCATAGCCTCCCCTTTAAAGTAATATTAATATTTGATTTACAAATATGGATAAATATAAAGATGTCATATTCTTTATTTACCCGGGGTGTTACATCCTTCCCCCCTTTTGGGAATTGCGTCCTCGCAATTTTAAAAATGGGCTTGGAAACATCCTTGAAAGTCCCACATCGGAACAAGAGTCGGTAAAACAATCACTTTAAAATAAAGAAAGATTAGCACAGAGGTCACCCGAGTTAACCCATACTAGGATTCCAAGTATGAAAATATGGACATGGAGGAAAAAACAAAGGGTCATGTTCTGATGGAGAGTGATAGAAAACATGTTTAGGAGAAAGTTAACCACGAGAAAATCACAAACTTGTGATGGGTTAAATGGTATTCGATTCCGCAGTAGGAAAAGTTAATAGACAACATTTTTGTTTTAAGTTACTCTTTATTGAGGAATTTATTCATAAGGAAACATAATCACTTATCATTTTGACATTCAACTTTTACTAGATTTCTTAATCAAACTCATATTTTTTTCAAAGGACGAGTATTTAGGGAGACTTGTTTGCATTAAGAGTACTATAATAAACTTCTAGAGAATCACCTAATCCATAAAAGAGAACTATATGCATCCCATGTCTTTAGACTTTAACCAAATCCAAAACCAAAAAAGGCTAGTACAAGATCAGATAATCTATAAAAGGATAACCCCTTATAAAAAAGAAAATATATTCTTAATCTCCAAAATTTGTCCAACAAAACCCAAAGTTCAACGAGGACCATCCGATAAATAATTTGTCCATAAAATTCTTCAAAGTAAACCAATATAAGATTGAAACCCAAATATTTGAAGGATTTAGTCACATAGTCTTCCAAGTTAAATCATAACATTTATCTCCAAACAAAATCAGTTGCTCTTAAAGTCTCGCATTGAAAGTAATTAACCTAATCACATATCCTCCATGATAGGTTAATCATTTTCATTAATAACCCAAAATCAACTTACTCTTAATTCATAAAATCATATAACTGAAAAGAATCAGTCAAACTAACCAGGGACTTCACGTAGTCCAGTGGTAGGCGATAAATAACAGTCGCACTTTGGTTGTGGGTTCGATTCCCGCAGCTTTGTCCGATGCGACGGGTAGTCACACGGTCTGCGTGTTGTCCTTTTTCCAAAACTATATAATTCATAAAACATTCCCCAAAATGAGATAAAATCTTCAAAGATGATCATAACATATTTTAACCTCAAGTTTATCTCATGCCTTTCATTTTCCATCAGAACATATAATAACCCATAATTACCTCAAAAGTAAGGATCATATAAACCCTAATGGTTCTTTATAACTATGTCCACAAAAGAAAAGATAACTATTCCTTGGATAAAATTTGCCTATATTAAATATCAGGGTTACACATAATATAAAAAGTCTTCTAATGTAACCCCATCATCAAAAGAGACTTAACACTCTTAAGAATTTCACCCTAACTCTTGAAGCCCTTATATGTTGACATCTTACTCATTCAACATTCTTCATGATCCATTATCCATTCCTTTCCAACTTATTCCGAAATACCTCTTTCCTACAAACAAAATCATGAATCATATCCAAAGATTCCAAAATAAGAAAACAATAGTCACGAAATAGTACATACCTTTGATTGGTCGTTGTCAATTTCTTCATCCTCAATAGGAATGGCATTAGGTATTGGTAAACGAACATTTGTACGCTCTTGGTGACCCCATTCACGAAACTTCTTCCTAGAACATGTGTTTGCATAATGACCATGTACACCACATTTAAAACATTCAATTGATCCCTCAGAAAGAACTTCTTTCCCTTTCCTCGAGTCAACTGGATGCTTCCTTTTTCCATGGCAGGTTCTTGCTTTATGACCTTCATTTCCACATCTATAGCATATTTCTGTCCCTTTGAAACATTTTCCTAGGTGTTTCTTTCCACATCTTTGACACATAGGTTTTTGAACACACATACCTTTATGATTATTACCTGTACTTCCGTAGGGATCTGTTTATTGCATATATGATGCCTTAGAGAAAACTCCAAGGTTTAGGTGGTCAATCATGACTCCAGATAGTTGGTTGAGGATAATCAGAAGAGTTCTCATTGCATCTCCCATATCATTCAGTTGCTTGCTCAAAAAACTGTTACAGTTTCCTTCACATCCACTGTTACTTTGGTGCCTGCTAGATCCAGCCATTTACTAAAACCAAAAAGGTCAGTGTGAGTATATCAACAAAACCATCATGTACTAATGAGGAAGATAAACACTATGATACACTTACTCATTCACTTTATCTAAAACTATGACTCTTTCTGAAATCCTAACCATTATGGTAATTTCACTTATGCTTAAAGAGTACCCTAACCTCTAAAGTTATCTAAACCGACCTCTGATACCAACTATAAGGCCCCAGCCTTAAAACTTACTTAATCTTGAGTTATTACAAGATTACACATTGAGGATCTTTTCAGGTTTAGAGTTTTAGAGAATTAGATCATGAAACTTGCATTACATTCCACATTTAAACAAAGTGGTTACATAAAAGATAGTATCCATTCTTCCCATCAACGGAAACATACTGAAAATAAAACATGGAATCTTTCTTAACACATCCTTGACTCTATCATCTTATCATGTACCTTTCCCTTGACCTGAAAAAAACATTTCAAAAACTTGGGATGAGCATAAAAAGCTCAGTAAGGGATATAAAATATGGAAAGGAAACATGAGTTCATATATACATAAGAATGAAATCATACTTTACCCATAAAACATAGGCACTTTAACATACCTCATAAAATCATGAATGAATCATAGAAATCATAAGACATAAAGGTAACTTGAGGCATTCATAACATTCTTACGTAGGGAGTAACCCTCTTGGTTACGTTTGGAATACCCATCACAGTATATTCCCTAAAATCTCTTCGGAGAAACCTTAACGTTTCACTCCTTCGCGTTACCCAATGCATTGGAGAGCTATAACGGGCTCACCCGCCCTTAGTTTATCACGGAACCACCCGTCTTCATAATAATGCCCAAGAACCATAACATAATCATATCACATAAATCATGCATAAAGGAAACATAACATTTCCAAATTTCAATCACGAGATATCAATACAACACATTGATATAATAAAAACATTATGAAAACCATTTTCAATACCAAAGTAAAACATGGTATTTATTTTTCTTTTAAAAAAGAAGGTATGGCTTGTAGAGGAAGCTGAAACTCAAATAACGGTTACGATGGCGGAGAAGTCGTTGTCGCCTCATACGTACGACAAAAACATTCCCTTTTTTCGTTTAGTAAACGCTTCGTATAAAAAAGATTCCTTTTGAATAAATGTAAAAGTCAAAGGGGTTTATACACCGTATAAAAGAAAGTTGTGTATAAAATAAAATATGCCTCAACGAAAGGAGATTGAGACGAAGTCCCATACAAAGATCATTTTTTTTAAAATAAAATAAATCTATTATGTGTATTCACTATAAGTACACATAAAGAAAGTACAAATACAATATAAGACATAATAATATCATGACATAATTTGAAAGTAGGAGATTAACCCAAAGAATGGAAATTGGGTTAAGAAGTTCCCTTGACAGCCTAACGGCATCACATCAAAATGAGTTGATGAGAGATAAAAAGTGTATATCATAACTTGGACATAAAATTTACATCAATAAGGATATATGAGAACATATCCCAACATAACAATATGTAAATTAAAAGACCCAACAAAAGAAGTCTTTTAAAAAAAGGAGGGTGAAAGGTTCCCTTACCGACTTGGGTATCTTTCAAAACATACACCCCATGAAAGAAGGACAAAAGATCATTGATGTAAATACTCATAAACGAAATTATATTACACAATGAGTAGAATAATGGGCAGTACATACACCACTCAAGGGAATTTGTGGCAAATGTAGCATAAATCTCACGGGAATAAAAGTGAGATGAAAAATCCCTTACGAAAACTCGACAGCCTAACGACGCCACATAAAACTTCCAAAAGGATTGATGAGAGAGAATAGGGTCTCTCATCACATGAACATAAAAATTACAGTAGGAGTAATATAGGATAACATCCCAATCATAAGAAAGATGAGCTTAAAAGAAATTACATAAAAGAGTGTACTTAAAAAGAAAGAGAGTTGTAGGATCCCATACCTCGAGTCCGACTTGACTCGATCATTCTTTAATCTCCTGAATAATAAACTTGAGTTAATTTATACTTCATTAAGAACCCTTTTCAAGTTCATTATTCCTTTTATATCACTTATTACCATGTCATAAACATTATGTAATCATTTAAGTCAATAATATTTGTTTTGCCGATATTTGGTTCTTAAGTCAAAAATAGACTTCTTATACTTACATGTTGTTAATTTGGTCAAAGGTTCATTATGTCCAGAATGGTATTCATGATGTAGATATCATATATGTCATATATATCTAGTACATACATTCATTTATAATATTACATCACATTTAGAGGTAATAAATGAAATGCACCGTTCATGGAGACGGTAAGCCGTACGTACGCATGAACGCTACTTCCATTTCTATTTCATATTTTCTGTAATGGAATCATAATGATATAAGATTATATTATAATTCCAGTATAATAACATATATAATATCATTAACTTTATCCTTTACACATCCCACATATGGTATTAACGAATCGAATCACTTTTAGGGGGCGGTAGTCCGCACTTCCTAAAATGAAGATATCGTGTTTTACCCATAATGGAAACCATAAAGGTATGCCCAAAATGAAAAAAAAAACAGAAGCTTAAGGAAAACATAAACATATTATATATCATATATAAAAATAGTGACATCATAATGGCCACCTTTGAAGGTGTTAAATGAGTGTTGAACAATCATCGTTTCGGGAGGCAGAATTTCGCCATCCACGGAAACCTTATGTTCTTTAACCATTTGATGTAGTTGTGTGAGAGTTTAGCTCAAATAAATCTTATAACAACATACTAGTATATTGAAGATACTGGTGTTGTTACAAAAGAAGTAAATAAAAAGAGTTTAGGGGGTTGGAGAAGCAAAGTAAAACAAATGAACATGAGAGAATGAATTACCTTTAAAAGTGTAACTCCTTTTGAGTTGAGCCTAAAGGCTTCCTTTTAAAGGATTCTGCCCAAAGGTAATCCTCTAGGATGAGGAGAGGGATGTGTAGAGAGCAAATGGGCAGGGGTTGGCCGAGCCAAAGGCTTGAAGAGTGTGTGAAATGAGGTAGAGGTGGGGGCCTTTTATAAGAGGAGAGGAGGGTCACTTTTGGAATGTAAGATATATTACTTTATTTGAAAATGTGTTTCGGTTTCAAAAGGTCCCACATTGATATAAATATTGGATAAGGTGATAAGGCATCGAAATCCACTCATCCAATTGTTTTTGGCCATGTGTAGGTTGTATATTTTTTATTATCTTTCCATTTTATTTTAATCGTTAAATAATGATGTCATCACTGCATCATTATGATGTCATAAATAATTTAATTTATTTAATGTTTAAAATTATAAAAAAATTACTATGATGTAGGAAATCTTTTTATCTTTCCAATGACTATTTATAATCAAAATTTGGACTTGTATAACCCCACTTAAAAATTGTTTTTGTAAAACATATTATGTTTGTGTCATTTTCACTTTAACCTTAAATAAAAAGTAATTTATGTCATTTCCCAACAAAAGTGGATCCATGGGGTCCCCAAGTTAACCCATGGCTTGTCATGGTCGGCCATGACACAACCAATGAGGTTGGGACATGTGTCATGTTCATTTAATTTTATTAAAGCATTATTTTTACCTTAAACTACACTAATTACCACTAATCGCGATTAAGAACTTAATGAGTTACTATTCACCAAAAAATTATTATAAACTCATTGAACCACATTTTACTTCTTAATGACAACCATGTATGTCAGATTTTCAAAATTCAATACACATTAGTGGTAAAATTTCATTTAACTGAAAAATCAGTTTGCTTGATTACCACTTAGTGGTTTCACTATTCATCAAAAATTGGAGTTTTTCAGAAAATTACCAAAAATTCACCCTAAGCTATATTTGATATTCCGAATTCAAAAATGAAGTCCATTTTAAAAAATTCAAATCATATAATTCACATTAATTAATTCAATAATTAATTCCCGCTGTCAGAGCAAATAGCGTGTTTTTATAAAACAATAAGTATCAAAAGATTGATACTAGTTTAAGTCCGATTTCAAAGTGAAATTGATTCCAACGACCACTATTGGATTTAATGGTAAAAATATTTTCTAATTTCACTTTAAAACCAATTAAAAAGATAATCTAATCATATAAATAAATTATATTAAAAAGAGGTTTTGAATTAAAATACAACATTTTACACTATTCATTAAAAAAATGAACTTTATCAGAAAAAACCAAAATTTTACACAAAGTAAAATTTGATGTCCCGATTCTTAATAAGAGTTTTATTTGGTCCAAAAGAATGTATAAGAGTGATCAAAACTATATTTAATGACAGTTCTCCATTAAAAGGCGATAAGTGAACCTTTAGTGAAAACTAGGGCATATACGCCTAAAATTGAATTCTTTCTGTATTTTAAGCCTTTAGCTTTTATTGGATAAATGTAAAAACATTTAAAAACATATATAATCATATTTTAGTTATTTCTATCCATTCCCGCCATTACAACAGCTACATGTTAACAACCATTTAAAATAATATTATTTTATTATTAGAGTGCAACGTAAGATTCCCAAAAACTCGTTGTTGCGTGTTGGGTACGCCATTGTGCATAGCATCCCCTTTAAAGTAATATTAATATTTGATTTACAAATATGGATAAATATAAAGATGTCATATTCTTTATTTAACTGGGGTGTTACAATCACATAACATAACATATTCAATTGAGTTATAAATTTAGTCAAGGGGTATTTTTTCTTTTATCTTTTGGGGAACTATGCTGACTATAACATCAACAATTTAATAAAAAAACCTTGAAGAGATGTAACTTCATGAGTATGTTATTTTTGAGTTAGTTAGCCTTTCCTAATTTTCAATATCCACCACTATAGTGTAACCAAAATAAAATATGATAGGGATTTTACTTCAAAATATCACATCAATATTATCAGAAGAACTTTTTTCCAACAATCATCATTGGTTGCACTTGAAGCCGCTATATACTGTGTATCTATTGTATAATCATCTAAAACTGACATCTTTGAACCCTTCCAACTCACAACTCATCAATTAAGTCAAAATTAATAGACTATCTATGAATTAAGATCATTATTATGTGTTTGAATACTATAATCGATATAACACATGATTATTTGGACCTTATTTCCACTATAAATGGGAAAAAATATCCTATGTTCATTTCAAATTCCTATGGTTATCATTAAAAGTAGAACAATGTGGTTCACCAGGATCATCGTGATATCTATTTGAAAAATCTGAATTCCTAGGAAACATCATGCATAGTACATAACATGGAAGACTTGATCTTTTATTTCTAAAGTATAAAGGATCTTACTCATTCTATCGTTCTCTTTTTGTTTATAAGAAAATTTTTTATTTAATTATTTTTACCATGTCACATAGGAATGAAAGCCCTCTTGGGATGTAAAATAATAAATTTATTTGGTATCTTTTATATTTTTGTAAATTGTCTGAGTCCATGAATACTCTTGAATATATCCTGAATAAGATTGATCCTTCTAATGTATTCTAATTCATATTTTTCATTTTTTGAATTTTTTATCACCTAGTCCTGAAGAGAATTTATGACCAGTATTTCATTTTAAAACATGGAATATGAAATCAACATGTAATACTAGGATAATTATTTCGTTATAACTAATTCTCAATTTAAAAATCACTAACATTCATTCAAGGTGAACCAAAATTATTATATACATTCATCGAATAATATATTTCATGTCCTATTTGAATTCATCATTTCATAAATGGATCGATTAAACTTTTAAATCCTTTTTCATCACATGGTGTCATAATCTCTTAAAGAACTGACATGAATTAATATTTTATGAGTCTCCAAATAAGAAAATATATTTTTCATCCATATTTTAAATATTATAGTTATCATAATATTATGAATAAAAATGAAATTTTATGGGTTTAAACACAGAAAATAATGAAATGGATTCATATAATTAAATTTCATGACATTATTTAAACACTATTTCCACTCACCATGTTTAATATCTATTAATATTACCTTCTAGGTTTTCTTTTCTCATGAATTCCCATTATTAACAAAAAATTATTACATAAATATTAAAACCATTAACCACGCAAATATTATTTGATACATTGAATCCATTACACAATTCCTATAATATTTCCCTGATGTAGCTTTTAATCCCTCTACTTTCTCATTATATGAGATAATTTATTCATTTTCCACCGATAATTATTCTTAATAGTAGGAATAGAAAATCATATATCATTGCGTATTTTACCTCACAGTTTCTCATACAAAGTACGTGGGTTTCATAAAAAACTTATGCTATTGGGTCTTATTGAATATGTTCATTTATGGAATTTTTTATATCTTGATCATCAATGTACTCAAAGTCAACATTTCTAAAAATAAACCATTTGATGATTTTATTACTCTCTATAAATACATCTTTTATAGGGACATTCAATTTCTTGTGTGAGTGGTCTTATATGTATTATCCTTTTATTCAATGAATATCCTGTAAAAATATTCATTATATCGTGGGGAGATATTTTGATTCATGATAAGGCAATAATAAATTCTTCAAAACCCAACTAATGTGTTTTTTTACCAAAAAACACTTATTTCCTATAACTAATGTTATGGGAATTCCAATTTACACTTTATTTATTATTCAATTTAATGTGTGTACCATAGTTTTTAATGAAAATCTAGAAAACGATAATGGGTGATCTATATAACTCATCATCAAACATACCCTGTAAAATAGTGTATAGTTCCGAAATTCACAAAACCCATTCCACTAGAGAGTGTATGATGGACTTAGTTGAGATAAAATCACAAACACCAATAAATTGATGATAAAATCAATATATATATATATATATATATTCAACACCTTTATTTGCTCTATGCTTCTTTATCTTTTTAAAATATTCATTACATAAATCATTAATAAATTTATTGGATTTAATGAAGGAGTATGAATTATAAATCATCATGTAAACTGATCCATATATACTTAGGTCCTCAAAAAAGATATTAATTATGAATACCCACCTATAGATTCTACCTGAAATGGTCCACCCACATCAGTGTGTTCAATTACAAAATCTCAATGGTCAATTCACTCATACTATTGAATGATGGTTTGCAAATTTTACCTTATAAACAAGTATGAAATCATTAAAGAGATTCTATCATAAAATATTATAAATAACAAAATTCATATCACTTTTTTGTTATGTTTCATTTAAATTATCTAGATGAAGATTCCATAGTTGTGTGTTATTTGGGAGAGGTGAACAAGATTCATTTTATGCTTCTAATAGTTGGTTTTCATAATTTAATACTAGGAGATTATTATTTAAATTATCCATACCACAAAATATGTTTTCCATATAAAATAAATTACATTTATATCCTAAAATGAATATTAAACAATCAATATTTAGGCTTCATAAAAAAATAATATTCCTCTTAATAGTTCATACATAAAGAATCCCTTATAACTAATATCATTACTATTTTCAGTGAAAGGAAGTATTCACCAATGGCTAGAGGGTGTAGCCTTGAACCATAGGAAGATCAAAAATGGAACACTCATCAGGGAATATTTTGATATAGGGTTGGATCAAAAAAATTTATATATATGTGATCACCCTATGATATATCTATTATACAATGCGTAGAAATTGAATAATTACACATAATAAAATCTCACCATTGTTTTCCCAATTATCATGGGAGTATTTATTCATGAAGCGGCCATTCCTACCATAGTAAAAACATATTGACACATACTCATTTCCATGCATATTGACCATACTCTTCTTGGATTAATGGTGTTTGAGATATTTAGACTTTTTATGATAATTTATGTCAATTTCATTAATCATAATTTTCTTATTAACAATAAGGACTGTGGGTTTTCAATTGACTTGTCCTTATCCAATTTTAAAATCAAATTAATATATTCTTAAAAACTCTATTAATTATTTATCATGTAATAATTAATAATAAAACTACAAAACGGTATGGGGTAGTGGGGAAATATTAAGATCTCTTCAAATAACATCCATGAATCTAATCCCTATGGTATCTAAGAATTACATGTTGTTAATAATAATGACTAAATGAGGCCCATCTCATGAATAATATCCATGATTAGTTATACACAGATAATTACATCTCACATATCTATATTGTATAACCGTATATTAATAGAAATCCCAAATTTTAGTCATCAAGATATACATATACATGTTATTATAATTCTTCAGAATCTCACTGGTCAAAAACAATAGCATGAAACACTGAAAATCAATGGTATCAACCAATATTTTTTCATTGAAATAAATATTAACCACTATCATCACTTTTTGGTGAATTTGGATTGTGTTCATCTAGCACATACAATTTCCATTAATGGGATATGAGTTTAATAATTAGTATTCTCAACTGAGGGACATCTTTTCTCATGAGATGGTTATGCTTCTCATGTTTATATCATAGTAAAATGTTTGATGTAATTTTATAACTATTTCTATAAATAATATGATCACAATTTCGGTAGATTATTTCATAAAATATTATAAATGAAATTAATATTTTATTTATAAATTTCCAATATTTTGTTAAAACATCATATCAATCACCATTGGTATAATAATATCCAATTCAATAGATGTTATAGTGTTAATGATACATATTCCACTTTTCTTCAACCAATGATTGGATTATCACGAATATTGAAAATGTTTAAGAATGATTTCTTTATTCCAAATTCATTTACTCATAGTTTCTTGATTGGTTGTGTAGAATCCTCAATCCCAAAATCCATAAATTGGTTTTCATTAACCCTTGCCTCTTAGTTACCCATATTTTGATTTGGTAGTAATACACTGAAGAAAAATATGTTCATATATCCAATAACATATTTTTATAGTTCACTGATAATTGATAACATCCCATCATTTTTTTCAATAACATTGAACCATGGTACAATTTTAAAAAAAGTAGTAGAAGGCTATACCAACATAATATATATATATATATATATATATAATTTATTTAATTTACCAATCATTTGAAAATTATATATTTTTTTATTATAATCATTTAATTATTAATCAGACTAACTATAGTGATTACAACTTTCATATATAATTTTAATAAGTATTATTATATTTTTTTAGTTCTATCATACATGACTGTTAATTCAATAATTCATGTGATTAAGAAAAAAAATCCATAATTTTATAACTAGAAAATATGCTAAATATTAAATAATAATGTTGCATAATTATGAGATTTTACTAATTCTAAACTTATTTAGAAAATAAAAATATGACTGTAATACTTTGGAGGAACATCATCAACCAATTAAGTTTCTTTTGAGGCTTTCTAAATTCTCATTTAGAGACACGATTCTCTATTACTTCACTAAAATTGGTATCACATGAAATTATTTATTTATAATCATCATTCAACCAAATGAGTATTGATACATAATTCTTTCAATGACTAAATAAGAACATGTATTTACTCTTAAATCCTATTTTATGAGTTCATTCAAATATTTACACAGATTTTTCATCAATAGTAATTAGGGAATTATATTTTATCTTATATAAAGATATATAATCATTATTCAAAAATATTATGAATTTATAATTTTTTTGTGTCTCACTTAATTTTCAAGAATGAAATCATTAAACAAATTGTGAATAATAATTATTCAAAGAAACTATAGTAAGTAAGTAGTAGTATAATGATTGATTAATAAATTTTAAAATGAAATTTTGGGATCATATGTTTGTTAAGTGATAGGAATATTAATATTTATCAAATATTATAATTAAATAGGAATTTTTTTCACATTAAAGTGATCATATTTTTAAATTAAATGTGATTTGGAGCATTAAATAAACAAGTATCATGGAAAAATGAAAACATTGATTAAATAAAATATTATAATCCCAAACATGATAAGGGAATTGAAAATTTATTTATAAAGAATATAATATATTAATTTCTTTTGACTATGTATATATCTTTATTGAAACCTAAATCCATATTTTATAATAGTAAACCGACGAGTAAATTTCTCATTTCCTATAAGATTTGAATCAACTAACTTTTAAACCATAATACACCTTATCATTAACTGATGATTTTTTTGATCAGATTAACTAGTTAAATGGTTTCATATAACTTTTCATACATCATTTTACCACCATTTTTCCTGTGGAACATAATTATATATAGAAGTTGAGATTATAAATATGTTATTATATTTTAAAATTGAGTCATCCTATTAATTTTGGCTCACATTCATTCCACTAATTTGGAAATGATGAATAAAGATTTAAATATATTTATATAGATGATATTATTCAATATTTTTTTGTGTAATTATGAATTTAAAAAGACACTATATGTACATTTAAAATATTATGAAAATATATTAATTATGGTTTATTTTTATAATTTCCATTCTATATTGAGGGGATACATTTTATTATGGGATGGTATTTTATATACTATAAACATTAAATAATGTTAAAATTTTGTTTCAGTGATTTCATGTGGAATGTTGATGATTAATTTATAAAATTACCTAAAATAAAGAAAATTTATAATGTTGTAAGGAATGAAAATGGATGATTACAATAATCTTAAATTAACCTATCCTAAAACAAAAGATTTTATAAATATAGATTATTTATATATTTTATACTAGTTACTACACATGATACTCCATAAATATAAGGTTTTATACAATGATTTGATATATAATATAAATGATGAAATGATGTTTATTAGTTAATGCAGAGAGCATGTGGCGAAGTAGTTAATTGATTACATCGATATCTCAAAAATTAACTAAAATATGAGGCCTATACTATATATATTGACTGAAGGAAAATTTGAAGACCGATGATATCTCCCCCTTCCATTGGGTTGAGTATCGATTTACAATGACCATAACCATGGTGAATCTATCCCCAATTATAGTGTAAAATATGGATATAAGTAGAATCAACCTAGATAAAATAATTTCCTTATATCTTTCTATATAAAAATATCATGGTTATGTTAGTTCATTTTATTATAAATACATTAATACTTATTATATCTATTGTACCTAAAAACATAAGAAATTAGACATTCCAACCCGAACCATTCATCTATATATGGTATGAGTTGATATGAGGGAGTAAAGAAATAAATATTGAAAAAATAAACTCAATTAAAAGGTTTGAAATTCCTTAAAACTTCATAAGCTTCATCCCCCACATCAAGTATAAATAAATTCTTAAATAATCATTGGATGATAATTCATAAAAATTTGGTGTTATGATACTAGTGGAAAAAACCCTTTATATAAATCCATAATGAGATGTTTCTTCAATATATAGACTATATTACATAAAATATCACTATGAAATATAGAAATATAGCAACCGAATCCATGGTTTCCTTGAATGTTTTGTATATAAAATCCCCTCCTATTGATCTTAATTCCAATATCAATGATTTTGGTGAACATTTTGATTCATACAACTGGATTAGGATCCCCATAATATTATTCAACATGTATGGGATTGATGTGGTCACTTATATCTAATATATGTTTCAATATTCATTATTTAAATAATAATGAAATCCATTTTTATCATTCAATTCATAAAAAAATTTCATGTATCATTTATTAATTATAATAGAAAATAAATAATGATATTTTTTTATCCAAAATAAAACACAACTCTAATGAGTTATTTAAATCCCATCTGGGAAGACGGTTGTTATTAATAAAAATTGTTTTTCCCTAAAATTATAATGAATTTAATTTAATTGTGAAATATATACCGGTTATCATATAAATATAGTTTTGGACATTAATTATTGGATATGGGTTTAACTTGGGTTATTATAAAGAATACGTATTAGTGGTTAAATTATTAAAAAAATTCTTAGGGATGTGGTATAAATATTTAAATTAAATTAAATGAATACCTTCAATTTAATTGACTGAAACCTTACTCATATCAATTATAAATAAAAAACCCTATGATTATTATTTCAATTTATACATTGTTCAAATGTCATCATAAGAACCTCACTAATGTGATTTCATTATTTACATTGTTTTTAAAAACATTCATTTTTTTTATTTTAAATTTTTAATCATTTATATTTTTTTCAATACTTATGATCAATAAAATGGAAAATATAAAATTAATTAAATGATGTAATTGATCCCTTTTCAAACCTAATGAAAATTTACTAAATTATTTCTCATTCCATGTCATATATCATTACATCCCAAAAAAAATCAATGAAATAACATATACCACCACACTTATAATATGATATACCCTAATAAACAAAAAAATATATTTTTTAGATATAGAATATATGTAATAAAACAGTAATGAAATTCAATTTTTTCTACAGGGTAAAAAATATTTTATGAATATGGTTGGTTCATTGAAAATTCATGTTTTCCCAAAGAATGTCTAAATATTTTTAACACACATTTCTCTAAAAAATAATTTTAAACAAGATTTAAATAATATAATAGTTCCAATCCGTCATCCCTAAAATCCCCTATGATATGGTTGATTATATAGAGAATATATAAAAATAGTTTATTATAACTCATGATATAGAGAATATTATATTGAAAATTCACTCAATTATAATGGAAATTTAATTAATCATAAATGGTGGAAAAATTTTAAATGAAATTCTCATGTAATGAAACTATTAGATTTTATTTTAAATTTAAAAATATGAATATGATCATTAATTTAACCAAGGAATATATAATTTAGAATGACTTATATTTTTTTTTTATCAAATGAAAATTATGAAAATTAAAAATAATATGTATAATATAACAATAGGTACCTATGATAATAATTTTTTTTTGTAATGATTGTCATTATTTAAATTAAATATTTATTATGCATATTAAAATAGATTATTAAAGATAATAAATAAGGGGGAATATGGAGACGAAAACACATTTATTTTTTTGGAAAACATAGATAACTAATCTAAATTTTCATGAATTATATCAAATTACATATTTCAGCCTTGAAAAAATATACAAAAAATAAAATAATTTTATGAAATTCATGTATAATAAAGAAAATTATAAAAAAGATTGAAATCAACTGTTCAAAATCATAATAGTATATAATTAATTTACTATAAATTTATTTAAAACAATTATATAATGTCGAGTTATATGGTGGATGGATAGTATGTAGTTAAAACAACAACATTATTGTTATTATTGTGATGTAAATATATTGAGCGTTTTTTTGGATGCCCCCTTATATAGAGAAATGTGTTTCAACACCCTATATAATTGTATAAATAATTTACGATTTGTTTTTATGAAAGTATGGGGCCTCCACAACAATTTGTTAGAGATAGTTGATCTCTTCTTAATTTTCATCATAATTTAATTGGATTTCAGAGTACTCAATTTATTCACCAGTGTACTATTCTAATAATTACATATCCTTATTGAATATATAATCATTTTCTGTATCTATGAAATAAATACAATATATACTATATTTATATCAGAAAACATATTTTTTAGATTCATCTTCTTCATAACCTAGGGCCAAAAAAATAATAACTTATTCTCTGATTCTACTATAATAGATAACCAAAAAATAATTTAGATTAAATAAAATATAAATATAATGAATAAAATAACAGAATTATATCAATAAAATTTATAACCTTATTATTATTTATCCTCTAGAAATCTTTGAGGATACATTCTATTTTCATTTGTCGTCGTGCCTTATTTTCTTCATCGCTTTCCTTTGACATCACTTTTGGGCAGATAACAGGTTCTGCTACAGATTACCCTTCTAGTAGGTGTAACATGTTTGATACATTTTTCAATTAATACCTATTGTTTAGAGGTGGATCAATAGACTACTTTACACATATATTATATCTCATTAATTTTACCTTTTTTCCTTTGAATCCATTTACATCACTTCTATTATAAAATTTTTGTCATTATAATAATCACATATCAGGTGGAGGAATAAATATGTATAACAATATATTATTGAAAATTCACTAAAAATTAATCTAATATAATATCAAGATGTGTTTGATAATATAGTAATTTTTTAAAAATCAATACTAATAGGATTAACTATATATATATATATATATATATATTATTTTTCTAATAAATAAAAATTTATTGTTTAATTCATCATAAATAAGAACAAAATATTTAGAATAATCATTTTATGATTATATAATAAATTTAATAAAAAATCATATTTACTTACATTAAAATTAATTATAATAAAATTATTGGAATTTTATAAATTTTATTTAAAAAAATTATATAGTTTTTAAATATTCATATCAAAAATACTTTTTGGGTTAAGTTTAGATTTTTTCTGAAAACACTAATTGTTTTGGAATTATAGAAAATAATATTTTGTATAGACACTTTTTTATATTAAATTATTTACTAATAAAAAACAATAATTTTGAATTAATTTAAAAGATAATTATTTAAATTTTAGTTATAATAATAATAAATTTTTTAGACTTAAATTTATATGTGAAATTATTATAAAACTAATTAATATTTACAAGTGTAATTTTTTTAAAAACAAATTTTCCTATTTGTTTTGATGGTTTGAATTTAATATAAATTCTTAAAAATATGTTTTTTTACTTATTTAAATAGATTAGATAAATTATATATGGAATATAAATTTATTTATATTGGCCATTTTTTTAAATATTAACAGAAACTATACTGCTTTTTTATTCCCATGAAAAAGGGTAAATCATGTAAGTAAAGTTACATATAGTTTGATAAGAACAATATGCTCACCCATAATCATTAATTAATATAATAATATAAATATATTTCTTCTATAAAAATCCAATATATGGTTATAAAGCCTGGTCAAATCTTTATATTATTATAGCATTTAGAATATTTTATTTAATGAAATGAAAAAATGGCCTAAGTATTATTTATTATTTACTATATTATTTTTAAAATTGTAATTTAATTGATATTTTATTAGCAATAAATAATAAATTTAAAAATAAATTCATAATATTCATCATTATATATTTATTATTTTTAAGTTGATAAATATGTATATTAATTTCTTATAAAATTCTAAAAGATTAATTATTCATTTAATGTTAATATAAAAAATTTATTTAAATTATATAAAAAGTGATATATTTTCTCACAAATATTGTAATAGAAAATATATGATTAACATGAAATGTTAAAATTTTCATAAATTATTCTATCCGAATTTTCATTATTTTTATAAAGTTGGGAATATCAGTTTAATAAATAGTTAAAAAATGACCGTAAAAATATTATACAATAAATAATATTTTGATAAATGATATAATAATCCAAATAATATTATATTTGGACAAGTGATTATTATATGGTTTATTATATATCACATGTTCCATTTAATGCTCTTTTTTTATTAATTATATATATATATTACAATGTTTAATAAAACCTTGTTATCACACATAGCATAAAAAATGGTTTACAATGTGTTAAAAGAAAAATATAATTATAAAAACATTGTCACTCAACTTTCATTATTATTTTATGAGTTTATTTTCTGCCATAATCATCCAAACTTTAATATTATTCATTTTCCCCAATTAGAATATGCAATTAAATTAAATTTATTTAATATTTTATTAAATTCATAGAGGATTGTTACTATATATTTTAAAAAGGGAACCAATACATCAAATTTCATCATATATGAATAATTTTTTTTATGAAATTACCTTTATACATTTCATATTTCAATATTTGATGATGTTCTTTTAAATAATACTAATCGTGGGGGTCTTAAATTGTTAATAAATGGAGGTCATCCAAATAATTGAAATAACATTGGGCTAAGTACAGTTATTTTAACTCTTCATCAACATCCTTAAATTATATTAAATAATAATAAATTAATAAAAAATTTATCTTCTATATTATTTTATTTTATTATAATAGTTTCATCACTTACAACCATCATCTCTTACATAAAAATGGGAAACATCAATGATGTTTTTGTGAACAGAAGTCTATCACCTCATAAACGGATGTAATTTTTATTCCATAAAAACTACTCAGGGATAGTTATGTGATGAATGATATTTTAGTATTTGATATTGACATAATATTTATTATTTTCTAAAAATTATATATCATTTAATTTCTCATCATTCCATTCCTTGAAATTGATACCATTATTTGTGTGTTTTTGTGGACTACCATCTACATGAAATGATGTTATTCCATATTCATCACTATATAAAATGATATATATATATATAATTTTTAGAAATAACACGGTGTTTATGGTAAAATACTGATTGTGGAAAAATATTCTGATAAATACACTATTTTTATAAAGATCATTCTAATATATGGAAATGGTACTCATGCAAATGTTTTCCCTACCATATCTATCATTATATAATGTTATTTTAATCATAATAAAATTTATTATTTTCTTTGAAAACCTTGATTTACATATATATTTTTAAATGATATCATGATTAATATTTTTTATATGATGTTTATGGTTTCAGGTGAAACATTAACTTCAGACGAGTCGTTCCCAACATTACATTTGTGTAATGATCGATAATTAACGCTATATATATTTGACGATAAACTATTTTATTGTAATAATTGAATAATTGAATGTAGAATATTTATAAGAACCAGAACAAGAGTTTAATATTATGAAGTATGTTTTATAAATCATGTAAGAACCTATAGATTTACATTGTGTGAAAGTTATCTCAAAATTATGGATGTGACATAGGATATACATTATACTATTGATGCATATAGTAATAGAGATTAGATTCCATCTTACTACAATACACATGTGTTCCATAAATCTCCAAATGTGAAGGTGTGAATTTTTTTAATACAATAACATTATTTATTTACAATTGCATTATTTTACTTCGATTGGCTCTAGAATCAATTACATAAGATTATATTTGATTATTCATGACTCAATAGTGGAAGGAGGAGGAAGATTAATATATATTATTGAGGTGATTAATAAATAATACAGACCACTACGGACTGAAGATGATTCGATGGATATTTTTTAGAAAAAGTATTATGTATCATGATAAATAATATAATTGGTACTATATACCAATATGGTTCGAAATAAATAAATTTACAAGTGACCATTATTATTTATTAAATCCATAATGAACCCCATGTCTATTATAAGAATAATATTATTTCAATAATTTGGATACAAACTTGTATTAAAATTAAATATTATTTTTTCATATAAATTTCAATAAATATTATTTCTCATTGGACCATTAAAATATATCATTGTTTCTTAAATAATATTTATTAGTATTTGTATACAAATAAATTTTTTTAAAAATAAATATCCCTACATTATTAAAAAATATATAAATATTATATTATATTAACTAAATAGAAAATAAATATTTATTAAATATTCTGCTCATATAATATTCTATTGAATTACAATTGACATAATATATATGACCAATAATACATTACTTATTTTTAATCCAACTATGAGAATTATATGTATTTATATTATAATATAAGAAAAATATTTTTTCATTATTATTTTGGATACACCTACTGTGACACCCTCTAGGAAAATTTCTCAGTTGTATTATCTATATTATCCAAATGCATAAGATTTGCATCTAGAAATATTCCATGTGAAGTATATATATTGAATTTAATTCCACAATAAGAAAATATCCCATTAAAATGATTTCTAGGTAATATAATCCCTTTTTCATGGTATGTATAATCATGTGGGTTTAATTTTTATTCCATCAACCTATTAGCTTTGTGTCTCTTTCATTGATTTTATCTAAATTTTACATTAAAATAAAACTCTATTGTGATGGATTTATTAATGTTATATAATTTTAATCAGATTTCCTAATATTTAATCTTCTTTTATCGACATGAATTAACAAATACAATCTCACATAACTCAGTAATAAAATATTAATCATGATGCACCCACTATATGATACCTCTCTATGATCATTTTCCATCATCATTTTAATCAATAAATTATGTTACATTACTTATAATACTCATTAATAATAATCATAAATCTTATATACAAATTCACTAATATGTATATAAGAAAATATAATTACATATTTGAATTTGGGTTTTCAAATGATGTCTCACATTATTGTAGTATCTTACACAATTTATTACCAAGGTTGTACACAGATAGATGGTTCCTAAAAATCCATTGAGTCTCTTTCCTAAATAGTTTGTATAATATGAGAGAATCAAAATACATTAATTTTATATAGATAATATATTTATTATTATTTCCCTAGAACTCATTAGTTATCATCCTAATAGGTATATTCTCTAACATTTCCTTGAAACAACTTTTATATGGACATTATCGAGGAATATTTCATGAAATCATGGAAACAAATATGCTTTAAAGATATTATTAATATTCCAAAATATGATTACTGGTAATCATATTATACTCAGATATCTATTTTATGTCTCAAAATACAACCCAATTTATCATTCACTAGAGACAACATCTAACAACGACCATTTCCCCAACTATCACATAACTGAACATATTCAATTGAGTTATGCCTTTAGTAAAGAGGTATTTCATTTTTTATTTTTATGGGAACTATGCTTACTATAACATCAAACATTTAATAAAAACTATTGAAGAGGTGTAACTTCATGAGTATTTTATTTCATAGTTAGTTAGCCTTTCCTATTTTTCAAGATCCACCACTATAGTATAATCCCAATAAAATATGATAGTGATTTTACTTCTAGATACCACAAAAATATTATCAAAAGAACTATTTTGCAACAAACATCATTGGTTGCACTAGAAGCCGCAATATACTTTGTATCTATTGTAGAATCATCTAAAATTGGAATCTTTGAACCATTCCAACTCACAACTCATTCATTATGTCAAAAGTAATACACTATATATGAATTAAGATCACTATTATGTGATTGAAAACTAGAATCGATATAACACATGATTCTTTGGTCCTCGTTTCCACTATACTTGGGAAAAATATCCTTAGTTCATTTCAGATACCTAAGGTTATCATTAATATTAGAACAATATGGTTCACCTGGATCATTGTGATATCTTTTTTAAAACCCTGAATTCCTAGGAAACATCATGCATAGTACATAACCTGGAAGACTTGATTTTTTATTTCTAAAGTATAAGTAATCTTACTCATTCTATCTTTCTCTTGTTGTTTATAAGAAATATTTTTAATAAATTATTTTTACCATGTGCCATAGGAATAAAACCCCTCTTGGGATGTCAAATAAAAAATATATTTTGTATCTATTTTATTTTTTTTAAATTATCTGAGTCCATGAATACTCTTGAATATATCCTTAATAATCTTGATCTCTCTAATATATTCTAATTCATCATTTTCATTATTTGAAAAAAAACATTTTCACCCAATCCTGAATAGAATTTATGACCGGTATGTCATTTTAAAACATGGAATATGACATCAACATGTAATAATATGATAATTATTTCATTATAACTAAACCTCTTGTATAAAATCACTAACATTCATTCAGGGGGAAACAAAATTATTATATAAATTCATCAAATAAAATATTCCATGTCGTATTTGAATTCATCATTTCATAAATGGATCGATTAAACTTTTAAATCTTTTTTCATCACATGGTGTCACGATCTCTTTGAGAATCGACATGAATTAATAATTGATGAGGCTCCCAATAAGGAAATATATTCTTCATCCATATTTCAAATATAATAGTTATCAGAAGCTTATAAATAATACTGAAATTTTATTGGTTTAAACCCGGAAAATTATTAAATGGATTCATATAATTAAATTTCATGACATTATTTAATCACTATTTTAACTCACTATGTTTAATGTCTATTAATATTACCTTCGAGGTTTTGTTTTCTCATTAATTCTCATTTTTACCCAAAAAGTGTTACATAAATTTTTAAACCATTAACAACACAAATATTATTTTGATACATGGAATCCATTCACAATTCCTATCATATTTTCCAGATGTAGCTTCTAATCTCTCTAGTTTATCTTTATATGAGAGAATTTCATCATTTTACACTAATAATTATTCCCAATAGTAGGAATAGAAAATAATATCTTATTGGTTATTTTACCTCACAGATGCTTATACAAAGTACTCATGTTTCATTAACAACTTATCCTATTGGGTCTTATGGAATATGTCCATTTACGAACAATTTTATATCTTGATCATCAATGTCCTCAAAGTAAACATTTTTAACAATAAACCATTTGATGCTTTTCTTACTCTCCATAAATAGATCTTTTATAGGGACATTAAATTTCTCATATGATTGGTCTTATATGTATTATCCTTTTTTTCTATGAATATCCTGTAAAAATATTCAATATTTCCTAGGGAGATTTTTTAATTCATGATAACGCAATAAAAAATGATTCAAAACCCAACACATGTGTTTTTAACCAAAAAAAACTTTTTTCCTATAAATAATGTAATGGGAATTCCATTTTACACTTTATTTATTATTCAATTTAATGTATATACCTCAGTTTTTAATGCACATATAGAAAACGATAATGGGTGATCTACATAACTCATAATCAAACATACCCTTTTAAATAATGTATAGTTCAACAACTCACTAAACCCATTCCACTATAGAGTGTATGATTGACCTAGTTGAGATAAAATCACATACTCCAATTAATTGATGATAAACTCAATATATATATATATATTCAACAATGTGATATCCGCGATGCTTATTTATCTTTTTCAAATATTGATTCTACACTTCATTAAAGAATTAATTGGATTTAGTGAAGGAGTATGAATTATAAATCATCATGTAAACCTATCTATATATACTCAGGTCATTAAAAACGATATTAATTCTGAACACCCACCTATAGATTCTCCTTAAATGGTCCACCCACATCAGTGTGTACCAATCATAAAATCTCAATGGTCAATTCACTCGTACTATTGAATGATGGTTTGCAAATTTTACCTTATAAACAAGAATGACATCATTCAAGATATTTTCTCAAAAAAAATAGTATAAATAACCAAATTCTTCTGACTTTTTTTGTTATGATTCATTTACATGATCTAGATGAATATTCCATAGTTGTGTGTTATTTTGGATAGGTGAACAATATTCATTTTATACTGCCAATAGTTTGTTTTAATAATTTAATACAAGGAGATTATTATTCAAATTATCCATACCACAACATATGTTTTCTATATAATAAAAATTACAATTATATCCTAAAATGAATTTTAAACAATCAATATTTTGGCTTGATGAAAAAAATAATATTATTCTTAGTAGCTCATATATAAAAAATCCCTTTTATCTAATATCATTACTATTTTAAGTGAAAGAAAGTAGTCACCAATGGCTAGAGGGTGTAGCCTTCAACTATTGGATGTTCAAAAATTGAACACTCATCAAGAAATATGTTGCAATAGGTTTTGATAAAAAAATTTATATATATGTGATCACCCCAAGATATATCTATTAAACAATGCGTAGAATTTAAATAATTACACATAATACAGTCTCACTGTTGTTTTCCCCTTTATCATGGGAGTATTTATTCATGAAGAGGCCATTCCTACCACATTAAAAACATACCGACACATAATAAATTCCATGCCTATTGATCTTAATCTTCATGGATTAATAGTGTTTGGGATATTTAGACTTTTTATGATACTTTACGTCAATTTCATTAAGAATCATTTTCTTATTAACAATAAGAACTGTGGGTTTTCCATAGCCTTTTCCTTATCCAATTTTAAAATCATAGTAATATATTCCCAAATACTCTATTAATTATTGATCATGTAATAATTAATAATAAAACTACAAACCTGTATGGGGTTGTGAGGAAGGATTGAGATATATTCAAATCACATCCATGAATTTAATCCCTATGATATCTAATAATTACATGTTGCTAATAATAATAACTAAATGAGGCCCATCTTAGGAATACTATCCATGATTAGTCATTCACAGATAATTGCATATCGTGTATCTATATTATATCACCGTATCTTAATTAAAATCCCAAATTTTTGTCATCAAGCTACACATATACATGTTATTATGTATCTTTAGAATCTCATTAGTCATTAACAATAGCATGAAACACAGAAACTCTACGAAATCATCCAAATGATTTTCTTTGAAATAAATATTAACCACTGTCATCACTTTTTGGTGAATTAGGATTGTGTTCATCTAGCACATACAATTTCCATTAATGGGAAATGATTTTTTGCATGTGTATTCTCAACTGAGGGATATGTTTTCTAGTTATATGGTTATTCTTCTCAAGTATACATAAAAAAATGTTTGATGTTAATTTATTACCAATTCTATAAATAATATGATCACAATTTTGGTAGATTATTTCATAAAATATATATATTGAAATTTATATTTTATTTATAAATTTCCAAATATTTTTTTAAAACATCATATCAATCACCATTGGTATAATAATATCCAATTTAATATATGTTATAGTGTTAATGATCCATTTTCCACTTCTCAACATCTCAAAATTGGCTTATCATGTAAATTGAAAAATTTTAGGTTGGATTTATTTATTCAAAATTCATTTAATCATAGTTTCTTGATCTGTTGTGTGACTCCTCAATCCCAAAATCCATAAATTGGTTTTCATTAACCCTTGCCTCTTTGTTACCCATATTTTTATTTGGTAGTAATACACTAATGAAAAATATGTTAATCTATCCAATTACATATTTTTATAATTCACCGTTAATTGATAACATCCCATATTTTTTTCAATAACATTGAACCATAGTACAATTTAAAAAAAAGTAGTAGAACGATATACCAACATAATATATATATATATAATTTATTTAATTTTCCATTTATTTCAAAATTATGTAATTTTTTTATTATAATCATTTAAATATTAATCAGATTAACTATAGTGATTACAACTTTCATATGTAATATTCATAGATATGATTATATTTTTTTATTTATATCATACATGACTGTTAATTCAATAATTCATGTGATTAAGAAAAAACATCCATAATTCTATAACTAGGTAATATGATAAATATAAAATTATAATGTTGCATAATTATGGGATTTTAATAATTCTTAACTTATTTAGAAAATAAAAATCTAATTGTAATCCGTTGGAGAAATATAATGATTCAATTAAATTTCTTTTTGAGGCTTTAAAAATGTCCATTTATGTCAATCTCTTGGATTACATTCTCCTTAGATATAAAATTTTCCGAAATCTAGTATATTGGGAGGTATATCCATAACCTATGGTTTTATTGTCACACATGTTTAGGGATCCAAATTATTAGTTTAGTGGTTTATATAAAAGAACATAAAGGAACACATGCACATGCATAATAAGGTGAGATATGGAACACATACAAAAAATTAAATTTAATAATAAATTAAATGAAACCACTAACATAAAAATTTATGGTCTAGTTTCTTAATCGTCCATAAGGGTGTTGTAAATTACACTATTAATAAAATTATATTTCAATTCTAATTGTTCGTATTTTAGAAAAATCATTCCAAAATAAAATTATTATTTAGTTTAATTGTTCAATTCATTTTTTAATTATCATATGAATTTCCTTTATATTCTCATCCATTTGAATTTTATAAAAAAAATTAAATATCTATTTAAAATAAACTATTTAAAAATACCCAATGGCGGCAACAATGTGAGTACTTTTCCAAAAAAACCAACATGTATTATACTTGTATAATGATTACTTTTTCATTGATTTTCAAAAAAGACTTATCATTTATTATTTTGACATTTACTATCCACATAATGATCACCCAATTTAAAATATTATTATTTTAATTTTTATGTTGCAAGAAATTACTCAATGCAAATTGTAGAATAAATGTAATATGATATTTACTTGATATATAGATAAAAATATTGCAATGTCATTAATGAAACATTTACATATATAAAAACCCATATTATAAAATTCCATGTCAATGTATTAAAAGAACCCAGGTCATGTTGATATGGAGTTCACAGTATAATAAATTATGTTTACTTCTGTATAATTTGGAAAATGTGAATGGTGTTTAAATTTATGATACAATTAATTTATTATTGTCACCATCTAGATTTTTCAGATGTCACAGGACTCATCAAGTAATTGTGTGGTAAAAAATACTCAAGGACACAGTTTCTCCATGGGCTACAAGGTGTGTGGTTTTGGAGTTACATGGAATATAGTTAGTTTTCCATTGTATAACATAAATTGACTATATGTGGATAAATTAATACACACTATGTTTTGATGTTGTGTGGATTGTACTAAGATGAAAGGGTTCTCAGCTACTCTAGTCAACACATAGTGTATAATTTACTTCACTTCTATTGTGAAATTCGTTCATCTTTGATGGATCTCATTGTGGATAAATTTTATAAATGTAATTGTGTTATTGGAATCACTAATAGATTACATATCTTGATGATCCACATGTGTTCCAAAAACATTCAACTTCCATTCTTGGATTCTGTGGGCTCTATCATAGTAGATCCTATTTTTGGCATTAATATCCATTTTTATACTAGTGATTCTCTTCAAATGGATTATCCACATCAAATATGGAATCAATAGTTTAATATTGAGGATGTCCGCTGACCATATAGGAGAGTTTTAATAGATAAAGGATCTCTCTAGGTCTATGATAGGATTCTCATGAATTTTTAGAACAAAAAATTGAATTTCATATCATGAAAAATAATATAATTTGGTTTATATAATATTAAGGTTATAAATAAATTATTTCACAAGTTCCCCATTTATTTATGTACTAATAATATAACCCCATGAATAAAACATTAATAATACTATTGTTTATTTAATTATGATAAAATCAAGAATTAAAATTAAATATTATTTATTAAAATAATATTATTTATATATATATATTCATAGTAGACCATTAAATAGAATCTATTATTCCACTATATTATTACTTATGCTGGAATAAAGACTATTTACTGTATAAAAATAGTTCACAACATTATTCTTAAGAAATTTTTAAAAAATATTACATTCACTGAATAACAAATAAATATTTTTATATATTCAATCACATAATATAATCTCAAATAACTAGTGATGAAATGTATGCGATAAAGAAAACCTGAAAAATTATTTATCTCCATGATAGAATAAAAAATTTCAACATATTAATTAAATAATATATTATTTTGTTGATTTTCTACTTATGTTTAGCGTGTGACCCTCTATGATTTTTTTATAGAGGTATTAGGAGAAGCTACATAAATTCAAATGTTATAATCTTGATTCAATCCATTGTACCAATATGGAAATATGTTAATAGGGAAATTATAAATTACCCCATATTAATTTTCTCTATATTATATAACCCCTTTACTGTGATATATCTAATCCATTAGGATCATACATGTGCATTCAACCTATCATCTTGAGGAAATATTATTTAAGATTATAATAATTATAAGATTTCTTTAAATAACTGGGGAATTGGAATTAATCTGTATTTTACATTTAATTCAAAGGATTTGATAAAATAGATCCTTTCATAAAAAAGGGAAGTTATTTTCTCTCATCAATAATTAATGAAATAGTACTCATGACACAACCAATGTATCTTATATCATTTTAAAAATAGGTCAACACTGTTTTCATCAATTAATCAATATACATGACATATAAAATTCAATTATAGTAATCATAAAGGCTATTGAAAATCAAATAAGTCCTCATAAAGGAACATACAAAAACCCATGAAGCCATTGATAAGATACTTAGAGTTCTAATTCTCATAATATTTGACACTGGATATTACAAAGTGATTAAACATTAAGACGGTTCATCAATGTCTTATATGTATATACCCTGAAAGGATAATATCATTTGATTCCTATGAATTTGAACATCTTGTTCTAGAATATATATTTAATAAAAATTACATGAAACTTCTTATTCGTGTAACAGTTGGTATCTATAAAGACATTTCAATTTGATAGCTACTCTTAGAACATTATCAAATAATGTGTTATGAATAAGAATGATCATGATGTTATTAAGAGATTATTATTATTCAAAAAATGATTAAAATAAATCATTAATTACCAATAAATTTGTCTTGGGGAACCACATACTATTGATTGAATGATAGAAATTTGACAACAATAAACATATGGATACCAATTTTCGGTTATAAATTAATGTCCTCAATGCACCAAATATCAACATATTTGATGAAGTATTAAAATATGAAATTATATAATATGAAATAATTTTCCTACGAATAATAGATTAATCCAGAAAATGGTTTTGAAGAAAAATAATATCAAATATTTTTCATTCATAGAATTTAATGAATGTATGTAAATATTTAAATTTATAGTAAGATATTTCATCACAATTTTTCATGAACATAGGTGGATACCCTAGTAACATGAATACCAATCTAGTCTTGAAATAGAATGAATGCCATTCCCAATCCCCATGTGTTAGTGACTAGCATCTGGAATCATAAAAACCAAATGTGGGAATGATTTTTCACAAATAATTTTTGATAAAAAAGATATAAGGTATAATAAACATTCAAGTTAAGGATAATGTGGATGAATATTATTTGTCATGTGCTTAGTTGACATCAACTTGTCTCATGATGATTCTTCATCACTATTTATCTTGATAATTAATTTCCTAGATTTAATGTCCTGGTTTATTAAAGGGAGATAATTTCCTAAAGGTCTTTATCAAAAGAGGGCATTATTTGTTACTAGAATCGCTTCACTGTGATTTTATATTCAATTAGAGATGTGATAGGGGATTGTAACAATTCTGAGTGGGATGTGCACCCCAAAAAAATAATGATGTTCTAGTAAATCTGACTTCTGTTTTGGTAGGCATGTTTTTGTGATAGGGCATGTAAATTTTTTTTTACAATTGTTATATATGGATTTTTGTTAAGGAAAAGCACCATAAAACATTGCTAATTATTAAGCGTATTCAAATCCGTACATCGAAGTGGGACACGATTACTATGAACTTTGTTGACGTTTTCACATACCTAGTGAAAGAAAATTTTGATATGGTTTTCATTTAATGGATTAAAAATTTGGAAATATTTATATCCATTTGTGATACCACCATAGTTGAGGATTTTGGAAATATCTACATGAAATTGATCACTCATTTACATGGTGTTCTTTATGATATAGTATTTTATAGGGATCCTCAATTACCTTATCATTTTTTAGAGGCCTTTAAGATGCAATAGGGTCTCATGTCTATTTTTGTACTGCATACCATCTGCAGTCGGGTGGATAGAGAGAAAGAGATATAAATATTATTGAGAATAAGAATATCCATTATGATCACATGTTTGGTGGATCATGGGACACACATTTTTGTCTTGTTTAGTTTTCTTATAATAATATATTCTAGTCTAATTTTATGATGTCTCCATTTAAGGACCCCTATGGTCGGCCTTGTCAATCTCTCTTGTGTTTGTTTGAGATTGGTGAATGTTATTTGGTTAGAAAATTTCAATGTATTTGATGATTGAAATGACCTAACTAATTCACCAATAGATGTTAACAGAAAATATTTGATATAAATCTTATGATCATCATCATCGTAGACCATTAGTGTTCTATGTTGATGACGATGACTTCTTGAAGGTTTCAACTTGGATAGGTAATTAATGGCTTGGGAGGAAAGGGAAGCATTATCATAATTTTTTAAGACCATTTTAGGGTTTCATGTAGGTTATTAATGTTTCATAGTACTTATAAATTCCTCCTCAACTAATGTTGATACATAATGTGATCATGTATCTCAGATATGAATGTTTTAGTCTGATCCGTATCATGTTTTTTGTAGTCCTGATCATGATGTTGAAGCTAATTTATCAATAACTAAATAACCAGTCATGATATTTTTTATGAGACCAATTTAATTCATGAGATTATAATATCATTAGTTCATGTGATATTACATCATGGTCATGTTTCTCATGACACGTGGAAAAGGGAAAGACTGGTGAAAGATAAGTGGAATCAACTATTTAATGAGGAGGAATCTTCATTGGTATTATAGGGATATAATTTTTGGATGGGTCAGATATTTTAATATTACATTATATTTTTAGGTACTCAAAAACCATCCTTTTTATCGATATGTGGTTGGGTTACGTTTGAGGTTGTTTTTTATAGTTAATTCATGAATCATGAGAATTACTGGCTAGTGAAACACTTGGTAAATGTTGTTTCCAATCATCATATTTTAGTTGACCCTAAGATGGTTAAATCCATTATGAAATGGGAATAACAATGGAATGACTTCATGATTCATATATTCATAGGCTGATTGGGATATTATCACTAGTATTCAAAGGAATTATCAATGTTGGCTTCATAAATGATTGAAATAACTAAAATGGGAGTAATGATTTCCTATAATTATAAGTGTTTTAATTGAGTTTTTTAGATAAACATCTATTCCCAACTATGTGGGTGTTTACTCTACTATAGGCTGGGTAGGGATTTGTTTTAATCTATGATGCATTAATTTTTGTATTTGGTAGCATTATTATGAAAAGTGATCATCTCATTTCATATGGATCTTGAAATGGTAGTACACATGAGATAAAATATATGTCTCATGACCTTGAACATTCGCCGGTGATTCACACACATAAGTGTTGGTATAATTACTTATTTAGAGAGATAATTAACCTATTATCAAAAATCTACATATTGAGTTATATCATATATCAAGAATATTTTAATATATACCAGAGGTATTAGGTGTAATACATATTTTCTTTTGAGTTTGACGTCTCCTCTACCTTAGGGAAATAAAATACCATTTCGGAAATTTTGAGTAGGAAATTTCAAATCTATACAGCGAATGAATCTTCACAAGAGTGTAATTTAATAGACATATTTGTAAATTTGTATCTTAGAGTACATGATAAATGGGTTTAAGTTTCATTAAACTGTGTTCAGTTTACATGCACTCTTATTGAGATGATACTTCATGTTCATCAAATTGATGATGAATTATGTATCATTTTATTCTCTCTTAATAACGGGGAAACAATTTTCCAGTGGTATTTTTGGATATAGGTTATTTTTTGATACAGATATCACTTAATTGGGCCTTTAGAATAAATAAATCCATTGATTGTGGTTATTCATAATTCCCAGTGGGTAGTGCACCCATGAAACAAAAATATTTTCTCTGATATGTGGTGGTAGTTCTTTAGTCGAGGTATGAGATGGGTCATTCATGATTTATTAATCATTTTTAAATACCATCATGTTAAGAATGAGGAACAAAAACCTTTTGGTTTTCTTCAGACTCATCATTTCCGTACCTGGAAGTGGGATGGGATGTATGTTGACATTTTGGGTGATATTATTTGTACCCATAGAAATACGAATAAGATTTGTGTTCTGATCGACATGCCTACCATGTAAAAAATTTTTATACCCGTTCATTATACTACCAAATGTGAGGATTTATGAATTCTATATGTAATGGCTTTATTCATTTTCACAATATTCCACAAAAATAGTTTCAGATAGAGATCATCTATTCACTTCTCATTTTTTGAGAGTACATCTAGAGGCAATCAGATATGACATCCATTTGAGTATGGAATAACATTCAGAGTTTTATTATAAGACATAATGTGTTATAAAAATTCATGAGGACAGGCTTCGTGCATGTGTTCTTGAATTTTATGGTTAAAGGGATTCCCAATTAGAGATGGTTGAGTTTTTTATAAAAATATTTACCAGTCTGTTATCAAAATGACTCCTTTTGAGGCCTTGTATAGCAGTCCACGTTAATATCTATTTTATTGGTCGTATATTAGTGAATTTTCCTTTGATGGAAGATGTTTTGTGTAAGATACTTTGAAAAAGATTCAGTTGATTCAATAGAGGATAATGATAGCACATATCAGATATAAATATTATATTGATTGTTATCGTAATCCATTGAAGTTCTCAGTTGGTGAATGTGTGTTCCAAAAGTTATCACCACAATTGGGTCATTGATAGCATGAGAGGATGGTGATGATTTTTACATGTTTTGATGGAACTTTTGTGATTGTCAAGTTTTTGGGAGAAATTTGCATTCCATTTTTTCACTTCCGCTATAGTTGGCGTCCATACATAATTTGATTCGTGTATCTCATTTGTGAATGTATCTGTCTGATCCATCTCATTTTTTGAGTTTTCCTGATCCTAAAGTTGAACCTGATTTATCTTTGATTGAACAAAGAGTCAGGATAGTTGAAATTATGTCCACATTACTTCACAGTAGGATAATACCATTATTTCACATTCTATGGTTGAACAATCCTTATTCTCAAAAAATGTGGGAGAGGGAGGCACATAGCAGAGAGAAGTAGCCTCATTTTTTTGATGAGAATGATTCTTCATAGGATTTGTTGGGACTGAATGATTGTATAGTAGGGATGTTTTCAAATTCAATTATTATTACAAAGTACTCCTAACCACTCATTTTTATCAATAATTGGGTGGGTTTGGTTTGTGGTTTTATCTAGTTTAATGTTTAATAATAAATAGAATTCAAGGGTAGTGAATCTTTTTCCCACGGATGGAACACAATTTTCCCACCTATGTACCACACTATGGGATAAGTGCATGTTTTGGACAGGGATCTCAAAACACCCTGCACATGGTTATTCATTTTTTTATCCCCTTATGAAAAACTATGCAACCCATTTATAATGGGTGAACAACCTACACATAGTTTGACAAAACCATCTGTCATTTCCCAAGAAACTATATAGAAGGGATTTTAAGTGTTTCAAATTTTTTTGAAAATTTCTTCGACACTTATTTTATGTCATAGATGAACATCCTTCAACCCTAATCTTAATATACCAACATTGGATATCCCAAGGATGATTATTCTCCTCAGAGATCCCAAAAAGAAGCAATTGATGCTAGAGGAACACCCTCTGATATCCTATTAGTTAGTTTCCGTATCTCGTCATTGATCTCCAATGATCTCCCTCATTATACTTAGGGGTATATAAATCGTATGGTTTAATATTGCATATAACACCCACAGTTTTGTGGTTATAAACCTTTGTTATGATCATTAATTATAATGTTCGTCCTATTTTTGTTGTTGTACTTCCTCAAAAAAAATTATTAGGGTTTGATTCTTGGAGACCATCCTGCTCTTAGGTTGATCGTACTTTTATTATTACCAATTTATATTTGTTAGGACCATGATAATTAAATAAGTGATTGTTTTTAGGTATTATATAATGTCTTAATGAATGTTTATGAAATTAAAAAGGATGTTTGAGATGAATGAGAGTGAATCATACTAACCATAATATTCATGGAATCTAACATACACTACTTGAAAAGGTTGATAATATTTTGGAAGTATATTTTAAGAAAAAAACTCTCGATATGTTATGGAAGAAATGATCGTAATAGAGATGAATCAGACTATACATGACTACAACTATAAATGTGTCGATGCTTCACTGATCATGGTGTTCTCATAAACCACGTGTTCAATAAAATATTATGTTGAACTCATTATGAAAGAATGTGGGAGTGAAAGATACTCTTTATATCGTATTTTGACAGATCGTATCTTGATGGAAATAGAAAAGATGTTGGAGATCATATATATCATTATTACAATCATGTTTATCGTAATCATGTTTTTCATATTCAGGTTAGTTTATTTCTGGACAATCATCTTCAAGCAGAGAAGTAATGAATTATGTCACTTGAAGAGAAAGAAGATTCTAGAAAGATGATAAGTTACACTAATTTTTAATTTAATTCAAATAATTTTAAATCTGAACCTCAATGTATTCTATCCCATGATGATTGAGATTGAAGGATGTTAAAGAAGTCGGATATGATGAAACTTGTCCATCATATTATATATATCATCATATTCACCAGAGGAATATTTTTTTGATTAGGAGATATCAATTTTATTTTACTCATACAAATATTTTGAACTCTAATTTGATATCAAATATTTATTTCCCAATTGGGTTAATTTCTATCGTATAAAAAAAGATTCCAATTCATCTTTCTAAATAGAAGAATATGGAGTTGTGATTGAACCACTTCATTCTTGTGGATCAAGATAAGAGCTGAATGAAATTGTGAATATGTGTCTATGATTCAGTGTTTGAAATTCAACAAAGATGTTTCTTTTCGATAATTATTATAAAGCATTCTAAAGAAGAAAAAAAATTAGAATAGAGGCATGTGAATATTAGAACACAGATATTCTTTTCAGGTAAAACATTCCTTTTTTTGGAGTTGTTGAGAAAATTGAACTTTCTGGAAATTTTTGAAGTACACGTCATGTACTTTCGGAGTACACGCCTTGTACCCTTCTCCGGCTCAAAGCCGTGTGCTGGTCATTCCGGGCCACACACACGGTGTGTAAGGGTGAGGTGGAGGCTGGATAAATCGAAGTACGGAAAACTAAAGTACATGACCTGTACTCAAGAAGTACACGCCCTGTATTTTATTTTTTTCATTAAATGGACTGAGGTCGCGCCTGAAGCACAAAAGCATCTCCTTCTTTACAAACCATCTGTCCGAGAGCACCGTACATCCGAGTTTCTTCCATGACCTCCCGTGCCTCCGTCCGACTTCTGTTCTAGCTGCCGTCGATTGTGTTGGAAGCGCAACAGTGAGTCATCTGTTCTTCTTTGTCCTTGTTTCTTGATTCCTCCTTGTTTCCAAGATATTATGGGTAGAGTGTTTTTTGCGTTTTCTCATATCTACGATGTTATAAGGAGAATTTGTTGTCGTGGTTAACGTATATCAACCTCTTAGAATTGAGGTAGGTGGTTTGTGACTTTATGTACAAAGTTGATTAGTATTTTGTGCAAATTCCACTAATACCCTTTAACGGGGTATTTCGTGTTACCTTTTTTGCTCTGTTCGTTTGTCTTCATTGCATGATTACTATATTAGAGGTTTATAGTTGTGAGTAGTATGATTTATTTTTGTGCTCAGGTTGCTTTTCCATGCTTGTTTTTCTTATTAGGCAATTTCCCAGTTTCCATTCCTAATTGTAGGATTGTGGACTATTTCCTTGTATTGCTGCTGAGCCTTAGTTGGTAGCCAAGTAGTTCTTGAGGGTTACGTAGACGATATCTGCACTCTGAGCATGTTTAGTTTCACTTAGGACTGTGAGGACATATAGTAGTAGACCAAAGTGAGAATTGACAGAAGGGGTTCTCTAGAGTGTATTTTAATTACGATGTGAGACCACAGGGTGAATTGATGTTGAGTGCTTCCCCAGAGAGACTGCAGATCCTCGACATGGACCACAGGGTGAATTGACGATGAGTGCTTCCCTACAGAGCCTTTAGTACGATAAGAGACTATAGGGGTAATTGAAGGTGAGTTCTTCCTCATAGAGTCTACTTGTTAACTAAAACAGAGGGGTAGGAAAATGTGTACCTCCCAGAGGGTTTCTAGTACTTATAGATTGAACCATATGGGTTAAGCTATGAATGATACCTAGAGGGTTACCTGTTTTCTTCTTGTTTCTTGTTGTTTACTTCTGTACTTGTATGTTGGAACTGTGGATTGTAGCTATTTGTGCTATCCTGTTTACTGCTTCTTGTTTTATTACTTCCATCTATTCATTGACTATTAGGCACAAATATTTGGATGATTGCCTATTGGGATTGTATCTCACACCATGTTTGGGCCTTACTTTTGGGCTCAATCATACTATGTTGCTGCAGGTATAGATAAGGGAAAGTGTCATTCTACTTCATGTTCTTGATTGCACTGGAGTTCGAGAGCATGGGACCGAGCCGAGGGTTGGGATGCTGAGGAGTTGCTCACCTATTTTCTTTTGATGTGGCTTTAGTAATTGTGTTCAGTTGTATTCCAACAAGTTGTAGTGCTTGATGTTTTACATAGATACTTGTACCTGCTGCATCATTAGCATCATTAATATATGTATTCATTACATCCACTGTCTCATTTTTGTTGTTATGCATGTTGCTACTGCTTCTGCTATTGACTGTTGTTTTTCCGCTGTATACCTTACCGAATGAGGGCATAGTTTCCCCACAGACTCACCAAGGCCCTCGCTACTAGTTAGAAACCTCTGGCATTTGGGGAAACGATATTGATGTCATGTGGTGAACCAGGTACAGGGCTCCAATGGAGGGGCTCCAGATTCGGGTCGTTACAAAGTGGTATCAAAGGGATTCTTTCCTCTTGCCTTATCATTTGGAGACTTTACCCAAGTATAGGATGAATGCGGTACTTGGTATTAAGTTGTTCTCGGGAGTAGCTAACTCGTGTACATGGAAAATCCATACTACCTCGTTAATTACAGTTTCTGGTTTTAAGATTTTATAGTTGATCTGATTTCACCTAGAGTGATTCACATGACTTGTGCTATTATTGTTATGATATTGCGGTTCTATTTCTGTTGCAACTCGATTAGATGAGGGTATTCTGTCTCATGCATCATATAATCCGTTGTATGTTTCACATTCCATGCATGCTTTCCATGAAAACTAGGGTGTATTAGTGATGTCATGTTGTTGTGATAGACATTGTGTATATTATGCATGCTGTTGTGATAGATGCTTGATAGATTTTCTGTTGTCATGTTAGAAGACTGTTTGATTTGTTCTTTATTTAAAATGAATGCCAAATGTTGGTTCTTGAGGTGTTATGGGTCCTCACAGATCGAAATTTGGTACCTCTTCCCTTGTTTTTAGTGTTTCTGGAATTCTGGGCAGTTTCTGAGCTACTGCCCAGAAAAACCCAGAATACTCGGTGTGTACTTATGGATACACGCTGTGTAGTTTTTAGGCCATGTCACTGACCATGTGAGCAAAACACGATGTCGTGAATGTTACTTCAGGAACACACCGTGTATGGTAGGTACATGCCGTGTAGTAACGAGCCGTGTACCCGACCATGTCACTAACAACACGGGTCAGGGAAGCTCGGGTAGAACACGTCGTGTCCATAGGGAACATGTCGCGTAGTCCTGTAAAGGTACCCGACCGTGTCATGGACAACACGTGTCGGCGTTACCTTCATTTCCACACGCCGTGTTTGTTCGGAACATGCCGCGTAGTCTTGCCCAAGTACCCAGCCGTGTCACGAACAACACGGGACATTGTCACCTTCCCTATGCACGCCGTGTTTGTTCGGAGCATGCCGTGTAAGGATAAGCCGTGTAGACGGCCGGGTGTTCAATAACACGGGCCACTGAAACCTTGTCTAATACACACTGTGTTCTGTTTGGTACACGCCATGTAGTATCAGTTTAATTCGAACGGTGTGGGTTAGCTGTGTAAGGAGACTCGGGCAGGGGAACCGTTTTCAAGTACACACCGTGTCTGGGGTCAACACGCCATGTAGTTTGAGGTGTACACAACTATTAGGAAAGGAGTACACGCCCATGTCAGCGGTTTATGTGAACACGCTGTGTAGTTTTTATACACGCTGTGTAGTCCTGTTTTGTAAACTTGTGTGTTTTTCTTCCCCCGTTCTGGTTTGTACTCTTGTGTTCTCTGTTCTTGTTTTTCAAATCTAAAGTGTGCTTTCGATCTTTCAGAGATATGTCTCTGAGATGTCCTCTAGTTGTACGTCTATCATCATGCAGTGATCAGAGGCTAGATATTACTGATCAGGGAATCCTTGCTGATCCTCCAGTCAGGCCAGCCTTGGCACATACTGTTATACAAGTTGCAGGCGCTGATGTGCAGTTCGGGGAAGGCTTCATGAGGATGGTCCAAACCTTTCAGGGAGCAACACATCCATCCATTACTATGGCAGAATTGATGCAGGTTTTCCAGCAGCAGAATCCTCCTACTTTCTCATGGGAGGGAGGACCTTAGGCTGCACGGTCATGGCTGGAAGCCATGCTGACTATCTTCGAGCATTTGGAGACGTATCCAGACATGCGGGTCAAGATCGCCACCTACATGCTCTAAGACTCCACCAACAGGTGGTGGGACATGATCTCACAGGCAGGTCAATAGTAGGCTATGGCTTGGGAGCAGTTTCAGCGCGTGTTATACAATTACTTCAACCTAGAGACCATAAGGGCCGATCGAGCCTAGGAGTTCATGATCTTAAAGCATGGTACTCTATCTGTCATAGAGTATTCCTCTCTTTTCCCCTAGCTGCAGTGTTTCAAACCCCTCCGGGATGGAAGTGGGGTGTTCTTAGTAAGGAAGTTTGAGGATGGACTCAGGCAGGAGATCCAATCGCAAGTGAACATCTTCCAGTAGTCTTCCATCACTTCCAACGCCAACATGCACTGATTGAGGAGCACAATCTGAGAGACTCCGGAGCTGCGAGCCAGGGCGGTTCTGCTTCCAGAGCTAGTTTTCCTCTAGATGAAAACATGAAGAACCTTAGGGAGACTATGCAGAGTGATTCAAGGATGCGAGATGCATAGTCAGGCAGCCAGGTGACATGCTACCAGTGTGGCTAGTCAGGGAACACGAGGAAGTAGTGCAAGAGAGACCCCATGGATTGACGATCTTGCGGCAATATGGGTGACCATCAGCATTTCAGCCTGATTTTCTCACCAGCAGCTGGTGACCAGGGTTCTTCCATGACTCCTCATTCAGTAGAATCCCCACCAGGTACTCACCAATCAGGGAACTGGAGTTCTTCCGGCCGTCCAGGCTGAGGAGGAGGTTGAGGTCGTGGTGTTCATCCACCAGTCAATCAGCACCAGCAGGGAGGCTCAGCTCAGAGTGGTCAGCTAGGGGCGCAGGGCTGTAGTGCAGGATAGTCCTTCTCCATGGAGCAGACATATCTGGAGCAGGATCTCGGCCCTTCTATAGTTCTAGGTACAGTTTTAGTATCCTCATTTTCATCTTCATCGCTTTTTTATACTGGTGTTATGCATAGCTTTATCTCTGCTGCTGTCGTAGAGAGCCTTGGGCTCTGAATCTTTTCTTCTGCCGACTCATTGAAACTAGACAAACCTTTGGGGACAAGGACATCTAGTGTACGCCAGTGTAGAGAGTTCCCTCTCAAGGTTGCAGGTTATAGTTTCTTATGGGATCTCTACGTCATAGTGATGACAGGCTATAATGTCATTCTAGGGATGGACTTGTTGGTTCCCTTCCAGGAAGTCATTGACTTTTATCACCACATAGTGAGTTTTATTTCACCAGAGGGTGAATCCATTTTTCATAGAGGTGAATGGGATGTTCGGGTGAGTCGAGCAGGACTCGAGCATCATGGGCTGGGAAGGGTGATAACCCAGATGGCTAGTCTTTATCTGGATGATCAGGGGACTTCGCATTTGGACTTTCCTCCAGTGGTGGATCATTTCAGGTACGTCTTTCCAGAGGACTTTTCTGGTTTACCTCCGGACCGTGAGGTAGACTTTTCTATCGAGCTCATGCCAGGAGCAGCACCGGTGTCCATTCCTCCCTATAGGATGGATACACCTGAGTTGTAGGAGCTCAAGAAGGAGTTGGAGGAGCTACAGGCTAAGGGTTTCATCCAAACCAGTACTTCTCTTTGGGGTTCTCCAATCCTGTTTGCGAAAAAGGAATATGGTACCTTTCGTCTTTGTGTGGATTATCCGAAGCTGAACCAGATGACGGTCAGGAACCGATATCACTTACCGAGGATCGATGAACTCTTCGATCAGCTTCGAGGAGCATGGGTGTTCTCAAATATCGACTTGAGGTCTGGTTATCATTAGTTTCATGTTAGACAATCAGATATACCTCTGACAGCCTTCAAGTGTAACACCCCAAGCTTCCACGGCAGGTTTTCCTTCGAATAATGCAATGGCATGCATTGTACGCAACTTCGAGATTCTAACACACCACAACCAATCAAACTAGCTATTATGAATAGTAATACCTATTTTTTGAAATTTTATAAATTCTATCTCTCAAAATGGAATTCATTTTAGGATTCGGAATATTGAATTTATCCTAGGGTGAAATTTTGGGACTTTTCGGATAACACTTATATTTTGATGTATAGTGAATATTACTAAATTTTAATTAAAAACAAATTTTTAAATCAATATAATTTATAATGATAAATTAAATTATTGAGTGGTTTTAAAGTATAATTAGAATATATTTTAACCATTTTATCGAATGGTGTTCATTAGAATTAATATCACATTGAAATTGGACCTAAACAATTATCAATCTTTTGATATATATTGTTTCTTAAAAACACACTATTTGTTGTGACAGCAGGAATTAATTATAAAATTAATTAATTCAATATATATGTTTAGAATTTTGTAAAATAGACATTATTTTTGAAATCGAAATATCGATTATAGCTATGGTGAAATTTTGGCATTGTTCTCAAAAACATCAATTTTTGATGTATAGTAAAACTACTAAGTGGTAGTTAAAAAAACTGAATTTTTCATAAAACATAATTTTACCGCTTCTGTGAATGGAATTTCAGAAATCAGAGAGACACGATTAATATCAAGAAGTAAAATGTGGTTTAATGAGATGAAAATAATTTTTTGGTGAATAGTAACTTTTTACTTTTATTTACCATGGTTAAAAGTAAATAGGGTAATTAAGGGTAATAATGATATTAATATTACCCTAAAACATGTCCTAATTCTATTGGACAAGTGTATCTCGACCAAAAAAAACCTTAGGAATAAAATATTATCATTTAGGTCCACTTCGATTAGATTAGGACATTTATTATTATTTAATTCAAAGAAGAGTTAAAAGAGTTAAAATCAATGTTTATTTACTAAAACATTTTTAATATAGGGTAATACATAAGATAAATTCGATTGTAAATATTAATTAGAAAGCTAATAAGATTTACTAAATAATGATAGTTTATTTATAAATTTTATACGTTAAATAATTTAATATATTTATGACACAATGATGATGCAGTAATTACCATAATAGTGAAAAATTAAAAAATTGATATTATAAATACAAAAATAAATATAATTTTAGACTTTTAATGAATTAACCTAATTTTCTAGGATAATATGACATATTAGGATTGATTTAATTGACGTTTTTAGAAGTAATCATTCTGATATGAGTTTCACAAAAATCAACTATTGAATAGTGTCATAATTGACATAAAAGAGTTTTTAAAACAAATATTATATTATTAATTGATATTAAATTTCTAAAAATATAAGGTTCGGCCAAGAGACTTATATCATGATAGGTATAAATGATGGGTTTTTTTGATAAGTGAGAAGATGGAATGGTGGTTAGTAGAGGCCATTGTAAAAAGATAAAATTTAATTCAAGTAAGTGAAATAAAAAACACTTGTTTCTTGACAATTGTGGAAGATAATAAATTGTGGCATAAAGGGTTGAGAAAAATGTGTAAAATAAATATGGGAAAGTTTTTAAATGAGATATTGTATGATACATTCTTGATTTACTCGGAAGAATAAATTAGTGTTTTACTATTTTGAAAAAACAAATGATTACACAGTCAGTGTATAATAAAGTTATGATTTTCAAAACAACCAATGGATATGATTCATTATGTTATCTATGGGATAATTAAATGAAATTTATAAATGTGGATAAGTAATTATTCACCCTCATTGATAATTTTATTCAAATTAATTTTTTATGTATATGAAACAAAAATCAAATTCCTTGACAATGTTTAAAATCATCATAATGATATATGAAAGGGAATGTGAGTTTTTAGTAGAGACATTGATAACAATAAATGGAGGTCAATATAGATGTTAAGGTTTTGAATGTTATATAGTGATTCATGGAGTTTGGAATGAACATATTTCACAATACACTATTAAAAAAATATTTTCGCTGAAATAAAAAAATGAATCTTAGAGGAAATGGAAAGAACAATGTCACTTGATTATGGTATTACTCATTAATACTAAAAGAAATCCATGATCACTATTGTTAATATTAAAAACTATTTATTCTACAAGGCTAATTCACATAAGACACTATGTGAATTGTATTATGGGAAAAATCCATGATAGAAATACTTATGATTTTTTGGTATTCCATGACTAATAAAGATGAATTGTTGAAAATATAGAATGTTTGTGTAGAAAGGTGATGATGGTATCCTTCTTGGCATTGCTCCTTAAGGAAGAGGATACATATTTTTCACAAATAAACTATAATATTGATTATTCTATTGATTTCATTGTAATTGAAAAGGTAGAGGAAAAGAAACACACTCATGAATAATAATGATGTTTAGCAGGAATGTTTTGATAAAATGTTTAATAAGGAGAAAAAAATTGTAAAAATATTCGAAGAGAATAATAATAATTATATATATACCATTATAAGGAAGATACTAAAATATTAAATCTTAGGATGATGAATCAAGTGGATGTATATATTATTAGTGGAGATCAATATTATTAGGATCAAATAGGTAGAAAAAATGATATTACATATAATTATTTGAAGTAAAATTTGTAGATGAATGATGTTAATGAATCTTTTGGTTATCCAAAATAGGTTCAATTCATGAATGGAGAGGTGGATCAGATTAAGAAGAATGATAAATAAGAACTCATAACCAATATCGAAAATAAAAAAAATTATATGTGCAAAATGGGTTTTCTGGAAAAAGTATAATGGAGAAGAGGATGTGATATGAAAAAATTAAGACTATTATGAAATGGGTATTCAAAAGTAGAAGGTATTTATTTTTATGAAACCATTGATCTGTTGAAAATTTTAGGCGTAATAATTATTTTCTTTATATTTCTAAGCAATTAGGTTACAAGTTCATTCTAATTTTAATACAATTTTCATTATAAATTGGTGATCATGATATTGAAGTATTCATTGAACAAAAGTTAGGAATTGTTATCGGGAAAGTTTATTGTTATTTTTACATATTGAAGATGATTTTTATGTCATAAAACAAACTCTGAAGACATGTTTTTCAAAATTGGATACATAGTAGGAGAAGATTATTTTTAAGAAAGGAAGAGTTGATAAATATAATTATATTAGAGAATTTGTAGATTATTCTCTGATTATAATTATTTTTGTTGACGATGTTATAATTTCTAAGAATAATAAATGAAATTATGAATGAATTGATGATGATATGAAAATGTTGTTTGATATTTCCACATTTGGGAAAATGAAATACATTCTTGGGTTACATGTTTTATAAAATGTGAAACACACTTTTCATTATCATGAAACATATTCTAAATAACACCTTAAGAGGTTCCAGATGGAAAAATAGAAACATGTTTCCAAACTGATTTTAGTGGGAACAAAAGAGAAAAGTGATTGATAAGGAAAACCAGTTGTTTAGAAATAATTTTATAAGTTTATTGAAAGGTTATTGTATTTTACGTTTTTAAGAATCACCTATGGTTATATTATTACTTTTTATGATACATATTATATTTATCCTAAATAATCACATTTAACTAAGGGAATAAAAATTCATATATACATTAATGGAACATATAATCATAATTATGAATGAAAACTAAATAAATCCGTATTTTTTTTTGGAATTCAGGTGCTTTTTGTGTAGAAATGTGGATGATAGTTACTCCATGTCTTGTGGAGAATTTTTCATGGGATATAATGGTGTTAGTTGGTAATCAATGAAATAGAATTTAGAAACTCTATATAATGATGATGCTAAGTATGCTACTGAATCTCAGTACACTAGTCAACATATGTTGATGAAAACTCAATTGGATGATTTATTTTTTGAAGTGATGTTACCCTTGTTATTGTGTTATGATAATAAAAGTACAATCAATATCACCAGTAATACAATTCAGCATAATGAGTCAAAACATATTGACAGAAAAAAAATTTCATTAAACATAATTTAGAGTTGAATTAATTATTGCAGGATTATGACCCTACATCAGATCATGTTTCCCCCATCTACACAAAACATTTACCAAAGGGACCATTCTCTAAATTGAAGTTGAACAAGGGAGTCCATGATCATTATCATCAATGTTGTGGAATCTATTATTTTATCATATCTCAAAATACCTTAGGGTTGTGTTGTCAATGGGGAGATACCAATTATTCTATTAATCTGTCAATTTGAATGCATGTAAAAAGGGGTAGTTGTGGGTATTCTTTGAGTTTATAATTATATGTTTATGATTTATTCTATCTTTTTTTGTAGGGGTTATAGAAAATAAATTTCAATATTCCATGGAAGGTGAAAACTGATGAATTTTTTTTCAAAATCACATCATTTAGACAACATGTATTATTTTCAATAATTAGTGTTTCTTATAATGACGTAGATCACATAGGATTATAATTTTGTATTGTTAGTACATGGAATGTGGATAAAATGTTTTGTGATTTTTGAAAAATTCATGAAAATAAAATCTAAAGGGTGAGATTGTTAGGACCAATATAATGAAGAATTTGATCTTTTTTAGGTATTGTATTATGTTGTTAAGATTGTTTAATAATGAGGTAATGACTATTAACAGGAATAAGAAAATAACTTCATATTTAATTTTTATCATGAAGACCTATTTTCTGTGGAATTAGACATAAATTACTTAATAATTTTGATAGAATTGAAGTAGAATCGTGATGGATGTAAATGGTAATCAAATTCACTCATCATCTAGTATGGAAGAGCTGATCGTAATGGATATGAATTGGAGTCTTCATGACTATAATTTTAAAATTGATAATACTTTTTATAATCATGTATTTCTCATAAATCTAAAATATTTTAAATACATTTGATGAAATATTGATGAAACAGAGAGGTAGTGAAAGAGTTCTTATCAATCATATTTAGTTTAATTATATCTAGATTTAATGAGAAAATATAAGTGAGATCATATTTAGTCTACTTTTTATCATGCAGATTGTATTCACGTTTATCGTATTAATGTCAATTTATTTCTAGAAAATCATATTAGGCAAAGAAATAAATAAATATGTTTTTGAAAGAGTGAGATGAAGATGAAATGATGGGATGTTAAAATAATTAGTGATGTAATTCAAATGATACTAATTACTTACCTTAATTTATACCAATCAGTGAAGGAATTAATTATATAAAAAGATGTTTGTGATTGAAATAAGTTGATGAAACTAAATTTTCCAAAACTAGCCTATCATATTCACTAGTGGAAATTTTTATGTTGGGATGATTTTTGTGGTATCATATTCAAAAGAGAAATATGAACATTGATTTTTCTTTAATTTTTTGGAATTTTAAATTTGGTCAATGGTCATCATATTATAATTGATGCCAATTCATCTTTATAAATATAATAAATAATTCATTTTATTGAATCACTTCATTCAATTAAATCCTGAGAATTGATGAATGATATTGCAATATTTGATGTCATGGTGGATCTTGAAATTAAATTAAGACATTTGTTTACAATAGTTTCTATAAAACATCGTAATAATGAAAACACATCAGAATATACATGTCTGAAGAAGATTAAATATGTATATTTTATCATATAATATATCATTGGTAGATCGAATAATAATGAATCAATCAGATTAAGAAAAAAATAGGAAATCAGATTCAAACGGCTATTTAGAAGGAATATCTGAATTAGAGTTAATGTTATGGAAAATATTCATACAGAATCGAGAGGCATATGCAGATTCATAAATGCACCCAAAATTCATTGAATCAAAAAAATTTAGGGAATTTTTTTTATTGGGAACCATTTTATATACCTTCTAAAATAACCTCACAGTCAACAATATTAGCGGAATGTTCAAAAATAATTTCTTACTGATAAATAGTCCACGATAAAGACGAAAGAAGGTGGAGTGCTGAGTAATTTTAGACAGAGAATAAATAAGATTCCATATTTAGTAGAGTTGAAGGTGTTTTGACAGATATATGTGAATGTATATTAGACAATATTGAAACTTATTCATCTAATCATTGTATTTAGTGATCATCATATTCATCTATTTATTGTATTCAACTTGTCATCTTGTTGGGATGGTTATAAAATTCAGTTGTATTATTTGATTTGGATATCCAGTCTGGGATATCAAAATTAAAGAAGATGTGTTATAAATTTACTCAATCATATTCTGAAAATGATATATTTCTAGTATTACGTAATTGTATTGGACGAATCAGACTACTCATATCAGACTATGAGAATCGTATTCCGACAGTAAAAATAGAAATTGGATTGGGGTTGAATATTTATAGTCGTTGATATTTCTAGAATATTTTTTGTATGAAATTAAAGTACAATATTTGTTTTTAAAAAAATTAATATGCTGATAAAATATCATAGGTAACTTCTTTTGTTACACAATGCTGTTTTTTATCATTTTTACTATATATAAAAAAATAACTATTGGATATTATTTATGTTATATATTGGATTGATGGAATATTAAACTTTTCATATTCAATTTTTTTTTCTAGTGGATTGTGTGGTATTGTATTTTTTTAAAACATACCAAGGATATATATATTCTTATTGAATAATGAACCATGGAAATACATATCTTCATGGAGATTTTTGTTTGATTTGTTTTCATAAGTAAATGAATTATTTAATATTAGGTGAAGGTTGTTTCATATGAACGAAAACCTAAATGAAAATAGTGTCACTGATTCACCCCTCCCCCACTCAGTGATACCGTTATATTGACAAGACACATTAAATAGTAAACCTAATTGCAATGATTAAATTTAATTTGGATAAATATAAATGAAAATGATTGAGTTTGGATTTTATGGATTTCATCTTGTTATTGGGAAACCCCAATTATAGTGAATTGGTGTTTTTTAGAAGAATGGGTTCATTACATGAAATTATAATTTTTTTAAATTTAAATTGTTTAATTTAAATTTTATTTTTTGTGGAAATAAGAATATATTAAACTATCAAATTTAATTGATGAAAAATATGTGTTGCCCAATTTTTGAAATAATCCCAATTCCATTGAATTCGGGGTTTGTGATCAAATTGGTCACCTTGTTTGATAATTAAATTGTTGTATTTATTTCAGTAATGAAATGAAAATTTGAATGAAATTTTTGAAATACATTTTTATGAAAAAAAATCATAAATTAATTTTGATAGAAAAGGGTTTGTTTTTTATTAAAGCCATATTAGTGTTTTTAAAGGTGAAATTAGAATATTGAAATGGAGAATAAGGGTTTTTTTAGTTATAAAAAATTCAAAAAATAAATTTTCATTTTTTACTTTCTATTAGAGAACATGCATCCCTTAAGTAGTAAGTGAGTTATCTTGGAAAAATAGTAACAATTATATGAAATTCTAAAACATCATGTCACCACATCTCATACCATATGTGGTGGTGGTGATTCATGTGGGTCTTGGTTCATGGGATGTATATACAAACATTTCTGTATTAACAGTTTTGGGTCCTATTATCCTGGAACTATTTTACTTACTTAGCACCTAAACAAGATTATCACTTATTTCAATTTATATTATATATATATATATTACACAATTTTAAACATTTTTACATCCCTTTAAAATTTATATAAATAGTTTAATATAAAAGTGTTTGTTTCATCCATTTTTAGAAAAGTGTTATTTCAATAATATCACGTTGACTAAATGTGAATTCCTTGTTTTGAAATATATATTCATAACATGTAATTTGTAGATTTTTTTTATAAATGTATTCCCATATTTTAAAATTAAATTCACGATTTTTATAAATATGATTTTGTGACTGAAAAACTTATTTTTTTTAACAATATTGAAAGCAAATTATTGTATAATTTGAAATTGGAATATTGTTATTGAATACTTGATGAAATCATTCTGGGATTTGGCTCTCTCCATACATGTGCCTTCAGGTGTTTGTTGATTATATCTTTCTAGGTATGAGTAAGGTAAAAGGATACCATAGATGTAAATATAGCTGTTGAAATTTTGAATTGATGAGTTGTGTCCTTAGGGACATTGGATGAGTTAATATGTTTTGATGTTTTTTTGTGGTAATATAGGATTTAAAGCCTATTTTACTTACGCTACATTATACTTAATAGATTTTCTTATGATATTCATCTTGTCTTGTTTTATATACTTCCAAACTATTTAGTGGAAAAATCGTACCCACATTATGTTTATATTATTTCAGGTGCTAGTCTCCAACACGTGTAGATTGGGAACATTCTTCGGGTTGTGTCAAGACTGTCTAAGTTATTAGGATACCAAGGAATCTAGATTGATTCGTGATAAAATATAAATTTATTGAGCCATATTTTTTTGATGATAAAATATTTTATATGATGTATATAATATATTATGACATATATCATGATTATTATTATGTACATAATATTTAATGTTTCATTTAATTTTATCCTTTCATGGGGATTAGGATTGAAAACACACCAAAGAAGAAAAGGCTTTTTGTTAAAATAAATATTATTTTATATTATTTATGATATATTTTTATTTCTGTAAAATCCTAAAATCATACAATATTAATAATAATATTTCTTATTATCATATGTTTATGAATATGGATTACATATTTAATTTGTATTTTCTTCTTATTTATAATTAAAACATCAAAAATTATTTCTCTAGGATATTTCAATCATTTATATTCCTTAGATAAAAATACATTCACATATATATCATATTTTATAAAATAGTTTTAGAAAAAATCATCATAAAACAAATAATTTCATTATTACATTTTACATATTATTTTTATAAAATTGAAAAGGAGTTTTAAATGGGAATTTCTATATTTTCCAAATTGGTAACTGTTTTCTCACATTTACAAATTGTTGGAAGAGAATTATATTTCTTGATATCATGGACATAAACATCGTTTCTCACCATCAAGATACCTCAACACTTTCAAACTTATATGACATTTTTTAAAGGTTATTTTAAGTTAAAATGAATTATTTAATATGTCTGATGTATTTAGTTTTTAAATGATATTTTCAAAATGAGTAGATACTTTTTTCTCAAAAAAATGTAATTTTAATTTTTATGTATTTACATTAAAAATTTTCAACAAACTATTTATTTTAATTAAACTTGATTATAGTTATTTTTTAATTATTGATTGTCAAAATAATTGATGGATTTGAATTTTTTTCAAATAGATTTTCATGGAACCCATTTCTAATACAATATATAGTTATTCATTGGATGTAATAATAGATATATATTGTATTTTTATGATTAGACACTCTCTTAAAATACCATATTAAAACTATTGATCGCATAAATTATTTATTATGACATGTTTATATGTCATTAAACATGGAAGGGTAGTTTTTTATTAAAAAATATTGTTTTTATGATTATAACAACATTTATCCTTCACTCCTGAATCCAGTGATGGAATCCAAAATTTTTCATTTCAATTTTTGGTGATGATAATTAGGACCCATATTTATCATCTCTCCTTAGAACATAATGAGGATAAATGGAAATACTTAAAAACATGAATACCATTAAGGTTTATATATTTATAGAAATTGGATGAACACTTGGTTTAACAATTTTTATAAAAATCCACCCATATATCATAAAAAGAATATTTCTTCTATTTAAGAAATAATTAGTTATTTTTAAATTTTCCATCGACATATACCTTATGAAATCCACAATTAAAATAATTTGTTCGCAAAAAATAACAAAATCACGGGGAAAAGGAATCGTAAGAATGGTTATCTCAGATTCTTAGTAAGGAAAAAATAGTTAGTAATAATTATATGTCATCAATAATAATCTGTATAATTCCATAGTCATAAAAATTGCATATTATTTTTTAAATTCAATAATTCACATTGAGAATATTTTTAGAGTTACTGTTTTAGTGAATTACACTATAACTATTAGATAAAAAGTGGATACAACTAAAACAATATCCATTTCATCCCTAACATACAACATTTAAATGTAAACATGATTTCATTTTCTTGATAAAAATCATATTATTTTTTACATTCTCTAACTAATCCTTGTACCCTGAAAAAAAAACATTTTAAAACCATGGTATGAGCACAAAAATCTCAGTAAGGGATCTAAAATAAATAAATAAAGCATTAGTCCATGAATATTTATAAACCCATGATATAAAAAAAATACTAAAAAAATATCATAGTAATATTTAATTATAAAGGAAACATGAGGAACCCATATCATACTTACATTATAGCTTTCAAAACAACATAGGGAGTATCCTTTATTGTTATGTTTGGAATAACCGTCAGAATATATCAAATAAATCTATTATGAGAAAAATTTTCATTTAACTTTCTATCATTAACCAATTTATTAGAGAGCTATCATGGGCTCACCCACCCTATGTTTATCACAAAATTACACATATACATAATCAATACCAAAAAAAACATTAGCACACCACATAAATCATGCATAATATATAAAATTATGTACACATTGCAATCAAAATATATATATTTGATATATTTACATAATAAATCACTCCTAAAAAACCATTTTCAATACCAAAATATATGAAAATGGAATATGAAATTTATTTTTCATTAAAAACATTAAGGCTTATAGAGGAATCAAAATATCAACTAATTGTTATGACGTTAGAGATATTGTTGTTGATGTACACATTAATAAAAATTCATTTTTCCATTTAGTAAAACCCATAAGAGAAGAAAACTCCTTTAAAAAATTAAATTAAATGTCAGATGGGTTAGTTATACGCGGATTTAAATAAGGTGGTGTATAATATCTAAATATGCCACAATAAAATGAGATCAAGACAAAATCTTTTACGATGGATCAGAATCGTCACGTATAATCATTATATTCGTCAATAATAAACAGAGGATAATTCTTAAAACATTGAGATATTTTTTAATATTTATTATTTATTTTATATCACATTTTCCATGTTATAAAAATTACATAATTATTTATGTTCATATTAGACGTTTTCTCTATATTATGCACATGATTTTAAAATAAAAATCGCATGATTTCAATAGTTCATGTAGTAATAATTTCATAATATCTATAATTTTTTTAACGACTATATAAAAACATTAGTACCTCAATTATATTTTTAAAATTAAACCAATCATTCATTATTTTATAAATAAAAAATGTTACCTTCATGGAGATAGTAGGTCGTATGTATGCTGGAGTAACATTTGCACTATTCATTGATCATTATGGAACTAAGGTAATTATTATATTATAATTAAATAATGATAATAATATCATTGAAAACATTATAATAATATAAATATACATATATATATATCATACATGTCATGTGGTGATGAAAAATTATTTTTATATTTTTGTGGAGGTGATAGTTCACACATACACACTAACAATGTTATCATTTTTTTCCATGGAAGGTTTGAAACTAATAGAAATATTATTATTTTAAAATTATAAATATTTCATTAATATAATATATTAAAATTAATTCCATCATTATATCAAGTCTAGATAGATGGTAACGTAAAAAGAACTATTTCGATTTGGGAGTCTATAGTCCGCCCTACATATGAACAAAATGATCATTTCACATTTGATGAAAATTGAAATTAATTTAGTTAATGATATAAAAATAATAAACTATATTTATATATATGAAAAAAGATTTATTAGTTCACAATAGACTAAGAATAATTAGATGAATTGGAAGAAGAAATAAAACAAAAACACATAAAAAATGAATAACTCTTCTTCAGTTTATCACCTTTGTAGAAAACGATAACACCTCTAAAAAAGGATATTAGCATAAAAAGGGATTTTAGAAAGTGGGGGGGGGGGTCTAAGAAGTGGTTTGGGAAGATATTGTCCTAAAAAATTCATTGTAAGTGTCTATAATAGGGAAAAGAGATTAACTATTTATATGGGAGGGGACATGCTCCCTTGGAAACTCATAAAATAATAAATTAATATAAATTCAATTTTTTTCCAAATAATACAATATTATTTAATATAGAACATATTATAATTTTGGGTTAAATAAACATCATAAAATTAAAATTAGATTTGTTTTTAATATGTTTTGATCATTATATGTTTTGATTAACATTTATTTTACCCTTATTAATCTTACTGTGAAATTATGTTATTTACAATTGGTGGGTTAATGTAATTAACATAATATGTAAAAGGATCAAAAAATGTGACTTTTATAACATATTTGTACATATCATACCAATTTTTATGAATCATACATTTTTACGAGTTTATTTGTATTGATTTAATATTTAATATTTTAATATACCAATAGTTTCAATTTTAAAACTATTCACTAGTTGACTTCTAAAAAATATCATAACAACAAGTTAAGTTCGAAAAAAATCCTTTAAATCATAAAAATATCATATTATTACAAAGTTTAGTCTATGGAATAAATTATAACATATAATATTTATTTTATCATTTATATAAACATTAATTTGATTCATTCATTCAGAATGAAATTAACAATCATTATTGTTTCATAATTAAAATTGATTATTAAATTTATAAAAATTATAAATTAATTTACTTGATATATATATAATAATATTATCTTTAATTTTTTTTGGTCTATGATATCTTCCATATAACACCATATTAAAATTCATTAATTTTTAAAAACAAAAGTGTAAGAAAAATTACTATTCAATTAATATAATATTATAAAAGCATTAAATTTATTTATGTGGATCCAAATGGTCCTAAACTCTCCCAAAGGATGCTAATGGTCGGTATACACTCATGAAATTAAATTAAAACAAGGTTTAGTGAATTTTTATATTATTATAATATTACTTTTATGAATAATTACCCAATTTATCTTTATCCATGGTAACTAAAAAAATTACAAATGTTACTATTCATATTTTCAAAAAATAAAAGGGCCCTATTTATATAATTTTTAACATCTCATTCCAAATATGGAACCCATTTTTCCAAAATCAAATTAAATAATGGGAATAACTTAATTTAATTTTAATCCTTGTTATGTGTTTATATAAAATATCAATTTGAAATGAACTCCAATTTCAAACATTGAAATAAATGAAAAAACCTAATGTAATTATACATTAAAATCAATTAAAATGATAAGGTGGCAAAATAAATAAATTATATGAAAAAATAGTTTTGAATTAAAATGCTGTAGTTTTTACTATTCATTAAAATATGAATTTTCTCATAAAAAATTAAAATTTCAACCAAAATAATTTTTTCCCTATTCCAAATAATAAGTTTATTTTGTCAAATTTAACATAGAAATTTTTCACAAAAATGAATTAATTTTTTTATCCATCAAAAGTTGATAAAATTGTATCTTATAGAAAAATACTTCTTTTATCTAAAAAATGAATTTGTTCTTGTATCGTGATTATAAAACATATAAGTTTATTTTTAAACATTAAATTTAATATAATAAATATAAATTTCACTAATAAAACAAAAAAAGAGTGATTTTATTATTCTATAAACATGATTATTTTCATTTAAACAGTTTTCAGAAAAACATTTACTAGTAATTAAAAAGTATTTTCTTTTCATTTAAAAAAAACTCTTCACAAAAGAAATAATTAAATTCATGTGTGAAATACATTTTCATAAATTAATTACATCTTTTAATTCTCTATATTTTATCATAAAGGTTATTATTTAACATAATAGTATTTAGTTGCATGCTTAATATTAATGTCGCGTATTATAAAAGCTATCGAACAGAGTGTATCATTTTTTATAAACATTCGATGTTAAATTCTCTCACTATTAAAAATTGCATCCTTGCGATTGGAATTTGGGGTTGTTAACTAATGTATGGTTTTTCAAAATACTCTTATTACAATCCCACATTATAAAATGGATTAAAAAAATCACATTACAGGAATAAAAAAATAGTATGAAGGTCACCACAGATAACACGTACTAGGATTCCATGTAAGAAAAACATAGAAATGGAAGTAAAACTAACCATCTAGTTATGATAAATAGGGATAGAATATAAGATCCGGATAATATTAATAATCATAAAAAATAATTTTTTTATTGGTTAAATGGTTATTGATTTAATCGATAACAATGTAAATAGAAAATGTTTTAGTTTTTAGATTATTTTATTAATGTTTATTAATTATTTTACTACATATAATAAGAACACATGTAAATATAGTTAAATTAAATGTTCAGATTCATCCTTTAATCAAATTCTATAACAAATTTATCTTTTTTCCAATGATGAGTATTCATGATGAATCAAATTCATTATGAATTACATAATCCACAAAAGATTAACTATCAACTTATCATGTCTTGAAATGTTATCCAAATCTAAAAATAAGAGGTTAATATTAGATAATTCCTCTGGAATAATAATAAATTGTATGACGAAAAACTACTTTTAGTCTTCATAATTCAAAATTAATACCCAAAGTCCAATATAAACCATTTTAAAAATAATTTTCCTTAAAATTCCAAAAAACATCAGTCTAACATTGAAACAAAAAAATTATATGGATTTTATCATATAATCTTCATTGATATGTTTTAAAATTTATCTCAAAATAACATTAACCAATCATATTATCGCAGACCAAAAAGTAATTTCATCATCATATATTCTCACAGATAGGATAATAACTTCTATAAATAATCTAATTATACATAATTCCCCAATAAGAATCATAAATTCATAAAAATTATAAACAAAACATAACTCGTCAAATAAAATATTATTTTATTCTTTTTCATTCAACATATAATGTTCCCTTAATAGTGAAAATCTTACAAAATAATATTTATCACATACTTCCAAAATCATTTTCTGACAACAAAGATATCCATTGGGTGAAACTTAAGTTCCCAAAATCAATTTATCAAATTTTTAAATAAAAATAATGGAGTAATACTATCCAAGGGCATCACATTATCCAGTTGTTATAAATAAAGCAATGTCGCTCTTCAGTTGTGGGTTTGATTCCTACAGCCTTGTCCAACATGATATGTTGTCACCCTTCCTATGGTTTTTCCTTTTTCTAAAAGTATATAATTCTTATAACATTCCAAAAAAATATAAAATCCTGAAAATAACTATAAAAATATATAACATCAATGTGTATCTCATACCATTCATTTTTCATCACAAAAAATTAAAAACCATAATTACCTCAAAAATAAATGTATCCAAAATTACCATTAACCACATTAAAATATTGGAACATGAAACCTAAATAGGTATTTTTAATACAATGACCATATAAAAAACATAGAAAATATAAACTCATATGATATCCCTATCTCATATAATGACATCTCAATCAATAATGATGTATTAACCATCCTATGATCCACACTATAATCCCATATCCTTAATCATTTAATATTCATGATTTAAGTAAAGAACTCACAATGAATATCATTTCAATTTTAGAGTTATGGGGAATTAAGCCATCACATTTACATAAATATCAGATAAAAATAAAACAATATCCAGTTGTTCCCTAATAAATATCATTTAAAGGTAATCACGATTTCATTTTCTTGAAAAAAAATATTTTTTTGACTTCTTCCTTTATCTTACCCATCTTTATACCCTATGAAATAATTTTTAAAACAATGTTTGAGGACAATAATCTCATTAAGTGATAGAAAATAAGGACCGGAAACATTAGTCTATGAATATTTACAATCCCATGAAATCATAAGAATCTTAAAAAACAACATAGAAATCATAGATCTTATGGGTAACTCATGGAATCCCTATCATGGTTATGTTTTAGCTTTCGCAGAAATATAATAATTAACCTTCATGGTTATGTTTAGAAAACCCATTAGAGTATATTATATAAATCTCTTAGGAAAAACCTTATCATTTGACTCTGAGTCATTACCTAATGCATTGGAGAGAAATCACGGGCACACCCACCCTCAATTTATCATGGAACCACCCATATACATAAGCAATGAAGATGGACCAAAATATACGAAAAGCACATAAATCATGAATAAAGGAAAAATAACATTTTCAAATTTAAATTAAAAGATATATTGTCATGATATCGTCATAATCAATCCATTGTATAAATAAATTTCAAAAAAACATAACTTAATGAAGAAAAATATATTTATTTTCCATTTAAAAACATTATGTCCTCTAAAGGATACGAAATATCAAATAACGGTAACAGTAGTAAAGAAGTCATTGTCACTGTATAGATTTTAAAAAAATTCTGTTTATCATTTAGTGAAATTATTCATTCTAAATATATATTTCAATAAAAATTTAATGAAATTTAAAATCAAAGTGGTTAGTAATACACCATTTAAACTATGGTTGTGTATATTATTTAAAAATGCCTCAATGAAAGGTGATTGAGACAAAGTCCCTTGCATTGTGTTCGACTCATGAATTACAATCATTATATTCTAGAATAATAAACATAGGTTAATTTATTTACTTTTAATGAGATACTTTTTTATGTTTTTGTTACTTTTATATGATTTATTTCCATGTAATAAAAATTAAATAATTGTTTATGTTCAAATTAGATGTTTTGTTGATATTTAGTATATAAGTCAAAAAAGAACTTATACTGAAGTCAATGGTCAATGCGGTCATAAGTCCATAATATATAGAATAATAGTTATGACTTATTAATAAATTTAATATAATTTTTATATCAAACCAATAATTTATTGTTTGAAAAAAATGTTATAATCCTGGAGATAGCTGGTCGTACATACCCATGAGTAACATTCCAAATTTTCATTGATCATTATGAAAATAATGTAATTATTATTTTATATTTCCAAAAGTATAGATATATTATTAACATACTAATAATAAAATAAATATACTTATATATTCCTACATTTCATTTGGTGAAGAAAAATGATTCACATTGCTTTGTGGAGGTGGTAGTTCACACATACGTACGAACAACAATACTATTTTTGTGTGCATGGAAAGAAAGAACATAATTGAAATATTATTCATTTAATATGATAAATATTTCATATATATCATATATAAACATTGATTCCAATTATATAACTAGTCTTGAATTATGATAAACAAAAATGAACTATACTGGTTTGCAAGGCGATGGTCCTTTGTACACAAAAATTAAATGATAAATTCCCATTTGCTGGAAATTGAGATGAATCTAGTGATGATATAAACAACAAAATATCATTATTTTGAGGATTTTATAGTTATTAGTTAATATTAGATGAGTATTATTTATTTGAAGTGGATGAAAACATAAAGTAGAAGAACTTGAAAAAATGATTCCTCATCATCGCTTCACCACCTTCGATGAACCACTTAACACCTCTAATAAGGGTCTTCTACTTAAATTGAGGCCTCTAGAATGAGGATATGGATTCTAAGGATATTTATTGGTATATATTTTCTAATCCAAAACGATTTATAAATGTTAATATTACAGAAGAGTGGGAACATTTTATAGGATTGGGGATGGGCTCCTTTGAAAACTCTTAAAAAATTTAATTCATATAAATTCAATTTTGGTTCCAAATTGTCCAAAAATAATTTATTTATATGATAAGATGATTTTTTTATAATTTCTATCATATAATTAAAATTAAACATATTTTAAATATTTTTTTAATTCATATCTTTTTTGTTTATCCTTTTTTTACCCTTTTTATTTTTATCCTGATATTACGATATTTACAAATTTTGGGCTAATATAACTTCCATAACATGTAACATTTATAACATATGTGGAACTATAATAACCATTTGGCCAAATATTATAATTTTAATAATTTTATATAATTTAATAATATATTTTATATTTTAAAATACTAAAGGTGTCAATTTTGAATGTATTCAATAGATGAATTTTTAAAAATATCATAACAGAAATATAATTCCAAAATAACTCAATTAAATGATTAAAATCTTGTGAAAGATATCCCTAAAATTTATTTATGTCATAAATTACGTCATTTACAATTTATTTATATATTTATAATGTCATTTAATTGATTCTTTCACTAATTATAAAATTAATAAATCATTATTGCGTCTTAATTAAATATAATTATTCCATATATAAAAATTATAAATAAATTACCATGATGTAGGTAATATTTTATTAATATCAATAACTATTTATAATCTATGATATAACCTGTATAACACTATTTTAAATTATATTACCTTTTAAAAACAAAAGTGCATCAAAAAAAATATATTCAATGAACATAATGTTATAAAAGCATTAAATTCATCCATGTTGATCCAGGTGGTCTTAAAATATCCCCAAGGATGTTCACGATCCAGATACACACATCCAATTAATTTATGACATGTGTTAGGATAGTTTTATATTATTATATTATTTTGTTACCTAAATTACCTGATTTCCCCTTAATAGTGGACATTAAAATACGTATTAAAGTCACTCAACATAATATCCAAAAACAAAAGGAACCAACTTAAATATTATCTACACTATTATTCCAATTACGGAATACATTTTTATAAATTATGAAGACATAATTGGATGATATTAATTGAAAATTAAACCCCATTTTCAAAATGATAACACATGTTTCTAAAAACTAAAAGCCATCAAAAGATTGACATGAATTTTTATATAAATTAAATTTAAAATTAACTAAAATGGCCAAAATTATATTAAATGATAAAAAATAATCTAATTATTCATTATAAACGGTTAAAAAAATTGTCACATATATCTAAATAAATTTTACAAAAATGATTTTTTTAATTAAAATGTAATATTTTTCACCTTTCATTAAAATATAAATTTTCTCATAAAAATACAAATAATTTATAAAAAGTAATTTACATGACCCAATTCTAAATAATAATACTATTTTTTGAAATATAACTTAAAAAATTCCCTGAACTAGAATTATAATGGGTTCACCATCAAAAGGTGGTAATTTTCTTAATTGTATTATAACTAAAAAAGTGAATTTGTTATTATATCATGATTATAAAAAATATATGATAAATTTAAAACATTGCATGCAAATATTATATATATATTTAATTAATAAAATCTATAGAAAATGGTGTCATTATTTTATGAACATGCTTCTTTTCATTGAATTTTTTTTTCAGAAAATTTTTACTATTAATTAAAAAGGGTAATATTTTATATTCAAAAAATTCATAAAAGAAATAATTAAATAAATGTGTAAAATATTTCATATATAAAATAGTACTCTTAATTCCTTCCATTTTAAAAACTAGGTTATTAGGTAACATTATAATATTTAGTTTTTATCTTCTGTTTGATGTGACATATTATGCATGTTTTTGAACATATGAAATTTTTTAAAAATATCATTTTGTTACAGTAAGATGTAATATATTTATGATGATATAAACAAAGCTAATGAGTGAATCATAAAGGAAAACATATAAATGGAATCATGGATCTTCCAGTTATAAAACATTGAAAATTCGATACTCATTCAAATAAATAAGCATGTTCCCTATGATCATGGTCATTAGAAACATTATAAACCCATTATATTTAATTTAACCTCTTTTGGTTTACATGGAAAATGAAATTAATAAAACCATTACAAACTCCATTAATTAAAACAACGATATGTCCACTACCCACATTATCATTACATATGTAATTGGAAATCTATATTGGGGATCACCCTTCGTATAAGTTTTACCTTGATCACCAATTTTTCATGACATAAAATTGGGCTCAACGCTTTTTATAATATATATCAGGATAAACAATTAGTAAATATTGTGTTCAAACCATCATATAATATATATCAGGGTCATCTATTTCATATTATTCTCATGAACCGTGAACAAACCATATTAATCATAAAATTTATAAAAATCTGATAAACCTATTGAAAAGATAAGGGTTCCAGAAAAATCTCATTGAAACATTATTAATCCTTGAATATAAATTTTTTAAATAATAAACTATCCAAAATAGGATTAACTCATGTATTTGAAATGGGTTCCACAATAATTCCTCAAAAACATGTTTAGCTCTTGGAAAATATAAGGCTTCTATAATAATGTAATTCAAACAATATTAGTCTGTCAAAGATAAAATGAAGTTTTTATAAATAAAATATATCACCAATTTATGATAATTAACAACAAGGGTTGTTATCATTTATTAATGTAAATACAATTAAAAGAACATTAAAATATTCTTGAGGAAAACAATCTTTAAATAATCCAATGTGTCTCACACAACTTTGTAAGATTTAAAGTGATGAACCCATTAATATTAAAAAATTAAATTAAAATATAATATAATATTAATTAGTTGAATCATTTCATATCATGTAAATATATAACTATTCAAAACTAATATATGAATAATGGTTTATAACATTATAAACTTCTTAAAAATTAATATTTTGACATAAAACCATAATTGCATTGGTGACGAAGAAACTGTGAAATCCATGAAATATTAATACATAAATGAAACAATTAAATACAATTAATATAGAAAAAATAATGATGTAATATATTTAAATAGGTTAGTGGATACACTGCACAAAAAAATAGTGGGATTTTTAAGACATTTTCCATGTGAAAGAAAACAAGATACCATAATCCCATACTATTTTAGTAACTTTTTAGTCATGTGATCTGTAAAATAATAAAATATATTGAAAATGTTTGTATCATGAAATACATGAAATTCATCATATAAAAATTAATAGGTATTTTTATAAACCCTATATAATGAACTCAGTGTATATTAACAATTTTCTATCAATGGAATGAAAATTTATATAATTCTCCTAACCTCAAGCCAGATATGACCAGATTGTAATTTATATTCATTATTAATAATCAAATGATAATTATATAAAATATTCATAAGATTTTAGAGGACTATAATTACTTTTAATTCACATATAATCATGTTATATATAGATACATAATTAATAATTTCTAATTTATATATTTTTTCTATATTCAGCTTATGTCTCAAAGATGGCTTCAATAGGTCAACTATGGTGCATGAAGAAATTATATAAACATATATAAAATAATAATCATGATATAATTATCATATTAATTGCTAAACTATAATTTTATAACCCATCATGAATTAAGTTTATGAAAATGATAAAATATTACAATCATGGAGAAAATAGGTCATATGTCCTCTTGACGAACATTCTCATTTTTCAATTATCATTAATGGATAAGGTAAGTAACATATACCCATATATAATCATCTTTATATCAGATTTAAAATATTATTTATTATTATATCCTTATTTATAATATTATTGTGATGTAAGAGAAATCACATACCTTCATGGATGCAGTAGTGCACAAATCCATGAGTGATGTTATCACTTTTGCAGTGTGTGAAAGGTTAAATAATAAAAAGGATATATTATATTTCTTAAAAGATAATAATTATATATGAATATAATATATATGTTACTTATATAAATTATTTTTTATCAAATACATCCATAATATATTCCATGTAATGAGTGAATGTATCACAACCCTTTGAGGAGGTGGTAGTTCACACATCCATACATGATGTTATCATATTTACACAAAATTGAAAATAGGAAGGTATGTGTTATATAAAAATTTGATAAATATTAATAAATAAAAATAATATATATATCTTATAAAATTATTTTTTCATTCTTTATTTTCAACCTTTGGTGGTGGTATAGGAAAAATGAACAACATCATTTTCTAAGGTTGCATTTCACAAAACATGAACTATAATTTCATTAACCAATTTATTAAAGGGTGGGTTAGTGTTTGTGATGAACCATAATTATATCAATTAAATATACCTTCTTATAATTGTCTCATATAGTATAAATCACTTTAAAATCAAATAGATAAAAAATTATGTGTGCTATAAATTTTAGAATTAGTGAAATAAAAAGTATTTAAAGTAATTAATAAACATTGATAAGTGGGATAGTAACATAGATATTGGAATGGAAATATAAACCTTATTAATTATAATCCAACCACTATAATATTAACATAACCTATTAAAATAAAAATAAAATTTTGGTATCTTATTAATGAAATCATTACATATTTGTATCATTCTATTAGTAAATTTTTGTTTAAAAATGATAAATATTTTATGGTATTTTTATGATACATAAATTTAAATGTTCAATTTTTATAAATAATATATTTAATTAAAATAAAATTTATTTTCATATTATAGTTTCATATATTAATTTTTTTAGTATTAGAAGATGATTTAATAATGCCTTAATATAATTTTTATAGAGTTAAAATATCAGATATATTTTTTAAATCGAAATATTTTAAAAAAATAATGATTTAAAATAAAAAAAAATATTACATTTAGACACTTATTTTTTATAAGTATTCCATTTATATGTTATATAAATTTATAACTGGTTGTCTTATTTTTTAGGTTTCTTCAAAGAAAAGTCTTTTATTTTGTTGAATAGTGGAATAAGGTAATTTGTGGAATAAGTTAGATACATGAATTATTGAATCATAGTTGATGTATGTTTGATTTAAGAACCATTTAATCAAACTCACATGCCCCAGTTACTGTATATAGTAATAATAATCAACATTATTCATAGTCCTGAAAAAACTATTAAAAAATATAATAAAGTAATCAAAAAAACATCGCCCTTATCCACTATAAATACCACCCACCACCACAACATATTCTCATTCTTCAAAAGCCATGAATCATTAAAATATTATTTCAAATAAACATCTCAATTATCTCCCACATTTCCAATAGTGTTGTATCAATAATTGACCAAACCCAATTCCCAGAAAGAGGATCTCAATGAGGCGAATTCAAGAGGAAAAAATCTATTTCTATTTTATTTAATTTATTTCCAATTAATTTTATTTTATTATTCCCACACCACCTAACCTTATCCAATTGTAATTATAAATCGAGTATAAATATACACATAAAATTTATTATGTTAATATAACAACTCATAATCATTTAAATTCCACTCCTTTTTTCTTTAAATAAATACATCATATGTGTTTTGTTGATTTATTACATTCAAGAATTAAGAAAAATAAATTACTCTTAATACCTTAATGTATGTTAACAAAATCATTATTATATATAAAAAACATTATAATATGTTTATTAAAATTTATTTAATGTTTTTAACTAGTATATATACATAAAATTAATTAATAAATAAAAATGAGTATGTGATGATAGAAAAACAGTAATAATATTCTAAATTGTTATCATATACATTTTATCTAATGAATCATCCTCAAATATGGAATACAATTATATATAAGTCCATTCAAAATAATTTATGTTCATTAAAAACATATAATTTCAATTATGTAACATATTATCATTTTACATGTACTTCAATACATGTATTCAAGTGTACTAACCATGAAACATATGGAAATTACCACACTCAAATGGTGAAATTGTATCATAAAACTCATCAAAATGTCCATGAATTAACTTAATGTATTCCAAATAAATATATAAAATGTTATTAACTAATTAATTGATTCATTTAATTATATTTTCTAAGACATTTAGCTCTGGTTTAGGAAAATTTAAGACATAAGGTAAGGGATACTATCTGAACGATCATTTTTATATTTGGATGTGTCCTCTCCCTTTTTTCCCTGGAGTAATTATTAATTTATATTATGTACTCCTCCTATATTATCCATTTATTTTAAAAACTATTAACTAGGATAATGTTATTTTTTAAGGGGGATTACTTATTTTATAAGGTTTCATTATCAATTCATCCTGATGTGGAATCTTGGTTAAAAAAATTCATAGTTTCATACCCATTTATATATACTCATAAAAATATATATTATGAAAAAAATATTTTTCTAAATTAACTCATTTAATCATAAAAAACTATCTAATTTTATTTATGGTATTATACCAACAATTACTTCTTCTCCATTTTAAAAGTCTCGTAAATCTTTTCCTTAACTGACTCTAAAGTGGATCATTTCTAACGATTCATCAAAACAAATATTATAAGTTTTCATATTATATGGAAATTGATTACTATGATATTTACCTATATTAACTAATTAATTATCATGTATGATTTAAATCAATTCATCCATTGAAACCATTATGACATGCTCATTTGGTATGAATTATAACATCAATATCATAACCATTTAATTACATGGTAACCCGTATATAGAGTTCATATTAATGATTCTTCAAGTTGAACACATATTCATTAATGTGATATAATGGTATCTCTAATATAGTGATCAAATGCATTGGGTAAATCTCATTCTCATGGGATTTCATGATGGAATAGGGTGTAATTGAATAATTTATTAGACTTCGTACTCTATTTGGAATGGGATTGGATGTTAACATTGAAATATGATCCTTTATGTGAAACGGTATTTCTAGTTCTTCTAGACTGAGTCTTATGTCTTGTTGTATGTTGTTTCCATATTCTGATGATCTAATGATTATATGATCACATTTTATACATGTTATGTTTCCTTATTTTTTTAATTCTTTTTTTATCATCATATTATTCCTTCAAACCCATGTGTTATTCTTTATTTCGTTGTTTCTTTTCCATTACTAGAGTATTTATATCATCCAGAAATTCATGCATTCAAAATGTTATAATATGAATATTTATGATCTCAATGTAATTTTAGAGCTCACTATGGAGATTAATTAAACTATTTTCTTATTTATGTTTCATGCAATCAAAATTTGTACCTAATCAACCAATGATACTTTAATATAACATCCTTATTTTATTTTATGGATAAAAATTCTAAAAATAATCAAATAATATGTGTAATGGTGTAGGGTCAACATTGTTGTAATAAGAGTATGGTCCCATGATTTTTTTATATTATGACTAGAAAACATTATTAAAAAGAATAATGTTGATTATAACACATATATAACATGTTTTAACACATAGATAACGACATGATTATATATAACGTACAATTATACTTTTATCCATTTCTGTTCAATGATTCATTTTTCAAATTATTACAATTTAAGTATTCATTCACTATAATTTTACTGTCTTTTTCATAGTTAATGAACATAAATTTGAAACATTGTACCAATAATCAATGAATGATCCAATGTGATTATTTACCTAATGAAATTCCAAATATGATGGGAATTGGCACCCAAATCATCAGGACAATAATATCTTGACTGCATTATGTTATGAATAATAACTTGAATAATGATGAACAAACTCCTTCTACTAAGACAAATAATGGTGCGGTAAAATAATTCATATGATAAAAGAATTCCATATTTATTGGGGGTTCTAATCCCCTCACCATGGAATAATTTATTAAAAAAATAATATGATATTTCTATCTGATAGTGCTCAAAACAAAATAATTTTGTGTTGTGAATCTATCATTTTTAAGGAAGATGATTAGTTGTGGGAACATATTATGAAAAGAATGTCCAATGAGAAAATTGATTCCATGTAATGGTTGATTTCATGAAAATATTTTTCAATAAATATTTTAACGTAAATATCCATATTACGATGGAGATAATGTACCATATATTGAAACAAGAAGAAGATTATATCAGTTCATAAAAGGAAAACATTAAAATGATTGCAATTAACGCATTTGGATTTATCATGAAAACTTTAATTGTATGCATGAATAGATTTATCACAATATATTCATGTTTAAGAAAAATATTTTCAATTTGACAATTTGATTATTATGATTATATTCTTAGTTGTTCAGTTATAGTATATATAGAAATTTTCTACTCTCAATGGTCAAGTTGGCCTATAGATAAAATGAGTAAAATGTTGTTTAATATGGGAGTATCACTAGATAAATCCCACGGTGGAATGAATAACCCAACTACCAATGTGTCAATATTGTGGGAAGAATCATCATAGGAACAGTTTAAGTGGAACCTTTAAAGGCATCAAATTTGTAAAAAAACGGAATCTAGTGCATAACAAGTTAATAGATATTATGAATCCCCCTAATGAAGAATAAGGAAACAATGTGTTGATCAAAACTCATCAGGTAGTGTAGTTTTACATCTTCAAGGAACATAATCATAATACAATCCATTTCCCTATAAATATGTCTGGTTTACGTAATCAACAACAACAACCACCATGGTAGCAATAAAGGTCATATTAAATCACTACTACTAATAAAGAGGTTTACAATGATGTGGTGGAATGTATTCTAGATATTAGTTTATGAATAGAAAACATACTATCTGATTATAGTTCGATGAATTATTCCATATCATGCATTTTTAGTGTAACTATCTAATCACTGCTTAAAAATATGGTAGTCAAGTTATCTAGAAGAACCGAAAATGGGGTAATTATTACATCTAATGTATATAACCCCTCCCATGTTAATTATTTTGGTATGGAACTCGTAGAATATTTTTTAATACATTATTTAGTTTTTTTTATCAATAGTGGCCATGGATTGTTTTACATCATATAAATTGAGCATCAAATGTTAGGAAAGACACATTACTCTACATCACATGAAGCATCCTACAATTTTGTACAAATGTAAGGAGGAGTATGAAGCTCTATAAGAATAAAAACCAAATGTATGGATATTATTACCTCATTATAATGTATATCTAACTCAAATGATTGATATAAATATGAGAATCATTCTTCAAGACATGCCCATTATGGGGGACTATACTGATGTATTCCCTAAATAATTTCACAAACTTTCACTTAATAGAGTGGTTGAGTTATCAAAAGAAATTATTCATGGGTCTATGGCTATATCGATGATACTATATATAATTTCAACCATTGAATTTGATGATGTGAAGAATCCATTAAAAGAGAATCTATATAAGGGTTTTGTAGGACCGTGTGATTTCCCTTGGGCCCAATAATTCATATATTTTTAAAAGATGAAAGGATAATTTCTCCTCTGTGTTGATTATTGTTAGATAAATAAAATCACAATAAATAAAATTTATCCTCCACCATCGATAGATGTCATGTTCAATATACTATATAGGGATAAGATTATCTCTAATGTGGACCATCAATCAGGTTATCACCAATTAAGAGCACAGAAGTAATATATTCCCAAGACAACCTTTAGAAACCAGTATGAAAACTATTATTTCATATTCATGCCCATATAACTCACTCATGTTCTCAAAAGATTCATGTATTTAATGAATAGAGTGTTTATATATTAACCAATTTCTTCCATAGTTGTTATTGATGAAATTCATATATAGTCCAAGAGAAAGGTTGTACACAAAGTGAATTTGAACATTGTGCCCATAACCTTGATAAGTGAGTAATTATCATTAATTTAAAATAATTAGGGGATCTGGATTAATTAATTTTCATTATTGTGTAATATATCACCATATAAATAGTATATATAGACAATTACAGAATAAATGAAATCAATGAGTTGATGTACCAATATCTATAATTAATATCCATAGTTTCTAGGTTATAGATGGGTATTACTGATGATGTTTTATGAAATTATCATTATTTTCAAAAAACATTACCAAGATGTATCAAAATGGTGTAAATTGTTTCTAGACCAATTAATGTGAATGAAGCTCTAAAGAGTTGAAAAGGAGGCCTATCATTGCACATGATTAAACATTACTAACATGTGTAGAAATAATTTGGATCTGTAGTGATGTTTCCAAAAAAAGTATTAGGTTATTAAATTATGAAATATGGTAATGTAACAGAATATGCCCCATTATAAATACAATCCCACGCATGATTTGGAGATTGGGGTTGTGATCGTTGCATTAAAAATATAGAAAATTTATCTCTTTTTAGGAGAAGTTGGAGATATATATTAATCATAATAGGCTAAAAAATATAGTTACGTATATAGATCATAATATTTTATAGTGAATATGGGTTTAAGACATCATGAATTAAAACCACTAAATCCACTAAAATCATAGAAATGAAAAGAATGTGGAAAATTCTATATGTAGAAAAGAACATACATCTTATTCAATGATGAAAATTGAGAAGTTTCAAATATTATTAGTCCTATAATGGATTGAAATGGAAATAATTAAGGGAGAAAAATATTTAAGCCTTTCTTAAATTATTTTTGAACCATCTTTCATGGAGAAAATAATGGAAGCTTAAATAAATGATGTAAAAATTAATAAAAAGGTGTAATCTATCAGGAATGATAAATCCATAGATTTAAAAAAAGATATGGAATAATAAAAAAGATTTGGGTGAAGAATAGATGTACCATACAATAGAGATATAAATAACCACCATCAAAATGAATAACATAGATAAACAATATATATTCAGACATGGAGAAAAATATGTATCGTGATCTCCTATATCACTGCTATTAGACAATATGGAGAATGAGATAACTAAATATCCTTGAAATTTCTTGGTGTGCCTCTAAGTAAATTTCTAAAGAATGAAATTCATATGTAATGATGCAACCAATTACCCATACCAATAAGGAAATTAGAAAATAACACCATATACTTTTTCACTAGGCATCCAAAGTCAACCAAAGGAAATGCAGATACATGGGTCACTGCAGATCATAATACAAAAGAATCTAACATTATCACAATTTATGAGGAATTATCACTCGGTAAATTTTAATGAATATAAAACCATGAAGTTGTAGGACTCTTGGGGTTCCACTATCGATTATATCTGAATGAAATATGATATTTTCCTCTATGTTCTAGAAAATTATCCAGCACGATAAAAATACTGAGTCAATATTCAATACAAAATCATATCATAAAAATTATGTCTTATATGAGAAAACTATTTGGAAATTGGAATTAATTATAAGAGAATGTTCTATGGAATTAAAAGGACAATGGAAGATGAATATTATTCTTCTCAAGATCTCTTACAGAAACAGTTTTCACTTTAGAATTAAAAGGATTCCATAATGAACCCACTATCATAAAAGAAGAAGAACACTAGAATTATGGGATGTGGTTAATGAACGTATGATTCTTGGACATAAAATTGTCAATAAAATAGGTGAAAAAGTGAAACCTATTATTAATAAAATCAAGGAAGGCCATAGTTAATAGAATATCTATGTATAAAATCATTGGAAAGACATGACCTTCCATAATAAAAATATGGTATTCCTATACCTATCTACATGTAAGTGGGTCATGTGATTTGGGATGAAGGGAACGTTATGTATGAGGTACATTGGCCCCTTGGATATTCTCGATTATGTTGGATCTATGGAATATTGACTAACACTTCAACAAACCATATCTCATATAGGAATTGTATTCAACATATCCTTCTGTAGGATGTAATACAAAATCCTTCACATCAACTTAATTCAAAGGTGGTGTATTTAGAAAATGATCACTTATATGAGGAGTCGCTAGAGAAGATACATGACCTTAATGATATTGTTCTACCCCAAAATACTAACCCCTTTGTCAATGTAGTACTGTGGAACCATATGTACCAATATGAAACATGGTAAACTTGGGTAGAAATTATGATAATTTCCCTCACATATTTTCCCTTTAGTATGTAATACAAAATATCAGGGGTGAATTTTTAGAAGGGAGAGGAATATAATGACCAAAAAAAACTATTAATGATTATAACATTATTAGAATTATTTCATTCTGTATAAATCCAATTAAAATTAAATATATTAAACAATAAAAACTCTATAAATGACGAATGAATGAAATAATAAGTATTTGTTGAAATTAAAGTACCTAAACCCATAGAATAGTAAGATGACCATTTGAATAGTAATGTGACCCTTATGAAAATTTATTCATCTGATAGAATAGTAACATATCTTACTAATTTATATAATAATTTCAAATCATATATTTCAAAATATGATATATTTTTAGCATGTCATAAGTTAATAATTTTTTTACAAATGATAAACTATATAGGATTGTTTTTTCTGAAATATAATTTTTCTAAAAATTATTTTATATAATAAAATTATTTTAATAAAAAAATGATTCCATAAAATTATTCATAAATTAATATTATTTATTAAGATTATTTTATGATAATTTTATATGATATTAATTTTTAAATGTTTTATAATGTCATATATAACTTTTAAATTGTTATTTTTGATTAATGGATGATTTCTATTAGAAATTAATTTTACCATATTTAGGAAATTATTTTCATATAATTTAATACATTTTTAAATTTTAAAAAAGGAAAAAATATAGGGTGATTTTTTGGGTTTTATCTAAAAAATGTTATTTCTAATACTGGAATCCTAAAAAATATGGTCTATGTTAAATAAATTAATTATTGAGTTGTGGATGATTTATTAATGATGTCAGAAAAATTGTTTGGAAATAACATGAATTAATTATTTAATTATGACACGGGAGTTGGCACTCTTAATTTACATGACCCACAATTTTATACAAATGAATAAAATATTAAAAAATCACCCATATCCTCCACTATTAACACCTCATATAACCACCTCTTATCCTCGAAACATAAAAACCCTAAATATATTTAATGTTCATCCATATACACCTTAAAATTACCTACACCATATCAAAGAGACATTGGTCTAAACAAAATACCTAATCCAATTCTCATATGGAAGATCTCTAGAAGACGAATTCAAGAGATAAAATCCACATTCATTTAATATGTATTTCTATTCAATTTGCCTTTATTTTCTCATCACTGACCATAATCCAAGTATCATGGTATCTCTAGTATTTTTTATATAATATTATTTTCTAATTTAAATAAAATTAGTCATCATCATTTATTTTTTCATCCACGTTTGTTCCAAAAATAAAAACATCGTTCGTGATATGTTAATTTATCACATTCAATGAAAATGTGTTTTCATTTCCCATTAATTACATTAATAATAATCGTACACAAGTATTATGTTTAAACTAGATTATAGTTTCTGTATTATAACTTATTTAATGTTATTTTATAAGTAAATATGCACCATACTACTTAATTAAACAAAACTACATTGTGATGATTAAAAAACACCAAAATAGTCCAACAGGGTATTATATGTGTTTTATATTCTCAACCATACTGAAATCTAGAATCATAATGATATATATGTAAATTTTATATTTCTGAGGTCAATTTATAAACAATAATTTATATTTTACACAACTACTCTAAATTTATATAATCATTTATACACTTGTTAAGGTGGACATAAACTGAAAACAATGGAAACAAATAATCTTGAATGAAGAAATTTTATTTTTTAACTCATCTTGAGAGAATTTAATTAACATAATGAAATTATAAAAATTCAATTAAATTTGGAAAATTTTATTTATTAATTAATTTATTTATTTTATTTTATTTTCTTGTAAATTAAAATCATTATCATAATAATTTCTCACGTAATATATTGGATTCTTTATGAAAATCCAATTTTCTTGGTGTTGTGCTTTCTCTCTCTTAAACCCAATGTAATTCAAAATTATTAATATTTTCTCCCCTTAAATTATTCTTTTATTTAGAAATTTTTTTTTACTATATATATTATTCTTTATTTTATTGGTAAATACATGTTTTATAATGTTATGTTATAATTACACATCACAATCAATCTCGAAGAAATAAAAATTCCTCATTTCATGGCCATTTTCAGGCACTCATCATTATATTTCTTAATATTCTTTATATTTCTCTAAATTATAATTTTTAATCATGAAAAAATATCATATCTATATTATTTTTTTATACAAACATATATGGCTTCACAATTTTTGTGTAATATTAATTATGTTTCATTAACCGTACTAAAGTGGCTCATTCAAAATATTTCTTAATGATAATTTTTATATTTATTACATTAGGTAGAAATAATATAACATGATTTACTCATTTTTTATTAAATTAATGTCTTTGGGTTATTTATATCCATTCATTCATGGATACCATATTGATAGACCCATTTATTATGCTTTGTGACATTTTTATGATACAAATTTCATTCCATGGGTAACCCTTATATGTATTACTTGTCTATGATTCTTCATGTGGAACACATACTCATGAAAAATTTATTACGGTTGCCCTAATATTGTGATATAATTCTCTGTTAATGTTTAGTCTCATGATATTTCATGTCGTATTAGAGATTTAATATGATTCCATTATAGTATTTTTCCCCTATGTTCATTGGGATTTCCAGTTATCCCTGGATCATGCTCCTCCATGTCCCACAGTCTTGGATGTTTTCCATGTCACATTCTTATGTCATGTTGTATGTAGTTTCCACATTTCAATTCATCCCAGATTACTTTATCCTATTTTATCAATGTTTTAATTCTTTATTATGAAACATTTATTTTTTCCATCATGTTATTTCCTCTATTTGATTTCATAGGACTTAATGGGGTTTTTATCTTATCCCTATATTCATGTATACACTACGTTATACTATTATGATACAAGAGATAAATGGTTGTGCAGATATCTTAATGGAGATTAAATAAAATTGGTTGTTAATATTAGTATTGTGTTTTCTAATTATGTACCTAATAATCCAATTAGAGTTAACATTACAATCCAGAAGGGGTATTTTATGTATAGTTATTCTTAAATTAATATAATAATACTTTTGAAAGGATAGTGTTTCTCTATTTTAGGTAAAATAATTATCATAAAAAAATTCATAGTATATTTAGGATACTGATTTTATAATATAAACATGGAGTATGATTAATTTATTTGGTGGTGTATGTATTAAAACATTAATTCCCATTGACAATTTCTATCTCTCTTTTAGGTAGCTATTATATGTTTCTCACTAGAAGGATTAAATAGTATGATATATGAATAATTGTGAACACTAGGGTTTGGTTATGTATTTTTTGTGCTTAGTTTGGACTTTTGGGATGATCTAAATGGATTCAAAAGTGTGAAGAAATTGGGGATTGTGAATGACTTTTTAATGTGGAAGGGGAGTGTCATTATTGTAAATTTAAAAATCTAAACCTTATTGGGTGTTCTCACCTACCTCATGTGATTCCAAAATGGAATATTAATACATTAATGGATAATTATAGTCTATAAATACTAATACCGCCCCAAAATAAAACAACATTAACAATTTTGTTTCTTAGTCTTTAGTTGTCCTTATTTTTATTTTTATTTTTCTTTTTGGAAACACATTTTCAAACTCTTGAAATGAATTCATTAAGACAATGATAATGTTAAAATAATTAATAATTTTAAAGAAAATAATTCTATCATATGAAATATAATTTATAAAATTGAAATAACATATGTGTTGGAATTTATTTTTAACAAAAATGAATGTAACACAAAAAATACTACATTAATCCTAACTATGATAACAATATTTTTACAATATATGGGTCAATTAGTTCATAATTAAATATAAATTGGTTCATAAATATACAATATTTTCTATCCATTGATCAATAAAATCACATAGTAGAACATAAACTTCATTGTAATTTTAAATAATTAAAAAAACTTGAATTATTTTATTAATTATTCACTAAATAATCTAGGTGTTGGTGTTTCATAAGAATTTATTGTGATTACCAAATACATTAAAAATAAATATAAACAATAATGATTGAAAATAACTCAATTATAATACAAAATTAAATTTATGAAAATATTTTTTTATTTCATCCCTAATATAAAGCACAACATGTGTTAAAGGTAATGTTGGTTCCTTTTTCTCTAACATAATGTATCATAGAGGATACATTCATTAAATATTATCCATGAAACTCATAAAACCCAAGAAAATGTGGTATTCAGTATATATATTTCCCAGAAATTTTATTTTGACATTTTTTTTCTTCATATATACAACTAATATTGTATGATTAATCATTATATGAGCTTATTATTACCTTAAACACTGTATTTAATTACTATTACATTTAGACATCATCTTGGTAAAAAAATTATGTTGATATTCTTATAATTAAAAATTTATTCTGATTACAATTTTTTATATCCAAATTTCAACTACTTTTTACATAAATAGCTACAATAAATTAAAATTTAATCACAATGATGATGCAAGATAGTCAGATTTAAACAAGAAAAGATCAATAGTTTGAAATTATTTTATGTCAAATTTCAATATTAAATTGAATACATTGACCTAAATTTGATTGATTAATTTATTATTGATGTATTTATACTCTCAAAACTATTTAATATAAAATTTAACTGAAAAAAAAAATTAGATAAAGAAGCTATTTTTAATTAAAATGTAGTCTTTTCACTATTGGTGAAATAAAAATCATCACAAAAAAAAAACCAAATCACCCAGGGAATATTTCTATATCCTTCATTCAAAAAAATTTTTTTTTGTTTCAAATAAAAATAATAAAATAAATAAATCATTATGTTTTGTATAAGTTCTCCATAAAATTTCGATAAAACTACTAGGTATGACTATATAGTTTTTAAGCATAATACCAGAATTTATTATTTTCTTATTCTTATAAAATCAATTGAATAAATGTTAAAAAAATTTATAAACATGACCAAAAATAATATATATAGTTTTATTGACACTCTCTAATATAATTTCAAGGTGATAAAATATATACCAAATAATTATATAAACAAAATATTATTTTTTGGTAAGACTCAACCTTTCATGAAAAATAATTTTTCAATGATTATCTATTTTAGGTGGAAGAAGAGAAAAAAATGACGATGCATGTAATGAATTCTAAAATAATCATTCTGTTTAACCCACGAAATCTAATAATTAAAAAGAAATAATGGATATATATTTCAAAAATTAAAAAGATGTTTCACACTACCCACCATGAAATGAATTTATTCCCCAAAACTCATATCAGATAACAAATTATTAATGTTAATTTAATTCCTCTATTGATCCACATATTGTAAAATGTGTTATAATCCTATTAAAAAGCTAAAGTGGGAAAAAGTAGTTGATGATCGTAAATACAATTTGTTAATTAGAATTGATGGTATTAGGTTAATATTGTCCATTCAATATTCATTTTTTAGAGAAAAATAATTTTCATACCATATATACTTATAGAAAAAATAGAAAATATACATACATGATGACTATAATTTCATCTTTTAATCAATTATCCAAATAATTTTCATATTTTTTCTCATATAATGATTACTATAGAAGAATTTTTATTTCATCAAGAACTAAAATAATCATTTAAATACAAAAAACCATAAAAGGTAGTTATGTTATAACACTAGTTATAGACATTGATGAAAAATAATGTTTCAAAATGTATGATAATTAAAAAAATGAGTAATTATTCAAATGAAAGACAAATCATTAATATTCATTAGTAATACACAATGTTGAGACAAAATTAATCCATCCCGTATTGTGAGGCAATATGTTATCACTGAGCTTATAGGTTGTCTCCTTTTTTATTTATATATTAATAATAACTCTTTTCTAAAAACAAATAATTCTAATACTAAGGTGTATAAATACCTCATCTGAAAAAATAATGTCTCAAAATTTGATTCTATGATATAATCTCTTAAAACCTCAATGAGGTGTCTATTAATTTGATATTGTGATCATCCCTAATCTTATATACATATGATGGTATATGTAACACATGAAAATAATTATATGAAAACATCATAATCTCTAATATTATCTAGTTTGAAAAGTGATTCATACTATTACAACTTAGGACTAGCACCCCCGAATCATGTGATGAGATCCCTGACATTATACTTCAACATTTGATACTGGTTTTTTTGACCGAAATTTTTCCTCTAAATTAAACCACATTAATTGGAAAAGCATGGATCATGTAGAACCTTAAAGACCTTTTTGGATATGAGATTAATATAATTAAGAGTAACTCATAAATAAAAAATAATATATTATTAGACCTTTATATAATAAAAACATATTTCTCCCATTTAACTCAACATTACTTATTCTGTTGTAGGTCATCAACAATAACCTAGTGAAATTTTTTATTTACATAATTCTTTCAAAACAATTCAGTCAAAACTAGTAAAAGGGATACATCATAGTGGTGAGCACATATGATCTATAGGGATACAAAATAATTATAAATTAAATGTCATCAATATAAATAATAGTTCATATGCAAATAATGACCTAAAATTTTTGCATGTGCGGATAATAAAGTAACTCATATCCATCAGAACATTGGCCTTTATATATGAAATCATGGAAAAATAAATAGTCATTAGAATAAATAATAATTATCAATGTGGTATTGAACATTATAAAAAATAAAAATAAATATAGAGAAATTAAATCAATTTTTGATTACATGGTTCATCACATCGACAAATCCCATAAAAAAATTTAAATCCCTTTTAATTGAAATAATTATAATGTCAACTTCCATCATTATCATTACCCAATGTATTGGAAATTTATTTTGTGCATCTTTTTTTATATATGATATATTGGGCTCACACATAACTCGTTAACATTAATAGAAGTAAACAATTTGTATAATCTATATCACGAATACCCCTAATATATATTAGGGATCACCCCTTATAATAAGTTTTATCGACCTCACCCATTTCATAAATTACACAAGAACCATTAATAAAACATGTTAATCACAAAAAACATAAAACCATGATAAAACCATAGAAAAGAAAAAGAATTCCTAGAAACATATTTTAAGTAAGAATAACTGATGAAAATAAATTTGTTAAATAACCAACAATTTAGACATGAATAATCCATTTAAATGAATTAGGTTCCACAATAATCTCTTCAACGGATTGTTTGACCATGTAAAATTAAAGGATTTCATTACTATATAATTAAAAAAAATCCATCCCTAAAATAAAGAGTATGGTATTCGAAAAAAATATCCCTTGTGGAATTTAAAAAACATCAACGGGGTTTGATGTTGTTAATTGGAAATACCATTAAAAATCATTAAATCATTCCCAAGTAAAATAATCAATAATCACTCAAAATATCACATAAAAACGTGAAACATTTAATAATTAAATACATTAAGGGAATGGAATTAAAAATATCATATAATATCATGATAATAATGATATTTCAGCTGCATCATTTAAAAGTAGATGTATATTCACCTCATAAAATAAGATAGATGTATATGGAACAGTCATATTAATGAAGGAAAATTATGACCAATATCCATTACTACAATGGTAATTATGTAACTGTAAACTTAGTGAATGAATAACAATTAAATGAAACATTTAGATACCATTAATATAGATTAATTTATTATATAATATACGAAATTCGGTAGTAGATATACCACATAATAAATACGTTGTGAAAATGTTGTATGACTAACAAAACAAAAATTAAAACATGTTTCCCTTACTACATGAGTAACAATTGTATCACATGATCAATGAAATAATAACATAAAATTAATGATTTAATATCATGAAATAAATTAAAATCATGATATTAAAATTATTATGACACTAGATACACCATATAAAAGATACTAGTTGAATAATAACAATTAGATCTCATTGGAATGTTAATTTAGATGAACCCCTTACATCAAGTCTGATATTTATAATTTTTCTCTATCATCCTGAATAATAAAACAATGATAAATATTTACTTGATTTATAATTTTTTACATGATTATTATTAATTATAATTAGCTGATATTCCCTTTCTTTATAGTTACTTATTCAATAATTTTTATGTCTATCATCTTGATAATATTTATTTTCTGTCTCAATAATGTCATTAATATGTCAACTACAGTCAATGAAGTCATTATAAAGTCATATCTAAAATAATAATCATGAAAAATTTATAATATTTATTCATTAATTATACATTTCTATCCAATGATGAAATTTGGTAATGAAAAATGAACCAGTGTTATAATCTTGGAGATGTTAGGTCATACATACCATTGTGTAACATTATCATTTTCTTTAGAAAAGGTTAGAGGTTGTTCCTCTTTTATTAAAAACATGTTATAAAAATGTCAAAGACAGTATTGGAATCAAAATGAACAGAGTTCACAACCAACAGTTAGTTGTCTATCATTTTCATAAGTATTTCAGTGAGTTTTCATTCCTCCTCTTGAAGAAAAATCCATCACACTCTCCCTCGACCTCTCCCCCAACCTCTTGCTCACCCCCTATTTAATGTTAGAGACTAAAGCCTTTACTAAAATGTGATAGCATCAGTGATATCATAAGAACTGTCTTCATTCCATTTTCCAAGAGAGATTCCATGTGATATTGGATTCATATCCTTTTTATATTTCATTTGATCAGATGGAGCAATAATCTGTTGTTTAATTAATTCTTCAGTTGTACCCTGGCATTATACCTGAGGCTTATTGACCCCACCGAAAATTTGGTCATGGAGGGGAAGAAGAATACCTATAGTAACCAGCTCATCCACCACTAAGTGAAAAACTGAAGCCTTGGTCTTTTTATAAGAAACTAGCTAAAATCCGTAATTATCATCAAATTGTTTTCGGGATGCATGCAAATATTTAGAAATGACAATAGAGTCAGACTCTAAAATTTTCATTCCCTTTCTGTTACCTGATGTAACCATTCATTCATGTGAAACTTGAATCATTTTTATATGATCATTATTGAAATGAACATAGGTAAAAAAATTGCATTATTTAATGATTATTATATAATAATAACCATATTATTTTAGTAATAAATACTTACATTGAGATTTATCTGTATGTAAATGTAATCATATCACATAAAGGGGTAGTAGACCACATATCCAGGAATGACGTTATAACAATTTCAGGTTGTGAAAGGGAAATAATAAAAATGATATATTATATTTTCAAATATTTAATTATGTCATGAATATTAAATAGATATTATTTTCTTCATATATTTTTAATTTAACCAATATTTAACAAATTAAATTTAATGTTTGAATCTACTACTTCTCTTTGAGGAGGTCTTAGTCCATACGTTTAGAAATGATGTTATTATATTAAAAAAAATTATAAATCAAGAATTTATGTGTGATATAAAAATAAAATAAGAGTTAATAGAACATATATGTCATATATGTAATTTCACAAATCTCTTTGATCTTTTAATTTCTTAAAATCCAGTGTTTGAGGTGTTTTGGGTGATCCTGGTGAAACATTTTAGGATTTTTCCAGAAATCTATTTTTCCAAAAGTTGCTCATCTAATGGTAAGTAATCTACTAGTAACAAATGGAGGTGAGTATAAACAATGACTCATGATGGACTGTCTTGTCCCCTTGATTTTGGAATGAGGATTCATGATGGGTGAGTCAGGATCGGTAAGTAAGAACAGTGACTCAAACTAGTGAATCACAATGATGTATCATGATGGTAGGTTGAAAATAGTGACTCATACGATGGTGAATCATCCTCCAATGACTCTTCCAATGGTGAGTCACAAAATGGTGACTCATCCACCTGTAGGTTGTCAATAATAGCTCACACCAGTGACTCATCCACCAGTAACTCTTTAACAAAAAATTTCAAAATTTTAGATTTATCTAGTTTTTTCATATTAATCCCTTTAACAATTCCATTGCAATAGGATGAGTTTAAAACCACATTTATTGTTTATTAGATACATTTCGAGTCATATCTATCCTCTAAAAATTGTAATCTTCCTTTGACCTCCAAACCACGTTGTCTTGGTTAAGATCATCTTTTCATGGTATTTAAAAACCATTCCTTCGTTTGATTTAGGATCTAGGATTTCGATATATGATATCTTATAATCCTTGTTCAATGTCATTTTATCTTAGTGTGCTCCAAAAAATTCATCCTAATGGGTCATGTGTTGTGTTGTAGCCTTTGGATTGTGTTTTCCTTATGGGTTCTTCCTACTACTCATGTAGCCCCTCTGTTTTCCCAATAAGGAACTACTGATTGTATGTTATTAGATTTGGGGGTTCTTGGACTTGACATTTAACAGGGTATCATGCAATGTGGGTGTATGAATGTCTTCTTGAGAAGATATGTTAATACCAAATAAAATAAGATAATTGAATCATTTTACAATAAAAATGTGGGGATGGGGAAAAAGTGACCTATAGTCTACTTTTTAATTTGTGGATATTTTGAATTGTATGGGATATATGCCTTCCATAAATCATGGTATCTGGTGGTCTGTGCTTGTTCATTGGATTATATATGGAATGAATTATGTTTTATCTTAGATAAATGATTGTACATGAAAACCATTAACCCTATCTGCAAAGATAATAAATGGTTTCCCTAAGATAACATATTTCATATGATAACCCCCAAACTAACCAGGGGAATTAAAGAACAAATTCCTTATCAAATCCAAATATGGAATTCCATGGAATTTCTGGTGTTGTGCTATTTGCGGGTTTGTGTTGAAAAGGTTTGTAGTATGGTTGTGGGTTGGCTATATAACATGGGGTGGTATAGGTGTTGTAATGTATTATAATGTTGAGAGATTGACCGATTTTGGATACGGTAATCTGGGTGTGGTATGTTTGGGAAATGGTGCTTCATGTTTGGGTTGGGAAATGTTTGTGTTTTTGGATGTCATGGGTGTTGTGTGTCTATGAACCAAGGATACTAAGAATTGTTATGGTGTGATGTGTTTGTGGGTGCAGATATGATTTGGGGTGTTTATGGAGTTTGATAGGATAGATTGTGATGAAGTACATTGAATAATGACGATGGTGGTGGTTGGAATGGGTAATTTTCTTGGAGATTCTCAATGAGTAACATGTAGAAAGCATCCCATAGTGTATCGAGGTCTATTTTTATAATATTAATGGGTGTTAAAAAGATAGGATTATTTGGTATTATATATATACACATGTATTTACATTTTTAATTCTATATGAACACCACCCTAGTTGACAACCAAGAGTTGAACACCACCATTTTCATGGGGGAGGGATTCTTTACCCAACATCCTATTGGGAGGATAGACGGTCATCCTTCTGCTCTTCCCTTATCCCTCATCTTGGTAGTGATAGCACAATATTCATTGGAATCATTGTTGTTCTTGAGGCCCAAGTGTGTGCAGGTGATTTTTGTTTCGTAGGTGTTTTTGGGAAGAGAAGTGTTGTCCGTCACAGGTGTCATCCAAGTGATTTGAGTTTTTTTGTGGTTCCCAAGAATTATCGAGATAATATTTTGTGTGGTATGTGTCCCAGGTGCCTGCGGGTGAGATGTAGTTATGAGATACATGTGTGTTGGGGCTATATGTGATATGGAATTTAGACATGGAGTCTATGGGTGAGAAGTTTTTGTGAGTCCATGGTGTGTGTGGGATAGTTGTGACTTGGTTCCATCGGAATGGGTTGTAGCCCCCGGTCATTTTCTATTACGATGTGAGAGTGGTAGATTAGTGGGAAAGTGGTGAAGGTCACCCGATCATCATCTTTATTTCAATATTACTTTACTTGACTTTCATTACTTGGTGATCATGGCTTGGTGAGGTGAGGATTTATATAATACCTTTTTAGGTGCGGTTGATTTATCTATTTTCTCACAAAATGATTATTATTATTCTCCCACATGTGCACAAGAGACATTAATCTTCCTACATTTTATACATGTATGATCACCCTATGTTATAAAACAACTTACAGGTTTCTAGAAGAACTATCAGGACCCTACTGGGAGTTACTATCTCAAACATTATGGTCGTTTAAATTTATCATCATAGATGTTCATTTTGGTATTTACATTGGGTGTTTTACTGTCTATTTGAATATGTTTCGTTTTAAACATGCATGTGGGATGGATTTTGGATTTATTTTATATATATATGTTTTGGAGTTGTTTTGAGGGTGATACATATTATCTCCATATCTTTAATACTATAAAATGGTTAATACCACCCATTTTGGAGAATTGTACACCTTTGGTACTAGTTGCTACAACGAGACTACTAGCGGCATGAAACCTATTCCATTATCTATCATTCTCTTATTACAGTTATAGAGTGGGATATTTGGAGGGAGGGGTTGTTAGAAAATTTTATCAGAAGATGATGGTTGATATATTGGACATAATTTGAATTTAGGGACATTGAAGATTGAATGTGATAGTCGAGAAATAGATTCATATGATCTTGGTATGTGGCATAGGTCCGGGATTATTGGCTTGAACACAATATGTTAGGGATCCTTGTGATCCGATTCTAGGTCTCTGAGCCTGCAGAACGTCCAACATAGGCAACATCGTTAATTATATAGATCCCCTAGGAAGGTACATGAATGATAATTATTTTTGTTCGTATATATATTAGGTTTATTGTGGAATATGAAATGTATAAAAATGAGTTAAATTATATATAATAAATCTTATATAAAATTCGATACAACATGTGCTTTGTAATTCCTTGTTTCCTTTTTTTCAGCTACAACACATGGTAATTGTCCTTGTGTAGATAGGGTAGTTGAAGCTCTGCAGACCTATCTAATTTATTAGTGGGGGGGTTGATCTAGTGGAGGAGGACGACATGTTGAAAATAACGTTTCGATCAATATAGTGACAGTCCTTAGGAATGTACTAGGTTATTGTTTTGTACATGGATACGGAGATCTGGTTCGAGGATCATTAGATCACATTCAGTTTGATATGGGCTTTGATCGATTACTGGGTTCCGATGGATGTATGCAAGATGTGGGTAGCTACCCGTTAGTGGTGGAGGCTGAATCTAGGGGATATGAAGGAGGATGGTGTCCTATGGGTTGATATTGATAGGGAGTAGTGAATAGAATTCCATTCATCAACAATGACATCTAAGAAGTGGCGTGTATTAATCTCCCTCCCACTGGAATGTATGTTCTTATGGTAGTTAGGGATCATGTTAAAGGATCTCCTTCATTTTCCTTGGATCTCATTCAAGGTGATTATTTTCGTGATAGGCTCCTAGAGGAGGAAAATTTTTCCATCTTTCCATAATGCAGTTATACCCATAACATTACAGACATACATGTAGGTTCAGAGGAAGGAATAAATGATTAAATGAATGCCCTCGTGAGGAGGTACACCATAAGAGGGGAGCCAGCAGGGTTCTTCAAGAAGATATTTTACTAGAATTTAGAATAAGGCACCAGGTGCATCGAGCATTCGACCGGTGGGGAGTTGACCTCAGTAGTTTTCATTTAGAACATTTGGCCCATGTGCCCATCACATGGGCATAAGGCCACGATGTTTTGTTTTTGGTGTTCATAGACATCATCAAAGCCAATCCTTAGAAGAATATCATGCTCATTATAGTGATGGTTGATAAGATCCACAACAACCTGAGTATTGGTTTCTGGATCATCCATTTTAGCATCAATGACAATAAGCTCATACTCCACAGATGGAGATACAAAAAAGTTATAGGCCATCATTAGGGTGTTCCTCTGGGACCTCGACCCAAGAATATTCATGGAGTAAATCATTAGTAGAGGAGAAGAGAAGATGGTTTTAGAATGTTTCATTCAATAGAGGCAGCAATTTCAGGATGGCTAGAGATCGTTCATCGTACGATCAGTTTTTTATTACCCTTGTGCATGCATTTTTTTGATTCTAAATATATTCAATCCATTGGTTAACCCAATTTATCCCATGCACTAGGACTAGAAATAGAATTGGTTCCCATGAACCTAGTGTTAAGTATTTCAGTAGGTGGTGGGAACATTCTTTAATGTGTGTCGGGGATGTAGACTGATTATGTGACCTCAGCAGTCCAATGGCAATACTATATTTCTATAGATGAATGAATAATTTGTCGTTCTTGGAATTTATTAGTTCTATTTTTGTATCAAATAATGGTTTAATTCGTGATATGATTAATTTTTTTAGACGTTAATGGTCATCAGGCGACTTTCATTGGTGAGTGGAGCTGTCTGGTGGGTAGTCATCAGGTGGAGCATCTTAATTTGTTCTCGGCTAAGATGTCTACAGAGGTGGTAAAAATGAAGTCCCTATTATTGTTGGGTAGTTTATAGATGTTTTTCTATGTTTTTTGGGACTCTACCCCCTCAACATGATGTTTAGTTATTTATAGATCTGCAGCCTAGTGATTCTTTTATTTTTATGGCTCCATATAGGATAGAACCTTATGATTTCCAATATTTTTTAATTTTGATAGATGATATGATGATGTAGGGATTTATCTGGACGAATTTTTTGTCATGGGGTGCTCTTGAATTTTTAAAAAAAGACGAGAAATGGTGGTAAGAGTTTGTTCATAGACTATCAGTGGTTGTATCAGATAACAGTGAAGAACTATTTCATTGTCCTAAAGATGGATGATCTTTTTGACTAGCTAGTAGGGGAAGTAAGTTATCAATGATCGATATGTGGTTTGGATATCAACAATTATGGCTAAGAGAGTGAGATATCCCAAAACCAGAATTCAAATGTTTGTATGGGTTCATTGAGTTCATAGTAATGTCACTCAGTGTTGTGAATGCACCAGCTATGTCCATGGGGCCTATGAAATCCTTCTTTTGTGAGTTTATTGAGCATCTCATTATCATATTTATTAATGAAATCTTGATCTACTGCTATTCATAAGAGGAGCATACCGATCATATTAGGACCCTCTTGTAGGTCCTTCGACATCACCATCCTGACAAAATGTTGTCCAATATCATGTTCATAACATGACAGGTTCATATTCCTTAGAATGTGGTTTCCCAGAAGGGAGTAGAAGTGGTACCATCAAGGGATGAAGTATTTTTTTCTTTCCAATCACCCAAGATTGTGTTATAGGTTAGATGATTTATTTGTCTTGCAAGATACTACCAAATATTTATCTCAAGGTGTGGCTCTTTTGATAACCATTACTAGAAACAACAATAATTTTGTGGGGATCCAGAAGCTCTAAGATGTGGTTGGATATATGAATGGGATTTTGGTCAGTGCTCAAGTACATAGGTTTCTCGAGGAAGGGATGATGTTCAAGGAGGGTTCTAATGCTTTCCTTCTGATCATAGGGTGCGTCTTGATCCAAGAATGGGAAGTGATATCATATGGTTCTAGTATATTACATATCTAAAAACCTATCTATGAAACCCATGATCAAGAGTTCGCATCAGTTTTGTATACACTAGTGTTACGACGACATTACCTCATTGGGGAGTGCTTTGTGGTATTCATTTATTACAAGAGCTCGAGGTATATCATTTTTAGTGAGATATAAACCTGAAACAGTGGAGATTGATGGTTTGTTTCTAGGAATATGATTTAGACAACTCCTACTGCTTAGTAAAGTGGAATTTTGTAGCTTATAACTTGATTATGAAGTGGCAGAAGGAGGTTTTTTGGGAATCTAATGACACTTGAATGGTGATAGAGGATTTAGTAGTCATGCATATAGATATAGGAATGGATGGTGGTGTAATATATTTTTTAGGGATGACATTCCAATATTCTCTTATGCAGAATGTGGAGGAGTCTCAGTGAGGATAGTTAGAGGAATAGGGGATTCCTGATCACATTGACCATGATGATTACCTTGAGTTATGGTTGGAGGACGGTCAAAATCAGATGATGATCTATGGAAAGAGGTTTTTTCTAGTGATGGTGTATAAAAAATTCCACGTGAGATTATATCCCACCCTTTATTGTACACATATATGTTTAATAGTTGTTTCATAAATCGAGGATGCAGTTTTGGTGGCCCAAGATGAAACATGCAGTGGCGGAGTTTGTGGTAATGTGCCAAGTGTTCAAGAAGGGGAAGGATGAGCACCATTTTCCTGGTGGTTTGTTATCGCCTTTGAATTCCCTAGAGTTGAAGTGGGATTATTTATTAATGTATTTCATCATGGCTCATCCCATAGCCTAGGGAGCCTATGATTCTATTTTTTTAGTAGTGGGTCGAGTGACGAAATCGACACACTTCATGGAAATTAAGGATTCATGCATAGTAAATGCCTTGGAAAAGAGGTTTGAATATGAGGTGGTGTGTCTAGAGGGAGATATGAGACATGTTGACTTATAATGGGATACATGCTTTACGACATGTGTCCATAAGGTATTGTAGCATTATTTTTTCACTCAATTATGCCGTATCACTACATTCCACCCTTACAAAGAGGGGCTAGAACACTGGATTTTCCATATGTTGGAAGACATATTGCGTGCATGCATCATGGAATTTTGAGGATCATGGGTGAAACACGTACCATTTATCATGTTTTCCTATAATAATATCTATCACTCTCCAATATTCATGGATATGTATGAATCATTCTACAAAATATTAGTTTGTTCACCATTGTGTTAAATAAAGGTTAGGGAGAGAACTGTTCTTGGACCTGAGATAGTGTAAGGCATGATAGAGAATTTTCATCTCATTTATGAATGGAAAAAGGTTGCGCTACACCAACTTATTTGATATGCCCCTTCATGGTGTAGTGGTGAGTTGTAGAGGTTGAATATACGTTAAACCACTACTGTAATTGGAGAGGACCCACAACATCTTGTACATCACTCACCACTATATGTATCATCATGATGACTCCCATATCATTGACTGGGGATGTTTTAATATCAATGAAGAAGCGAAGTTTGTTTATTTTCTAGTAGATATCTAAGATCATCAAGAGAAAATTATACTTATGTGGACCATTCCTTTGGTTCATGTATTGTGAAGGCATGGTGTCCTCGAAGAGGTTACTTTGGAGTTAGAAGCGTAGAATCATGCACAGTAACTAGAGTGTTTTTTATTTTTCCCCAATTATTTCTTCTTTGGAATGTAATGTTTAAACATTGTTTGTGATGAGATGAGTTGATTCATTCTTACATGTTGTTTGATTATATCGGGAAATTATAAAAAGGGAGGAAAAGAACTCTAATAGTGATGAATAATCTATGATTCGATTAAACCAATGTTGGTGATTCATTGCCACCCAGAGTGGATAATATCATGAAAAGGGTGATGTAATACCCTGAATTATGTGTTAATATTATGTGGTAACTGTGATTTTATGGAAAACCAAGTAGGTATTTTATTTAGTAGATGTCAGAGGAGGTTTTATTTGATGCTGAGGATTCACTATATCTTTCATGAAACACATAATATTTTATCATTGTATGTTTATGATTTCAATTATTATTGGTGTTTCATTTATAGAGGAATCTGTGAGAGATAAATCATTAGGATGTTGTTTGGGTGCCTATTTTACTTTAGGTTTTAGATATAAATTCATGATAGAGAGAATAGTTTGATATGTATCAGATGTAATGGCCAAGACCTCTTTAGTCGATTAATTTGTTAAAATCTAGTGTTAGTTGGGTTTTGTGAGATCACAATGATTATTTTCCAATGTTTTCCAAAAATAATGTTTTCATTAGAAGAATATATATCAGTGAGTCGTCCACTAGTTTCATAGCCAGGATAGATGCAATTTTTACTTTAAATGTTAATTCATCCAACAATTAGTTAGGATAGACAATTCATTACCATTAAGTCAGAACAGTTCCTCACAATGGTGAGTCATGATAGTAGATCACCTAATGTGAAATGTCCAATGGTGATTCAATCTGCCAGTGACTCATCCATGGGTGACTCGTTCCACAGTGACTCATCCACTGGTTTCTCTTCACTAATATCTCTTATATGTGGCTTATCCATCAGTGACTCTTTATCAATAGTTTTTCAAAGTTCCATAATTCTATACGTTTTCCACTTCCACCCCTTTAACATTTTATTTGAATTATAATGTGTATAAATCAAATATAATGGATTTTGGGGACTTTTCAAATCATATAAATTATCTAAGAACATGATGCATCCTTTTACATCCAAACTGCATTGTGTTGGACAAGATCTTCCTTTAATGGCCTTTAAAACATGTTACATCTATTGACAGATGATCTGAGATTTCTAAAGCTAGTTTCTCATATTCCTTGTACACTCCAATTTTCTCTTGGTGTTCCCCAAACCATTATTCTATGGGGAATCATGTGTTGTGATGTAGCCTTTTGATCACATTATCCATGAATTTTCTTATTACTTCTTTTGAAGCCTATGTTATAGCGCAATATGGAAGTATTGGATTCCTATTCTTCTTTTCTAGGGGTTCTATTTCCTCTTATATATTTGTGTAATATTAAGGGTTAGTGTATCAATGTCACCTTGTGAATATATAAGAATACCAAATAATTAAGTTAATGGAATCATTCTAAAATCAGAATGTGGGGCTCGAAAAAAATTGACTAATTTCATACATTATTATTTTATGATATTTTGAATTGTATGAGATATATGTCAACTAAAAAGCAAGGTCATTGGTAGTTTTTGTTTGCACATAGAATGATCCAGGGAATGAATTATGTTTGTTCTTAGATGGATGTTTCAACATGAAACCTTTTATCCCTGTATACATGGCTGATAAATGGATGCCCAAGGATAAAATAGCTTTAATTATAACCCACAATATATTTAATTCAATAAAAAAATATTTTGTTAGCGAATCTAAATATAATTTTCCTTGGACTGTGCATTGCTGTGTTGTAGGTGGGTTTATTCTGACTTGTGTTATAGTTGGGTAGTGGTATTGGCTATGTGATGAGGGTTGTACAACTGGTGTAATGGAATCTCAAGGTGATATATTTACTAATAGGGGATATGGTAATCTAGTTTTAGTATGTATGAGTAGTATTATTGAATGTTCAATTTATCTACATTTGTGTTGTTGGAAGTGATGGTTGTGGTGTGCATATGTAGTAGATGTTCCAGAAATGGTTGTGGTGAGACCTATTGTAGGGTTCAGCTGTAGTATGGGGCCAGTTGTGGATTATCTGATAGATAGAGAAAAATGAAATTGAAGAATGATGATGGCATGAAATGGTATATGTAATTATCCTGGAGTATCTATATGAGTAGAATATAGTTATCTGCACTCCATCTATCGAGACTGGTTTAATTATAGCATGAATTGGCGTTAAACATAGATGAGTGAAAATATACATTATTTTATATGGATATTCACCTTATGATATGACTTTGGTTGTGTTTTCTATCATGCCTTGTGTTTAGTAATTGCCTGGGTAGTAATAGAATGAAAAATGAATAGTTAATATTAACGAGAATGGGTTAAATGAATAGAATACAGTTTATGAATTGATTTTTTTTCTTGTTGGGAAGAGTCATTAATTTATCAACATAATAAGTTACCATCATTAATGTGTAAAAGTTTATTTAGAGGTAGAAAAAAATTTAGTTTTTTGAGTTGGTCTATTTTTACAACTAATAAATTTTGTAAGAGTGTTTGTATTATAATTAAAAATGTATTTTCATTGTTACTTCTAGACGAACCCCACCATAATTGAGCATCATGTATTGAAAAAACCCATTTCCATAGTGGGGGTGTCTTTCCCAAGAATCCTGGTGGGAGGATGGATGGATGGAAACCCGCTCTTCCCTACTCCCAATATTAGGAAGTGACAGTCCATGATTTATCTGGAATGTTTTGTTTCGTGAGGCCCATGTGTGAGTGAGAGATATATATTTCTTATGTTTTTTTGTATGAGATTCGTTTTTCTTTCTAGGTGTCTTTAGGATGAGATGACATGTGTTGTGATTCACATGTGTCCTCGGTATGTGATGTTATCTGGTATGTGGGCCAGGTGACTTCAAGAGAGAAGTAGTTATGAGGCCCAGGTGTGTGTCAGCGGGATGTGATTTGCTATGTGGCCCATGATTCGGCAGGTGAGACATGGTTTTGGGGCTCAACTGTGTGCAGACGGGTTGTGAGATGGTTCTTTTGGAATATGTGGGAGTTCCAAGTTGTTTTCTATTATGGTGAGATAGTGTATAATCAGTGGAAATGTTGTGTGGCTACCCTATCATTGATGTGCTTACTATATTATTTTAAATGGATTTTTTTACATGGTGATTCTACCTTGGATGTGTGGGGATGGGTAGAATACCTTTAATTGTACTATTAGTTCTTCAGTTTTCTAAATGGAGCATTAAAATGATTTTCCCACATGTGCATGAGAGACATGGATTTTCTAACTGAGCATACATTTATGCTCACCCTATGTTATAAAACTACATTCAAGTTTACAATAGTACTACTGGGACCATGTTGGGTGTTACTTTCTTGGACATCGGTATAATTGTTTTGTTGCCACTCTACAAATATTTTGGGTATTTATTTTTGGAGATATACTTTGTATTTGTAGCAGATTCATTTTAACATTCATGTGGGATGGATTTTGTAATATATATATATATATCAGAGTTTCTCTGAGGTTGATACATCTTATAACTCGATCATGGTTACTATAAAATTCATAAAGCCTCCCAATTGGTCTGAATTATAGACCCTTGGTGTTGGTCGCTACCTTGGGGCCTACTAGAGGGGGGACTCATGGGTCATTATCTCTATTTCAACAATGGCATCACATGAGGGGTCATAAAAATATATTTCATTTAAATAAATGTATCCATAATTATTCCCAACCATTATAGGTGATAAAAAAAATGAATAACATCATTTTTCAAGGTAGTAGTTCTCCATACACGAACAGAAAAATTACACAATTTGATGGAAGTGTGTGTAGGTGGATGTGTCAACCGTAGAAAACATAATCAAATTATATAATGGAAAAATATGTTATAATATAAGTAATTAATATGTATAATTGAATGCGTTATGGAAAAAATAAAGCATAAATTAATAGTGAATAATGTTACCTTATGTGGGTAAATCATTTCGGTTTTCATTAATGGTCATCCTTGGATAGATTTTTGACCAACTTGAGGAATCAAGGATGAGGGTAAGGATTTCGGAAACATTATTTGATAATGTTTCCAGAATATAATTTATTTTATTGGTTTGATGAAATGGGGGGATCATATTTTCTTTTTATAATGGAGATAGAGTAGTGATCTTGAAAATACCAAAAGGTAAACACTATTGGGAGGAAATTTATTCCTATTTTTCTTAAAAAACAAAATTTAATGAATTTAATTGGAGATATTGTTGGAACACACTCACAGCATATAAAAAGAAAATTGTTTTTATCAGTTTATTCTGTAGACTTTATGTATCCTTGTTTTTTTCATTTAATTAATTAGATTTCTAACCTATGTAATGTTTTTATTAATAATAATATAAATATATAACAATTATAACATTTAAACAAATAATTCTAAAATATAACATATAATTTATAAAATAACTATACAATATGTTTTGTATCCCAATATTATAACTAACATATTAACTATTCAAAAACACTCCTTTAACCCAAAAATGTGCCAAAAATAATTTTTATATTTATTGGTCTATATATTCATTGTAAATGATAAAATATTTAATAAATTTACCCTATTTTCAACATATTGACATTTAAAAATATCATCAAAGTCTGTATTTTTTTAATTTTATTTCATTTAATAATGTGTTATTTATATTATTTAATTATTAACTAAATACTATAGTGGCTTCCATTTCAAAAACATTTAATTTAATTATATCCTCACTATAAATTAATAAAATTATAATGATAAAAAATCATATTTAACATAAACAATAAAAATTATAACATATCATATGTAGATTCTCCTATACCCTCTTTCTTTATATATATTATGGGAATGTAAGGTTCATTTTTTTCTATTTCCACAGTTAACATATTGTATAGGTCACATTCATGGAATAGAATCAAAATAACTTATAAAAATCAACAAAAGATGATAAAGGTGTAAATATTTCGATATAATGTGGGTTTGACATGTTTCGAGTCATTGTATAACCATATATTCTACCATTATTAATTATTTCAACTGATTTTTACCTTCATCAATACAATTTTTTTTAATTTTACTATTGATTTTGGTCATGATAATTAAGTTGATACAATTATAAATAGAATCTCATACTCATTATAAATATTTATATGCTTTTCCTGAAAATAAATTCACAATACAGATGAATATTAATTTAAAAATAATCTCATAGACGCTATGAGACATCATGTTTTTAAGGAGAAGAGTTCAAAATAACTATCTGTTCCTATATACAATTTAAATATTACATTGAATATACTGACCAAAATTGTATTAAATGATGTATTATTTAACAATTTTTTCTCTAATACTTATTTAAAATAATATATTAGTACAAAAATAAATTACAGAAAAAAAATTCTTCAATTAATATCTAGTGTTATTAATAATTCAACAAAAAATTAATATTGTTTTAAAAATATAAAAAATTAAAACAAAATGATATTTTATATTACACTTTTGAAAATTAAGATTACTTTTTCGTGTAAAATTTATCAATATTTCGTAAATAATATTTAAAATCCGTACTCTATTAAAAGTAATTAAAATTAATTTTTGAAAATAAAATGTTTAAAAAATATAAAAGATTCATTTACTTTTTTTTATGTCAAAAAAAATATTGGATGAATGTAAAAAAAGTATAATATTTTTTAAACCTAATATATATAGACTTATTCACAGCAAAAATATGTAATTTACATTTGATCACTACTATATTAAATAATAAAAATAACGTTATATTATGGTTTGGTAAGACTCGAAAATTCATTTTACATAAGTTATCAGAGATATATAAGTTTACATGAAATTAAATACATTCTTGAAGCTTCATTAAAATAAATCTTAATAATCCATAGTGTGTAACCCAATCTATCAATGAATTTAATTAATATGAATGAATATATTTTTCATAAAATATCGGTATATCAATGTGAGATCCCTCCAATGCATTGCGAATGAATGTTGAATGTATCGATAAAAAATTTATATCATTGATTGTAAGGATGATGTGTAAATGATAACCCATGTTACCATTACATTTCTTGTATTCCAACTTTATGTTATAAATTTTTTCCTTCGATTAAGATTTATAATACATGGCTCATGATTACGGTTTCTTATGAATCATGTCTTATGTAAACGATTTTCACTATGATTTATGATTTTAGATCCATCTACTATAGAGTTTGAGTTATATTTCAAATCTCATGAAAGAGTATTATATAATCATACCCATATGCTTGTCATAGGCCCAGTAATTGTATTCCATGGTTATTTCTTATGGTTGAACTTATTGAGCATTCAAGATCACCCTTTTTATTATTAACATTCCACATGTAATTTAGTATCATGATATATTAATTGTATCATGAATGGATTCATGTGTATAGAATTTTATTTTTGATGATTTCTATATTTATGGACCAGTTATTTTAGAATAAATGTTTTTAAAATTTAATTAAAATTATTAAAAACTATAAATGTTAAATGTCCATGGGTATATAAGTTATAAATTATTTTTTGATGTTTTATATTGCTGGTTAAATAAATTATATCATGATTATATAAAAAAAACTAAAAATGTAATATTATGATATTATCTATGGATCGACGAATCTGGGTTTGGTTCTATTATAGGTGGTATCAGACTGGGGTTTAGATAACTTTTTAAATTATGTTGTTTTAAATAGAGGATATCTTAATATTTATGGATTTTATTATAGGATAATATGTTTATGTTTGATCATAAAACATTTTAGATAATCCTTTTGACTTATTAACATAAAGTATTCAAGGGTGAATACTGATTTGTTGGAGATTTTTGAGTAATATAAAACCCTTTAGTTTAAGATGAAGAATTACATGAGGAAGATTTCATTTTTATTTTTCCAAAATAATTTATTTATATAATTTTTGGTTAAAATTATAATTTATAAATAAGTATATATTTGATTGAATAATATATTAATAATATAATTTTTTTTAAAATTAAATCCCATAGGATGGGCGACATCTTCCACATCTAGAAATTTCGTGTGGTTGACCCAAAAACAAAACGAACATAATGGTGGAGTGGATAAGACTGGAATACATAAATTCCTTGTTTGTCTGACTATTTTTAAAAATAAATTACATCGATTATATATATTATGTTTATTTTTTAACATATTTATTATCATTTATATATCGTTGTTATTTAATGTTTCATGTCATTAAATGATAATTTATATTTCAAAAAGTTTACTAATTTTTTAGGCTTGTTTGAATCAATGAAATGGAATATTATAAAAAGATTTAAGGATTAATTAATTTTTGGATGATTATATAATATTAATTTGAAATTTCATGGATTCATGTTATTTATATAAATTAATAACTTATTTTTTAACGTATGTGATTACGAGATATAATTTTTTTTTAAAATTTATTTATTAGTGGATAATGATATTTGATGATAAATGATAAATATATTATTAATTAAAATATTATCATGGAATTTAATTAATTGGGTTCCAATGGTAATTTTGAAATATTTTTTTTCATTTTAAAGAAGGTTTTTTATGGAATGATATATGTAGATCCTTTTGTTTTACTATTGAAATGTAGAGATTATTGTTTTTTTGAATGATCTTTGTTATGGTAGAATTATTTATTTTGGATAATTTCAAATTATATGGGGAATGTATTCTTTTGTTTTCAAGGTTAGGTGTTCATTTATAATTTGATTTTAGATTTTCAGTAATGATAATTTTATTATGAGTAACCATCATAGGCATAAAAAGATTAAATTGTGGGGGAAATTATTTAAACTATATAATTACACATATCGAGTTATTATATTTTATTATGCTCTTAGTACTTCTCATATCTATTATAAATCTTCCAAAAAATATCATTTATATGATTACCTTCAATAGTTATAAATGAATTGTATCTCAAAAATAAAAAAATTTCATTTTTGTGGTAGTTAATATTTTATTTTCCCTCTTTCCTAACACTCTCAATCATTCCTTGTTTAGCTCCCCCAATAAGTTTTTTTAAAAATATTTTTTGTTAATTATATTTTATTTATGTCTTGAACAACACAGAATTTGCATGTGTTACCCCAAATAATGAATTTATAAGAAACCAAATTTTATTGTTATAATTATTCATAAATTCTATTATAACCATGAATTTAAAATGTTGTTGCTATTTTTGATTAACTAAATTATTAATGTATAGTTTACTGAGATAAAACCCATTGGATGATTAAAGTGAAATCATTTTCTAAATAACTCTTCAAATGCCAACAAGTGGGTTTTTACAATATATAATGATCAAATAAATATTTCAGGATAAAAATAATTGAATTTTTATATATAATAATCAATAAAATATTTAAAATTCATCATATGATTTTTCTTGTACATGATATTAAACTAAATACTATTTTATGCTTAAAACATTAATTTTCTTGACTTATATTTATCAACTTCTAATGGTGAACATTTTTTTAAAAAAAATGATGACACTTTTGTAAATTATATTTCATAAAATAAAAATTGTAATTGAATGGCTAATACCCATATTTAAATATTTATTTAATATTTTTGTTTTTTTATTATACGATTCATGTATTAATAAATAGTGAGAATTAATAAATTTACATTAAAACTGCATTCTCATCTAAAACATCTTATGTTTTTAATTATATTATTGATTTTTTAATTATATGTTTCTATATATTATATATTTCAATCATGTTTTTGATTTTGGAATAAATTTATAATTGACTTTGATAAAATTTCATTATAATATTTTTAATATTTTCACATTGAAACCCTGTTTTATCCCGATGTTTGTGAGATTAACTTCATATTAATTTTTCAATATAAATGCAATGAATTTTTAAAAATGGATCATATAATTTTATTAATATGGTCCAATGTTATTAAATTGGACCCTTTTTATTTTAGGACAATAAGAATATTAATATTAGTAATATTTGTTACCATAATAGAGGCTAAAATTAGGTAATTTAGTTTAAAAATGAATCAATAAGGAATATAAAATAACCCTCAAACATTCCCAATTGTTATTGCATTACGTTAATGTGACCATTAAGACATATTTTTATAAATTTGATAATGTAATCGCATGGATTCCATGAATGGTAGATTGAAATTAATAAAATAAAAGAGTGAAACAATATCACTACTTAACTTTTAATAAATATAATATTTTAAATATTGGGTTAAATAGAATATATTCTCAATCATATATATTATTATAAAAATTAAATGGTTTATAAAAATCATGGAAATTTTCATTTAAATTTTAACAAGGAAATAATTATCATAAATAATTACACAATGATGATTCAATAATTATTCAATTACGTAAAAATTCAATTATGGGATATAAAAATATTTAAAAAAATTGAATAAATTATGGTTATCGATGAATATTCTAGGTGAATATGAATTATTGGGGGTTTCTTAAATTTATTTTCTAAAAGTTAAAATTCATTATTTAATTTATAAAAGTTAATGTAGTTAATAGCATCCAACTTGACAGTAATAATATTTTTGGAATATAATATTTTATTAATTTTGATAAAAAATAAAAAATACTAAATACCAAATAGTGGAAAGGGGGAATTTATTATCTATAAAATCATCTATTAGAACTTTATTTTATAATTAATAAATTATAATAAAAAATTACATCCTCTTAATATTCAAAAACTTGTCAGCATAATTAAAATCAAAATCTATAAACTAAGGGTTCATCAAAATGATAAGGTTAAAAATGACACCAATACATGTATAAAATATATTGCCTGATGATATTAAAATAATATCATATAAAATATTCCAATAAATTTCATTATTGAGGCATATGTATTGAGATTTAATTTTTTATAAATTAAACATTAGGGAAATTCCATGAATTCCACTCCTCTCAATTATAAAAGGGAAACACTTCTTATCTATTCGTTGCACATCATAAAAAATATCAATAATCAATAATGTTTCTAAATATCCTCCCAAAATACCTTAATTCATCCATGATTCCTTCCTTTTTAAAATAATCCAACCATGATATTTATTGGGATCAATCCTAATGGTGATATCTCAATAATAAGAAACCTTCATCAATGAATGTTTTTGATTTATTTCCTCCATCAACCTCACCCGCATAATTATTTCTATTTCAAGTTTATATAAAAACATACTTATAAGAAATGTACTATTATTTTTTCTATTAATGGTTTGAAATAAAATAACACACAAATTCATCCAATGGAATATGATATCATAATTTGTGTCTATGGAAAACTAACACCTCATGAACTGTTGTTGTTCATTGTTACATATCAACCTCTCTAGGTTGGATATAATGAAGCACATTATTAATTTATATTATATATATTGTTGGACCTAAAAGATGAAATAAAAAGTCTGAGGAAGAATGATAAATAGAGGCACGAAGAAAAATGAATGAGAGTTCCAGATGTTAAAAATCACAAGGAAGAAATTTCTGAAGAACAAGGACGCATTCAAGCATCTTCACTGTGAACCCACAAGAACATCAAGAAGATCATTTCCAGAAAAAAAACATTAGGATTCCTTCTGGGTATCTTAAACATTCAATAAATTCAATAAGTAGAACATTAAATTCTGCAAAAGCATGTACATGGAGTTATAACAATATATTTGGAAGAAAACATCTAAAGATTGACTCAAACATCAAAATTTCTCACTTCAAGGAGTCAAGAGTTGAACTGAAAATAGATAGAGCCTTCTAAAATCTTTCTCATCATTACTACTCTACTGTTTTTCTTTGTCTTTTATGTTTATGAGAAGTGTGATCCATACACTGTCTCATGTTCTATAACTAGAGGATATTGAATATCATTACATCGAACTTCAATCACATTTTTTCCCTTATTAATCTATGGAAGAGACTGTGTGTGGTCTGTATTTCTTGTCTTTCCCACGAAGAATAGTGGAAGAGGATGTGATCCCTTGAGAGTTTTTGAAAACTATTTTAAAGCCCGATACATGCTATGTATCAAGTTTATTTCTAATATAAACTTCTTGGTGGAAGGCAATCACCATGTGAAGAGGATTAGGTCTCATCTTGAGACTGAACATATTGTTTACATTATTGTTAAAATCCATAGATAGTATGATTTATTTTATCTGTTTCTTATATTTGTTAAAGACAGAAAAATGTTTTTGCATTCACATTGATAGTTAGTTTTGGTTAGTGTGTATATATGCTTAATTCAGTAAACCTGTTTCAAAAGATGAATTATATATTTCATTTATTCAACTGAGGACTAATCAACCTTAGAGAAACCTGTTGAGAAATTAAACATTTATATCTCTTATGAATTAATTTACTATGTTGTTTTGTATTAGTGGATTTTAATCATAATGTATTTAACATAAATTTTAATTGGAACTCAATTCACACCCCTCTTGAGATTCCAGACCGACCAAAATTTGTTATCTGAAGGTTTTATTTTCATGTGTTCAAATTATTTTTAACTGTGATTTTAGTTGTAATATAAGGATCAAAAAATTTCTGTCATATCTAAATTTAATGTTCATTAAATTCTAAGATACTATTGAAACTAGATTTGAGGGTGCCAGCTTTCATTAATCGTAATAACTATACGTAGTGGAAATTAAAAATGATTATGTATATAGATAGAATGGGACCCGAAATATGGCACACAATTAAAGAACATATATTTCCTGAAACCACTAGATACACATGGTCTCAGTTGAATAAAGCTACATATAATAAATACTGTAAAGCATGAGTGGTTTTTACTATTCTCTATGTGATGAGTAATTCAATAGAATATCTACATGGAAAACTGCATATTAAATTTGGGATACTTTAGCTATTTCTCATGAGGGAACAACCAAAGTTAAGGAAATGAGATTAAATACCAATACTATTAAATACAATAAATTTAAAATTAAGCATGAAGAACATAATTCTGAAATGTATCTCAGGTACAATGAAATAGTGAATACAATGAGTCTTCTTGGAAATCCAGTGGACAACAAGGACCAAATCAGGAGACTTCTTCGATGCCTACCTGAATAATGGAGATGAACAACTGTTTCTACTAGAGAATCATGGGACATAGGAAAATATATAGTGAAGGAAAAAATTATACATTTTATTATTTATGAAGAAGAACATAAAGTGAATCAAGAAGTTGATGAAGAACCAAGAAAAAAATATGTAGCATTATGGACAACTACCTCAAAGTACAGAGGAAAGGAAAGAGTTCATGCTCTTGTAGATACTTCCACTAGTGAAGAGTTAGACCCAAACAATGATAAAGAGATGTCTTATCTTGCGAGAAGGTGCAAAAAGTTCTATCGAAAGAATAAATTCATTAGGAAGTCAAACTACAAGGGAATTTATGATAGTAATGGACAAATGACGAAAGGTAGAATATGGAATGACAATTACAATGAAATAATCTCCTATGAGTGCAAATGAAAATGTCATGTGAAGGCAGACTTCCCCAAGATGAAATTTTAGAAGATGTATGAAGACAATGGAAAAGGTTATAAAAATTCTATGAAAGATACTTGGAGTGCTTCAGAAGACAACTCCAGTGGATCTTATGATTCTGATATTGATAAGTACAAACATGCAAACATATGTTTCATGACAGAAACATATGAGGTAACACTTCATTCTCCTATACATAATTCCAATTATTCTAGGAATAAGTATGAGTGAAATAATGACGATGATATGACTAAGGATGAACTATTTGAATATTGTGAAATGACTAAGGATACCATTAATGAGCTTGAGGAAATATATAATTAAATAAAGAGACATGTTTCTTTAAATGAAACATATAATTCAAATCTAGAAAATGAAAATGAAAAATTCTCCCATCTATTATAAGAAAACACAGAACATAAATTATCAAATGAACAATTAAAGAGAGATCTTGAGAAGTTTACTATATATAGGGAAACCTTAACTCAGTTTCTTGGAAAAAATATTTGCCCAAAATATTCAACTTTTCTAGGATATGAACCAGGATTGAGAAGGATCATTAGAACTAAATGTTTTTCCAAAACCTTGATAGTTAACAGCGAGCTCTTGTTTTGGACAATATTTTGATATAAAATGCTCTAAAGGACCAAAAAATGTATTTATGTCTCATAAAATATCTTCTAATTATAGAAAACCTAATATACAAGTATGGGTTCCAAAATATTTACTTCCTAACCATTCAGGACCCAAGAAAATCTAGGAACCAAAGTTAACACATACGTAATCTGTTTTGTAGGAATGTTTCCTAAAGAGTTCTTGTAAGACCTTGCAGTACATGGATAGTGGATGTTCAATACATATTGTACGATATTATTCTTGCTTCAAGAGCCTAATAAAATTTGATGGTGGACCTGCAAATTTCGTTGATAATGCAAAAGGGAAGATCTTCGGCTTATGCCATATTGGTAACCCTGATAATGAATTAATTTCAAATATAATTTTTGTTGATGGGTTAACATACAATCTTCTAATTATTTCATAGTTTTATGATGATGGATTCAATGTAAAAATTGAAAATGATTCATGCAATCTTTTTAATTCCAAAAATGATTTAACATTTACTGATCTTAGAAATGATAAAGTATATGCAGTTGATTTAGATACTTTAGCCATGCAAAATGTTTCTTTTTTGAATGTGTTTCATAAAGAATCCTAGATGTGGAACATAATACTAAGACACTGAAATGTGCAATCACATAGGAAATTGACTAGGAAAGGTTTAGATAGATGCTTACCTAAATTGGAATTCCATCTCCACAAAGTATGTAATCCTTATCAAAAATGAAAACAAAATAAAGTATCATTAAATCAAAAAAATAAGTCTCTACTTCTCAACTGCTTGAGTTGGTTCACATGAACATGTTTAGACCATAAAGGGTTTCATGTTTAAATGGGAATCATTGTGTTAATGTTCTTGTAGATGATTTTTCTAGGTACACATGTGTATACGTTCAGGCTCACAAAAGTGAATCTTGTTCTTATTTGATCAAAAACTCCATGAATTTAAAAATTCATAATGAATATAGAATTAAGATCTTTAGAAGTGATCATGTTCGTGAGTTTGAGAATAAAGACATTGAATATTTTTTTCTCACAAAATGGTTTTACTCACAATTTATCTTCTCTAAGAACACCTCAATAGAATGGAGTTTTTGAAAGAAGAAATAGAACTCTACAAGATATTTCTAGGAAAATTTTCAATTAATATGATTTGCCTATTTATTTTTGGGCTGAAGATGTTAACACAGCTTGTGACATTATCAATAGAGTCTTGATTAGACCTGTTATTATGAGGACCACTTATGAGATTTGGAATAATAGGAAGAATAAGGTAAATTAGTTTAATTTGGTTGGTTTCAATGTCTTTATTCTTAACATTAAAAACAATCTTGAAATGTTTTCTTCAAAAAGTGATGATGGAATTTTCTTTGGTAATTCAATCTCTAGTTAAGCCTATATAGAATTTAATAAGAGAACCAAATGTGTTGAAGAATCCATTCATGTCAAACATGATGAGACTGATTGACATGAACCCAAAACTACTCTTGAAAATCTTGCGAAATATTTGTTAGTTCTACATCTTAATGATAAAGATAGTAATATCCCTATGAAAACAACTGATTCTGAAAATTCTCTAGAATCTGTGCCTAGTGAATCTGAACATTTAGACATTCAAGAGGTGTTCAGTTCAACTCTTTCTAGATGTATTAGATCTCTCAAAAATTATCCTTTGGATTCAATAGGAGTTGATTTAAATATAAGGACACAAACTAGAGCTTCTCTGAGAAACCAGGTTGAAAATCAATCTTTTTTGTAACACCCCGACCCCAGTTTTCCAAAGTCAGTACATTGTTACATAACATTGGAATGATCAAAAATGACCAAGTCTCGAAAGACCCATTAGATTAGTAGTCTTGTAAACACTAGATATATTCATAAGTCTTACATTGCATCATAAAGTAAAAAAACTACAACAACATCTTTTCATCATATTCCCTCATACTAACCCTGCAGGCCATTCATAACTTATTTCCTGACATCCTGGGAAAAATAAAACATTGAAAGGGGTGAGCTCAGATGCTCAGTAATGATAACAATATAACAGAAACATTCATAAATAAACATAAACCATTAAGGCAATGTATAAAAAAACAAAAGCCTTTTAAACTTGAACTTCAGCATAATATTGCAGAAATAAAATGATATACTAACATTTAATTATACACATGGATATTCAACTAATAGAATAATCACATGCAATATCAATAAAAAAATTTATAATGAGGGAATGCATAATGCCAGACTATCATAACCACGTATCCAAGGCCTCGTGCCAGGAATACAGATAAGATTTTGTCAAGGCCTCATTCTAAGACACTAGTTTGTCTCATGAGACCTACTGATGCATCGAGGATCTATAGGGGGATCCACTTGTCAGTTATTAAGTCCAATGTATTCCTCATATGAACAGGTTTAAACATAACATAAACATTCCTATTAAAACTAGCATACAAAATTCCAATAAATTATCCATAAACCATGAATGGTATAAAAATAACACATCTACAGTCAAACATATCACAAAACCTTAAATACAATATGGACGTTTTGTGTCATAATAAATCAACTTCAAATAAACTTAAAATCCATCAAAGGATGCTTACATAGATAAAATCGAAACTATTTGAGAGAAATATCACTTTATTTGTAATCATTTAAAATATAAATAATTATAAAAGAAAACATTTACATTAAAAATATACTTATAATCTTGTAAGGAATGTTTCGACGATTTTATAATGGCATAAAATAGCTTCACCCACTGTATAAGTTAAAAAAATTCATTCTTACCTTAATTTTGTCGAAAAGGTTAAAAAGGACCTTGTTTGGAAAAAGATAGAAAGATTCCTTTATACACTTCTTTAAAAAAGTCAAAAAAGGGTATAAATGACTTTAACCCATATTCTGTAAAATAGTAAGAATGATTTGATATACATTTTTATGAAACATGTATGTTTATGATAAAGAGGTCCCATTAGATAATTATGTATAAAAAACCTCGGACAATGAAGAGATTGTGAAATAAAACCTTATCGGGTACTTTTACTTGGTTGAGGGTAGGTTATACTCCTATATAATGGTGAAATAATTTTCATTAAATTATAAAAGAATCATATACATTAATATGATATCATATATGATCTTTTAACATTGTTTTGGTAATAATATCATAGTATTATTATTGTTTTAGGTGTTAAAAAATTTGTTTTCCATTATACATTTTATTACATAAGACATGTTTGTTATGGATAAGTTGTATATTATTCATATCTAGAATTATATAAAGTTCTTAAAAATTATTTGTAATCATCAAATGATCATTATAATTGCATGGATACGATGGGGAATGAATCTCATCGTGTTCGTGGAGACGGTAGTCCATACATATGCACGAGCGACAATATCATTATTTTGATATTAGAATAACATATAATTGGATGGTATATTATATATAAAGAATCATAATCATGTTATATTTATTATTTAGATCAATTACATATCATTATCATACCCATCCAAATAATAATGTTTTTGAATAACAATTACACCACGATGTGGAGACGGTAAGCCATACGAATGCATGTATGGTAACATGTCATTCAAAGGATAGATAGAATAATGAATATGGTTGTACCATATTTATAATAACATCACAGTATATATAAGATTCTGGATTTATTATTTTAGAAAGGAAATAACAAAGGAAGAAGAAGCTGAAGAAGAAAGGAACTTGAATGAGGGTGGTGAAAACATTACCTCTTCTTCGGGTTCTTCATTGTGATTTGATCAAAAGGGATCCTTAGGTTGGAATTATGATCAAACAAAGGCCTCTATGTTGAATTTAGGGATGTTGAGAGAGTATTTGGGCAGGGGTTGGCCCAACAAAAAGGCTTTGAAGGTGTGAATAATTGGTTAGAAGTGGTGTTCTTTTATAAGGGGAGGAGGGGCTCTTTAGAAAAAACTTAAAGTATTATTTTATAATTAATTCAAATTCTATTTCTATTGGATAAAAACTATATTATTCAATGTATATGGTGGGTATAGATATAAATCCTTTCTTTCAATAGATTTTAGACAGTTTTGGGTCATTATATTAACCTTATCTTACAGTTTAAAGTCTTAAGTAATTAGATTGACATTTACCATGTCACATTGTATTTTAATAATATATAGTTAATAAACATACTATATACTTCCAGGAGACCCCCAAGTGGTATATTAATTATACAACTATCATGATATATTTTTTTTGGTAGAGCCTTAGATTTTTAGGAATAGAATATCAATTAATAACAAAATACTTGTTTTAAAAACTCAATTATGTCAATTTTGACAATATTTAATATTTGATTTTTGTTAAAGTCATAAAAACAATATTAATTATAAAAAAATCATTTAATAAATCATAACATGTCATGATAACCAATAAAATTGGTTTATGGCACCAAAACATTCAAATTATATTTTTTTAACATTTATAATTCTAATTATTTGATTCATTCATTAATAAGGAAAATACTGTATCATTATTGTGTCATATATAAATTGAATTATTCAATGTCTAAAATTTATAAATAAAATTCCATTATGTAGGAAATATTATTATATTTCTAATGAATATTTATAGTCTAAAATATAACACATATAAACCTACGTAAAAATTGTTTTTCTAAACAATATATGCTTATGTCATTTTTGTATTTACTTTATCTTAATTAATATAAAGTGTCGTTATCACTTACAAGTGGACATATGGTGTCCCAAAATCCATTCAAAGATTCCAATTCTCGTAAATGTAACAAAAAATAATTTTAGGACACGTTTAGGGTAATTTATTATTATTTAAATATTATTTGTTTACCATTGTTTACCAGATTTACACTTTAACGAGGGTAAATAAAATATTTTCCGAAGTCATTATTCAAAATATCTAAAAATTAAAGTTACCTATTTACACAATTAATAAATCCTGATTATAAAAATGGAATCCATTTTTCTAAATTGAAAACACCGAATTATCATAAATTAATTTAAAAACAATTCCTGTTGTTAAAACAAAAATCGGGTTTTTAAGAGATAATAACTATCAAATGATTATGTTCGGTTTAAATGTGAAATTATGTCCCATTACCAAAATTGTATTAAATGGTAAAAATATATTCTAAATATACTTTATAACCACTCAAATTCAAAATTTATCATGATTAATTATTTTGATTTAAAATTTTGTTTTTAATTAAAATTTTGTCATTTTCACTATTCATAAAAATATAAAAGTTATCCTAAAAGTACCAAAATTTCACCCCAGAATAATTTCGATATTATGAATCCAAAAATAAATTCTATTTTTAGATATAAAATATATAAAATATATAAAATTTCAAAAAAGAGGGTATTACTATTCATTATGGCTACTTTGATTGGTCGCGGTGTGTTAGAATCTCAAAGTTGCGTACAATGCAAGCTATTGCATTATTCAAAGGGAAACGTACAGTGGAAGCTTGGGGTGTTACATTCTACACTCTTTAAAATAATTTCTTCCTCGAAATTTCTAGAAAATAACTGTATAAAAGGACTCGTGTTGTTCTTCATCATAAGTTCATCGGGTTCCCACATTGTCTCTTCCATCTTATGGTTCCTCCATAGAACTTTTACCAGATGAGTCGTCTGGTTTCTCAGCACTTGTTCTATTTTATCAAGAATATTTACAGGCTCTTCATAATAAGATAGATCGGGTTCCAGTTCTACTTCCTCAATGGTTAGTACATGCGTTGGGCCGAACATGTATTTTCTCAAGGAGGTCAGTTTCCAAGATCTTAAAACCCTTTGTAAGGGAACCTATAATGTTCTTGTGATGGGGATCCATTTTAGAAACTCTTTGAGATAAAATTTGGACATGTTTCCAAATAAGAGTCTAGGGAGAGACATTTGAGGGAGGCTTTTCTTTTATAGATCCAATGCAAGGTCACCATGTTTATGTTGATGATATATATTGAGGTGCTGGTAGAGCATATGGCTATGAGAAGACTTTATCCATATCTAGATCAGCATGTGAGGGGAGCCATCAGGATTCCTCATGAAGTATATCTATGCTATGGGGTTTCCAGTTTTCAGGGAAGAAGAGTTTCTATTCGGAAAGGGGTAGGGCCCATCCTTCAGTATCTGGTTTCTCCAGGGGTAGTAGTACTTTGGCCAATGCTAAGGTATCATGAGCTTGTATTTGTTATGGGGTCCAAGGTTATCAGCAGTGAGAGAAACTGAAATTTCATTGTATTAAGTGTATGTCAGAGGATCCACACCATGTTCATCTATTGAGGCAGTTCCAACTATGGAAAAAATAGTAGGTCACACCAGATTTGGATCCGCAAATATTATATTGGGCAGGCAGAGGATATCCCTTAGATTCTCCTCATCTTTAGAGAGCATAATTCATCCAATGTGGTGGTCTCCACTAGGGTCAGGGAGGTCATGGAGTTGTTCATGGTTATCTTCATGTGTTATCATATCTAGTGCCTGGTGAGAAAGACGTTATTTGTGGTACCCTTTACTAATTTTATACTTTGGAGCATGCCTTGTTTGATTCAGGAGAGAAGAACACCATAATTACACATTATATTTTCCATGACTTGGGACTTTGGGTGCACTATTTTTATTTTACATAGTCTATCATGGAATGATTTAGGAGGAGTCTGGTGTTATTATATGCTGATAGATAGCCATTAGTGTTTTTAAGTGAGTGGGGCTCTTAGAAGGGTGAGGGCGTTGTTCTATCCTTATCATCATTGATGGCTGAGATGATGTTGAGTTCATTAGTGATGTAGTTACTCACATTTTATATGGTTGTTTGAGATTACCCTAATGCCTTTCTAGAATATATTGTAGTGTTACCCCATTGATAGGATATCACGTTCGGGATAGAGCTATAGTTAGGCATATATCTTAACTCGATGTCTCCGTATAGGATGTAACCATTTGAGTTATGAGAGTGGTGTATATAGTTTCATGGACTATTGTAGTGTAGTTTTGTACCGAAAAGTGTGTCACCATGGGGTGCAATAATTTTTTCTTGATTAAGGCTGATTGAAGATTGTAGTTGGGTTTTGATTATCGGTACATAAACAAAGTGAGAATGAAAAACTGTTGTCCTCTTCTCTAGATTGATGATTTTCCAATCAACTAAAGTGTGAATGTTTGTTCTTTAATGTCAAATTATGGTTAGGATATCATCGAAGTGTTGTGATAGATATGGTTATCCTGAATACATCTTTCTATTGTCTCCATGGGAATTATTAGTTTTTTGGGTCACTGTCTAGTGTGATAAATGATCCAGTAGTGTTGACGAGGTAGATTTATGTTGTGTTATGTGAGTTCCTATAAAAGATTATTGTGGTTTTCATCTACAAAATGATTTTTTACTCTGTGTCTAGGGAAGATCATAGAGAGAATCTAAATTCTATTTTGGGAATTCTTTATCGATGTCACCTATTTGGGATATTATGGAAGTGTGTGTTTTGGGATTGAGAATTCTATTTACTAAGACAGGTTGTTCCCCTGAAGGGGTTACCTATGGATTTGTCAAAGATTGAAGCATTTGTGACATGGGAAGGCCCCATTAACTTTGCATATGTTTGAAGTTTCATTGGTCTTATAGGGATTTACTATATGTTCATAGAATATTTCTCTTCGGTTGCAACTCTTCGGAAATTGTTGACAAAAAAATGTTGGATTCATGTAGACTAATAATTTTTAGACATACATTTTGTACTTAACGGAGATGATGGACAGTTATACGGTTCTTTTTATTCCAATAGAAGGAGTTAAGTATTTCGGTTTTATGTGATTATTTTCTTATACGGTTTGGTTGTGTTCTGATGTAGTACTGATCAATTAATTCTTATGGGACTTTTATGTTTCATCCCCATGATTTTAACTATTCCAACCATGATCATGAGTTGGTGAAGATAGTATTTTCACAAAATTTTTAGAGACATTAACTCATTGGTGAGTATTTTGTGTCCATCACCGATCATAATATCTTGAGGTACATTTTCTTCAATTGTTACATGAACTAGCGACAAAATTAGGGGATGTAGTTCTTATAGTATTACAAATTTGAAATTTAGTTTAAACCAGGAAATGGGAATATTGTTGCTGGTGCACTGAGTTGGAATTAATGTTGTGATACAGTTTGTTAATCTAGTCATTCATCGAGTGTAATAGAATATCATTCATTAATACATTTGGGTATGGTAATAGTTGATTGTTTTAAAAACTCTACCCACTTTATAGTGGTTAAGTAGTCGACATCCATGGAGGTTATTTTGAGGCAGTATCTAGAGGTGGTGGAGAGACTCCATAGATTCCTAAAGATGATCATTTCAGATTGAGATCATTTTTTTTCATAGAAGGTGTCTAGAGGTCTCTAAATTGATTTTGGTTGTCAGTTTTTTCTTAGAAAAAACATTTTATTTGAAGAAGGATTGTCAGATAGAGTAGACCATCTAGACACATGAAGACATGTTGTGGTCTTATGTCATGGATTTTGGAGGTTCGCAGATGAGGATCCTATCCAAGTGAGAGTTCTCTAACAACAATTTTTTTCATTTCACCAGTAGTATGTAATCATTTTAATCCTTCTATACCTGACCATAATATTCTCAGTTGTGGTGGAATGGGTTGAGAGTTTCCACAATTAAACGACCAAAACATGTACAAAAAAACCGAGAGGGTTCGGGTAATTTGTGAGAAGATTAAGGCATCACAGGATCATCAAAATTCATATGTCGATCATATGTGGAGACCACTAGAGTTTGAAATTGGGGATCATGTAGATTTTATTGTGACTCCACATTGTGGGAAGCAATGGTTCGGTCATGGAAGTAAGCTTTATCCCCAGTTTTAGGCCTTTCGGGGAGTTGGATCGTGTTGCGGCCATTTCATATCATGTAGCACTTCCTCAGTAGACGAGAAAGATACATATTTTTTTTATGTGTTAATCATTTATTGGGTCAAGATCAATGTTTTTTATGGTGGTACCATTTAAACGTAGCCTTTATAGATGAAGGACCACAAGGAGATTGTTTTTAATGGGCCATCAATTCCACTAGTTTGTGTCTTGTGGTGAATGGTGGCTTGTATGAGAGTACATGGGAACATGAGTCGTAGATGCGTGCTTAGAACCCATATTTTTATGATTAAATCCTCTATAGTAGCATTAATTTATTTGTGTTTTTAGACCCTTTTCGTAAATGGGATTTCATTATCCTGTTTCTTATTCTAGATTTCTTTCATTTGAGAGGTATCTCCCATATGACAATGTTTAGATCAAGTTTCAGTTTTCGTGAGGTTTTTCATTGGTAATTTTATGAAGTTGTTGAGATCTTATGGTCAAGAGATCCTTGGGGGGTATCTAGAAGAGAGGATGTTTAGAATACCCATTCTTTGTTTCCTCTCTAGGTTTTATTATGATTCTTGGGAATGATAATGTTTTCAATGGTATCTGATGTAATAGCACAGAACACTCTGGTCCATTCCATTATGAAAATATAGAGTTAGAAGTGTTCTGGGTGGACTAGGTTGCTCATTTCTAACATATTGAATAATTTCTAGTTCTATGAATAGTGCTTCTAGTTCTATGAACAGTTTCATTGATGAGTCATCTATCGGTACGTGATATGTCGATATATCATCTAATGGTATGACGAACTGTGTTTCCAAGATGGTAGGTCATCTATCAGTTGGTTGAACAGTATTTCTAGGACTGTTAGGTCATCTATCAATTGGTTGAATAATGTTTCCAGGATCAGTATGTCTTATATCGTTAGGTTGATATTGTTTCTATGTGGGTAGTACATTTATCAGTTGGTTGAATAGTATTTCCATGTCTATAATTCATCTATCAGTAGGTGTATAGTGTTTCCAGGTTCGTATAGTTTCCCCCCCCCCATAACATCATCATTTACATAAAACACATTCAAAGAATTGTTTTTTGGTATTTTAGACCAATTGAAATCCCATAACTACTATTTTAATTTTCCCAAGGGTCTTGGTGCCATTACTCAGTTAAAACACATAATCTCAACCGGATACTCCATTAAATGAAAATCTAAACCGATTCTTAGTTTATATTTTCAAAACACTAATATACCTATTAACCTTTTCTTCCTTCTTGTTTTCCATGGTATGGGTTTCCTTTATTTATTCTTCACATAGGATTAATGTGATAGAACTGTAATCCTTAAATCATCCTCTCATTATGTTTTCTTATTGTATGTGCACCCCTATTTGGGTGCAACTAGGAAATGTCGATCAATATTATATATAATGTATGTTCTACCTCCATTCATTTGGGTTCCTCATTCTTTTTAATCCATTTTATACTTTCTATGTGATAGCATGAGATCTCTATGTTTGTAATAGAGATTTCTTCATAGTTTGTTGAAGCGGTTGGGTCACAACATCCCCCAGTAGATGAAACCATTGCGAGAGAGGTGATCATGATCCCCTGTGTGCGCCCATTGTCATGCAAAAACATCAAAAATAATTTAGTGTAGGGTATTCATGGTTCCTCTATTATATTTTCTGGTATTTTTAGAGTTATCTTGATTTATCCCACTGGACCACCATGAAACTGACATAATAAATATTTGAATCGGATTAAAGTGTTCTGATTTGTTGATTTGAGATATTATTTCCTATGGATTTTTTAGATACTATGGTATCTATTCGTTTCTTGTTTACTTTTTCATTTTTATAGAAATTGTTAATGACTGTAAATATAGCAATAATTGTGAATTAATTGGATAAAGATAAAGATGACTGGTTGATGAATTGGGTGGTGGTTTTTGTAATCTGATGGTAATCAAATTGAATTATTTAAGAATGTTAAATGATATTGAGAGAAAACCCATAAGCATGTTGATCCTTAATCATTGAAGGCATGTAAAATTTATTTTTTAATTAATTTTTGATATCTTGATATATCTTTTTATTTAGGTTTCCCATTTATGGAGCCCATGATAATGAATATGTTATTTAAATATGGAATAAAGTACTTGTTTCTTGATAAATATAATGAATTTTTGGGTGTGACATACTCACATTCTTGTAATTGACATGTTCCCTATTCTATAGAAGTGGAGGGTGTTGTGTGGCACAGTTCCAGGAGGGTACTTTAGCAGTACTATACCACAGAATGGGACATGGGAAAAACATTTTGGCCTATGGGCCATATAATGTGCTAAATGACCATTGGGCCTTAGTGATATGTAACAGGTCTCCCTCTGCCCTGTTAAATAGGTCTTGGATTTTCATTAATAATAAATGAGGCTTTGTCCCCAAAAATCAAAAAAAAGGAGAGAGGTCTTGGTGAATGAAGGTTGAAAGCCATGTTTAGGGATTAAAGACTAGTTATTACATTGTTAATTTACTACTCATTGTTTTATGGGTGAGATTTGGATGGATAATCCTTGTAGGCTGCTGTGGTATGTGGGTGCAGGGAGACCCAATGGTGGTTGTGGAAGTACTAGATTCCTAGAGTGGCGAGATTCATTAGGTTATGCATGTGGGTGACAGGGAGGACCCCATGGATGATGGAACGAGTTGAAGCTGGTCTTACAAGTTGACATAAAGGAGTTTATTGTTGATCCTTGTGTTTTTTTACCTATTTTAACATCCCCACTAATTTAGGTATAATGAATTTATTACCCTACATCCAATAGAGGTGAATACGTGTGGGGTATGCAATGTTCTTTCCATGTTTAGATTCTCGATTCAAGATGGGTCTACACTTCTACTATATGTGGAAAAAATTTAAAGGTTATTTCATCTAGCCACTATGTTGAACCCCTTTCAATTTTCATCTTATAATTTATTCATGGAATACTTGGAATAATGGAAAATGGTAATGTTGTTTCAAAATGTATATTTGATGTTTGACCTGGGGGTTGGATCTTGCTAGGATGCAATAATGAGATTATAGAATTGATGAACTGTGGATTTATTTTGGTTATTCCTAGAGGGAGTATATCTTGCTCGGAAAGATAACAAAATTTAAATTGTAATTGATAAAATTTAATTAATGTTTCAATATTTAATTAACGTAAAGTCAACTGATAAAATTGATTAATTAATATAATTTAGTTCCTTTATAGGTTTTGTGATTATAGGATATATTGTCTTAGTAGTAGTCCTCAGGAGTCTAAGAGATGCTAGCGGCATTTGATTCTAAGACTATTGTTTTTAGATAGCGTGGTTCTGGGAAATATTATACCTTGTACATTTTGTGATTCTATATGATACCAGACCTTGTTGATTATTGAAACTGACACCCCGGGGATTATAATACATGGGCGGGTCTTTTCCCCCACATCCCAGTAGGAGTATTAATGGTTTATTACTCCCATTGTCCATTCCCACATACCATGATAATAACTTTAACTAGTATACTCGACAGTTATGTTTCCCTGTATACATGTGTAGAGGGTTGTAATGGATTAAGGTTCATTCACACACATATAATCTGAATATAGTTTCCAATGGACTACTATAGGTGTATTGTGTATTGGATGTGATGGACTTGGGATCCTTACTCGGAGTATGGGATTTAATGGCTTGAGGTATAATACCAGATTTTTGATACATTTTATGTGAGATATTATGACTCTCAATAACTACCTGGATAATTTGTTTACATCGGCATGGTGGTGTGATTAACGATGTGAATATTGAATCATGATGTGTGTATTGTGGTGATTTTACCTTGTGATTGTAGGAAAACCGTTTCGGAGAGACATTTTCAGGACGTTTAGTAATGTGGGAAAGCAGCATACCAGTGGTAAATGGGTAGCATGGTACACATGATATACTTTATTAAATTATATAATTATTTATAAAATACATTTTGAGAGCATCCATGGTGAGGTTCAGAACATAGTATTCATGTTTAGGTTATTGGGTCATTTCACTTGTTCTTCAATGTGCTTTAGAATTATTTATTTACCATTGAATGAGAGGCCTCATGGATGATCCTACTATGTTTACTATTACACCCACACTATGTTATATAAAATGTTTTCAGGTCAGTTGGAAAAGTATGGAGATCTAGCTGGTTACTGCTAGCATTCGGTTTTCAGCAAAGCTGTTCGGGGTTCTTGTCATTGTAGTTGTACATTCTTTGGGTACATGATGTTTTCCCTTATAGTGGTTGTGTTACTTCCATGAAAGTAAATATTTTTACACGGTTTTATTTTATATTTTATTCCAAGTAGGATTTGGTTGGTTTTTATAATATCTCTATATTCCAAAGGTTTTCTCTAAGATGGTAATGACCCCATCTATGTGGTTGATATACCCACGGTTCCAGTCGCAAACATAGGGAATACTGTAGAAGGTACTTTGTGGTCATTATCTCTCTTCTCGCATTTCCGGCCCAGGAGGGGTACAACATGCGGGGAGGGGGTCATGAAAAAAATAATCCATATAGAATTCATTAAAATATTCCTTTTCAAACCCATTGAATGAATGAAAATAGATTCATAAAAATGACATTATAATTATTTTATTTCTATTTAAATAAATAAATAAATTTGTTAGAAAATAATATGTATGTGTAAGAAAATGATTAGAAATGGAAACATTAAAGGGTTGTTTTTAAAATAAAAAGTTACTTACACTGAGCCTAAATCATCAAGTACGTTCTATATATAACTAAGTAATAAAATTATTTTTATTATTTCATTGAATAATAACCTTCTTAAAGTATATTATTCATTTTCTTTCACTTATTACGATAATATATAAAAATACTGAATATATTAATTTAATTTTATTTGTTTTTTGATATTCAGCTTATATGTCAACAATTATATCAATATGAAGAATACCGTTAAATAGGTATTCATTACATATTATGTATAATATTTATCCATAAATAATTACCACTTTCATAGGAATAATAATTTTAATACCAATCCTTAAAAATGTTTATGAAAATAATTTTTTTATGATCATGGACATAATTGGTCATACCTATGCTTGAGTAAAGTTACCATTTTCAATAATCATTTTATAAATAAGAAAAGTAAGATATATTATTTCAATAACTATTATAATATCAAATATAAGTTGTTATTTATGTGTATATATATATATTCCATGAGTGTTATTGATTATGAAATAATTGCAACACATGATGGATGTGGTATTCAACACATACGAAAGAATGATGTTATCTTTTTTTACATTAAATGAGATGGTAATAAATTAATTATATATTATAATATCATTATAAAATATTTTCCAATTTTCTTATATATAAACATTAAATTCATCATTATAAAAAAATTTGAGAGGAGATAATGGATGAAAAATTACATCGGTTTGTTGGGTAGTAGTCATTTGAATAAAATAATTATGCATATGTTTTCCTTTTAATGGATGATAAGAATGATTAAGGGTATTGAATTACCATAATAACATATCGATATGAGTAAAATTTTGTTAATATGATATTACCAGGATAAATAATATTTAATTTAGGAGCAAAAAAAAATCAAAGAACATGTTATCAGTTAATAATGATAATTATTCTTTTGATCACATAATTAGGATAATACATAATGAATTAAAATACTTGATTTCAGATATATTAAATGAATAAATGTAATTGGTAGAGATTTGGGGAATTTATTTTGGATGTTAGAGGATGATAATTAAGGCTATTAGGAATTGAATAATATTGGATTGGGGTGGTATTTTATAAATGGGAGAGATGAAACACATGGAATTTTATAAAATAAATTATTGTACAATCATTTTAGACAAGGAAATAGGATCCAAAATAAAAAAAAATATAGTACATGATTATATGTTGAAGTAATATTGAAATAAAATAGAATTTAGAATTGTTATTATGGTATTATAACAATTTTATTTTCATTTTAACCCATAGTGAACACAATTTCATTATTACCATAGAAACATATTGTCACTGTTTTCACTATTTATTATGATCAAAAGTTAATTTGTACTTATTATATATTAGAAATTAATTAAAATAAAATAAATTAATACATTTTTTTCACTCCAACCGTAGTATGGAATCATTGGAATCCTTGTATACCCGATTATTCTATTCTCGGTTGTGGTGGACTGGGTTGAGAGATTTCAAAATTCTAAGAGAAAAACATGTACAAAAAAACAGAGATGGTTCGGGTGATTTTTGAGATGATTAAGGCATCGTAGGATCATCATTAATTATATGTCGATCATATGTGGAGACCTATAGAGTTTGACATTTGGGATCATGTATATTTTATGGTGACACCACGTTGTGGGAAGCAATGGTTTGGTCATCGATGTATGCTTTCTCCCTAGTTTTTTTGCCTTTCGAGGTGTTGGATCGTGTTGGAGCCATTATTTAACGGGTAGAACTTCCTCTATAGATGAGAAAGATACACAATTTTTTTTATCTGTACATCATCGATTGGGCCAAGATGAATGTGGATGATGATGGACCCATTGAGGAGTGACCTGTAGAGATGAATAACCACAATGAGAATGTGTTACATGGGCCATCAATCCCCCTTGATCGTGTCTCGTGGTGAATGGTGGCTTGTATAAGAGTACTTGGGAAAATGAGTATCATATGCTTGCTTAGCCCCCAAATTGTTTTGATGATTAACTCTTTTATATTAACGTTTTTTGTTCTTTTAGACCCTTTTCATTTATGGGATGTCTTTATCTTTTTTCTTGATATGGTTTTCTCTCTTTTGAGAGGTATCTCCCTTAAGAGAGTATTTAAAATCATGTTTTATTTTCCGTGTTGTTTTTCATTGTTCTTTTTATGATGTGGTTGGGCTCTTATGGTGGAGAGAGCCTTGAGAGGTATCTCGAATGGTGGATTTTCAGAATTCTGATTCATTATTTCCTCTCTTGGTTTATTTGGATTCTTGGGGATGAGAATGTGTTCATAGGTATCTGATGTAATGGCATAGAACACTCTAGTACATTCATTGTGAAAATATGGAGTTTGAAGTGTTCTTGGCAGACTAGGTTACACATTTCTAACATATTGAATAAGTTCTAGTTCTATGACTAGTGATTCCAGTTCTATGAACGGTTTAATTGATGACTGATCTATCGGTACATGATATGTTTATAAGTCATCAAATGGAATGATGAACTATGTTTCTAGGATTGTAGGTAATATATCAGTTGGTTGAACAGTATTTCCAAGACTGGTAGGTCATCTATCAATTGGTTGAATAGTGTTTCCATGATCGGTAGGTCATATATCGGTAGGTTGATAGTGTTTACATGTTGGTATTTCATTTATCAGTTGGTTGAATAGTGTTTCCATGTCTGTAGGTCATCTATCAGTAGGATTATAGTGTTTCCAGGTTCCTATAGTTTTTCCCCATTGACGTTATCATTGATATAAAACAAATTCAAATCATTGTTTTTAGATATTTTAGTTAAATTGAAATCCCATAACTCTTATTTATATTTTTCCAAGGGTCCATGGGCCTTTACTCAATAAAAATACCTAATCTAAACCAGATACTCTATTAATGGAAGATCTAAACCATTTCTCATTATATTTTTTCAAAAGTCTAATATACCTTATGCCCTTTTCTTCCTTTTTATTTTCCATGGTATGGGTTTCCCATATTTATTCTTCCCATAGAATTCATGAGATTGAATTGTAATATTTAAATAATATTTCTATTGAGTTTTCTTGTTTTATGTGCACCCATATTTGGGTGCAACCAGGAAGTGTTGATCCGTCTTATAAATAACATATGTTCTACGTCAATTCATTTGGGATCCTCATTCTATTTATTCCATTTTATATATTCTACATGATAACATGAGATCTCTATATTTCTAATAGAGATTTATTTGTTGTTTGTTGATGCGATTGTGTCACAACATCCTCTAGTAGATGCAACTATTCTGTGAGAGGTGATCGTGATACACCGTGTGTTCCCATTCTCATTCAAAAAACATCAAAAATAATTTGAGGTATGGTATTTATGGTTTTTCTATTATATTTACATGTATTCATAGAGTTATCTTGATTTATCCCACATGAAAACCACTAAATTGACATAATAAATATTTGAATCAGATTAAAGTGTTGTAATTATTTAATTTGAGATGTTATTTCATATTGATTTTTAGGTACTATGGTTTCTATTCATTTATTTTTACTGTTTAATTTTTATTAAAATTTTTACTGACTGTAAATATAGGATTAATTTTGAATTAATTGGATAATGATAAAGATGATTCATTAATGAATTTTGTGGGGGGGGGGGTTTATAATATGATGGTAATAAAATCGAATTATCATTGCATGATTAATGGGATTGATTGAAAAACCATAAAAATGTGGATCCTTACTTATTAAAGGAATGTCAAATTAACTTTTTAATTAATTTTTGATAAATTGATATATCTAGTTATTTAGGTTTCCCGTAGTTGGATCCAATGATAATGAATGTGTTATTTCAAGATGGAATAAATAACGTGTTTCATGATATATATAATGACGTGTAGGGTGTTTCATACCCATGTTCTTGTAATGTTCATGTTCCTTATTCTATAGAAGTGGTGGGTACTTTGTGGAATAGTAACAAGAGGGTACTGTAGTAGTACCATTCCAGAGAATGGGACTTGGCCGGAAAATTTGGGCATACTGGGCATGTAATTGGATTAATGCCCACTAGGCCGTTGGGCTATGTAATGGGTCTTCATATACCCAGTTAAAGAGGTAATTTATTTTCATTAATAATAAATCAGTATTTGGCCAAAACCATCAAAAAAAGGAGAGTTATATTGGTGTGTGATGGCTGAATGACATGTTTAGGGATAAAAGACTAGTTATTATATTGTTAATTTTTCTACTCATTGTGTTTTGGGTGATATTGGGATAGATAATCCTTGAAGTATTATGTGGTATGTGGGGGTAGAGAGATCCAATGGTGGTTGTGGAATTAGTATATTCTTGGAGGGGCAAGATTCATTAGGTTATGCAGGTGTGTGTCGGGGTGGACCCCATATATGATGGAACATGTTGAAGCTGGTCTTACCTGTTGATAAGAAATATTTTACTATTGAAATGTGTGTTTTTTACTAATTTAACATCCCCACTAATTTAGGTAGAGGTAATTTCTTACCCTATTTCCAATAGTGGTGTTGACGTGTGGGGTTTTCCATGTGATTTCCATGTTTAGATTCTCAAGGATGGATGGGTCTACACTTCTGCTGTAGGTGGAAAACATTTTAAGGGTATTTCATCTAGTCACCATGTTGAACCCCTTGAAATTTTTATCTTAGAATGCTTTCATAGACTAAAATTAATTATAAAATATGTTAATGTTGTTGCAAAATGTATAAGTGATGTTTTATCTGGGGGTTGGATGTTTCTAGGATGCAATGTTGAAGTCATGCTTATGAATAACTGTGGATTTAGTTTCATTATTCCTAGAGGGAATATATCTTTGCTGGAATGATAATAAAATTTAATTTGGAATGGATAAAATTTAATTAATGATTAAATATTTAATTAACTAAAAGTTAAATGATAAAAATGGATAAATTAATATAATATAGATCTTTAATAGGTTTTTGGATTTGAGGATATATAGTCCTAGAAGTGGTTGTCAGGAGTGTGAGCGATGTTGGAAGCATTTGATTATATGACTATAGTTTTTACCTAGTGTGGTTCTGGGCTATATTATACCTCAAACATTTTGTGATTCTATATGATACTAGACCTTTTCAGTTAGGGAAAATGACACCCCGTGGATTCTAAGACATGGGTGGGTGTTTTCCCTAACATCCCAGTGGGAGTATTAATGGTTTACTACTCATATTGTCCATCCTCACTTACCTTTATTGTAACTTTTACTAGTATACTCGGCAGTTAGATTTCCCCATATATATATGTAGAGGGTTTTAATGGTTTATGGTTCATTCACACACATATAATATGGATATAGTTTCCTATGGACTACTATAGGTGTACTATGTATTGGATGTGATGGATTTGGGATCCTTACTCGGTGTATGGGATGTAATGGCTTCAGGTATAATATGGGACGTTTGATACATTTTAAGTGAGATATTATGACTCCCAAAAAATACCTGGATATATTGGTTACGTACACACTGTGGGTTGATTCATTATGTTAATATTGAATCATCAGGTGTGTGTTTTTGTTATTTTCCTATGTGTTTACAGGAAAACCATTTTGGAGAGAGATTCTCAGGATGTGCAGTAATGTGGGAAAACAACATACCAGTGGGGAAGTGGTAGTTGGGTACACATTATATCCTTTATTAAAATATATAATAATTTATAAAATACATTATGAGAGAAACCATGGTGAGGCTAGGAACATAGTATATATGTTTAGGTGATGGGGTCATTTCAGTTGTTGTTCACTCTGCTTTAGCATGCTTTATTTACCTTTTCATGAGAGGCTCCCAGGATGATACTACAATGTTTTCTATTACACCCAACCTATGTTATATAAAATTCTTTAAGGTCAGTTGTAGAAGTATGGAGATCAAGCTGGTTACTGCCAGCTTACAGGTTTCAGCAGAGCTCTTCAGGATACTGGTCATTGTAGTTTTACCTTCTATTGGTACATGATGTTTTCCCATATAGTGGTTGTATTATTTCCATGAAATTAAATATTTTTATAGGGTTTTATTTTTTATTATATTCCAAGTTGGATGTGGTTGGTTTCTATATTATCTCTATATTCCGAATGTTTTCTCTATGAAAGAAATTCCCCCCATCTATGTCATTGATATAGCCTTAGTGCTTGTCGCAAACCTAGGGCCTACTGTAGGAGGGACATTGGGGTCATTATCTCTCTTCTCACATTTCCATATAAGGAGGGGTACAACATGTGGGGAGGGGGTCATGAAAACAATAATCCATATATAATTCATTAAAATATTCCTTTTCAAACCCTTTGAATAAAAGAAATTAGAGTCATAAAAATGACTTTATAATTATTTTATTTCTATTTAAATAAATTAATGAATTTCTTTTAAAGTAATATGTACGTGGAAGAAAATGATTGGAAAATAAAACATTAAAGGGTTCTTTAAAAAAAAATAAGTTACTTTCATTGAGCCTAAATCATCACGTACATTGTATATATTACTAAGTAATGAAATTATTTTGATTATTTACTTGAATAATAAAATTCCTCAAGTTTATTATACATATTATTTCACTTATAACAATAATATATAAAATTACTGAATATATTAATTTATTTTTATATGTTTTTATTTGATTTTGAGATTATATGTCAAAAAATACATCGATATGATGAATACTATTAAATAAGCATTCATTAAATATTATATATAATATTAATCCTAAAATAATTAGCACTTTTACATTAATAATACATTTAATACCAATCCATCATAATGTTTATCAAAAATAATTTTTTTTGATCATGGTCATAATTGGTTATACCTATGCATGATTAAAGTTATCAATTTTCAAGGATCATTTTTAAAGACGAAATGTTAAATTTATTACATCCATAACTATTATAATTTCAAATATAAGATTTTCTTCATATATATATATATGTTTTCCATGAGTGTTATTGATTAACAAATAATTGCAACACTTTTTGGAAGTGGTATTCTGGATATACGAACGAATGATGTTATATTTTTCAATTAAATGTTATTGTAATAAATTAATGATATAATATAATATCATTATAATAGATTTTCAAATTTCATTATATATAAACATTAATTTCATCAATATAAATATTTTTGAGTGGAGATAATGGATGATAAATTACATTGGTTTGTGGGGTAGTAGTTATTTGAATAAAATAATTATGGTTAAGTTTTCCTATTATTGGATTATAAGAATGATTATTCGTATTAAATTATCATAATAACATATCATTATGAGAAAAATATTTTTGATATGATATCAACATGGATAAATAATACTTACATTAGGTGGAAGAAGAATCGAAGAACATATTATCAGTTAATAATAATAATTCTTCTTTAGATCACACAATTAGAATAATAAAAAATGCATTACAATACTAGATTTCAGAGATATAAATTGAATATATGTAATGGGGAGAGATTCAGGAAATTTATTTTGAGTGTTGTAGTATTATAATTAAGGCTATTGTAGTTCGAATAATATTGGATACGGGTGGCATTTTATAAGTAGGAGAGATGACACACATGGAATTTTTTAAAAGCAATTGTTGTACCAAAATTTTAAACAAGAAAATAGGATACAAAATAGAAAATTATAGAGGAAATTAATATAAGATTATAGAAAATTAAAATAAAATATAATTTATAAATTTTATTAGCTTATTGAAACAATTTTCTTTTTATTTTAACCCATAGTGAACCTTATTTCATTGTAACCATAGAAAAAAATTGTTACTGTTTTGACTATTTATTATCATCAAAAGATAATATATACTTATTATATATAAAAAATTATTCTAAATAATATAAATTAATCCATTATACCAAAATGAATTAACATATGTTGTAGAATTTCATTTAACAATAACATCATAGATGTGAGGAAAAGGTTAGTTTTAACAAAATGTTCTTTACAAGGAAAAGTTGATTTTATATTAAATATATGAGTTGTAATAATCATCATATGAAGATAAATCCACATATATATATATATAATAAATTCAATTAAAATTATTCCTAATTATTGGTTTATTAAAATAAATTAAAATTTTAAATATAATTCCCTCCAAAAAAGTTTTTTGTATTTTTTGTAAACCCAAAATAACATATAGTAAATTGTAGTTTAATGATGAATAAAAAGTAACATAATAGACTAAAATTAATATATTATTACAATGTTACATTAAATATATTTCAATGATTAATTTTATTTATATATAAATTTATTTACTAAAAATAGTGAAAGGATTACAAAATATCGTTAGTTTTCACCGTTCAGTGAAAAATCAATATATTCCAAAAAATTCCAAATATATGAAACAATTTTAACTTGTCGATGCTGATTTAAATAATGAACCATGTTTTATAATATTAAAATTATATAAATTTTAAATTAATATTATATGTAAATATTATAATAAAATATATTAATTAAAATTATTTTCTCTTATATTTACAATAAATATATTAATTTTATAATGAATATAAATACCAAAAATAATATTAATAAAAATTAAAATTAATGAATATATTGCTACCTATGATGTTAAATTAACCACCCCTTTTGAAATTAACATCCTAATAAATATATTACCTGATTATATAATGGGATATCATTTTATGAATTATTTTTTATATGCACATGTTAATTCTTAAAAAATATTGTATTTTTATAAAAAAAATTATGTTGGTGAATAGAATTATTCCACACAAAATTATATATATATTTATGAATATTTATCATATATAATTCTATGTAAATAATATATTAAAACTGAAGAACCCTAGGGCTCAATAAATGAGATGAATCCATTAAATGTGTCACTATCATTGAAACATGAAATATGTTGATTACATATGATAAAAAGAGAAGATATGAAAATCAGTTGCAATCTTAACCAACATTCTCTTGGATTTTAAATTTTTAAATGAACCATTGTAATAGAATATTCTTATAAGGAAAATGAATAATAGATTTACATGGATATACGTTAATAAAAAATTGATTACCTTTCTCAAAGGAATAATCATTCCTCTAGTTATAATCATATCAAGTATTCCTTCTCTAATCCAACTTCATTTTTCAATGAATCACATTCTTATTCAAATCTTATTTATCTAGAAAATATGTTATGATACAAATATATTCTCATAATTCATCCAAAAATGAATAGAGATGACATCACAATAAATATATTTCTTCAGATTATTCAATTTGTACACTGGAATGCAAATTGTAATTACATGAAAAGTAAACGAATTAATGTTTTTCAACATGATTTACCAGGTAACACATTTAACTAGAATGATATATATCATTCTATTTTTAAGACATCTTATAGGACTATCCATCATATTTTTTATTATAGGAACTCTAGAATTTGATACATTATTAAACATTATTGAAATACTTTTAAATATTAGATTATATCAGTGGATAAAAATCATATACAACCTTGAGAGGAAATAGAAGTAACATTATTATACCATTTATATATTATTGAAAAATTTGTTAAATTTTTTTATTATATCAAATATAAATGATATTTAAAATTTTATTTAAATAATTAAAAATATGAAAAACACATTATTAGCTTGTGATTTCCATGGAAATCTGGACAAAAAAATCCTCAAATTTGTTTTTCAATTTACACTAATTTTTTTAAATGTTTTAAAAACTCAATATACAGATTCTCATTATAACTTCAATATTTTAAAATTAAATCACTTCTCAAAATATTATGTAATATTTATTTTATGTCCTTCCCAATACATATATTCTCATTGGTCACTATAAATCACAGTTCAACTAGAATTAAAAAAATAACCAATTAACTATAAACATTAATAAATAATTAAAAATTTACAATCGAATCATATGGCACACATAATCTCTTTAAAAATCCAAAAAACCATATTTTCATTATTATATTTAAAAAATATAACCTTCTTATACAATTAAACCTTATATAATATAACATAATTCTCCATCAGTGAAAAATTCATACATTCTAATAAATTATATTCTATCAAAAGATAAAAAATATTAGATATTACATTATAAAAATATTTTTAGTAAAAATCAATCAAATATTTAATTAATGGGAATTTTTAAAAAAAAAATCATTGTTAATGTGGAACTATTATTTTAAAATAATGTTTTAATAACTATGTATGATTTCAAGGAAATTAAATAATTGAAAAATAATTATATTTGTTCTTTTCTGTTCGTAATCACAATCTCATTATAATTTATTTACGAGTGATTATTTAGTTCCTAGTTTTGTGACATGAATATATTTAACACCATGCTTTGTGTAAATGATGCCTATATATTTTTAATTAAAAAATAAATAAACGAATTCCTGATCATTCTTAGGATAATATAACTCAGGAGGTATTACTTTTTGGTAATAAAAAGAAATTACCTAGTAATTTTCTATTTAGAAAAAAGTAAGCCCTTTCAATTAATAGTAATTATAGATGAAACATTTTTCAGTTGTATAATGTGGGATCAAAATATGGTCATATATAAATATTATTATATTTTTTTTAAAATAATCAACAATATATTTTGTCCAAAAAAAATAACTCGTTTTGAGTTAATATAGTTAGTGGTCTAACAATCATAGAAATATTTTAAAAAACTAGTCAATTATAACATTTTAATCATGGAAAACTATGAATCATGATGATATTTTGTAGTGATTTCAATTCATCATGAAGGGTTTTTTATCAGTTCCAATATTAATTTCATCATTTGAAATATAATGTCCATGAAAATATATTTTTCGAAAAAATATTTCATTGTTACTGAACAATCTATATAACCATTTTAGTTTTATATTTTAAATAATTATCCTTTTATTTTTTCAAAATCCTTATAAAATTTATAATAAAAATTAACAAATCAATAAAATCAGTCAAAATATTTTCAAGAAAGTAAAATTTGACTCTATTAATACGATGTGTAAATAAAACACCACCATTTTATTAACAAAATTATCATTTATTTAGACACATAATTATTGTATGTAGTAATGAATGATGTTTTATGAATTTAATCTTTATTCACATTCATCAGATGGTATCCTAACAGCATTTAAAACTACCAAAATATACCCTTATTAATAGATATACTCAAAAAATTCATTGATATGGGGTAAAAGATACATATTTGTAATAGTAATGTTCTCCATAGCTCTATAATATATAAAAAGCATTAGGAAAATTTTTTAATGAAAACAATTGGAGAACCCAAGGGTGAATTTTCAGGATGAAGAAATCTTGTATCTAAAAAATAAGGTATTTATATTTAAATTAAAAAAACATTTGTCTATTCCATTTTATAATGGTTTTTGAAATTATGGTACTACCATACCATAAGTAAATAGTAAATTCATCCTCCATATCTAGAATAACATCTATAAAATAATCATGAAATAAATAATAAAATTACTTTACTTCTAAGACTGTAAAAATAATAAATGTTTTATTATTTTTAGAAAAATTATCTAGGTATATTTGAATTCATTATCTAATGAATTTATCATTTTCATAATATGTCATCAAACAAATAAACTCCCAAAATAAAACATTATTGGCTCTAAAACATCTATTTTCATTAAAAACAAATATATAATCTATTAAAAAAGTAATTTCAAAATATAATATAGGAAGTTAAACTTTCATTACCAAAAATTCCAATCCACTAATAAATATATAAAAATTTCTACAAATATTAGTTTCATTAATATTTCCACCAGAATTATTCACTAAAAGATTTATTCTATTCTCAAGTGTGGATATACCCATATGACCTTCTAATTCCTTATTAAGGAATGAAAGTGAGGACCCAGATAATATGGGACATCATCATAATTTTAATATAGGTGTAATATATATGTCATCACATAAATTTATGGCCCAACATCATCTGTAGTAGTGGAAAAGTATTTAAAATATCCCTTCTATCCCTAATATGGATGATTCACATATCACAATAAAAAATTCAAAAACATTATATCATAAAGAACCATATCCTTAAATATAAGTCTTTTGAGAAACATCATATCATTATTTTTTATATCATTTAATTTTCACTAAAGGGAATCATTTCCAAGCTATCCACTTCATTTACACTTCATTGAATTTACATGACCTTTAATAATATTCCATCTACTATAGTTATAACATTTTTTATCTATATTTCAGTTCTGGATTTAATTGGTGGATACTTCCACATTTCATTCCAATAACACATTGTTTTTAATTATTGTAATAGAATAAATGATCATATGTGATATCCATTAATATCTTTTCAAAAAATCTAGTTATAGTCAAATTTATTTTGAATTTATTTGAATAAAATTCCATTCGATATTTTAACATCAGTTCCCAGTAAATCTAATTAATCATACTATGAAGATCATATATTATTTCATGTATATACTTGGCCAATCATGATAAATTCACTTCAAATGAGGACACTACATTGTTATCCTTTTACTTCAATTAAAAAATATTTCTCAATATGTTGGGATATATTTCTCATGGAGAATATTTCTAAATAAATCATATTCCTACACATCATGGTCGTCATCATCTCTACAATTCTTAAAAAAATACCACCGTAGATCAAATTCAAATTTTAAAATATAAATTGAAAGAGATTCCTTAGGAAATTTTGAACATCACATGACAACATATATATTTTCATCTCTATTAATCCATCCTTTATATACAAATGTGTTAGATTATCGTTATAAAGAAAGGGGTGTTATCTCATATAATTCCACACAATTGAAATATTCTTCCATGGTAGATACATATTCTCCTTAATATGGATTCCATTAAAATTAAATGATAATGTGAACAAATTTGTTATGGAAATAAATTTTTTAGTTCCTATTTAAACCATCTCAGACTATGGATACGAAGGATATCAACCCATTATCCCTTCCCGCTATGATATTAATTCTTCCTCTATAAAGAGACATTTTTAATAAATATTTGTTGATGAAGAATCATAGAATTCACAAAATTCATCGTAATCTCCACATAACCATAAATTATTATATTTCAATTGTATTCTATTAATATTTTTCCTAATTATAATGTTATCTATACTGACCTATAATATCAACATGAATGACTTGAATATAAAAATTACATATTCTAATGTATTTATTATAGAATTCACAATTTTAAAATCATATGGATATTTGTATGTTAATAGTGTTAGATAATTATTTCATTTTAACCCATATACTATAAGTGGGATCATTAACATCGTATCAATTTATTTCACAACATCACACATTTTTAATAAAGAAGATTCATTTTCACGGAAAATCACCATGATTATTTTCATGAGTAATTACATATCCTTAACCGTCATTAAACTATATAAAAATAAATAAATCATGTTATTAATGATAAAATCATACTAAGTAGAATAAAATAAAATAAAGAAACATTTTTCTTCATAATAATTATAATTTTTTTTCTTTTTATAGTCTAATTGAGGCTCATTATAAACATTTGCATTCCCACAAAATCATTGTTATCCACACAAATATTTATATAAAACATTTCTTAATAAATAAAAAGTTAAAAATAATATCCATATATATTTTTCTTTGATATAATTAAATATCAAGAATAGTATTTCAATGAGTTAAACATTCTTCCATTAACTCGTAGAAATTACATTATATAAAAAATGATTTTTTATGTTTTTAATAATAATGTGACTACATAAAAATCCTTATCAGAAATAGAGAAATAATATAGTTATTCTTGGACAGTATTTTCCATATCACTCTTCATCATGGAAGAACCATATGGTCAACATCTGTTCACAATGTATCTGATTGATATCATGGCCCCACCTATTATTTGTTTAAAACTTGTTTTTTTGAATTTATCTACTCTACGGTACAAAATATTTCCATCCAAAAAAGGATAGAAAAAATTTATGAACAATTTATAATAAAAATAACATAATCATAACACAAAAAATATTGTAATTTATAATATATAATTCATAAAAAATTATTCCCAACCATAAGAAAAATTTCAAGTTAAGAAAATAACAATTCAATTTAAAATAATTCTTGTAAATAAAAAATGGGGAGATGGATTATAATTAATGTAAATGTGGATGAATTTAATGTTATATAAATATCAAAAAAAGTCTATTGAATTATGAAAATAAATTTTCTTCATATAAATTAAAATGATATTTTACTTTTTTCTTTTGAAAAGAATATCAATTCATTCTTTATAGAATTCATAAAAATATCTAATATGAAATCCTTTGAGTTAGAGGGAAAATATTCATAAAATATTATTTATTGTAATTTTTCTATATAAGAACATGGATGAAAATTATTTGTTAGTGAAACATTAAAATAATGTTTCTCAAAGAATGACCCTTATCTCGAGTCCGCATTTTCACATCAATTATTATCATCCAATGTAAAAAAAATATTTCATTTACACGACATTGAACCATTATCATTATTATTATTAATTTTTTTCACTGAGTACCATGTTAATTTTATATACCTAATCATTTATGTTTACATCATATGTTTTGACATTATTCAATTTTTATGTCAAAAAATGATTTATGTAGGTTGAATGTGGTCAATTTATTCGTTATTATAGAATATTTAGAATAATAAAAAAATCATAGTTATCATTTTTATACATCTATAATACATTATAACCAAATAATAATTTTTATTTATAAAAATATATCTACATTATTATCTAGGAAACAGTTAGTAGTATGTTTTCAAGAGTAATTATTCCATTTTCAACATTCATTATGTATTGAAGGGAAATAATATTTTATCATTAAAAAATAGAAATCATATAATAAATAATATATTATATCATTAAATATTATTATATATAGAATTAATGAGATATGGTGATAAAAAATAATGAATCCTCTTTGTTGATGCAATAGTCCACATATATGCATTAAAAATATTTTAATTTATTAGTGTTTGAAAAGAAAAAACAAAATGTTACATTAAATTTTAAAAATGATAAATATTTTATTTTATAATGTATAAATATTAATTATATCATTATAAATATCTTAGTGGGGAGATTTTGGGAAAATGAATTAAACTAGTACATAAAGAGGAAGTCCTCCATACAAAATAATGTCATTTTCATTTCCCATTTGATGGAAGATGATATTGATTTAGGTTATGGAATTTACATAATAGAATATAATAATATAATTATATATAGTATATCATGTCAACATGGTTGAATAATATTTTAATGAGGCATCTAAACAATACAAGTAATTTTTTTCTTTTAAGAATGATACACCTTCTCATAACAAACTCATTATGTTTATCACTAAGACCTATTCTAATATTGTTTATTCAAATAACTATTTTTAATATTATTTATTGTTATTATTTAATTTAATTGTTTAATTATATGATGATATATAATAAATTTATGTTTTAAATTTGAGGGGGAGTTGGTGGGATTTTTATTTTGATGAGAGAAATTACTTATGATTTGTTTAGAAAGTTATTCACCATAATTATAAAAATTAAAAAATGAAAAAAAATTACCTAATCAAGGATTAAATGAGATGTGATAAAATATGGAAATACAATAATATTTTTGGAAGTATTTTGGTCATTTTACCCGTTATCATTTTATCATATCCCCATTTTAAATCCATTTTCACTAAATCCTTTTTAATTTTTTTTTTCAATACTCAATAAAAAATATTTTCCCATTATTATTTAATAGGAATTATTGTTGATAAATATTGCTAATAAATTTTTAAAAAAAACTCAATTCACATAGCGGGATTAATTTAAATTAATATTAAAATAACATATATGATGAAGAAGTTGTTTTTCAAGAAACGTTTCTTTCATATAGTTTAGAACATTTTATTAACTATATAAAAAGTAATAAAAATTATATGAATTAAAATTAATATATATATATGTGTGTATATATATATATATATTAATTACCCTTTAAATAATTCCTAATCAATTTATCTTTATGTAAATAAAGTGGTGAAATATTATGAAACTTAAAAATATTTTTATGATAAAAGTTATTTTAAACACAAATATTAACTTATAGTAAATTCCATTAAAAAGATGAATCATAAAAGAATTAATTATATTTAATACACCTAAATAGTTAATATTAAATATAAAACATTACTAAATTCATATTTATACATTTAAATTAATAATTTTTTTTATAATTAATGATTGTATTATAGAAATATGTATTTTTCACTTGGGACAGAAATAAATTTAAAAAACATCGAAATTTGGCTTTATGTTAACATAGAAATGATGATGTAAAAAATTAATATAATATTATTGGATTCAAATTATATAACATATAAATTTCACATTTAAATGATAAATTTATAACTAATTTGTTTAATTCCTAATTTTCTATTTTCAATTTACAATTTATTTAACAATTATGTAATGAATATCACAACATAATTCTTATTAATAGAAATTAATGTTATTTATTACAACATTAACTAAGGTGAAATGACTTTTATTTTTGGTTTTACTCATTTTTTATTATAAATAATATCCATAAGCAAAGGAACCCATTCTTTATTTTATGGATAACCTTGAACCCTCAATAACACATCAATTAGTTAATTTATTTCTAATAGTAAATGACAACTATCAAAAAATCCCTCAATTGATGCACAATTAAAAGAAGACTGGAAATCACTAATAATGTCACAAGTGATTCTAGATCACTATTTTTTCCACTATCAAATGGATAATTTTATTATACTTAACATTTTGTATATAATACCCGATTCCCCCCACATTCCCTTAATCAAATAATAATTCACTAAAAAACCTTAATAATTCCACAAAATATGAGATGCCTTATGTATTGTGAAATAAATAATGATATGTTTTTATATTCATAGCCTATTACTATTGTTATTGGCCATATGACCATGAAAATATATTATATCCATTGTCTGGTGGCCCGTAGAGGAAATTTACATAGAAATAAACTTTATATATAGTTATTGACCATAAGAAATTTCTATACAATTATAAGGAGTTTTGAGGATATCCCTAATATATATAGACTTTTTTAGAAAAATATTGAAATAATGTAGGGAAAAGTACATTCCAAATAGGATTCTAACTAAGTTCACCTACGTATAAAAAAAATCACCACTGGAACCACGAAAATAATTGATTATACATACAAATATATATATTTATATATTTATATTTATATTACATATGTAACATTATATAATATTTTATTATTACAATGAAAATTTATAAATTTATACTTTAGAAAAAACTACAGGGATGAGAGGGCTTACCTCATACTATCTCGTTCTAGTCTCCAAAGGTACAATTATTCGATGGTCATATGCTCCAATCCAGATCCCTAAAGCCATGGTGAGAATTTGTTCATTGTGATAAGATGACCACATCTATTTTTTTGTCAAATATATAGCTATATTACCATATTAAGTAGACTATAATAATTTAATAGTTGTTTCAGTGCCTATATTCCTCTTTATCACCCTTCCCCCAAAAATTCTTATTCCACGCATAATTGTTAAATAATGTGTAGCCAATATAATAGTTTCTAATTTTTATAAAACCCCGATGTAATTAAAATAATTTACAACTTTGTTAATATGAGATATGTAACAAAAATTATCACTAAACCATGGAAATATTTATATGTATATATACCATTTTTCAAGTAGTAAATACCAATATAAACAATTAATGCTGAAACAATGTAAATAGTGTAAAAATAATTATTAACTATTACACATCATCCACCCAATAAAATATAAATTGTGAAATATTGAAATATAAGGGATAATTAATTAAAATTATGTTCACTATAAAATAGTTTTTCTACACCACTATATCTTCTAGTGTTATGGTGATGTATATCTATGGTAATGACAATAAATGGGATAACACTAAAAAAATAATAAATTGAACATTGAAATTTATTTAATGGATAAATCCATGGTCACCTATATTTTAGACGACATATACATTTTATATAATGTTATATTCGCCGAAATAATTTCATGTCACATTATATCTCTATGTTGTCATTTAACATAAATGAGAATCCTGAGATAATTTTCATCAAACATATGCTTCATGAATATAAAATTTGGATCCAAGAATGACAATTCCTTCATCATATCTTTGAATTTTGTTCTAAATTTATTTCTCAAAAAAGTAATTACAATATACAACAGTGCTTATATTTTTTCACTCAATTAATATAATGATCTATAGTGCCCGAAATGATCTGTCGAAATTTGTTATGATTAAAATAGCACGCGTGAGTGGTTTTCCTAAAAAAGTGGAAAAAATCATAAATGGGTGCCTGGATCATAAAAATGAGGTCACAGTTGAGTTTAGGATAACAGGTTTACCCTTGGAGAAACATAATTTTAGTTGGAGCAGGCCTACGGGGAGAAAACAGAAAAATGGAATACTCGTAAATAAAATAATTAAATAAAGTTATTTTATTTTACAAATGCTTAAAACTCATGAAGAGTGACTTAGATTATAAATTTGAAACCACTGGTGAGCTTGTGAGTGTATGAATTCTTTAGGTAGATACTAACATTCGATGGTGTGGGCCAACAATTGATGTTTGATTTTGGCAGTAAATAAAATAATTAAGTAGTAGTTATTTTATCGTTAAAATATATAACTTCTAAATGGTATCCCTGATTGAAAATCTAAGAGTACCATTGAATTAGTTGGGCTGTGTCTTCTATAGTCATAGCCTATCCTTTATTGGCGCGGCTCGAGGGTGACTTTGAATAATATTGTGAACTTTTTATTCTGGTATGTTCACTAAATGTGAACGCATTGTTTTCTATATTTTGACTCGTTGCATAGATTGAAAATTCGAGAGCACTGTTGAATCCAGAGTGCTGTGATTCTCTTAAGGGAGGTTTCACATAGACAACACTAGGTCATGTGAAATTGTTAATTTTTCAGACTTTTGAATGATATATAAAATAACATGTTATGTTATTTTATTTCTTTTCAATTACTCCAGTGGATGAGCGGTGGTGGTGGGACCATCAACATGTCAATACATTAAATGGCTTGAATCCCCTTTATTCATATAATTGCGCCATTAGAATTAGGAATGTTCCTTAATTAAATGAACCCCATTAATATCCATAACTGTTTCATACCCTCACCCACTCATAATTATATGGATATCGGGGTGGATTGTTGGCTAGGCTTCACCATGAGATGATGCTCTGGATATGTACCGCGACACGAACCACGTTGAGGATGAGACCAGTTTCAGTGAGCAGTAGTGGGCATCACCGAATCACTAACCAACGACAACAAAGAAGGAGGTTCTATCAATCATCATCACTGAACGTCTCTTCCATGTTTGGGGGTTTATTTTTGAGTTTTCATTGATCAATTAAATCCTCCCGTTCGTGCTATCACATTAAAGCGGAGGGTGTGGGGCAAACAAATAATGCCCAAAACCTTAACCGCTTTGATTATGTTGCGTTCTTTGGGGATTTTTTCCTCCAGTTGATGGCAATGTGAATTAGCGGGTCCTGCATTGATGGCGGCAGTGCGGGAGAGCTGTAGGCTTAGACAACACCATGAATGGACACCAGCGCACAGTGATGGTGGTAGCCGTCGGTGGCCGGATGAGACCCATGGAAATAGGCTGCCGGTATTGTATGGTGGTGCGTGACGACATGCTACGGTGGCTGAAGGATGGAGTCCCCACCCTTCCACATGAAACAATGGAAATTCCCATAGGTGGAGCTAGCTGAAGCGGTTGCGGACAGTATTCCATGGAAAGAGGGAGCAGCGCGGCCCGCGCCACGACGTGTTGGAGAATCCCGTTTGGCCAAAACGTTGACCGTTAAATGTAGTGGGGTAGTTCCCCAAAGGAAGTAGAACGACCCCGCAAGCATGGGTCCAGTAGGACACAATGATCTACCATCGAACAGACTATATCGATACGACAGGAACCCACCAGAGGGCTGGGAAAATGACAGCCTATGCCCGGGAACCAAATCGGGTTGACCCTTAGCGAGCCAGACCTGGGCGAGGTCAAAAAGTCCCCATGAACCATTTCATCATGGGAGTCTATGCGAGTCAGACCTGGCCCAGACACAAATGGTCCCCAAATAAATTAAAACTTGTAACTGACTAACCAAATGTATGTTTGAAACTCCAATAGTGGTGTTGGGATCCCTTTAGGGAAGCAGTCCATTTAGAATATTCAAGTGGGAACTCTAGGCATCGGAATCATGAGCCTTCATATTTTATGGTCTTGAAATAATTCCAACTAATTAATAACATTATATGGATATTCTAGAATGTTTCATTATCCCCACATTAGGGCTTTACGTCCACAAATTTCAAAAAAAAATGAAATTCAAACCAAGGAGGGAACTAAGAATGAATCTAAGCCTACCACTCACATGTTCTCTCCTGGATGTTCTAGGGCTACCACCTAGCTCGCAACATAGGTACCAACCATCCATGAAGGAATAACTCTTTTCAATACTCTATCTACACTGGAAAGACCGTAAACTTTACCCCATCATTAAAGTCCAACTCGCCCTAATCTATAACATGCAATGGAATATGCCTACATCTCTTTAACTGTAACACATTGAAAACATTGTGCCGCTTGTGATTCTATGAGGAAATAGATAGATGTTATGCGACATCTACCACTCTTATAAAAATATATATGGTTCTGAGGAACCTTGGAGATAGCTTGCAACCCCGACCAACCCTCTGCATTCTTCGTTGTGATGAGACCCGTAGAAGAATTTTGCAAGCTCTATATAGTCTCCACATGCTGACATGTGAGGCATCATGATACAAACTTGGCCACTGCTTCATCCATCCATGGCCACTAGTACTAACACCGGAGGTCTTGGTACATCATCTCCAATCCAGGATGTACTATTAAAGGGGATAATGGAACACCCTCTACACCTCCTCCCGAAGATTCACTAGAACCATGGTGCATCCTCTGAACAGAACTATGTTCTCCCCACCTTTAGAAAATCCATAAAGAGAATGTCATGAGGATAACATAGCATGTCATGCCTTGCAGTCAACATCCCTAAACACTGACTCATTAACTCAATGAAAAACAGGGAGAGTGATAGGCATAGACTAGAGGTAAGATGATTCATCTTTATCCATGAAGGATATCCACATGCCGATAATATTCTTTGACGTCTCACTCAATAGCTTTATACCATATATCTTACTATGTGGGACACATACCATGTTCCCCTTCTCATGAGTATAGACAATCTCATAGTCATAGTTCTGGATGAACTCTATCAATCATAGATATCCTAGGATCAGTTCATTATATGAAACGATATACTCGTGACATTTTTCATTAGAGTAAACAGTAAAACAATCACCCATCATGTATTCCATCCATATATTCAGTTCAGAGACCACTACTGCTAACTCTAGTTCGTGGGTTAGTAGTTCTGCTTGTGCTGCCTCAACTGTTGTGAGCCATAAGTGATCACTGCCTGCTCTTACATCAGGAAACTACCTATTCTAGTCTCAGATGTTTCGCAGTAAACTACATACCCAATGTCATCTTCAGGTTTCCTCAAGATGGGGGGTAGTAGTTAGTCTCTATCTTAGCTCTTGAAAGCTCTGCTGACACTTCTTTGTCTACATGAAAGGCTCCCTCTTCTTCGCCAAAGCAGACAAGGGTGATGCTACCCTGGAGTTTTCTGGTACAAATATCTAATATTACCATTCCCAAGCTGATGTCCTCCTCCCATTAGTGATATAATCTTGAAAACATCTTTTAAAAATATGTCCCCACACTAGGCCACTAATATTGGGAATGAAAAACTCAAAACACCGGCAGATAATAGGGTAAGCACGAACAACATAAGAGTGATTAGTGCACCCTATTATTCAAGATTTTTTCTTGCGTAGCATGGGTTTCCTTTTTCACCTACCTAGGATATACCCATTCCAACGCTGTAGAGATATAACATTTTTTTTCCTAAAAGAGATGATCTTAGTATAAACTGTGGATGTTAATCAGTACCTAATCAAACGTCAAAAGGCATTGACGCTACCACCAAGAGATTCCAAATAAAACTCTCACATCAATGATCAGATCACACCGTCATCATAAGCGTGATTTCCAAGTCTCCTCTGAATTCTATCTCCATATGTAAGGTTAATGTCATCGGTTTAATTGGAAACTCTAGGCCTTGAACATAATTTGTGGAAAGAAGGAAGGATTGGTAACTATGTCTATTAATACGACATCTACTAGTAGACACAGACTGTACCTCATATCATTCCTAGATCCCCTGGGTCACACTCCATGACCGATTGTAGCTACACCCTTCCAATGTCCTCCATCTCCCTGATCCTGGTGCGGAACACTATGGGGGGTTGTTACATGTAGAAATGATTTCCACCTCATGCTTCCCTAATAGCTTCACTTCCACGTCTACTTCCCTAGAGATTCATCTATCCATATCACTTCCTATTCCCAGAAAATTTTACACACCGAAGTGTCTTTGACTAGGGTAAGATTCATGCTTTCCCACTGCTACCATTCACTGGCAATATCTACACATCCAAAGAACATTCAAACACAAAGGTTTTCTATAGAACCATATCATAAGTAGGAATTCATTGTGGTATATTTCTAGAATACATGTACCTAAACCTACCTCACTCGGAGGTCCGATAACTGATGTAGTGACTGTACTGTATTCATCGAGTTCTTAGGATGGTCGTTATGCCATAAAGAATACTAATATACCGACATGTCATCCTTCCAATGTTATAGGAGCTCTAGGGAACACTCACCCCTTATCTTTTTATAACAATAGACCACCTACACTGATAAAGGATCTCAAACATATCCATAGATATGTAACCTCTTTTCTAGATCATGGTAATCTAAACCGTGTAATCGTCGTCCTGATCCACCTAGAATTATCTCTACCAAGACCGCCATTTTATCAAATGGTACCCTAGCTAGATGGAAACTCAGCCACCTCCACAAGACAATCCTTTGAAGCCCGTGATTCAGGATAGCCTCAGATCTTGAGGGGTATCAGATGTTGAAACATGTGTAATGCACTAAGACTACATGAGTCATCTACCGATACAATCAGTTGTAACTGCAGACCAACAGGCACTGGTGTAGCTAGCACAATACCCAACGGTACCATCTTGGGTAACTATCAATTTACCGAAGCTTTCTCACCCTAATGACCATCCACATGGTAAAACACTGGAAAATACTAGCAGCTAGGATCACCATATTCTATAATGGTGTCTCAACTAGGCAGAAAACTCTATCCACAACCTCCATCCAATCCTCAATTGCCTGGGAATTTGTCCTGCATCGAATCCTCAGAGGCCTCAACCGTGGGAACTCATGCAACAAAATCAATCAGAGTGAATCATCCTCCAATGCTGCTGGTGGTAACTGCTTCCCAATGGGTGGGGTGCTATAGGTACACAACCCGAATGCGCCAACATAGTAAGAGGGACATGAACTATGGACTCGTCACTCGGTGGGAAGTCAATATATACTCTCTCGAGATTTTTGGATGGATATCTCCATAGAGGCATCTTGAAAGAGAATCATGATGAACAAAATATATAATGCTATACCTAGTGATCTCAATCAAAAGAGGTTAATGTAAAAAATTTCCAAAACACACGCATTCTGTGTTTTCGGGCACCGAGTTGGAAATCTGAATTCAAGGTCTTGGTGTATAGATATTTCAGCCACAACACCAACACTAGTAACCCGAACTAAAAACCAGACTCAAAACTATTATCACTATTTCTCCATTGGAAATATTAGATTCATAGTACTTCGGTAAATCCGACTCTTCTGGCACCACATTGACAAGACCCATCCCCCGGGGCTCGTTCGATGACTAACCCAAGCCTAACTTGTAGAGACCCGAAGTTTGACGTACATGGACATTACATTACTTTTGTGGAATACTTAATACATATGAAAAACAGACACACAAGGACCGTAACAGTTTAGTGTCTTTGGAAACTCGAAATATAATCATCTAATCGTGGTGAATGATCTTCAACATCTCTCATAAAGATCTTCCTTTTTTTACCTAAAACCTTTATTTATATCTTGGGAAAAAAACATATGAACGGGTGAGCTCAAATTCTCAGTAAGGGTAAAAAAAATAAATATCAATCACATCATATTCATAAGAACATAATATTTTTTAAATCTTAACCTGAAAAAGAGATCATAATATCATAACATGGGATAAATCATAGTAGTGAAATGTAATCCCAATAATCATAACATAAAACATGAAACTTTGTGGCATACACACATAATCATATAGATTTATTTTTTATTAGTAAAGACTCATTTCCAAGACTATCTTAGAGGACAAAGTCCATTTTTGAATCGAGTTCATTCCTCGTTTCAGTCCTGTTTCACTGAACCGATTTAACCTGTCGTTCTAGACATGTCTATCTAATGAGATATAAAATCTTTACCCAATGCATTGTATGGATATATAGGTCCCACCCATCTCATAATGATACCATTCTTATGTGTTCCACAAAATCATAAACCATACATCATAGCATAACCCATGTAATAAAATGGGAATTTTAAACATCATGACATCATAAAACAATTCATATAAGATAAAGGAATTCATAAAAATAATTCCGTCACAACTTAATAAAATCAATTTAATAATAGGGATAAAAAGATAACCCTTTATTATCTTAGATGGAAAATAATTTTGATAAAACACTTGAACTCCATTCTTGAGGAAAATATCCTTTCTACTTCAAAAACACTTTTCCTTTGTTAACATGTCATAAAATTCTAAACTAAAATAAGTTGATTAAAAATAAACATGAAAATATGTAAAGGATGCTTCTTGGAAAAAATGTTTTAAAAATCCATTCATGTCGTATAAGTTAAAAAAAACATTCTTCTAATACTTTTGTCGGAAAAGTCAAAAATTACCTCGTACGAAAAACGACAAAAGCGTCCTTTCATATCTTTTAATATAAACTCACCAAAGGGTAAACATGGATTTAAAAAATTTTAGGTGGTTGGAAATAATATTACATATTGAGGAAACATGGATGTGGAAAGATAAAATACACCCCAGTAAATACCAATGTATAAACAATCTCAGATAAAAATGAGATTGTGATATTTCACTTACCTTAGGTCTGATTTGCTTCGTAAGAGTCTGAACCTCCTGTATAATGATTTAAATAATGTCATTTAATTATTCCAGAATCATAATAATTTTTATGATATCATATATGGTTCAATTATGACTTTATATTACCCGTTCTTTTGTAAATTCCATGTTAAATAGCGTTTTGGGTAAAATCGTTTCATTTGTCGTCCGTGTTTTGACTTATAATTATTCATATGATTACTTAGATCATGATTACGTAATTCCAGAATATAAAACATGATTTATATATAATATATATTCATAATATACATATATATAACAAATCAGTAAATGGAAAGAAATACACTGTTCATGGAGACGGTAGGTCGTACGTACGCATGAACGCTGTTTTCGTTTCCTTATTGAGTTGAATGGAATTAAGTAGATGACCTAAATATATATAAAAATAAATCCAGTATAATTATTATGTCATATATTTCATGGTTACTTATTATATATACTTTATAATCATTCATGAATGGTTAACGTGTAGAATGAATCTCATAGGGTCGTGGAGACGGTAGTCCGTACGTACACACTAGCGATGATATCGTTATAATTATCGTGGAATTGTATTGGAGTGTATGTATACTATTTTAGAAACAATATCACTTTAAAATAATCATATATAGTTATTATTTACACCATTATACCCATCCAAGTAAGGTGGTGGTGGAAAATAGATTACACCACGACGTGGAGACGGTATTCCGTACGTACACACGCGTGGTGATTTCATTTTCCATAGGATGGATAGATGGTGAAATAGGGTTGTTTAATAATTATAATAACATATCAGTATATTATTGATACTTATGTTATTACATCCTAATGAAACAACCTATGAAGAAGAAGTGGAAGAATAAATAAAGTTGAAAGAATCGGTAACGGACATTAACTCTTCTTTGAAGCGCCTCTTTGAGTCCTCCACTTAGGGCACTACAATTGGTCTTTGAAGAAGAACAAGACCTCTATGATGTTTCTAGGGAAGTGGAGAAGAGAATTTTTCATGGTTTGGCCGACCTTGAAGGCTCAATGTGGTGTGAGGAAGAGAGGGAAGAGGTGCCCTTTTATAAGGGAGGAGAGGGGCACCTTTGGAATAACTAAAAATATTATTTTATTAAAAAGTCATATTCGGTTTTAAATAGCTCAAAATTGATTTATTTTGAAGCTAAGGTGGATATGGGTCTAAATCCTCTCATCCATTATAATTTGGACAAGTTTAGTTCACTATTTTAACCTTATCATTTAGATTTAACATTAAGTTAGATAATTTTACTTTTACCATGTCTTTTTGTGTTCTTACACTATAAGGTTAATAAACATACTATAAAAAGACAAAAGAACCCCAAGTTGTTTATTATTAATATATATAACCTTATCTAAGTCATTTGGCCTAACCTTATATTTTTAGGAATAAAATAACAATTAATAATATAATATTTGTTTTAAAAACTATTTTATGTCAATTTTGACACTATTTAGTAATTGATTGTTTTTGAAAATCATAACAGAATTATTAGTTCGAAAAAAGTTACTTAAATCAATACTATCATGTCATATTAACCTATTAAATTAGTGGAATTCATAAAAAGTCTCAAATAACATTTATTTGGGTATTTATAACATCAATTATGTCAATATTTTATTAATAAGATAATTACGGCATCATATTTGTGTCATAAATAAATTAACATATTTAAAGTCTAAAAATTACAAATAAAATATAATTATGTAGGAAATTGTTTTATATTTCTAATGAATCTTTATAGTCTAATTTATCTTATGTATAACACTATATTAAAAATACATTAGTTATTAAACTTTGATTTTAACTATTTTAACCCTTCTTTAAATAAACTGATAATAAATGTCCTAATCGAATCCATGTGGGCCTAAATGGTCATATTTTATTACTAATGTTGTTTTTGGTCTAATTAAACTTATCCAATAGAATTAGAACCTGTTTTAGGGTAATAATAATAACATTTTTACCCTTAATTATCCTATTTACTTTTAACCGTGGTAAATAAAAGTAAAAAGTTACTATTCAGAAAAAAAAAATTTCATCTCATTGAACCACATTTTAGTCCTTGATATTAATCGTGTCTCTCGGATTTTCGAAATTCCACTCACAGAAGCGGTAAAATTAAGTTTTATGAAAAATTAAATTTTTTAACTACCACTTCGTGGTTTCAGTATTAATCAAAAAATGAATGTTTTCAAAAAAAAATACCAATAATTAGGCCTATGCTATATTTGATATTATGAACTCAAAAATGATTTCTATTTTACCAAATTCAAAACATATCAGTTGCATTAATTAATTTAAAAATTAATTCTCGTCGTCAAAACAAATAGTGTGTTTTTAAGAGATAATAACTATCAAAAGATTGACACTTGTTTATGTGTGGTTTAAATGTGAAATTACATCCAATGACCAACATTGTATTAAATTGTAAAAATATATTATAAATATACTTTAAAACCAATCAAATTATTAATTTAACACTATTAATTATTTCGATTAAAAAGGTTGTTTTTAATTAAAATTTAGTAATTCTCACTATTCATCAGAAAATGAAAGTTATCCGAAAAGTACCAAAATATCACCCCTAAGCTTATTTCGATATTCTGAATCTAAAAATGAAGTCCATTTTGAAAAATAAAATTTACAAAATTTCAAAATGTTGTTATTACTATTCATAATTATTAGTTTTAATAATATTTTAATAGCATATCGTTGTTTAGTGAAACTCGGTATTGCGTACTACACACGCTATCGAGGAAGGTCGCGATTGCATGTAATGAAAGGCAAGTCAAGGATGCGTGTTGTTCAAGATCCTTTTGGTGTAGTGTACAGCACAAGACATTAATGAAATTAAAAATAATATTTTTCATAAAATCTCGGGGTGTTACATTCAACCCCCCTTAAAATGAATTTCGCCCTCGAAATTCGTCGGGGTTATAAATTGTTTACTACTCGAAAGTTTCTTTAATAGAAACCCACATCGTAAAAAGGAATACCAAAACCAATTTTTAATAACAAAAGTATGAAACGTAACTGTTACCCAAATAAACTAATCACTGGGTTTCAACATAGGTGAAAATATGGATATGGAAGAGAAATATAACCATCAGGTTCTGATGGAGAGTGGTAGAGAACATGGCTATGAAAATCTGACAATCATAAAGCCATAAATTTGTGAAGATCTAAGGTACCATTTGATTCATCAGATATTAGAGCACTAGGACATCATTTTTGGTTTTCAAGATCATTTCCCTAAGGTTGATGAAATTGGAATTAGAAGAAATACTTTCGTGATTTTGGTATAGTCTCACTGTTGGTCGTTCTTTGGAAAATTTACACTTCATCTCTTAAAGAAATGAAGTTGAATTTTTCATTCGTGATGTGTTAGCAGATCATGTGATATAATGATTTGTCATTCCATCTGTCTCAAAAAAAAAGGTTAGAAAAGTTATCAAAAAATACATAAGTCCATCTATAGTGAGATTAATCATATATGGTTTCTAAAATGGACTTATACTTCATATATCATACTGATTAATATAATAAAAATAGTTTCTACTAAACAGGGACTTCCTGTAGGCTAGTGGTAGGTGATAAAGGCCAGTCACACTTCGGTTGTGGGTTTTATTCCCACCACCTTGTCCGACACGATGGGCTGTCGCCCATCCTGCAGGTTGTACTTTTCTAAAAATAAATTACTATATCATCCCATCAATAATATCAAAAATGGTTCTATCCTTAAACAATACTAACTTATGTCCAACATATTCCATTCCAATCTTTAGGCTTATCCATAATAATGCAGTCCATTTTCATATTATAGTGAAAACAATTACTAGAGATTTCATATAACAATAATGTTAATACCATCGTTGATCCCCATATATCATAAGATATTTCTTATTGGTCACATTCCAAACATTCGAAGGCCTTAATCATGTATTCTCTTGAAAAAAGAATACCCATTGAACCTTAGTGAAAACATGAGTGCTGTCAAAAGTTAAGTCTTTCTACATAGCAAAACACCAAAATTCTATATACTCAAACCATGATATAAATATTTCCTTACATCAGTCATGAGCTCATGAAAACTATCAAACATTTAATTTTCTCTGTATCCCTTCATTATGCGCATATCATCTACTTTCCAAAAATATCTTAATAACCTTTCATGGTTACAAGTACCATTCATCATACAATTTAAAAACATAATGAAAGAAAGCAGTGTAACAATACATAGATGTCTCTTTATTCCATAGTACCATGAGATTACTTATATAACATTACACTTGATAAACATGTAATCATTCCACTACCTTCTTAAACCATTGATCGAGCTTTAACAATTATTTCAACTCACATATCATTTGTAGTATCTTCATCATCATCAACATAAATACTACCCATATGACCATACTGATTCCCTTCATGAGACTTTCCCTTAGGGCATTGGTTTCCATAATTCTCGTACATTCCACATTTAAAAAATTTAACCATTGCTGATGTCGTATAAATACCATTATCCTCATCCTTGGTGTTAACTGAACCTTTTCCTTTGCACTTACTGGCTTTGTGTCCTTCTTTTCCTCACCCAAAGCATCTACCAGTTCCTTTGAAACATTCTCCTTGATGCCTCTTCCAACGTGATTTACATAGGTGAAATTGAACTTTCATTCCTCTATGATCATCATGAAACTCCATATTTCTCTTATTGGCTGAGTTAGGAAACTTACCAAATATGAGTTTATTGATCATATTATGAGATTGCTGATTCGGCATAATAATGATTTTTGGACTTCCAAATCCCATTTCATTTGGTTGCTAATGAATAATATCATTCCATTGTCCATCATATCCTCCATTACCGTGAATCATCTTGTTTCCAACCATTTTCTAAAACCCAAAAAGAATAGTGTGAGAGGGAAAAATCACGCTAGGGAAAACATTATAATAAAGGGGGAGTAACTTCAATATCTAACATCATGGGTTACCATAATTCTAGTATTATAACCTATACTTATACTTAACCTTAGGGACATCCCTAGACAAACCTTATAAATATCTCTAGGGATCTCACTAAAGTTCTCGCATCCTTGTTTCAAAAGGTTGACTAAACCTTTCCTCTGAAACCAACTGTAGCGGTCTGGAATTACTTCCAGTGGACTATACTGGATACCTATCAAAGCACTCCATGGGCGGCTACACCCCATGGGTGGGACACACCACCATCCCCAGTGGCAGCAATTTCCTCATGAAGCCCTTGGGCGGAGATCCATGCTTTGTCCAACACTCACATGTGAGAGTTCCCAAGGAACGAATACATTCCTACCTCCTTTGCCTCTGATACCAACTGTAGAGACCCGAAGCTTGAAGAAAATGGACATTACATTACTTTTTCGAAATACTTAATACATAAGAAAAACAGACACACACGGATCGTAATAGTTTAGTGTCTTTGGAAACTCAGAATATAATCTTCTAATCATGGTGAATGATCTTCAACATCTCTCATAAAGATATTCCTTTTTTTACCTAAAACCTTTATTTATAACCTGGGAAAAAACATAAAAAAGGGTGAGCTCAAATTCTCAGTAAGGGTAAACAAAAGAAATATCAATCACATCATATTCATATGAATGTTACATTTTGGAAATCATAACTGCAAAAGAGATCATAATGTCATAACATGGGATAAATCATAGTAGTGAAATATAATCCCAGTAATCATAACATAAAACATGAACCTTTGTGGCATACACACATAATCATAGAGAATCATTTCTTATTAGTCAAGACTCATTGTCAATACTATCTTAGTGGACAAAGTCCATTTCTGAACTGAGTTCATTCCTTGTTTCAGTCCTGTTTCACTGAACCGGTTTAACCTCCCATTCTAGCCATGTCTATCTCATGTGATGTAAAATATTTACTCAATGCATTGTAGGGAGATATAGGTCCCACCCATCTCATAATGATACCATTCTTATGTGTGCCACGAAATCATAAACCATACATCATAGCATAACCCATGTAATAAAAATGGGAATCTTAAACATCATGACATCATAAAACAATTCATATAAGATAAAGGAATTCATAAAAATAATTCCATCATAACATAATCAAATAAATGTAATAATAGGGATAAAAACATAACCCTTTATTATCTTAGATGGAAAATAATTTTGATAAAACACTTGAACTCGATTCTTTAGGAAAATATCTTTTCTACTTCAAAAACAATTTTCCCTTATTAACATGTCATACAATTCTAAACTAAAAGAAGTTGATTAAAAATACACTTGAAAATTTTTAAAGGAAGCTTCTTGGAAAAAAAATGTTTTAAAAATCCATTCATTTCGTATAATTTAAAAAAACATTCTTCTCGTACTTTTCTCGGAAAAATCAAAAAGTACCACATACGAAAAACGACAAAAGATTCCTTTCATATCTATTACTATAAACTCACCAAAGGGTAAAAATGGATTTAAAAAATTGTAGGTGGATGGAAATAATATTACATATTGAGGAAACATGGATGTGGATGACAAAATACACCCCAGTAAATAACAAAGTATAAACAATCTCGGATAAAAATGAGATTGTGATATTTCCCTTACCTTAGGTCTGATTTGCTTCGTAAGAGTCCGAACCTCATGTATAATGATTTAAATAATGTCATTGAATTATTTTAGAATCATACTCATTGTTATGATATCATATATGGTTCACTTATGACTTTATATTACCCGTTCTTTAGTAAATTCCATGTTAAAGAGCATTTTGTGAAAAATCTTTTCATTTGTCGCCCGTGTTTTGACTTGTAATTATTCATATGATTACATAGATCATGATTAATTAATTCCAGAATATAAAACATGATTTATATATAATATATATTCAGAATATACATATATATAATAAATCAGTAAATGGAAAGAAATACACCGTTCATGGAGACGGTAGGCCGTACGTACGCATGAACGTTGTTTTCGTTTCCTTATTGAGTTGAATGGAATTACGTAGATGAAATACATATATATAAAAATAAATCCAGTATCATTATTATATCATATATTTCATGATTACTTATTATATATACATTATAATCATTCATGAATGGTTAACGTGGAGAATGAATCTCATCAGGTCGTGGAGACGGTAGTCCGTAAGTACGCACGAGCGATGATATCGTTCTAATGATCGAGGAATTGTATTGGAGTGTATGTATACTATTTCAGAATCAATATCACTTTACAATAATAATATACAGTTATTATGTACACCATTATACCCATCCAAGTAAGGTGGCGGTGGAAAATAGATTACACCACAGCGTGGAGATGGTATTCCGTACGTACGCATGCGTGGTGATTTCATTTTCCGTAGGATAGATAGATGGTGAAATAGGGTTGTTTAATACTTATAATAACATATCAGTATATTAGTGATACTTATATTATTACTTCATAATGAAACAACCTAAGAAGAAGAAGTGGAAGAAGAAATAAAGTTGAAAGAATCGGTAACAGACATTACCTCTTCTTTGAAGCACCTCTTTGAGTCCTCCTCTTACGGAACAGAAATTGGACTTTGAAGAAGACAAGGACCTCTAGGATGTTTCTAGGGAAGTGACGAAGAGAATTTGTCAGGGGTTGGACGAGCATGAAGGCTCAAAGTGGTGTGAGGAAGAGAGGGAGGAGGTGCCCTTTTTTAAAGGAGGAGAGAGGCACCTTTGGAATAACTAAAAATATTATTTTATTATCAAGTCATATTCGGTTTTAAATAGCTCCAAATTGATTTATTTTGAAGATGAGGTGGATATGGGTCGAAATACTCACATCCAATAGAATTTGGACATGTTTAGTTTAATATTTTAACCTTATCATTTAGATTTAACTTTAAGTTAGATAATTTTACTTTTACCGTGTCTTTTTGTGTTCTTACACTCTAAGGTTAATAAACTTACTATAACAAGACAAAATAACACAATGTTGTTTATTATTAATATATATAACCTTATCTAAGTCATTTTTCTGAACCTTATATTTTTAGGAATAAAATAAAAATTAATAATATAATATTTTTTAAAAAAAATATTTTATGTCAATATTGAGACTATTTAGTAATTGTTTTTTTTTTGAAAATCATAACAGAATTATTAGTTCGAATAAAGTTAATTAAATTAATAATAACATGTCATATTAACCTAGAAAATTTGTGTAATTCATAAAAAGTCTCAAATTACATTTATTTGGGTATTTATAACATCAATTATGTCAATATTTCATTAATAAGAGAATTACTGCATCATATTTGTGTCATAAATAAATTAACTTATTTAAAGTCTAAAAATTACAAATAAAATATCATTATGTAGGAAATTTTTTTATATTTCTAATTAATATTTATAATCGAATTTATCTTATGTATAACCCAATATTAAAAATGCTTTAGTTATTAAACTTTGATTTTAACTATTTTAACCCTTCTTTAAATAAATTGATAATAAATGTCCTAATCTAATCAAAGTTCGCCTAAATGGTCATATTTTATTTCTAAGGTTGTTTTTGGTCGAATTAAACTTATCCAATAGAATTAGGACATGTTTTAGTGTAATAATAATATCATTTTTACCCTTAATTATCCTATTTACTTTTAACTGTGGTAAATAAAAGTAAAAATTTACTATTCACCAAAAATTATTTTCATCTCATTGAACCACATTTTAGTCCTTGATAATAACCGCGTCTCTCGAATTTTCGAAATTCCACTCACAGAAGCGGTACAATTATGTTTTATGATAAATTCAAATTTTTAACTACCACATAGTGGTTTCACTATTCATCAAAAAATGAATGTTTTCAGACAAATACAAAAAATTAAGCCTAAGCTATATTTGATATTATGAACTCAAAAATGATGTCTATTTTACCAAATTCAAAACATATTAGTTGCATTAATTAATTTAAAAATTAATTCCCGTCGTCAAAACAAATAGCGTGTTTTTAAGAGATAATAACTATCAAAAGATTGACACTTGTTTATGTCTGGTTTAAATGTGAAATTACATACAATGACCAATATTGTTTTAAATTGTAAAAATATATTCTAAATATATTTTAAATCCACTAAAATTATTAATTTATCACTATTAATTATTTCGATTAAAAAGGTTGTTTTTAATTAAAATTTAGTAATTTTCACTATTCATCAGAAAATGAATGTTATTCGAAAAGTACCAAAATTTCACCCTAAGCTTATTGCGATATTACGAATCTAAAACTGAAGTCCATTTTGAAAATAAAATTTAAAAAATTTCAAAAAATTGTTATTACTATTCATAGACTCGTTTTAATAATATTTTAATAGCATATCGTTGTTTAGTGAAACTCGGAATTGCGTACTACACACGCTATTGAGGAAGGTCTTGATTGTGTGTAATGCATGGAAAGTCAAGGATGCTTGTTGTGCAAGCTCCTTTTGGTGTAGCATATAACACAAGACATTAATTAAATTAAAAACAATATTTTTCATAAAATCTCTGGGTGTTACATAACTTCTATAGGGCAGGGGTATGCGACTAGCACCAAAAAGGTGTATCCCTATAAAGGGAAGGAATTTCCTTTATACCCGTACAAACACAAAATCCAAGAATACAACAAGAAGCAACCACGAAGTAAACTGTGGTTGTAAAAATTGTACAGAAAGTAATGGGGCAGTAATACAACCCTAAATTAAAGTTATAAGTACAACTAAAAAGAGAAAACTGCTCCTGGATCATCCATTGAGGATCCTACCAAAAGGGTAGGTATAGATTGTCTCCAGAGCACTCCACATCATCATGTATCCGCTGTGTTCCACCTAGTATTGGATCCCTCAATTATCAGACCAGCTTCTCATCATTTACACATGACACAACACGATTCGGGCAAAACCATGATGGGGTGAGTTATATAATACTCCATAGGGAACCATATTCCCCCGAGGGTATCACAATATTTTACAATAGAAGACCAAAAAAAATGATTTCAATCACACACAAAAAAAGAAACAGACACATTTTAAAAATACACTCTTCTCAAAACATGTATTTTTGAAGTATAGAAGTATATATGATCATTGAAAAAGCTAGATCATCTTATTCTATCAATAGGAACTACTGCTGACTATACAGAGTGTGACACACACCAGGTTTATAGGTACTAACCCTCAAAATGACCCACACAAGATCTGACCCTCCCGGAGTCGATACGTCCTATCCATCTAAATGACCCACACAAGATTATACCCGCCCATAGTCGATAGGTAGAAACCCATGAAAATGACCCACACAGGATCTGACCCACACAAGATCGGTATGCGCTGACCCACACAAGATCACTGGGAACTGACCAACATAGGATCTGACCCACCCTGGATCGGTATTTCATTGATCTAGGATGGGACACTCTAAGGCTGGTCCTCGTCGGGTAGCAAGCTGCTGATCCATATCGGGTCACTAGGTGTTGATCCAAATAGGATCCATTGGTGATAATACACCCAAGATCTATATGTGGTGATCCACACATGACTGCTCAGTACTATCCTTCGTATGATCTGTCTCCATCCTCAGCCTCCTTGCCGGCTATTGGATTCCCACTCATAGCACGCTTTATTCTGTGGGAACCACTCCTCAAGCTAATGGTATTATTTCAACTGTCATGATGTCCCATTAATAAGTATCCTAAAGATTCTTCATGTCATAATGGTCCCAATGAAAAAGACGGATCGTCAACCGGACGCCCGGTCTGTTTTTTATTGGTATTTTAGGGTCGAGGGCCAAGTTGGATTTGGAGTCGATCCAACCCGACTATACTTCAACATTATACAAAACATTCCTAGAGTTTTTCTAAAGTACCTTATTTTCACTATGTTCGTTTTTCCACAGAAGGCGCGTAAATCAGATGCATGGTCTGTTAGATACAAGCCTTTCCATGAAACGGGGGTTGATCGTATCTCAGTCTAGCCTGGCTTGGTCGGGCCCACTAGAATATTCCAAAGGTCCCGCTTACCTTAAAGGATCCCAATGGCACAGATGGCGTGTAATACAATCCCTTGGTTTTTCAGTTACATTCATTTATTTATATGAGGACCGGTTGGGTCTGGGCCCGGTCCGACTCACTCAGACCAGCCTGATGCGACGGGTCCCTTGGTCTATTTGAACCCACTCATGTCTGGCCCATTTTGGTTTGAACTAGTTCACAGGGTCTGTCCCATCATGGTTGGCCCGGTTTGATTCGCGAGCTCATGTCATGGTTGGCCCGGCCCACAGGGTGGTGTTCGGCCCACCAGCACTACCCCGTCGGGCCGCAGGTCTGGCCCGCATCGGCTCGGTCCACCCAAACATGACCATTGCATCATGATGACCCCACACTTGTGATGAAATTAGCCATAAAGTTCATCCCTTACCACCAAATTTAATGATCTTCCTTTGGGATGACCAGGTTTTTCCAATGAGGTGTAGCACGGGCTGCGCTATACCCTCATGTCGCGGCAAGCTGGCCACGACCGCTTCTACAAGCAACACCTATGGGAGCTACACTTCTTCCACACGGTTGGCTCGGGATGGCCTTCACAGGCTACTGTGACATGCCCTCATACACCGCCATCCACTGCTCACGACCGGTTGCTGTGGGTCTCCTCTAGCCACCACCGGCCATCACCATTATAGCGCCAACAGTTTCTTTTGCGGGTCCCCATACATTGTATGGTGTCCTTTCTTGGAACAATTTTTTCTTATCACTCTCATGTATTTCCACCTTCAAAACATGACCTGCTAATTCACATTATCGTCAACTTGAGGAAACCATCCCCAAAGAACGAAACACGAGAGAAGCGGCAGAGGGTCTGTGCCTTGTTTAATATTGTGCAAATGGGAAGCATCTAGGCTACGACTAGAGGGATCCACACCCAGGCAGAACTCAGAGGAGACATGATGACGTGGAGTTCTGTAATGATGATCTATACCTACCCATCATGTAGGATCCTTGGGGGTGATTTAGGAGTTGTTTTCTATTTTTAATTGTATATTTACCATTTAGTTGTGATTGTATTTCAGTGCCTTTACATTCAATACACTTTCTTCTATAGTTGTTTACTTCATGGTTACTTCTAGTTCTATTCTTGGATTGTGTGTTTTTATAAGTTTAAAGTAAATTCCTTCCCACTATAGAGATATTCTTTTCAGTGCTAGTCGCCAACCCCTAAAATATAGAAGGTCGGCTTGGGGTAGTCGCAGCATGGGACCTGGGGGATGGGTGTTACAACTAAGCATATCTCTTATTTTAAATTTTCATTAAAATTATAAACCATGATGATAATTCTATGAATTTATGAGAATCTATGAATTTATTAGGATTGAATATTTAATGTCAAATAAATATAGTGTACCACTGAAAAACCGTATGAAATAATATAAAGCATATTTTGGTCTCCCAAAAATAATAGATCAATTAATGATATTTCATTCTTAATTTGGGTTAGGAAATATTAGAATCCACATCCAATGAGAGAATTTTGCCACAACACACAATCAACAATTATAGTGTACAATAGTATCCAAAGTATTTTATCAAATGATTTGAGTTTAATATTATATTTTATTTGTGATGTCTTGAGAACTATGTAATATTAATATAATATGTTTTTCATCTAAGTCATTCATGTATTATATTATCATTTAGTATTTTCCCATGTTTATAACAATGATATTATGTTCATTATAATTATTTTTATGTTTTAAATTTGAATAAATGTTTTTAAAAATTATAATACACTTTCTGAAAAACTGCATTTCAAATATTTTACAGATTTAAATTAAAATTATATTCATCCCATTTTAAGTTTTTAATTTGAATAAATAAATTAATTGTTATGAAATAATATTCAAAGACATTATTAGTAGCCAACAATCATTTTTTATAATTAGTATTATAAATAGTGATAGTTTTTTAAAATAGTAAAAGATAAATGAGTGTTCCACGAGATAAACTAAGTGATATGGGTATGTTTTCCAGGTAAACATATATCAATCCTATTGGATGGAATTATTTAAACAAAAGAATATATAACCCAGTTATAACATTAAATTATGAGAAATTATTATAGACGGTGACATTGTGATATTTTAATATTACAAGAAATCTATTGTTTACTCCCCCTAACATATAAAAGTACATCCATAATTTCTCTTATTTATGCAACAATAGGAAATATAACTCAACCAAGATTAAAAATATTTTATTATAATGCACATTATGAAAGTGTTATGTGAGTTTTTATTCATGAAATTTAATTCCAAGGGTCTGTATGAAAATAAATAATGGATGTGCATTGAAGATGATGTAATTATCCTAACCGAACGTTTTCTTTTTTCTACTTCTGAAAACATTAAATATAAATATTATGCAACAAAAAATATTTCAAAGTGTATCCTAAATATACTAAAATTTTAATATAATAAAATAATCGTCACTAATCATTCTTAACTACAAAATTTTTGATGACAATGTATCCCTCATGAAAACATGTTGACTACCACATCAAATGAGAGGTATAATTGATTTTCCATAACTATATTTAATAGAAGGTTAATTTGATGGTTTTAATGTTTATATATTATATTTAAGATAAAATTATAATTATTGAATTATAATATAATACCTTACTTCATACATTTAATTTTATTGGGAAATGTTAACTTCACTTTTGTATACATGTTGGCTACCACCTCCTAGACGTGTGATTCATTTTTGTTTTTAGAAATTTAATTTAACAAATATATATTTAATATATATTTATATATATATATATAAAGTTATTATATAAGAATAATCTATTATTTATATTTCATTTTATCCATCAATCTTAATGTGAAAAAAATGTTCATGTGTATGTATGACTTATCGTTTATTTAAATGGTATAATTCAATTTTATATCCCAATCATTTATTGAATATATATTGATAATATTCAATAATTATATCATGATTAAAATTATAAAATGTATAATACTGTGAATAATTTAATGGACAAGGTCTACCAAGCCAATATCATCATGAATAAAAAAGAAACAATTTCCCATAAAAATGAAGAATTTAAAAATGAATTATTAATAAATGGGAGTAGAAAATTAATAAGTGGATCCTATGTAATATTATTTTACATAAAATACACTTTTCTAGAATTTGAAAAAATTAAATTTATTAAAATGGAGGTTTTAATTTCTATTTATGTGCATCAAACTTGATGTCATAGATTGTTATTATAGCCAAAATTATTATTTTAAATTATTTTAAATTATGCTTCCAATGATGAAATTTTATAGATTATCTCTCTTTAAAAACGTCAATTTTATTAATATTTATTTTTTAGAATTTTATTTTAAATTATTTCTCTTTTATCATGATTTAAAGATATGAAAAAAATGTTTTTATGCTACATAGGCCTTATTTCCCTTATTTCATAAAAACATTTTTCTTCCATGAAAATGTTTTCTAAAATTAATACTCCATTAATTTTTTTAATAAAATAATAATATTATTTAATATTATTATTTTGTATGATTGAATTTTTAAAATATTTTATAAATTTAATATTCTTTTAATATCTGAAGTGATGGAATTTGGAATTTTTTTAGAAAATGTAAGTGTAATTTTTTATGTATTATAAATTATCATAATTTCCACCAATCATGACACAAAATATTCTAAATAATTTTATACATTTATTGATATTTATATTAAAAAATATATTTAAAAATTATTTCAAAAACATATATTTCTTTAATATGTTACTTAAAAATTAAACTGATATTTTCCCTAGGAAATAATTCATACAAATTTTAAATGTTTTTTAATATATGATGATACCACATGATGATATATATTTTATATATGGAATATGATCCAATAATTTTATCATTATTGTTTAATTTAATGCTTTATGATTATTATAATTTTATATTAATGAAAATCATTAATTTTTAATGGATTTTACCAGGACAAAATGTGGAAATGTTTATGAAACTCATTTCCATTCAATAGGTTATAACATATGGTGAAATAAATATGATATAGTGTGACACGTATATATGATTTTAAATATGTTATTTGAGATCATTTAATTATATAGACATCAAATTCATTAGGTAAATATAGATATATTTTGAAGAAATTTAGACAAGAATGGGGAGTGAAAAAAAAATATATTAGGGATGTTGTACACTATAATAATCATGCGTGTGAAACATAACATAGGATATGATTAAATGGGGAGTGAGCACCAGAAACTATACTAGTCCTTTAAGTGAAACATTAAAATGGATTTTATTATCTATATCTATATGTATTCCAAAATAATATGATTTCTGATATTGTTATTCTATCATGAATCATGTTAATTGATTATTTTATTTTTTAAATATAATTAAATGGAAAGAGCTATGGAATGAATCATGATTATGATTTACAAAATAATAGGTATTTTTTCAATGTTTATGATCATGTTTTCTTACCCTGAGCCTCATTTTATTCTAATGTGATAATTTATTTATCAGATGTTTATAATTATTGAGCAATTAACCACCCAATTTATTATATATCATTCCACATGTGAATAGGAATGTTTTTTGGTGTGACAAATCTATAAATAGATCTATTTATTGAATACATAGTGGGGAATAATTTCAAAATCTAACGAACAAGTTATTTTTTATTTGAAGTATCAAAAGACAATAAACCATTTGCATCATCTAGAATGTGTTTATAAAGAAAATTTAATATTATATAATTTATATATAATTTCTCTATATGGGAATTATGGGTTTCTAATATTGGTATCTATGAACATTTTAGTAAATTATATGATATTTGGATTAAAAATATTTATGTACATCCCTATGCATAAATATTATAATACTATAAATTAAAATGTTTTGATAATATAGATGTTGTGTGGATTTCTTATTAAGGAATTCCATATTAAGGAATTCCCTATCTATATTTTGCAAGATTATATTATTTTATAACATGCTCATATGGATTACATAAACCTAGAAATATTCAGTTGATAATCTTGCGACTATTATTCTTGTTCATGGTTAGTTATACTTTATTGCACACCTATATTTTCACTCCAATGAAGAATGATTAGGTTAATTAAAATATTTTTACGAACCATTATAGAGGATTTGAATATGTCAGCTTCAAGGATTAGCTAGATTAATCCTAATAATTAATTTAATGTGTATATTCGTCACAATTTATATATAATACATATGATTTTTCGTGATTTTCCAATTCGATTTACAATGATATATGAACATGTCTACCATTTTTTTTATAAATGCAATTTTGACTAAATGGCGATGTTCATGTGGTAACATATTTTCTAAAATGTTGATGTATCCTATTTCAGCTTTGTTATATGAAATATTATATATATCCTAAAATGACTCATTGAATTTTAATACATCGTTATTGATTTTATGTTGAAGTATTAGTGATAACTAATAATGGCATGTTTAACACCTCTCATGTCTATGATTCTTATCAGATTTCAATTTTTAGAAATGTGCTTTTTGAAAATCCCGATATATTAATTTAGTGTAATCCATGAAATGGATAGGTAATTTTATTGATATAGTATATAAATTTCTGAGGAAGAAATACAATGTTTGACATTTTGGACCATCCTATGATTATCTATTGCTCCATAAATAAATATATAATTCCTATGTAAATCCCATTTATTGAATGTTTATTATTCCATATTTAATGGGATTCTATATTATAATGTTTTAAATAAAATATATTTCAAATATATGCCAATTTTTGAAGTGTTTTTAATGATATTATTTTATAGTTAACCAATTTTCAACAAACAAAATAGCGATTTTTTTAAATAAACCCAATCCTTGTGCTAGGCTTATTTCAATGACTCCTTATTGAATAGTCCGAATTGAATTTCATGAATTTGTGACAAAAGACGTTGAGAATATTGATAAGGGATTCATTTTTCAATGAGTCTCACCATAGGGTTTGTCACGACCCCCTCCCCACAATGTGTACCCCTCCTCGACCAGGAATGTGATAAGGGAGATAATGGCTCCTGAGTCCCGCCTCCAGCAGGCCCCAGGTTGGCGACTAGTACCGAGGGTATAACAAACACACAAATGGGAGGCATTGCCCTCTTAGAGAACACATGCGGAAGAGAGAGATAATATAGAAACCAATCAACACCAACATAGAAATGGGATATAAAAGAATACCATGTGCATATATGGAATTTCAAGAAAAAGTACTACAATTGAAAGAGGTAAATAGAATGTACCCAAAAGAAAGTAAAAACAGCAGCGACCACAAGCCCGAACAGCTTCTGAAACCACAAGCTAGTTGTAACCAGCCTGATCTTTAACCTACTCCAGGTGACCTGAAAAATAGTTTTTATATACGTAAGATGAGTATAACAGGATACTCAGTAGGATCCTCCCCAAATCATCTCGTGCAAAATTAATGAAATCATGCTAAAGCACAGTAAACAAAAAGTAAAACTAACACATCTTGTAAATAGATATACTATGATCCCAACCTCACCATGACTACTCTCACTAAGTAATGCACATAAGAATATAAAATATAGTTATGAATATCTAGGGTACCACACTACTACATCCCCACTAGTTTTCTGCTTTTCCCCAACATCACACGTCCTAAGCATCTCTCTCCAAAAGGATTGCCCGCAGACACCTAGGAAAAGCACCCCAATATGCAACTCGTGCACCACAAAGGCTTTCCCGCAGACACCTGGGCGAAGCACCACACCATCCTCACAACCAAATGTAACTAGGTTTTTTCTGGGAGCCACCACAACTTGCATAACTTTTATAATATGTCATGTATTATAACTCAAGCCATTACAGCCCATACACCGAGTAAGTATCCTCAAGCCATCAAAACCTATACATGATACACCTATAGTAGTCTACAGGATAATCTATCCAGAATATGTGTGTGTGAATAACCACAATCCATTACAGCCCTCTACACACATATATTGTGAAAACTAACTAATGTGCCTAATGGCACACGAATCTACCAAGAGAAGAGAGTGTTGCCAAGGGGGGTAGTCAGTCGTTCATCCTCCCACCAGAATTTTGGGGGAAACATCCCCTAGGGCGCAGAATCCCCAGGGTGTCAGTTTCCCTTACTGAAAGGGTGGAGTATCATAAATAAACACAAAAGGTACATAATATATTATAACTCACAACCACACTATGGGAGTAACCTAGTCATAGTATCAAATGTAGCGAACGTCTCTCGGACTCCGGTCTGCTATTTCTAAGACTACTTATCCAACAAGGACACAACCAATTAAAGAACTTACTTAGGTTACTTCATTCCATATTTAATTAATTACACTTTACGTTAATTAAATATTTACACATTAATTAACCTTGAACGAAACCACAATAAACATCATCGGCATCGCACTCAAAGTCAACTATCCCTTTAGAAGTTACAACATCACCCTTGGATTCCAGAATCCCCATCCCCACATATTATAACCATTTACTCAATAATTCATTATAGAAACACTTTCCCATATTCCCAGGCATTCTAGAAAAGAATTCAATGCAATGAATACAAGGGGATCAACATGGTGAGAATATGTATTACCCGTCGAGTATTCACCGTCTATAGAAAGAGTGTAGAACCATTCCCCCTTGAGATGCTAAACACAGAAAGCATGTGGCATACCCTGCATGTCTTTTCCACTTTTAGAAGAAGGGTAAGAAAGACCAGCTGCCTTGGGCTGTGGGGGAATGTAAAGTAGAAAAACATCACAAGAAATAGTAGGAATCCATCACATCCATCTCAATACATCATCCTTGGTGTCCTCCCCGACACCCACATGCATAAAACAATGCATCTCGCCACTCTAGGCATCATCCGCTGCCACAACCAAAAGGCCTCTATGCCTCCACATATCACAATACCCCTCCAAGGTCACATCACAACACAAGAATCTGGAAGTCAAACATCACATCAATTGGGCTATGGCTCTTTCAACAATCAAGAGGGTAAATCAGAAACCTTCAAGGAATTATCAAACAATCAAATTATTTTAACCATATTGAATTAACAGATTCATAATCTGTTGGTTTCAAAATCGGGATCCCAACCAGTAAGCTATCACAAAAGATTACACATGCTTACTATTCCAATTTGATTAACATAAAATTTCAAAAATAACCAGATTAGTTCATGTGCCTCTTTATCTTTATCCAATCAAATATCAATTAGTCATGGTTTATGTTCTTTACCAATTTCCATCAAGAACAACAGCTAAGGAAAGCAAGCATAGATATCACACAATCTAGAAAAACATGAGGCAACAACATATGATCGATACAATATCATTACCCAGTTCAAAGTATTTATTAGTTCAATTCCATTGTTATCCAGTGGGATTATACATGCTAACAATAACATTGCACGTAAAAGAAAGAGAATCAACGAATCCCCTACCTCAAATGTTTTTGAAAAAAACCACAATGATCAAAGAAAGCCCAAGAAAACCGGGCTGATTCACCAAGGATCCACCATATATCTCTTCTCCTAACACAAAAAAGACCAAATATCATCATATTTGGCATCCACACACTTATATCTACCCTTAATGGGTGTATATCTAAGAAACTGAGAGAAATGTAGAAGGAGATCTATTAGTTCTAAGAAACCAAAAATGAATGATCACATACCTCAAGAAACTAGCTTTGATTTGCTAAGAGAAGCCTTTAGATCACCTCCAAAACGCTTGGGAGAGGTTCTCCTACTTTCAAGGGAGGGAAATCCCTAGTTATGACTGCTTAGAGGCATAAACAAACCATTTAGAGGCAAAACAAGTTAGATACACAATTTTAGGATCTAACCTATGTTCCAGCAGGGTTAGTCTGCATGGTTTGATAAACCATGCGCTAACCGTGCATTAGCTACTTCCTTGTCAAACACTCCTCGCACGTTTAGGCTGCACATTTAGACAAACCATGTGCTAACCGTGCGTTAGCCACTACCTCCAACACCATCCTCGCATGGTTTGGCCACAAAGTTTGGACTAACCATGTGCTTCCTGTGTGAAAGCAATTTCCTTTTAGTTTCCCTTAAAAGTCCTCCCAAAAACACCCCAATTTACCTTGATTTCCCAGGACACTTCTAACAACACATTTTCACAAAGCAATTGAGTGAAGAGGTTAGGGCCATTACATTAGATACCTCTCAAAACATTCTCATCCTCAAGAATTTAAAACCCTCCTAGAGAGAAAACGTAACAGGGTCTGAACAACCACCCATCGAGATACCTCTCAAAAGAGATAATGATACAAAAGCAACCAAGGAATCCATCTCATAAACATGAAAGTATCATAACCACATCAATTACATCGATACATGAAAAGAGTTAAACATCAAACCACTCTGGGTACTGAGCACGTATTTGTGACTCACGTTCCCAGGTACTCTCCTCCAAGCCACCGTATCGCCACAAGACACAAACCAAAGGAGTAAAATGCCCACACAACACCTTCTCCCTATGGTCTTGTATCTCCACAGGTTTCTCCCCAAAGGTTTCATCATCATCAACATAGATCTCTCCCCAATCGATGATGTGAGAGTCGTCATGAAGATAACAATAGAGCTGTGATACATGGAAAACATCATGTATCCGACGCATCTGAGGGGGATGTGCTACTCGATACACCACAACTCCAACATGAGATGACACCTCGAAAATCCCAACAGACCTGGGAGAAAGCTTACATCGATGACCAAAACATCGCTTCCCACGACGAGGAGTCACCTTCAGAAACACTTGATCCCCAACATTAAACTCTAAGGGTCTCCTTCTTTGATCAACATAATATTTCTGAAGATCTTGCGCTGTCTTCATCCTCTCACGAATCTACTAAACCATATCTGTTTTATTCTGCAGTAGTTCCGGTCTGAGAATTGATGACTCTCCCACCATAGTCCATCACAATGGAGAACAGAAAAGCCGACCATACAATACTTCAAAGGGCGCCATACCAGTGGGGGAGTGAAAACTGTTATTTTAAGCGAACTCCACCAAGGGTAATTTCCTCAACCATTAACCTACAAAATAAAGAACACAAGAGAATAACATATCATCAAGAGTTTAGATGGTTCGCACTGTCTGACCATCCATTTAGGGATGAAAAGCTGTGCTAAGGCCGAATTGAGAACCAAAAGCATGTTGGAGACCTCTCTACACCCTAGAGGTAAAACGAGGATCTTGATCATAATTGATCTTCACAGGGAATTCATGAAGTCTCACAACCTCTTCTAGAGACTGTCTCAACAAAACATCCATTGATCTCAACTCCTTGATCGCTGTGATGTGGGCCTATTTTGATAAACAATACACTACCACCCAAATTTCATCATATCCTCCCGGAGCTCGAGGTATACATGTATCAAAGTCCATTGAGATTTCCTCCCACTTCCACTGAGGAATCTCTAATTGCTGGAGAAGACCACCAGGAACACCGTGTTCGACCTTCACCTTCTAGCAGACCAAACAACTTGACACAAACTCCACAACCGCATGCTTTAACCCAGGCCACCAAAACTGACTCCTCAAGGATCGGTACATCTTTTTCACACTAGGATGTACCACTATGGTAGAACTATGTAACTCTCGGAGGACCGTCTCGAGCATCGTCAAGGGAACAAAAAGACTTCCATGATACAACACTCGGTGTTGTTCATCCTCCGACCAACCATCAGGGACCTCACCACAAACAACTCGGTCTCTCCAAACCTACAACTATAGATCACCCAACTGGGATTCTTCTACCTTCTGCATCAAGGATGATAGTACCGTCATCTGGAAAAGACAACGTCTACCTCCGAATTCTTCCATATCAAGATGCAAAGATGACAGTTCTTCCATTAATCTCCAGGAATCATCGGATTCATGCACAACATAAATACGTGACTTTCATCTCAGTTCATCAGCTAAAAAATTCCCCTTTACAGGTGTAAACAGTATTTCAAATTCTTATTCCTGCAAAAACTCCATCCACCAACGTTGTCGTAAGTTCAAGTCACGCTTGGATAAAACATACCTCAAAATATTATTGTCGGTGAAAACCACAAATCACTCACCAATGATGTAGTGTATCCATAATTTTAGAGCAGGCACCACAGCTGCCAACTCAATTTCATGGGTGGAATAGATTCATTCATGGGGATGCAACTACAGATACCCATAAGAACCAACTAACCACTGCTACATGAGAACACAACCAAACCCCCGATGTGAAGCATCGCAGAAAACATAAAATTGAACTCCCTTTGCTAGAAGACAAAGGATTGGAGCACTTACAAACTTCTCTTTTAGATAATCGAAGGCTACCTGGCACCGGTCATTCCAAATTAATGTCTGATCCTTCCTAGTCAAAGCTGTTAGTGGAGTCGCAACCCGTGGGAAATTGGATATGAACCTCTTGTAGTAGCCGGTGAGACCAAGGAAACTTCACACCTCTAAAACTGTATTGGGGGATTCCTAAGATAAATATACTTCTATATTAGATTTATCCACAACTATTGCATTTTGGGACACAAAATGTCACAATAAACATACTTCTCGTGCCCAAAACTCACACTTCTTCAACTTCCCGAATAGCTGATGTTGGTAAAGAACTCCCAAATCGGCTTGTAGATGCTCTTCATGCTCCTATTCAGATGTGGATTACACAAGGATGTCGTCGATGAAAACTACAACAAACTTTCCAGGAACTCACAGAACACATCGTTCATCCAACCCTTTAATACAGCTGGAGCATTCGTCATGCTGAATGGAATTACAAAGAACTCATAATACCCATGACGACAACAGAAAGAATTCTACGGGATATCCTCATCCTTCACATGCATCTGATGATATCCTGACCGCAAGTTGATCTCTGAGAACCAACTTTCACAATCCAGATGATCGAATAAGTCATCAATCCATAGAAGAGGATAGCAATTCTTTATTGTCACTTTGTTTAGGTGACGATAATTGACACACAACCGAAAAATTCCTTCGACCTTATTTACAATCAAAACTGATGCACCCCATGGTGACACACTTGGCTGAACAAAACCGTACTACAAGAGACAATCAAGATTTATACATAGCTCTCGCAACTGAGAAGGGTCCATCCTATACGGAGACATAGAGATATGTGACACTTCTTGGCTATAGCTTGATCCCAAACGTTGTCTCTCAGCGAGGGGGTACTGCTACAACCTCTTCTGGAAAGACATCAGGGTACTCCTCTACAACCCAAGGAAACGACAACTGCTGAACCTATGAAAAACTCAACATCATCTCAGCTGCCATGGATGATAAGGATGAAACACGCCTATGACAAATTTGAGGGTCTCTCTCACCATCAAATGCCACTTTCTCTCCATCCGCATAAAAGAAAACGACCTTATTCCTGAAGAAATACAGGATAGCCTTCACAGAATACAACCAGTCCATGCCAAGTATGACATCATATGGTTTTATTTGTAAACATGGGAAATCTCCCCAAGAGCGGTGTTTCCCCAAAACTAGCTCACAATCTCTGCATACTTCAAACAAGTCAGCTCGAGCTTCAACTGGAATATTCAACTCCAAGGGCACTGGAAGCCTCTCTTCCTCATGTCCCAAAGCATGGACAAGGGTAGGTGATATGAAGGAGTGTGTCACTACTGAATCAAACAAGGAATACACCAAGGTAAAAAACCTGCAAAGGGTACCTCGAACGACATCTGGCTCTCCCAGAGCTGGCAACGCTAGACCATGAAGTTGTCCACAACCTCCTCCATGGCCTCTCTGACCTTGATGACAACCACCACCATGGTCGCCCTCTTCTCTCTGTGGACGGGGAGTTTCTTGGGGCAACCCTCTTCTTGATCCAACAACCCTCTGGTGATCAAGAGCTGGTGCAACTGGTTGCTTCTTCGTCATCTAGAACTGCCTCAATGGAGGAACCTGGAGTGTAGCGCCCGGTTCATGATGACTGATATGAATGTTCGGGAACTCCCATTGGTGATGACCATGACCACCACAATAAAAACAAGTTCTTGGTCCCTTGGACTAGGCCTGAGAGTTGCTACCTCTAGAGAAACGGGAGGTGAAGGGCTGGGGCCTACCCCCAGCTGAATGAAAACCCATCTGCCATGAAAACCAGGAACCCCGGACCACATCCCTACTTCATGAGGAATCATGCTGATTCCCCTATCATGATGATATAGTCCTGGAAAATGTCCTCTCGAAAACCTATGCCCTCCCCAGCACCTCAAGATATGTCTTTAGCATAAATGGGGTGACCTGACACTGGATCCTTGGACGCAAAGCCTCCTAAAAATGCCTCGCCCTGGCCTCCTCATTGAGTAATAGGTCTGAAGAATATCGTAAAATGTTCTTGAAATGAATTCAAAACTCTCGAACACTAGATCTCCCATGTCAAAGGGTAAGAAGCTCCTGGTGACTGGACGAATTCACAGTCAAATAAAAGAACTCAACTCTAATCTTGTCTCAGAACTACTCCCATGAGATCACTGACTCCTCACGATCCCTGAGGAAGAATAGCCACCACTGCCTCACAGCTCCACGTAGCATCATCACAACCAAGGAAACCCATTGCTCATTCCGAGAACGAATCAAACTGAATCCGATCTCGACCTCCTCTAAACAGTCTTCCATGACTCCATCTGAAACAGAGCCATCATACTTCTACAGACTCTGGCGCTGAAACTCTCAGAGTGTCTTCCTCCATGTGTAGTCATCATCGACCTCTACCCTGCAGCAGCCTGCTGGAATTGCCTACTAGACATTTTCAGCGCAAACCTGACGAGGTCATCGACCTGGAGTCATACCTTTAAATGAAAAAACTTTTAGAGATCCTATACCTAGAATATGGAGGTCTCAACATTAATTAATTTATGGTTTTCGTTAATTAATTTTATGTTAACCTATCCCAAGTTCTACCCATTCAAACACAGTCACAATGAGGAATGATGAATGATCCTATCCTAGGTCTCTATCCTGCAACTAGTATCACATTGTTTTGTAGTCATTGTAAACATAAATGCCCGTGTATCAGATCATAGGGGGACCTAAACACCTATGTCTCAGTCGGTCTCGAGTGTTTACCTCACTTGCAAAACATGAATGACTTAGTTTCCCTACAAACCCATGCAACCTCACCTATGCCTAACTCCAAACTATATCTTATCCCTCAACCAGAGCTCTAATACCACTCTATCACGACCCCCTCCCCACAATGTGTACCCCTCCTAGGCCGACAATGTGATAAGGGAGATAATGACCCCCCCCCCGAGTCCTACATCCAGTAGGCCAAAGGTTAGCGACTAGAACCGAGGGTATAATAAACACACAAATGGGAGGCATTACCCTCTAAGAGAACACATGTGGAAGAGATAGATAAGATAGAAACCAATCAACTCCAACTCAGAACTAGGATATAAAAGAAACCCAAGTGCATATATGGAATTTCATAAAAAAAAGTACTACAACTGAAAGGGAAATCCTGCAAGTACCCAAAAGAAATTAAAAACAGCAGCTACCACAAGCCCGAACAGCTCATGCAACCACAAACTAGTAGTAAGCAGCCTGATCTCCAAACTACTCTAATTAACCAGAAAAACAGTTTATATATACGTAGGGTGAGTATAATAGTATACTCAGTAGGATCCTCCCCGAAGTCTCTCATGAAAAAGTAAAGAAAGCATGCTAAATCACAGTGAACAACAAGTGAAACTAACACGTCACCTAAACAGGTATACTATGTTCCCAATCTCACCATGGCTACTCTCACCAAGCAACGCATACAAGAATATATCATATAGTAAAAATATCAAGGGTACCCTACTACTACCTCCCCACTGGTTTGCGGATTTTCCCCAACGTCACACGCCCTAAGCATCTCTCTCCAAAAAGGCTTTCCTGCAGACACCTAGGCAATGCACCACAATATGCACCTCATGCACCACAAATGCTTGCCCGCAGACACCTGAGAGTAGCACCACACCATCCTCACAACCAAAAATAACTAGGTAGTTTCTGAGAGCCACCACAGCTCGCATAACATGTATCATACATCAGGTATTATACCTCAAGCCAATACAGCCTATACACCGAGTAAGGATCCTCAAGCCATCACAGCCTATACACGTTACACCAATAGTAGTCCATAAGAAAGTTTATCCCGAATATATGTGTGTGAATAAAAAAAATCCATTACAGCCCTCTACACACATATATGGGGAAAACTAACCACTGTTCCTAATGGAACAATTATCTTCCAAGAGAAGAGAGTGGGTACAAAGGGGGTAGTCCGCTATTCATCCTCCCACCAGAATGTTGGGGAAACACCCCCCCCCCCCCCCCAAGACTATGTATCGTATAGAAACACAAAAAGTACAGAATATATTATAACTCACAACCATACTATGGGAATAACCTAGTCTTAGTCTCATCTGCAGCTAATGTCTCTCAGACTCCGAGATACTATTTCCAAGACTATGTATCCAATAAGCAAACAACCAATTAATGAACTTCATTAGATTACTTCATTCCATTTTTCATCAATTTAAATTTACGTTAATTAACTCTCTACAGATTAATTAACCATGAACAGAACCACATTAAACTTCATCGGCATCACACTCAATGTCAAGCGTCCCATTAAAAGTGACAACATCACCATTATATTCCAGCAACTCCATCCCCGTGGATTATCACCATTTAATAAATCATTCATTATAGAAACACATTCCCACATTCCAAGGAATTATCTAAAAGCATTCTATGCTACGAAAAGAAGGGGAACAACACGGTGAGTATATGTACTACCCGTCGAGTCTTCGCCATCTATAGAAAGATCGTAGACCCATTCCACCTCGAGAAGCTAAACACGGAAATCACGTGGCATACCCCGCGTGTCTTTATCTATTTTGGAAGAATGATAAGAAAAACCAGCTGGCTTGGGCAGTGGGGGAAAGTAAATCAGATAAACAACCACAAGAAACAGTAATCATCCATCTCATCCATCTCAATCCATCATCTCTGTTGTACTCCCCAGCACCCACATGCATAAAACAATGCATCTCGACACTCTAGGCATCATCCGCTGCCATGACCAAAAGGCCTCTATGCCTCCACATATCACAACACCCCTCAAGGGTCACATCATAGCACAAGCAGCAGAAAAAAAACATCACACCAATTGGGCTATGGCCCTTTCAACAAACAAGAGGGTATCTCAGAACCCTTCAGGAAATTATCAAACAATCATATTCTTTAAACCATCTTGAATTTGCAAATTCATAATCTGTTGGTTCCAAAATCAGGATCCCAACCAGTATGCTACCACAAAATATTATACCATCTTACTATGGAAATGTGATTAACATCAAATGTCAACAATAAACAGATTCATTCACATGCCTCTTTATCTTTATCCAAACAAATATCAATTATTCCCGGTTTACGTTCATTACCAATTTCCATCAAGAACAACTGCTAGGAAAAGCAAGCATAGATGTCACATGATCCAGAAAAACATGAGGCTACAACATATGATCGATACAATTTATTTATTCAGTTCAAAGTATTTCTTAGGTCAATTCCATTGTCATCTAGTGGGATTATACATGCTAACAATACCATTGCTCATAAAATAAATAGAAGCAACGAATCCCCTACCTCAATGGTTTTTGATGAAAACCACAATGGTTGAAGAACGCCCAAGAAAAACGGTCCTATACACCAAGGATCCACCATATATCTCTTCTCCTAACACAAATGAGACCAAATCTCATCATATTTGGCAGCCACACACTTAGATCTACCCTTAACCGGCGTAGATCTAAGAAACCGAGAGAAGAGAAGATGTAGATCTAAGTAGTTCTAAGAAACCAAACAAGAATGACCACATTCCTCAAGAAACCATCTTCAATTCACGAAGAGAAGCCTTCAGATCTCCTCCAAAATACTTGGGAGAGGTTCTCATACATTCAATGGAGGTTAATCCCAAGTTATGGATCGTTAGGGGCTTAAAATAACCATTTAGAGGAAAAACGAGTTAGATCCACAATTTTAGGATCTAACTTAATTTCCTACACAGTTTTTCTGCACAGGATGACAAACCATGCGCTAACTGTGCTTTAGCTTCTACCTCGTCAAACATTCCTCACATGGTTAGGCCGCACGGTTAGACAAACTGTGCGCTAACCATGCGTTATCAACTGCTTCCAACACCATCCTCGCATGGTTTGGTCACGTGGTTTATACAAACCATGCGCCACCCGTACGAAATCTATTTCCCTTCATTTCCCCTTAAAAGTCTGCCCAAACACACCCCAAGTCACCTTGATTTCCCGAGACACTTCTAAAACCACGATTTCATAATGTACTGAACTGGAGAGGTCTGGGCCATTACTTGGTTGACATATTATTTTAATTATGAACAAATATGAATCATGGATCTTGAAATTGATTATTGAGAACTTGAGAAGCTCTTAATAAAAACTATGTAACATGTTATCAATATTAATAACTTTTTATTCAATTTTGATTAGAATAATATTTATAAATACTTGATCACTGATATTTATACAACCATATGGAGGTAAAAAAGTTAATAAATACCTAATATGTGCATTGATATATGAAATGGAAATTATAAATTAAATGTGATTAATTTTGGAAATAATTCCCTTGATATCCTAATGGATATAATGAATAATTTTTTCAGAGATTATCATGGTAATATTTTGTAGTTTTTATACTATATATTTTTATATATTTTAAAAAATGGAATAGAAAAAGATCATATTGATAATTTTACAGTGCCCCAGAGGAACGAGTTGAAGTAATATAAATTTAAAATTATGTATTTTTGTTATATAATTTTTAATAATAATGTAATATAATCTCAACAGTATGTACATCAATGGATTCATCAAAGATGAAGGTTATTCAATGTTATAAAATGAAATCCACTAAAAATATAATCCTTTTTATTAGTGGTATGGATGGATATTTTTGAAATTAATTGGATAATTTATTATAGATTTATAATCTACTATATATTATAACTCCATTGAATCGTCTTCCTTTTGAAAAATAATCTGGATGAGTTTTATAATGATTTAAATAGAATTTTAGTTAATGAACCTATTATTACAATACCCTATAATAGAGAATGGAATGTTATCTATTGTGATTCATCATATGTTATAATGTTATTTCTTCTGAAATAAATATATAATGATAGCATATTCCACATTTAAATTATTTATTCATTAAAAATTATACCCAACACGTGATTTGGAGTTACCTATGGTAATTTTTTAATTAACAACATGAAATAATAAATATATTGAAAATGTTATGATATATACTGATCATAAAAGTTTAATGTATATAATAATGTATAAAAGATTATTTTTCTCGATAGTATATATTTTTATGTATATTTCTGATTATGATATGTCAATATAATACTACTATGGAAATGAAAATACAGTGGATGATGTTTTCACTAAAAAGGATCCTGCAAGATTATCTAGAGTGACTGTAACAGTGGATAAAATATTTATAGATTTAAATTGGAAGCATTTGAATATCCTTATGTATGGGATGCAATATTATGATCTGTAATTTATTGTTCAACCATCTATCCATGTGATGATTAATGATCCACGAGAGGATGATAATAATATCAAAAATTATATATGAAATTTCCTTATGTTAAAAATTTATTGTAATGGAAGGATATGGTTTAAGGTTTTTTTTGAATTATCCATAATCTTTATTAAAAAAAATACTATGAAGGAGTTAATGGTTCATAAATCACACTTCATTTTGTGGGTATAAATATATATAAATATCATAAAGAGGATCATTGGGGGGGGGGGCTAACAATACTAGTATATAGAGTATGAATCTCAGTGGTTGGTATTAAATTATGTTAATTATAAGATATATATGGTCAAGGGGATGAAACAACCATCACAAATACAAGACCACAAATGAAAAAACATCTCCATATTTTTTATGGTAATCCAAAAAAATATTAAATTCCGTAATGATATATGTTCAATTATTGTCCACAATAAGAATTAATCACACACTATTTATAATATATTATATTTTTCTTAATCATCATGGGTGAATTGATCTTATGGAAAAAGAAAAATTGTATGGTTTTCTAAATTTAATTTGTTCTACAAGTGATCTGAGGTTTAACATGATGTTATGGTAATTTAATTTTCATGCATTATATTTTGTGATTTTTTTACAACTTATTATCATCCATTAATGGATGGAATGTCGTAGATAATCATTATAACCATTAAGGTTATATTCAAATATTATAACAAGCATTTCAACGTTTTTTGGGATAAAAAAATTATCAATTCATGTTTTATTACAATATTATCTCTCACATGAGAATTTAGATTGGACATTTTGAGTCTGTTGAGGGAATCTTTTACAGAAATCCCAATCTCATATATTAAATTAGAGCATTAAAACTATTGATACATGATATAATTGAGAATATGGAATATAAATATATATACATTCATCAACACATCAATTAAACTCATTGTCAATAAAAAATGATCTGTTAACAGTCATTAGTAAAATGTATAATTAAATTATGGTGATTGGTTATTTCTATTATTTTTTCCATTAAATATGGTAATGAGTATTAAAAAGAGTGAAAAGTTTATAAATAGATATATTTTCCCAATCATGATTCATGGTTGTGTATGAATGGTAACTTATCACATAGCACATCCACCAAATCAATCTTCAGTTCATAATTTTTTCAATGAATATATATTAAAGAATTAAGTAACTAAAAATTATCTTGTACTAATCTCATAGCTTTTATAACATTAGAATGATATTTATTCATGAAAAAATAATATAAATTCTAGATCATGGAGATAATGTTATTCAAAAAAATAATACTTACTATGTTAGAATTATATGAAGTAATTAAAACCAAAATGAAAACTAATTGAAATGTGATGATATGATGACATAGATATATCCCATATTTATTGACAAATGAGTGAGGCCTTTTTAATAGATAAATTCCTTTTATTTTTTAATAATGTAACACCTTGAGATTTTATTACATATTAATTTTCCTAAATAATTAATTTTCTTAGTATCTTGAGATACACACAACCAAGAATTTAAATGAAAAATATTATATTATATCATTACAACCTATAAGATATATTGGATATATTAAGAGTAATGACATAAATTTTTAAAATATATATTTGATTTTTTTAACAATTATATTGAAAAATATGTTATAATTTTTAGTAACGTCCTTGTATGCTTCAAAAATTAATTTTTCTTTATCATAGATTTTTTATAAAATAATAATATTGTTTTTCTAACATTATGAAAATTTAGATTTCATAAAAACAATTTCAGGAAAATTAATTTCCAAACTACCATATTTTGAAATTTTAAAAAAATTATGAGATTATAGATTTTATTATGAATTGTGATGAATACCTATATTAATTTAAAATGGTATTTCCTTTTCAATCATTTGAGAAGTTCCATTTTTTAATAATTTTTTTTTCAAATAAAATTATTTCATTATATTATTAATATTTATATGATGTCCATTATAATAAAATATATCATATATATTGGTGTAGAGAATTTTTTCACATTAGATAACATTTTTTTGAAAAAAAAATTCTATTGAAATTTTTGGTTTAATATTAATTTATTTAATTAAAATATATTTTATTAAATTTCAAAAAATTGAATAAATATTTGAAATATAAATATTATAATTTTTCTATGTAACTGATATGTGGATTTAATGTAAATAATTTTTTTGTATTTTAATATATTAATTTCTGTATTTGAATGTATAATATTTCCAAATATTTAATATTTTTAATTGTTTTATGTTATATTGTAAGAAGAAATGAATTTTTTAAAAAGGAATTAAAAGGGTAAATTAATATAACTAAAAGACAATTTTCATTGTGAGTGATGTGAAGAGAAATGATCCTAGATTTTTAATTCCTAACAAAGATGGAAAACTTGAGTGAACACATTACAATCTAGGTAATTCAATTACACATCATTACATCATCCTTAGAATAAACATATAAAACAAGTTGTCAAAATATTTCATTATGTGAAAAAAAAAATTACATGTTATGATTCTCAATTACACGTCATGAAACGAGCCAATGTTCCAAATCTACAAATAATATTATCATGAGATTTATGCAGATTTAAAAATCATGGAGGAACATCAGATTGGGATTACATGACATGTAATAAATTGAACATCGTGAAATGTTTTGGAATTGAACCAACCAGAACCTATAAATAATGGATTTTTCTACATCTATGAAGGCATTCTGGATCTTCACGACTGGCCACCACTAGAAGAAGGTGCATCTATAGCAGAGTTCTGCATCACCACATTCCTTATAATTTTCATTAAAATTTTTCTACACCTGCTCATGGTTAGAATGATTTTTTAATTTATACAAGTCATAGAATGTGTGACTAACTGGGATTGAATGTATGAGGTATTTATATTTTAACTAAATTCATTTTGGGGTTTCATATTGTTTTTTCAATTTTATCCTTCCATTAATTTCTTCTTTCATGTTCATTGTGAGGTGGGTTAAGGGATGTGTTTAATTTCTTTTATTATATTTTTCCAAGAACATTGTATAAATTGATCAAATTAATATTCATAATATGTGATCTAGCATTTGGTATTCCACCATGACTATTGGGTAAGCTCAATACCAATTCCTAAATATGTTTTTTGGATACCCATTCAATACATAATGAAAGAAATGATATTGTGAAGATGAGAGCTTTAGATGGAGAGCATTTATCATGACCATTACATACTCTATGACATAACTCCATTGAATGTATAATTTTTTAATCAATTACTTTATACCTTTTCATCACATAAACTATGATTTATTACATCCCAAAACCCACATTATATTTTATTCTCCCAAATTATTTACCAATCCTATGCTCACTAGATTAGATTTAGTCTTAAAAAGTGTATTATTATTTTATTTTATTTATATTTTATCTTGCCTCATCTCTATGGGTTCGTCCTCAGAAATTAATATCATATACTACCCATATGTTTAGTTGTTTTTTGTGCTTATAAATTTCTAAATTCGATAACACAGTGAGAGTTAACAACACTCGAAGTGATATCAAGAAACTTAATATATGTACATAATGAATAGATAAAATATAAAAAACACATTGATGTTACTATAAAAACATGTTTACATGGGGGATTAAACCAATAGATAATGGTATTTCAGTAGATAATATTTTAATATATATTATTATGTGCAATTTTTTAAGACATCTAATCTAACATTTGAATCACTGTAAATTTGGATTCAATTTTCACGAGTATGAATTTATTATATTCTAATATTCAATGAAAATCCAAGTGTTTCCTCTATCCCACAAAAAACGGACACCCACCATTATATTATTTATAGAACATATTTCTTATTAAAAAGGATAAAACATAATAATTTATCATATAAAATTTGTTATCCATTTGTTATAATTTTCTATATTCATACAATATTATTCCATGTACCTGTACTAATGGATTTAATGGAGGCATACTGATGATGTTATAATCATCCTAACCAAAATAATTGAATATATTTCATCCTATAACTCCTCTATGCAACTGGTATTCATAATAAAATTATAAATTCAATATCCTCAGAAAAATTAATTGCTTGTATTTTCATGTGACAACAATTATCAAGCATATATTCCATAATATTTAATGTGAAATTATTGCTCGTATGTTTTTGTGGACTACAACCTCCATGAATCTATATAATTAATTTTCAATAATAGCATTTCATTTATGGTTATTATTGTTTTTATAATGTTTTATATGATATTTATGCAAGAAATAATATTCTCAAATAATAAATTCATCTATTCCTTATTACCTTTCCATCTATTATAAAACTAAAATGTAGCTTCTTCATACTTGTTGACAACAACATCCATAATGGGATGTGATTATTTTATTACTTCTAATACACATGCATGGTAATAGTGATAGTAATATTGATAATAAATGACACATATGATATAATAATAGTAATGGAAAGCAAAAATATTTCTTGAATTTCATTCATTCCATCTGGTGAAAAGTGAAAACAATGGTCATGGATAAGAATGACACACCATCTCTATGAATGGTTTAATAAATTTTTTCATCTCTACCAATTAGGCATGAATATTTATATAATGAATATATATTATTTTCTATCATTATGAACAATCCTAATATGATCTTACTATGATCTTGGTAAAATGAATGAAACATCAGATGTAAAATTATTGGGAGAAATAATGTTGTAAACATAGAATATAATGCTTTTAATAATAAATTACAAGTAAATAGATGTTGTAATATGACATGTGTGTAATATATTATATTAGTATTGTTCACATCAGTATTGGTTTTATTTTTATATGATTTAAATATAGTTCATATGAGGTTATAATGTATTTCTATGAATGCCGACAATGATTAAGGGTATTTATGTTACAATGTAGCGACCTGACTGCTGATATATCATAGTCAGTGTCTTCTATCAATTACATTGGCCTTATTACAAGGAATCAAATCATGATGGACAAAAGAGTTTTGTAGTCTTAGAAATTTTGTTACATAAATGACTATTTTATTATAAATGAATAAATCAATTTACACATAATATTTTTCCTTCTAAATAAATAAATAAATTCAGGGACAACTTTATTCCATCTGGTAAACCCATGCACATCTTTCATAATACTATTATAGGATTCCTGGGGAAAACCAAATAAAGGTGGGATCAAATTCTTAGTAAGGATAATGTATAGTAGAAAAACTAATGTATCAATTATATTAACTGTTACGGAGTTGTAAATAATATAAAACCCTTACCATATAATCAAAAAATTAAGAAGGAATCCATGTCTCTATAACACATCAAGATTTTGTGAATTGTTATTTTTTGAATTAATTTATATTTTCAATAATATTAAATTCACATAACACTGGAAATAGTTATATATATATCAAAAATATATGTCAATCAATCATTTCTTATTCAATAAAAACATTCCTTGTTTTATACAAAATAGAAACTTCGCTTGCACTACAAGAAACTGAGAGTTGGCATAAAATGAATGCACCATGGAATTTATATAAAAAAAAATTTTATTACATAAATAATATAAAAAATATAATTGTAACCTAATTTTTAATCGTAGTCATAATGAATTTTCAAATATATTTTTTATATAAATAATACATATTGATAATGAAATATAATATTTTTGATAAAGTCACTCTATTTTGTTTTCGTTGATAAATCACTTTTAATAATTAATGTACATTTATAAAAAATTAGAAATTTACTTTGATAAAATAAAATTAATTTTTGAATTCAGAATTTCTATGTTTCATAGGGTATATTTTTGGTAATTTTCTATGAAAAAATGTTTTTTGATAAACACTGAAAACTATTGTTTTTTTGTTAAAAATTGCAATTTTTTTTAAATATTTATTAATGGAAAATGATATTATAAATATTTTATATTGTAAATTTATCTAAATATTATATATATATATAATTTTAATTCATATATAATTAATTCAACTTTGAAATTGAATTTAAATTGTAATAATATTTTTCATGTTTTCCTTCTAAAAACTCATTATTTCGCCTCATCTATGGGATTAGAATTGAAAATAATTTTATCACTTTTATGACTTGAATTTTGAATATTCAACATAATAAAATGTAATTAGTATGATATTTGTTGTCTAATAATATCAACATAAATTTTTTACCAAAAATATTACTAAATGTCATTAAAATTAATTGCGGTGATTGAGGTACGATTGATCTTCAAAAGAGACTAAACCATAAAATTATGGACCAAAATGACTTGGAAACTCTTCTAAAATTCATTGGATGCAAAAATTTTACCATTTACACACTTGGATCGAAATATATGTTTTTTAGGATATTTTTAAATGGATGATTCCTACAAAAAGTGTTAAGTAAGGAAAATAACAAAAAGGGATGTTTCCTTACATTTAACATTTATTAAACATTGATATATGTAAAAAACATAATATTTTAGGTTTCATAAATCCTTTGGAAAGATATATTGGTTATTGTCATCATTAAAAATAATCCATATTTTTTAGAGATGGTTGAGTAACAAAAAGTGCTTATGAAACATCAATATAATGATTCTTTAGTTAATAACTAACAAAACAAATGATACAATAAATATTAAAAGTGATCTTTATTAATTGAATTATTGGATTTATTTATTTATATAGATTAATATATCTTTATACACGCCTTTAAACCAAATATACATTATGTAAAATAAAATATTGATATTTTAAAATTTACATTAAATAAATAAAGTTAATATTGATATTATTGATATTATTGATATTTTAATATAAATGAATCATATAAAATGATTTAAAATTAATAAAATATCTATCATCTAAAAATATACTTTTATGAATTAATTTATATATAAATTTTTTATATTAATGGAATAAATAAACATTTAAAATTAACATATCGACCCATGTTATGTACATATGTTGTTAAGATGGTCCAGGTTCAAGTAGCGTTTTAGTGCGTCATATGCGCTTATTTTAAAATTTAATTAAATAAATTGGTATTTTAATATTATATATTAGTTATAATTTTAATAATTAAGTGTCTATATGTTTTTTAATAAATCTCACAATAATTTATTATTAATGGTTAAATTAATAATAATATAAAATTAGAAGCTTTAATAAAAACCAAAATGATAATATTGGATAATCATATAAGTTAAGGAACCAAATAATTAAAAGGAACATATTTTTCTTTGGATGTGATTTTTCTCTACAATTTTATCCATTAATCCAATATTTTTACATTTTTTAAGAAAATTATTTATGATATACCACGCATTATTGAATACCTTTTGGTAGTTACAACAGTTCCACTCCCCCTCCACTATAAAAATACATGCACTCATCCCCTTTCTCACACACCTAAATACTTTTAAAATCGTCCATGATCTACAAACACAGCCTCCAAAATCTCTTCCTCTGACCTTGAATCATCTCTTTTGGAATAAACCCTCTCGAGTTAGCCTTTTTGAACAAACCAAAACTAGTTACCCGGTTAAGAGGTAATGTCTTCTCTCAAGCTCCATTCTTATTATTCCATCTACACACCATCCTATCACATTATTCACTTATTGTGTGAAAATATAGAACCATGCATATATTAGGATGTGGTTAGGAAAGGTTATGACCTATACTTACACAAACATTCATCTAATGGATGGTGAACATAATATTTTTGTGTACAGAAATCTAATGCCTCATAAAATGATGATTTTCCATTTTTCCTTATAACCAATATTTGTGGACATTATGATGGAAAATATATTTATATATGAAATATATTATATTTATTATTCAATTAAGAATATTTATTCCTTTTACTACACTCATATTTTATCTTCCATTTGGTGTTAATATGATAATCTTATTTGAGGAAGTCTAGAATACATCTCCCTCAAAGCGATGTGATTTGTTTCACAGATCGCATATAGTATATAAATCATGGGATTAATTAAAATATATGATATATATGATATATTTATGATACTTTAAAAATGATATATATATATATATACATATATATTCATCTGTCATTTACACATATTCTTTCAATTGGACCACAATAATGGAAAACAACGTTAATGTGTACATACAACATACTGTCTCTATGAATAGTGTATTATATTACATACATAATTTGTAGAGACCTTAATTTTCCATGTAATTTTATTTAATTATATTTAATTATTACGATTTTTTGGAAATTTTCAGAACATGTTTCGAAGGCCCGGTGTTCCTAGAATAAATTTTTTAACCTTTTTAGGTACATTCTATAAACCTGCGAGCGACAATTTCTAATTTCTGAACAGGTGAACAGATTAAAAATCTGAGGGAATATTGAATCCGCAAAAATGGGATTCGCTTAAGTGAGCCTTCAATTCGATAGCAACAAGACTACAGAAAAAAGTTGATTTTGGTATTTTTAAAAAAATAATAAAATAACATTTTCAATTTATTTATTTATTTATTTTCCTCTAATGGACAAGCGACAGCATGGTACCAACATCGTTTAATGACCTTAAATGGCTTGACCCATAATATCCTATATAGTAGTGTTGTTAGAATTTAAGAAGGTTCACATTCAATGAACCCTCATAAATTTTACGAGGGTTAGTCACCCTCCCTATCTCCAATTTGTATGGTGCTTGGGGAGTGGTAATTGATGGCTTCACCAAGAAATGAAGTGAAAATAAAGTGCAATGATGCCAACCATCCAAGACGGAGCCTGTTCCAGTGGGCGGTGACAGGTGATGCATAATCACAAACCGAAGGACAATGCTTGAGACGCAACATTGGCGGCTTGTTGTGGGGACAACAAACACCATCCAAATTCCTCAATCTCAGGCGCTCTCCATCGTTCTTCAGGTAGGGTTTTATTTGGTTATAATTCCGTTAGATTGTTGAATCCAACCCACTTTTTATCATGCTAACGTAGAGGGTGTGGTCCTAAAAAAAGGCCTAGACCATCCTCTCTAGTTGGAATTTTTGTGCGTTCATCGCAAACATTATCTTTGGGTTGGGTGATAAACCAGATGGAAGATGATGGTGGTGGCCGACACCGGTCAGTCGCGATGGATGAAACATGTCGATGTTCATTGTAGGAGGAGGCCATGACAAAATTCCACAATGGTCAACTGATCGGCTGGAACTAGCCATCCATTGTGGTGATGCGGTGCGCTGTCACGCGCCATAGGCAGTGAAGGGCCGTGACTTCCCAGCGGCAGTAGGGCCAAGCATGGCGGTCGGAAATGGTCAGCCGCAGGTAGAGGCAACGGCGCGCAATAGTACACCGCCGAAGGAGCGAAGACTCCGACGTAGCAGCGGTAAGACCTACAGAGGGTCCCACAGCGGTCCCACAGATTTCTTGGAAGCGCCCCTTAAGTGATTGTACTTCGCCTTCCAAATGGGGAGGGCCCGTTCCCCTTCACTGCTAGTACGGGCATACCGTGGGGGCCAGCGGGCTGCACCCCGTCACCAGCCGAGCCGCACATGCCAGCGGGCCAAGCCCTGTCACGGGACGGGCCGCATGAGCCCAAAGGGATGCACTGCCACAGGCCAGGCCGTGCAAGCCCGGTGGGCCGTGCAAGCCCGGCGGGCCAAGCAAGCCCGGCGCACCATGCCCCCATGCAGGCCGGGCAGACTTCATCCTAGTGAGCTTAGCCCCCCACGGCCCGGCCCGCCAAAGTAGAACCTGGACCAGGTCGAGTAATCTCGAACTGGGTCGGGGTGGCCCGAACCCTGTTAGGTCGGCCTAGACCGGGTCGGGTGGCCCGAACGTGGTCAGGATGGACCTACCGGGGTCGTGTCAGCCCAAACCGGATCAAGTCAGCCTAAACTGGGTCATACTAGACTCAAACCCAACTACCCCAGTTTCTCTTAAAAGGCCATAACTTGAAATCCATGCATCTGTTTGATGAACCATCTATGGTTCTAGAACCCATGGAGAGAGACTGTTTTTTGGGTATACTCCACTAGAGTTTTGGAAGTAGTTGTAGTACGACTGGGATTGATCGAACCAGAATCTAATCGGGCCCTCATAACTAAAACACATATAACTCACAAACCAGGTGTCCTGTTCACACACCGTTAGTCACGTTGGATCCCTTATGACCTAGTTGTACTTTGGGTTACTCCTTTTTGAGATTAGTCATGTATGAGGTATGAACGCTATCTCGAGGGGACAATTCTATGGGGGTCGAGCGAATAGAGTGCAAGGAATCTTGTGGATAACTGTAACTTTATGAAAGAACATCGATCCAATGTGGGTTAGCATCTATCTTTCCAATATGGGTCTGCATCTATCAGATCCTATGTGGGTCTACGCTATGCGATCATATGTGGGTCTGCGCATACCTATCCAATGTTGGTCACATCCATTGTGGGTCGTCAGGGGTTATTACATATCAATCCTATGTGGGTCAGTAGCGGTGCCTATTAAAATAATAAGATGATCTAGCTTAGGAATAATAATTTTTACATCATTATATAAGATATACATATTGTGAGATCAGTCTTTACCTTCATGGTGTTAACTTTGGGATGTCTCCTATGTGGTACTTATACCATCATAGTTTTATTTTTGTGGTTCTTCCTTTGTGGTACTTCAATTTTCATAGTGTTACCTATGTGATACATCTACCTTTTTGGGGTTTCCTAAGTAGTACTTTTTTCTTCGTGGTGTTACCTATGTGGTACTTCGACCTTCATGGTGTTACCTTCATGGTGATTCCATCGTGGTGTTATCTTCGTGGCGTTACCTATGAGGTAGATCAATCTTTGTGGTGTTACCTATGTGTTACTTCTACCTTTGTGGTGTTACCTTTGTGGTATTCTTCCCTCATGTGTGAGATGAGTATTTCATGATATCATAGGTATATGTATGGGGATATACTTAATTAGAGTTGATGTGTATCGCTTCATGTTGTGATGGAGGTCTTGATTTGAGGTTTTTCTTTTGTTGAACTTTGGGAGGACAACAGGGGTCTCGGGGTATCTACTGAGTATCGTTATACTCACCCATACATGGGCTATGACCGCATCTTGTTGTGTCTTGTGCAGATGAAGGACTGCATAGATCGAAAATAAGGGAGCTAGTACTGGATGGTTCTTAAAGGAGGACCATTTGGTGTAACGTGTGACATGGACTAATAATCGTGTGTTTTACATACCCTTCAGGTAGGATCCATGGTGGATAATCCAGGATATTTTTTTCACTTTTTAGTTGTACTTGTACTTTTCAATTAGATGTGCATTTTCCCCTATACATTCAACACACATTTACTAAAATAGTTTACTTTATGGTTTCCACTTGTTGTGTTCTTGTACTATGTGTTTGGATAGGATAAAAGGTAATGCCTTCCCATTTTTGGGATATGCCTTTCTGGTGCTAGTCGTCATCCCCTCTCCTATGGAAGGTGGACTTGAGGTAGTTAGGGAACTAGCCCCGAGGGATAGGTCATGATAAAGTGGTATCAGAGGAGTCAATTAAACCAAAGAACTAGGACTATGATAATTTCAATGTGACAATAGTGATAAGTGTTATGAGTGTAGATTTCGGTATGGGGACTCTAGTGTTTGTGCAGAGGCTGACGTTTCCATACACCATGACCATAAATTATGATTTCTAACTCAGTAAACGAAAACAATGATTGCATGTGTTTTGAAATTTTTTCTTATTTAAACACTCAATCGCTTGAAAATGGATCATATCTATTGGTAAAATATTCTCCATCATTTAATATTATGTATAAGAGAGTGTTGTACTTTTCATCTATCATATTATAAGATAATACAATTAGTGGTGTATTTTTTTCAATAATATGATGATAGGGGAAGATAATAACGAGATGTAGTGGATGGAATTTTAGAAAATGTTTTTTGATATATAAATTCTTCAAAATATCAAAATAAAATTGAAATGGATTTCACTGTCCTTAAGAAAAAAAGGATCATTCCATATGAAAATCATTAGGGATATAAGACTATAATTACTATGAGTAATTTCTCTGAATGTCTCATAAAGTCAAAATAAAGATCGCTGAATCTGAAGGGTATCATAGGGAATATAATCCAATAGTGGAGATAAATTATGGAAGTTTGAAGGATGAAATATAATTGATCTACAAAATTTGAGCATCATATTTGACAGAGGTATGGAATGATGCCCCCAATAAAATTGTGTTCTATAATTGAGAAATGACTTAGGTAAGGGATTTAACGAAACCTAACCAGAGGTTTATGACAGGATTAACCCACTAATGTGACACAATATAAAAATACCTTGGTCAACCCTAAATACATTATTAACTGCATAAAATATGAGGAAAAATGGATCTTTTCAATCTAATTCACTACGAGAAGGATTTTTAATGACAACTAAAAACCTCTAATGTAGGAAAGGACATCATTTTCCATCAGAACCACTAAGTTGGATCATGAAACAAAATTGGGGAAATTTTTTCTAAATATTTATTCTAGAATATATAGCATAGTTTTCTATTATAGTTAAATGACTTAATTTATATCTCTACAGTTTTTAAATATATTCCAATAGTAGTATAAAACATGGAAGTAGAGAATTATATGAATATTAAATATTCGGAATTTACTTCATCATAATTATATATCTCTAACCCAGTCATAATATTGAGGATGGAGATCTCAATGAATCATATCATACAATTATTGGTGAATTTTTTTAAATGATAGGTATGTATTGAGATTCCCAATATAAATCCTACATTAGCTTCCCTAGGATGAAAATAAATCTCTATATTGTGGATCATCAGTCAAATGAACACATGTTCATGGATTATGATGAATCGTATTTATTACATATATCAATATAATGAATATCATTATTATATGAGAAATCATTTCTAGGTAAAATGATTATGTATAAAGAAAATGTCATCCGTAAATTCATTCCCATTATGATAAAAGATAGGGATAAGTTTCCAATCTAATTGTCCGGTCTTCCCCATTGCAATGAGTTTCAATTTTTTTATTGAGCTTATCCCGGTCTTTTTCCATTATACAAAACTACATATAGAATTAGTTTTTTGGAACATATGGAGATAAAGAAAGAAATAAATTATAATCTAGATAAAGGATACAAAATCCCAAGTGTTTCACAATGGGGTGCATTAGTACTCTTCATATTGAATAATGACGGGTCAATGAAACATTATATTGATTAATGTGAGATTAAAAAGATCATAGTAAAAAACTAGAATCATCTAAAACGGATTGATGACCTATTTGGTCAATTTTTTGGATTATAACCGTTAATCCATTTGGATATGTGGTTGCGATATTTCCATTTTCTGTTAAATAAATAAGATATCCTCAATAATGAATTTTTAACAAGGTATGGGCTAAATTATTTTAAAATAATTCCATTTAGATGCACTAATTCTCATTAAAGTTTCCTAGAATTGATTAATAATGTCTTTAGACATTACCTTGACAATTTATTAGTCGTTTTTGGGGATGATATTTTATTTTTTCTCAAAAACCATGGAGGATCACGTGGGTAACTAAGAAATATTATAATGACCTAATTAAAGGGGAATCATTATCCCATGAAAAGAAATTCATGTTTAAGGCCATAATATAATTAGAGAATATCATCCTAATAAATGAGATATATATAGACCCTTCAGTGATAGAAACAATTAATGTATTATTGTGGGAAACACAGTTCTATATTACTATTGTTTCCTTGAATTATCTATGGTATTATTGTTGATTTATGAGAAATTTATGGTCATATTAAAACCCCCTATACATTCTAGCTCAGATGAGGTATAATTCTTCTCATAATGATGAATGTGAGGATATTTTCAAGGAGTTGATGTGGCGGATTTTCACTACACCTATACTCACACTACTGACAAGTGGAGAACATTTAATAGTATTCAATGATGATTTGATGATGGGATTCTGTTTTGTGTTAATGAAGAATTAAATTGAATATCCTATTCCTTAAAGGATGTTGAAAGATCATGAATATGAATACCCAACTCATATTTTGAGGATGGTTTTAGAGATCTTCCCTTTGAAAATATGGAAGCATTATCTAATTGGGGAGATATGAAAAATATTTATGATTAACAGAAATGACAATTATATATTTAGATAGAAATATATGAATAAGAACCATTTAATGTTTTTAGAGATGTTCAAGGACTACGATTTTCCAATTCAATTACATCCAGTAAAAGCAAATAAAATGGAAGATGATATAAGTAGAAAGGATCCAAAATTTTAATCATTTATGTGAATTAATAAGTATCTTAGATTATTTTATTTGAAACATATGGACATGGGAATTTTATTGGAAGTAATATCATCAATCCTTTCATAGATGATTTCTCTACCATTCCATCTAGATAGGATAAAGTATTCACAACGAGATGATGTGCGACTTCAAAAGAAAATAAAATATATAAGAAAATGGAAGTGAAAAATGTTCATGGTTAATGAAGAATGATATTTTATATTTGGGTTAAAGACTATTGACACTATAAAATCATTATATAATGAATAATATATTGGATGATTCACATATATCATCATTTTCAATCATCCTATGTGGAAACATGATGTTTCAAGATATCTAATAGCACTATTTTTGTTACAATATGGAGATAAAGATCGGGGAAGATAAGTTAATATATAAGGTATTTAATAAATTGAAATCATAATGGAAAAAATCCAAGATGATGATGCTACCATTAACCATAACTATATAGAAATGAGAAAACATAACTATAGACTTTGTCATTTGACACCAAAATTAATCATAAATAAATAATAATTAATGGGTTGTGGTGAATCGTCCTACAATTATTTCACGCATAATTGTGAATCAGAAGTATTTCTCACTCAATCATATTGCAATGTAAATAATTAATGTAGTTGTGAGGCTATATAGAATAGCACTATCTATTGTATCTGTTTGAGGCACATTTTTTAACTGATATGTTCTAGAAGATTCTCCATCATTATATAAATAAATAGTTGCACTTAATTATGGATTATCACTATAAAACTAATTCCCAATCAGAGTAGACTATCAAGACACTTGAGGACATTTTGAGGAAAGTATCAATGGAGTTCAAACGAGGATGAGGTGATCATCTTCCTTTTGTAGAGTTATCATAAGGTAATTGTTTCCAATCATGGATTTAAATGGCTCTATGTAAAGCCTAATATTAAAAGAGCTGCAAAAAACATTCATGATTGGATGATGAATGGGAATGAAAATTTATAGTTTCAAAAATTGTTTAGTAATTGGTGAAAAATATAAGGACTATTCATTAATTCATTAAGGCTTGTTAGATTTGAAAAAACAGCCAAGATAATAACGGTCAATGTGACCTAGTGTGTGATATTGAAAAAATGGTATTCCTTTATAAATATCAATGGATGAATTTCATGTAATTTTGATATATGATAATTCTTATTTAATGATACATCGAACCAGTTGATATCCATGATCACATAGGAGCGGTGTCCTATCGAATGGAAATCACACCTGCCCTATCTCAAATACATGATGTATTCCAAGTATCTCACCTAATAACGTACATAATATATCAATAACATATACTCATTTCATAGTGTAACCATTGTTGAATGATATCTTTTACAAGGAGAAGATAGAAAGGATTCTAGAATATAGATAAATTGTTCTTATAAAATAGATAATCTACTAGGTCAGGGTATTGTGTAGAAACTAAAAATTTTAAAAAATCATTTGTGAAATGGAGGAATTGATTAAATAGAGTTACCCTAATCTATTTCTGGTGGGAATTTAAATTTTACCGTAAAAAATATAATAATGGGGGTAATAGTAATGACCCAAACAGTTAAAAATAATATTCATAAGGTGGTATAATTAATTTTTTTACTTTTTAAATTTAATATTTAAAAAGCATACACTTATTTGGTTTTGTAATTTACTATCAGATTTAATTGAATGTCAATTATTATCACCATTTATAGTATATGAATTGAACCATGATCCCATTATTAGTATTAATATAGGGTTTCAAAAAGTCCTATTGAAAAAAAGGAATTGACGAAGTCAACAAGTAGGATCATATCCTATGAAACCATATTAATCGAGGTTATTTATGATATAGAATATATTGACTTTTCACATGATCAATACCAAGATAATATCCACCAACCAAAGAATGATCCAAACCATTTATGATAGAATATCAATCTCATCGAGATCAATATTCAAACCTTGTAGGTCGATCAACCCCATAGAAGTCTCACCACCAAACAACATACTATCATTTAAATTTTCGGTGTATTAATTTGTTATATCTCTAAACAATAGAAAAATGAGTATGTAAAACATTTTTAATATAATAATGGATGAATTTAATTCTCATTACATTTAATTTATATATCATTTTTCTTTGATTAGATAAAATATAAAGTGTAATTTTGTGTAATATTCAAAATAAATTATGAATTATTTATTTATTAATGTAAATTTTTTAATTAATAAAAATTCTAAAAATAATTTTTAGTAATACTTTTTATAAAATATAATTTATTATATACTTTTTATGAGAACTAATAAAAATTTTATTTGGGGTTGAAAACTGTTATTAACAAAAAATAAACAATTATCAATGATTTTCTATTTTATTCTAAAGTGATAAATAATTTTGTTTTTAAATTATTTGGATAAAATAAATATTATATTTATAATCATAATGTAAAAAAAATTCAATGGTAATTTTTATAATAATTTTTGTAGATGACCAAATTTTCTTGTAAAAATTTGATAGTGTATAAATATGCAGTGTGTACTATGCCATCATTATAATCAAAAGTGATGTAATAAATACTATTAATGGTATCTATGACAAAATATATGCTTCAAAATTTAAATAATTATATATTATTTTCATTTTTATAATTTTATAAAACCACTATTAATACTCCCAAACCATTAATTTTTTTCATGGTTTAAAAATCATATCATTAAGTGTATGACTCACTTCCTCATAAGAAACAATATATAATTTTATGTTTGGAAATTTACACTATCAAATAATGAAAACAATGTACTTTGGAAAAAAAATTCCTATCCCATTGGAGGATTCTTGGTTTTTGTTATGTTTTTTATAGAGTCCAATAATTCAGTTTGAGAAATGATAACTATTTTCCAATCTTTTTATATATAAACCCATAAATAAGCCATTTATATTAACTAAAAATTCATGGGACACTTTCTAACTCGTCCATCCACTTTCTAAAGTCATCCCAGTGTTCCCTCAAACTCTCAAGGAGTTCCTCCGAAGCCTATAGAGTCACACACTCATGGAAAGTGATCCTCCCATTCTCACTTTTATTAAAGATTATTTATTAACTTATTCCTTCTATGTTTTCCCTTTGATTGGTCGCGGTGTGTTAGAATATCAAAGTTGCGTACAATGCAAGCTATTGCATTATTCAAAGGGAAACGTACCGTGGAAGCTTGGGGTGTTACATTCTACACTCTTTAAAATAATTTCTTCCTCGAAATTTCTAGAAAATAACTGTATAAAAGGACTCGTGTTGTTCTTCATCATAAGTTCATCGGGTTCCCACATTGCCTCTTCCATCTTATGGTTCCTCCATAGAACTTTTACCAGATGAGTCGTCTGGTTTCTCAGCACTTGTTCTATTTTATCAAGAATATTTACAGGCTCTTCATAATAAGATAGATCGGGTTCCAGTTCTACTTCCTCAATGGTTAGTACATGCGTTGGGCCGAACATGTATTTTCTCAAGGAGGTCAGTTTCCAAGATCTTAAAACCCTTTGTAAGGGAACCTATAATGTTCTTGTGATGGGGATCCATTTTAGAAACTCTTTGAGATAAAATTTGGACATGTTTCCAAATAAGAGTCTAGGGAGAGACATTTGAGGGAGGCTTTTCTTTTATAGATCCAATGCAAGGTCACCATGTTTATGTTGATGATATATATTGAGGTGCTGGTAGAGAATATGGCTATAAGAAGACTTTATCCATATCTAGATCAGCATGTGAGGGGAGCCATCAGGATTCCTCATGAAGTATATCTATGCTATGGGGTTTCCAGTTTTCAGGGAAGAAGAGTTTCTATTCGGAAAGGGGTAGGGCCCATCCTTCAGTATCTGGTTTCTCCAGGGGTAGTAGTACTTTGGCCAATGCTAAGGTATCATGAGCTTGTATTTGTTATGGGGTCCAAGGTTATCAGCAGTGATAGAAACTGAAATTTCATTGTATTAAGTGTATGTCAGAGGATCCACACCATGTTCATCTATTGAGGCAGTTCCAACTATGGAAAAAATAGTAGGTCACACCAGATTTGGATCCGCAAATATTATATTGGGCAGGCAGAGGATATCCCTTAGATTCTCCTCATCTTTAGAGAGCATAATTCATCCAATGTGGTGGTCTCCACTAGGGTCAGGGAGGTCATGGAGTTGTTCATGGTTATCTTCATGTGTTATCATATCTAGTGCCTGGTGAGAAAGACGTTATTTGTGGTACCCTTTACTAATTTTATACTTTGGAGCATGCCTTGTTTGATTCAGGAGAGAAGAACACCATAATTACACATTATATTTTCCATGACTTGGGACATTGGGTGCACTATTTTTATTTTACATAGTCTATCATGGAATGATTTAGGAGGAGTCTGGTGTTATTATATGCTGATAGATAGCCATTAGTGTTTTTAAGTGAGTGGGGCTCTTAGAAGGGTGAGGGCGTTGTTCTATCCTTATCATCATTGATGGCTGAGATGATGTTGAGTTCATTAGTGATGTAGTTACTCACATTTTATATGGTTGTTTGAGATTACCCTAATGCCTTTCTAGAATATATTATAGTGTTACCCCATTGATAGGATATCACGTTCGGGATAGAGCTATAGTTAGGCATATATCTTAACTCGATGTCTCCGTATAGGATGTAACCATTTGAGTTATGAGAGTGGTGTATATAGTTTCATGGACTATTGTAGTGTAGTTTTGTACCGAAAAGTGTGTCACCATGGGGTGCAATAATTTTTTCTTGATTAAGGCTGATTGAAGATTGTAGTTGGGTTTTGATTATCGGTACATAAACAAAGTGAGAATGAAAAACTGTTGTCCTCTTCTCTAGATTGATGATTTTCCAATCAACTAAAGTGTGAATGTTTGTTCTTTAATGTCAAATTATGGTTAGGATATCATCGAAGTGTTGTGATAGATATGGTTATCCTGAATACATCTTTCTATTGTCTCCATGGGAATTATTAGTTTTTTGGGTCACTGTCTAGTGTGATAAATGATCCAGTAGTGTTGACGAGGTAGATTTATGTTGTGTTATGTGAGTTCCTATAAAAGTTTATTGTGGTTTTCATCTACAAAATGATTTTTTACTCTGTGTCTAGGGAAGATCATAGAGAGAATCTAAATTCTATTTTGGGAATTCTTTATCGATGTCACCTATTTGGGATATTATGGAAGTGTGTGTTTTGGGATTGAGAATTCTATTTACTAAGACAGGTTGTTCCCCTGAAGGGGTTACCTATGGATTTGTCAAAGATTGAAGCATTTGTGACATGGGAAGGCCCCATTAACTTTGCATATGTTTGAAGTTTCATTGGTCTTATAGGGATTTACTATATGTTCATAGAATATTTCTCTTCGGTTGCAACTCTTCGGAAATTGTTGACAAAAAAATGTTGGATTCATGTAGACTAATAATTTCTAGACATACATTTTGTACTTAACGGAGATGATGGACAGTTATACGGTTCTTTTTATTCCAATAGAAGGAGTTAAGTATTTCGGTTTTATGTGATTATTTTCTTATACGGTTTGGTTGTGTTCTGATGTAGTACTGATCAATTAATTCTTATGGGACTTTTATGTTTCATCCCCATGATTTTAACTATTCCAACCATGATCATGAGTTGGTGAAGATAGTATTTTCACAAAATTTTTAGAGACAATAACTCATTGGTGAGTATTTTGTGTCCATCACCGATCATAATATCTTGAGGTACATTTTCTTCAATTGTTACATGAACTAGCGACAAAATTAGGGGATGTTGTTCTTATAGTATTACAAATTTGAAATTTAGTTTAAACCAGGAAATGGGAATATTGTTGCTGGTGCACTGAGTTGGAATTAATGTTGTGATACATTTTGTTAATCTAGTCATTCATCGAGTGTAATAGAATATCATTCATTAATACATTTGGGTATGGTAATAGTTGATTGTTTTAAAAACTCTACCCACTTTATAGTGGTTAAGTAGTCGACATCCATGGAGGTTATTTTGAGGCAGTATCTAGAGGTGGTGGAGAGACTCCATAGATTCCTAAAGATGATCATTTCAGATTGAGATCATTTTTTTCATAGAAGGTGTCTAGAGGTCTCTAAATTGATTTTGGTTGTCAGTTTTTTCTTAGAAAAAACATTTTATTTGAAGAAGGATTGTCAGATAGAGTAGACCATCTAGACACATGAAGACATGTTGTGCTCTTATGTCATGGATTTTGGAGGTTCGCAGATGAGGATCCTATCCAAGTGAGAGTTCTCTAACAACAATTTTTTTCATTTCACCAGTAGTATGTAATCATTTTAATCCTTCTATACCTGACCATAATATTCTCAGTTGTGGTGGAATGGGTTGAGAGTTTCCACAATTAAACGACCAAAACATGTACAAAAAAACCGAGAGGGTTCGGGTAATTTGTGAGAAGATTAAGGCATCACAGGATCATCAAAATTCATATGTCGATCATATGTGGAGACCACTAGAGTTTGAAATTGGGGATCATGTAGATTTTATTGTGACTCCACATTGTGGGAAGCAATGGTTCGGTCATGGAAGTAAGCTTTCTCCCCAGTTTTAGGCCTTTCGGGGAGTTGGATCGTGTTGCGGCCATTTCATATCAGGTAGCACTTCCTCAGTAGACGAGAAAGATACATATTTTTTTTATGTGTTAATCATTTATTGGGTCAAGATCAATGTTTTTTATGGTGGTACCATTTAAACGTAGCCTTTATAGATGAAGGACCACAAGGAGATTGTTTTTAATGGGCCATCAATTCCACTAGTTTGTGTCTTGTGGTGAATGGTGGCTTGTATGAGAGTACTTGGGAACATGAGTCGTAGATGCGTGCTTAGAACCCATATTTTTATGATTAAATCCTCTATAGTAGCATTAATTTATTTGTGTTTTTAGACCCTTTTCGTAAATGGGATTTCATTATCCTGTTTCTTATTCTGGATTTCTTTCATTTGAGAGGTATCTCCCATATGACAATGTTTAGATCAAGTTTCAGTTTTCGTGAGGTTTTTCATTGGTAATTTTATGAAGTTGTTGAGATCTTATGGTCAAGAGATCCTTGGGGGGTATCTAGAAGAGAGGATGTTTAGAATACCCATTCTTTGTTTCCTATCTAGGTTTTATTATGATTCTTGGGAATGATAATGTTTTCAATGGTATCTGATGTAATAGCACAGAACACTCTGGTCCATTCCATTATGAAAATATAGAGTTAGAAGTGTTCTGGGTGGACTAGGTTGCTCATTTCTAACATATTGAATAATTTCTAGTTCTATGAATAGTGCTTCTAGTTCTATGAACAGTTTCATTGATGAGTCATCTATCGGTACGTGATATGTCGATATATCATCTAATGGTATGACGAACTGTGTTTCCAAGATGGTAGGTCATCTATCAGTTGGTTGAACAGTATTTCTAGGACTGTTAGGTCATCTATCAATTGGTTGAATAATGTTTCCAGGATCAGTATGTCTTATATCGTTAGGTTGATATTGTTTCTATGTGGGTAGTACATTTATCAGTTGGTTGAATAGTGTTTCCATGTCTATAATTCATCTATCAGTAGGTGTATAGTGTTTCCAGGTTCGTATAGTTTCCCCCCCCCATAACATCATCATTTACATAAAACACATTCAAAGAATTGTTTTTTGGTATTTTAGACCAATTGAAATCCCATAACTACTATTTTAATTTTCCCAAGGGTCTTGGTGCCATTACTCAGTTAAAACACATAATCTCAACCGGATACTCCATTAAATGAAAATCTAAACCGATTCTTAGTTTATATTTTCAAAACACTAATATACCTATTAACCTTTTCTTCCTTCTTGTTTTCCATGGTATGGGTTTCCTTTATTTATTCTTCACATAGGATTAATGTGATAGAACTGTAATCCTTAAATCATCCTCTCATTATGTTTTCTTATTGTATGTGCACCCCTATTTGGGTGCAACTAGGAAATGTCGATCAGTATTATATATAATGTATGTTCTACCTCCATTCATTTGGGTTCCTCATTCTTTTTAATACATTTTATACTTTCTATGTGATAGCATGAGATCTCTATGTTTGTAATAGAGATTTCTTCATAGTTTGTTGATGCGGTTGGGTCACAACATCCCCCAGTAGATGAAACCATTGCGAGAGAGGTGATCATGATCCCCTGTGTGCGCCCATTGTCATGCAAAAACATCAAAAATAATTTAGTGTAGGGTATTCATGGTTCCTCTATTATATTTTCTGGTATTTTTAGAGTTATCTTGATTTATCCCACTGGACCACCATGAAACTGACATAATAAATATTTGAATCGGATTAAAGTGTTCTAATTTGTTGAGTTGAGATATTATTTCCTATGGATTTTTTAGATACTATGGTATCTATTCGTTTCTTGTTTACTTTTTCATTTTTATAGAAATTGTTAATGACTGTAAATATAGCAATAATTGTGAATTAATTGGATAAAGATAAAGATGACTGGTTGATGAATTGGGTGGTGGTTTTTGTAATCTGATGGTAATCAAATTGAATTATTTAAGAATGTTAAATGATATTGAGAGAAAACCCATAAGCATGTTGATCCTTAATCATTGAAGGCATGTAAAATTTATTTTTTAATTAATTTTTGATATCTTGATATATCTTTTTATTTAGGTTTCCCATTTATGGAGCCCATGATAATGAATATGTTATTTAAATATGGAATAAAGTACTTGTTTCTTGATAAATATAATGAATTTTTGGGTGTGACATACTCACATTCTTGTAATTGACATGTTCCCTATTCTATAGAAGTGGAGGGTGTTGTGTGGCACAGTTCCAGGAGGGTACTTTAGCAGTACTATACCACAGAATGGGACATGGGAAAAACATTTTGGCATATGGGCCATATAATGTGCTAAATGCCCATTGGGCCTTAGTGATATGTAACAGGTCTCCCTCTGCCCAGTTAAATAGGTCTTGGATTTTCATTAATAATAAATGAGGCTTTGTCCCCAAAAATCAAAAAAAAGGAGAGAGGTCTTGGTGAATGAAGGTTGAAAGCCATGTTTAGGGATTAAAGACTAGTTATTACATTGTTAATTTACTACTCATTGTTTTATGGGTGAGATTTGGATGGATAATCCTTGTAGGCTGCTGTGGTATGTGGGTGCAGGGAGACCCAATGGTGGTTGTGGAAGTACTAGATTCCTAGAGTGGCGAGATTCATTAGGTTATGCATGTGGGTGACAGGGAGGACCCCATGGATGATGGAACGAGTTGAAGCTGGTCTTACAAGTTGACATAAAGGAGTTTATTGTTGATCCTTGTGTTTTTTTACCTATTTTAACATCCCCACTAATTTAGGTATAATGAATTTATTACCCTACATCCAATAGAGGTGAATACGTGTGGGGTATGCAATGTTCTTTCCATGTTTAGATTCTCGATTCAAGATGGGTCTACACTTCTACTATATGTGGAAAAAATTTAAAGGTTATTTCATCTAGCCACTATGTTGAACCCCTTTCAATTTTCATCTTATAATTTATTCATGGAATACTTGGAATAATGGAAAATGGTAATGTTGTTTCAAAATGTATATTTGATGTTTGACCTGGGGGTTGGATCTTGCTAGGATGCAATAATGAGATTATACAATTGATGAACTGTGGATTTATTTTGGTTATTCCTAGAGGGAGTATATCTTGCTCGGAAAGATAACAAAATTTAAATTGTAATTGATAAAATTTAATTAATGTTTCAATATTTAATTAACGTAAAGTCAACTGATAAAATTGATTAATTAATATAATTTAGTTCCTTTATAGGTTTTGTGATTATAGGATATATTGTCTTAGTAGTAGTCCTCAGGAGTCTAAGAGATGCTAGCGGCATTTGATTCTAAGACTATTGTTTTTAGATAGCGTGGTTCTGGGAAATATTATACCTTGTACATTTTGTGATTCTATATGATACCAGACCTTGTTGATTATTGAAACTGACACCCCGGGGATTATAATACATGGGCGGGTCTTTTCCCCCACATCCCAGTAGGAGTATTAATGGTTTATTACTCCCATTGTCCATGCCCACATACCATGATAATAACTTTAACTAGTATACTCGACAGTTATGTTTCCCTGTATACATGTGTAGAGGGTTGTAATGGATTAAGGTTCATTCACACACATATAATCTGAATATAGTTTCCAATGGACTACTATAGGTGTATTGTGTATTGGATGTGATGGACTTGGGATCCTTACTCGGAGTATGGGATGTAATGGCTTGAGGTATAATACCAGATTTTTGATACATTTTATGTGAGATATTATGACTCTCAATAACTACCTGGATAATTTGTTTACATCGGCATGGTGGTGTGATTAACGATGTGAATATTGAATCATGATGTGTGTATTGTGGTGATTTTACCTTGTGATTGTAGGAAAACCGTTTCGGAGAGACATTTTCAGGACGTTTAGTAATGTGGGAAAGCAGCATACCAGTGGTAAAGGGGTAGCATGGTACACATGATATACTTTATTAAATTATATAATTATTTATAAAATACATTTTGAGAGCATCCATGGTGAGGTTCAGAACATAGTATTCATGTTTAGGTTATTGGGTCATTTCACTTGTTCTTCAATGTGCTTTAGAATTATTTATTTACCATTGAATGAGAGGCCTCATGGATGATCCTACTATGTTTACTATTACACCCACACTATGTTATATAAAATGTTTTCAGGTCAGTTGGAAAAGTATGGAGATCTAGCTGGTTACTGCTAGCATTCGGTTTTCAGCAAAGCTGTTCGGGGTTCTTGTCATTGTAGTTGTACTTTCTTTGGGTACATGATGTTTTCCCTTATAGTGGTTGTGTTACTTCCATGAAAGTAAATATTTTTACACGGTTTTATTTTATATTTTTTTCCAAGTAGGATTTGGTTGGTTTTTATAATATCTCTATATTCCAAAGGTTTTCTCTAAGATGGTAATGACCCCATCTATGTGGTTGATATACCCACGGTTCCAGTCGCAAACATAGGGAATACTGTAGAAGGTACTTTGTGGTCATTATCTCTCTTCTCGCATTTCCGGCCCAGGAGGGGTACAACATGCGGGGAGGGGGTCATGAAAAAAATAATCCATATAGAATTCATTAAAATATTCCTTTTCAAACCCATTGAATGAATGAAAATAGATTCATAAAAATGACATTATAATTATTTTATTTCTATTTAAATAAATAAATAAATTTGTTAGAAAATAATATGTATGTGGAAGAAAATGATTAGAAATGGAAACATTAAAGGGTTGTTTTTAAAATAAAAAGTTACTTACACTGAGCCTAAATCATCAAGTACGTTCTATATATAACTAAGTAATAAAATTATTTTTATTATTTCATTGAATAATAACCTTCTTAAAGTATATTATTCATTTTATTTCACTTATTACGATAATATATAAAAATACTGAATATATTAATTTAATTTTATTTGTTTTTTGATATTCAGCTTATATGTCAACAATTATATCAATATGAAGAATACCGTTAAATAGGTATTCATTACATATTATGTATAATATTTATCCATAAATAATTACCACTTTCATAGGAATAATAATTTTAATACCAATCCTTAAAAATGTTTATGAAAATAATTTTTTTATGATCATGGACATAATTGGTCATACCTATGCTTGAGTAAAGTTACCATTTTCAATAATCATTTTATAAATAAGAAAAGTAAGATATATTATTTCAATAACTATTATAATATCAAATATAAGTTGTTATTTATGTGTATATATATATATTCCATGAGTGTTATTGATTATGAAATAATTGCAACACATGATGGATGTGGTATTCAACACATACGAAAGAATGATGTTATCTTTTTTTACATTAAATGAGATGGTAATAAATTAATTATATATTATAATATCATTATAAAATATTTTCCAATTTTCTTATATATAAACATTAAATTCATCATTATAAAAAAATTTGAGAGGAGATAATGGATGAAAAATTACATCGGTTTGTTGGGTAGTAGTCATTTGAATAAAATAATTATGCATATGTTTTCCTTTTAATGGATGATAAGAATGATTAAGGGTATTGAATTACCATAATAACATATCGATATGAGTAAAATTTTGTTAATATGATATTACCAGGATAAATAATATTTAATTTAGGAGCAAAAAAAAAATCAAAAAACATGTTATCAGTTAATAATGATAATTATTCTTTTGATCACATAATTAGGATAATACATAATGAATTAAAATACTTGATTTCAGATATATTAAATGAATAAATGTAATTGGTAGAGATTTGGGGAATTTATTTTGGATGTTAGAGGATGATAATTAAGGCTATTAGGAATTGAATAATATTGGATTGGGGTGGTATTTTATAAATGGGAGAGATGAAACACATGGAATTTTATAAAATAAATTATTGTACAATCATTTTAGACAAGGAAATAGGATCCAAAATAAAAAAAATATAGTACATGATTATATGTTGAAGTAATATTGAAATAAAATAGAATTTAGAATTGTTATTATGGTATTATAACAATTTTATTTTCATTTTAACCCATAGTGAACACAATTTCATTATTACCATAGAAACATATTGTCACTGTTTTCACTATTTATTATGATCAAAAGTTAATTTGTACTTATTATATATTAGAAATTAATTAAAATAAAATAAATTAATACATTTTTTTCACTCCAACCGTAGTATGGAATCATTGGAATCCTTGTATACCCGATTATTCTATTCTCGGTTGTGGTGGACTGGGTTGAGAGATTTCAAAATTCTAAGAGAAAAACATGTACAAAAAAACAGAGATGGTTCGGGTGATTTTTGAGATGATTAAGGCATCGTAGGATCATCATTAATTATATGTCGATCATATGTGGAGACCTATAGAGTTTGACATTTGGGATCATGTATATTTTATGGTGACACCACGTTGTGGGAAGCAATGGTTTGGTCATCGATATATGCTTTCTCCCTAGTTTTTTTGCCTTTCGAGGTGTTGGATCGTGTTGGAGCCATTATTTAACGGGTAGAACATCCTCTATAGATGAGAAAGATACACAATTTTTTTTATCTGTACATCATCGATTGGGCCAAGATGAATGTGGATGATGATGGACCCATTGAGGAGTGACCTGTAGAGATGAATAACCACAATGAGAATGTGTTACATGGGCCATCAATCCCCCTTGATCGTGTCTCGTGGTGAATGGTGGCTTGTATAAGAGTACTTGGGAAAATGAGTATCATATGCTTGCTTAGCCCCCAAATTTTTTTGATGATTAACTCTTTTATATTAACGTTTTTTGTTCTTTTAGACCCTTTTCATTTATGGGATGTCTTTATCTTTTTTCTTGATATGGTTTTCTCTCTTTTGAGAGGTATCTCCCTTAAGAGAGTATTTAAAATCATGTTTTATTTTCCGTGTTGTTTTTCATTGTTCTTTTTATGATGTGGTTGGGCTCTTATGGTGGAGAGAGCCTTGAGAGGTATCTCGAATGGTGGATTTTCAGAATTCTGATTCATTATTTCCTCTCTTGGTTTATTTGGATTCTTGGGGATGAGAATGTGTTCATAGGTATCTGATGTAATGGCATAGAACACTCTAGTACATTCATTGTGAAAATATGGAGTTTGAAGTGTTCTTGGCAGACTAGGTTACACATTTCTAACATATTGAATAAGTTCTAGTTCTATGACTAGTGATTCCAGTTCTATGAACGGTTTAATTGATGACTGATCTATCGGTACATGATATGTTTATAAGTCATCAAATGGAATGATGAACTATGTTTCTAGGAATGTAGGTAATATATCAGTTGGTTGAACAGTATTTCCAAGACTGGTAGGTCATCTATCAATTGGTTGAATAGTGTTTCCATGATCGGTAGGTCATATATCGGTAGGTTGATAGTGTTTACATGTTGGTATTTCATTTATCAGTTGGTTGAATAGTGTTTCCATGTCTGTAGGTCATCTATCAGTAGGTTTATAGTGTTTCCAGGTTCCTATAGTTTTTCCCCATTGACGTTATCATTGATATAAAACAAATTCAAATCATTGTTTTTAGATATTTTAGTTAAATTGAAATCCCATAACTCTTATTTATATTTTTCCAAGGGTCCATGGGCCTTTACTCAATAAAAATACATAATCTAAACCAGATACTCTATTAATGGAAGATCTAAACCATTTCTCATTATATTTTTTCAAAAGTCTAATATACCTTATGCCCTTTTCTTCCTTTTTATTTTCCATGGTATGGGTTTCCCATATTTATTCTTCCCATAGAATTCATGAGATTGAATTGTAATATTTAAATAATATTTCTATTGAGTTTTCTTGTTTTATGTGCACCCATATTTGGGTGCAACCAGGAAGTGTTGATCCGTCTTATAAATAATATATGTTCTACGTCAATTCATTTGGGATCCTCGTTCTATTTATTCCATTTTATATATTCTACATGATAACATGAGATCTCTATATTTCTAATAGAGATTTATTTGTTGTTTGTTGATGCGATTGTGTCACAACATCCTCTAGTAGATGCAACTATTGTGTGAGAGGTGATCGTGATACACCGTGTGTTCCCATTCTCATTCAAAAAACATCAAAAATAATTTGAGGTATGGTATTTATGGTTTTTCTATTATATTTACATGTATTCATAGAGTTATCTTGATTTATCCCACATGAAAACCACTAAATTGACATAATAAATATTTGAATCAGATTAAAGTGTTGTAATTATTTGATTTGAGATGTTATTTCATATTGATTTTTAGGTACTATGGTTTCTATTCATTTATTTTTACTGTTTAATTTTTATTAAAATTTTTACTGACTGTAAATATAGGATTAATTTTGAATTAATTGGATAATGATAAAGATGATTCATTAATGAATTTTGTGGGGGGGGGGTTATAATATGATGGTAATAAAATCGAATTATCATTGCATGTTTAATGGGATTGATTGAAAAACCATAAAAATGTGGATCCTTACTTATTAAAGGAATGTCAAATTAACTTTTTAATTAATTTTTGATAAATTGATATATCTAGTTATTTAGGTTTCCCGTAGTTGGATCCAATGATAATGAATGTGTTATTTCAAGATGGAATAAATAACGTGTTTCATGATATATATAATGACGTGTAGGGTGTTTCATACCCATGTTCTTGTAATGTTCATGTTCCTTATTCTATAGAAGTGGTGGGTACTTTGTGGAATAGTAACAAGAGGGTACTGTAGTAGTACCATTCCAGAGAATGGGACTTGGCTGGAAAATTTGGGCATACGGGGCATGTAATTGGATTAATGCCCACTAGGCCGTTGGGCTATGTAATGGGTCTTCATATACCCAGTTAAAGAGGTAATTTATTTTCATTAATAATAAATCAGTATTTGGCCAAAACCATCAAAAAAAGGAGAGTGATATTGGTGTGTGATGGCTGAATGACATGTTTAGGGATAAAAGACTAGTTATTATATTGTTAATTTTTCTACTCATTGTGTTTTGGGTGATATTGGGATAGATAATCCTTGAAGTATTATGTGGTATGTGGGGGTAGAGAGATCCAATGGTGGTTGTGGAATTAGTAGATTCTTGGAGGGGCAAGATTCATTAGGTTATGCAGGTGTGTGTCGGGGTGGACCCCATATATGATGGAACATGTTGAAGCTGGTCTTACCTGTTGATAAGAAATATTTTACTATTGAAATGTGTGTTTTTTACTAATTTAACATCCCCACTAATTTAGGTAGAGGTAATTTCTTACCCTATATCCAATAGTGGTGTTGACGTGTGGGGTTTTCCATGTGATTTCCATGTTTAGATTCTCAAGGATGGATGGGTCTACACTTCTGCTGTAGGTGGAAAACATTTTAAGGGTATTTCATCTAGTCACCATGTTGAACCCCTTGAAATTTTTATCTTAGAATGCTTTCATAGACTAAAATTAATTATAAAATATGTTAATGTTGTTGCAAAATGTATAAGTGATGTTTTATCTGGGGGTTGGATGTTTCTAGGATGCAATGTTGAAGTCATGCTTATGAATAACTGTGGATTTAGTTTCATTATTCCTAGAGGGAATATATCTTTGCTGGAATGATAATAAAATTTAATTTGGAATGGATAAAATTTAATTAATGATTAAATATTTAATTAACTAAAAGTTAAATGATAAAAATGGATAAATTAATATAATATAGATCTTTAATAGGTTTTTGTATTTGAGGATATATAGTCCTAGAAGTGGTTGTCAGGAGTGTGAGCGATGTTGGAAGCATTTGATTATATGACTATAGTTTTTACCTAGTGTGGTTATGGGCTATATTATACCTCAAACATTTTGTGATTCTATATGATACTAGACCTTTTCAGTTAGGGAAAATGACACCCCGTGGATTCTAAGACATGGGTGGGTGTTTTCCCTAACATCCCAGTGGGAGTATTAATGGTTTACTACTCATATTGTCCATCCTCACTTACCATTATTGTAACTTTTACTAGTATACTCGGCAGTTAGATTTCCCCATATATATATGTAGAGGGTTTTAATGGTTTATGGTTCATTCACACACATATAATATGGATATAGTTTCCTATGGACTACTATATGTGTACTATGTATTGGATGTGATGGATTTGGGATCCTTACTCGGTGTATGGGATGTAATGGCTTCAGGTATAATATGGGACGTTTGATACATTTTAAGTGAGATATTATGACTCCCAAAAAATACCTGGATATATTGGTTACGTACACACTGTGGGTTGATTCATTATGTTAATATTGAATCATCAGGTGTGTGTTTTTGTTATTTTCCTATGTGTTTACAGGAAAACCATTTTGGAGAGAGATTCTCAGGACGTGCAGTAATGTGGGAAAACAACATACCAGTGGGGAAGTGGTAGTTGGGTACACATTATATCCTTTATTAAAATATATAATCATTTATAAAATACATTATGAGAGAAACCATGGTGAGGCTAGGAACATAGTATATATGTTTAGGTGATGGGGTCATTTCAGTTGTTGTTCACTCTGCTTTAGCATGCTTTATTTACCTTTTCATGAGAGGCTCCCAGGATGATCCTACAATGTTTTCTATTACACCCAACCTATGTTATATAAAATTCTTTAAGGTCAGTTGTAGAAGTATGGAGATCAAGCTGGTTACTGCCAGCTTGCAGGTTTCAGCAGAGCTCTTCAGGATACTGGTCATTGTAGTTTTACCTTCTATTGGTACATGATGTTTTCCCATATAGTGGTTGTATTATTTCCATGAAATTAAATATTTTTACAGGGTTTTATTTTTTATTATATTCCAAGTTGGATGTGGTTGGTTTCTATATTATCTCTATATTCCGAATGTTTTCTCTATGAAAGAAATTCCCCCCATCTATGTCATTGATATAGCCTTAGTGCTTGTCGCAAACCTAGGGCCTACTGTAGGAGGGACATTGTGGTCATTATCTCTCTTCTCACATTTCCATATAAGGAGGGGTACAACATGTGGGGAGGGGGTCATGAAAACAATAATCCATATATAATTCATTAAAATATTCCTTTTCAAACCCTTTGAATAAAAGAAATTAGAGTCATAAAAATGACTTTATAATTATTTTATTTCTATTTAAATAAATTAATGAATTTCTTTTAAAGTAATATGTACGTGGAAGAAAATGATTGGAAAATAAAACATTAAAGGGTTCTTTAAAAAAATATATGTTACTTCCATTGAGCCTAAATCATCACGTACATTGTATATATTACTAAGTAATGAAATTATTTTGATTATTTACTTGAATAATAAAATTCCTCAAGTTTATTATACATTTTATTTCACTTATAACAATAATATATAAAATTACTGAATATATTAATTTATTTTTATATGTTTTTATTTGATTTTGAGATTATATGTCAAAAAATACATCGATATGATGAATACTATTAAATAAGCATTCATTAAATATTATATATAATATTAATCCTAAAATAATTAGCACTTTTACATTAATAATACATTTAATACCAATCCATCATAATGTTTATCAAAAATAATTTTTTTTGATCATGGTCATAATTGGTTATACCTATGCATGATTAAAGTTATCAATTTTCAAGGATCATTTTTAAAGACGAAATGTTAAATTTATTACATCCATAACTATTATAATTTCAAATATAAGATTTTCTTCATATATATATATATATATGTTTTCCATGAGTGTTATTGATTAACAAATAATTGCAACACTTTTTGGAAGTGGTATTCTGGATATACGAACGAATGATGTTATATTTTTCAATTAAATGTTATTGTAATAAATTAATGATATAATATAATATCATTATAATAGATTTTCAAATTTCATTATATATAAACATTAATTTCATCAATATAAATATTTTTGAGTGGAGATAATGGATGATAAATTACATTGGTTTGTGGGGTAGTAGTTATTTGAATAAAATAATTATGGTTAAGTTTTCCTATTATTGGATTATAAGAATGATTATTCGTATTAAATTATCATAATAACATATCATTATGAGAAAAATATTTTTGATATGATATCAACATGGATAAATAATACTTACATTAGGTGGAAGAAGAATCGAAGAACATATTATCAGTTAATAATAATAAATCTTCTTTAGATCACACAATTAGAATAATAAAAAATGCATTACAATACTAGATTTCAGAGATATAAATTGAATATATGTAATGGGGAGAGATTCAGGAAATTTATTTTGAGTGTTGTAGTATTATAATTAAGGCTATTGTAGTTCGAATAATATTGGATACGGGTGGCATTTTATAAGTAGGAGAGATGACACACATGGAATTTTTTAAAAGCAATTGTTGTACCAAAATTTTAAACAAGAAAATAGGATACAAAATAGAAAATTATAGAGGAAATTAATATAAGATTATAGAAAATTAAAATAAAATATAATTTATAAATTTTATTAGCTTATTGAAACAATTTTCTTTTTATTTTAACCCATAGTGAACCTTATTTCATTGTAACCATAGAAAAAAATTGTTACTGTTTTAACTATTTATTATCATCAAAAGATAATATATACTTATTATATATAAAAAATTATTCTAAATAATATAAATTAATCCATTATACCAAAATGAATTAACATATGTTGTAGAATTTCATTTAACAATAACATCATAGATGTGAGGAAAAGGATAGTTTTAACAAAATGTTCTTTATAAGGAAAAGTTGATTTTATATTAAATATATGAGTTGTAATAATCATCATATGAAGATAAATCCACATATATATATATATATAATAAATTCAATTAAAATTATTCCTAATTATTGGTTTATTAAAATAAATTAAAATTTTAAATATAATTCCCTCCAAAAAAGTTTTTTGTATTTTTTGTAAACCCAAAATAACATATAGTAAATTGTAGTTTAATGACGAATAAAAAGTAACATAATAGACTAAAATTAATATATTATTACAATGTTACATTAAATATATTTCAATGATTAATTTTATTTATATATAAATTTATTTACTAAAAATAGTGAAAGGATTACAAAATATCGTTAGTTTTCACCGTTCAGTGAAAAATCAATATATTCCAAAAAATTCCAAATATATGAAACAATTTTAACTTGTCGATGCTGATTTAAATAATGAACCATGTTTTATAATATTAAAATTATATAAATTTTAAATTAATATTATATGTAAATATTATAATAAAATATATTAATTAAAATTATTTTCTCTTATATTTACAATAAATATATTAATTTTATAATGAATATAAATACCAAAAATAATATTAATAAAAATTAAAATTAATGAATATATTGATACCTATGATGTTAAATTAACCACCCCTTTTGAAATTAACATCCTAATAAATATATTACCTGATTATATAATGGGATATCATTTTATGAATTATTTTTTATATGCACATGTTAATTCTTAAAAAATATTGTATTTTTATAAAAAAAAATTATGTTGGTGAATAGAATTATTCCACACAAAATTATATATATATTTATGAATATTTATCATATATAATTCTATGTAAATAATATATTAAAACTGAAGAACCCTAGGGCTCAATAAATGAGATGAATCCATTAAATGTGTCACTATCATTGAAACATGAAATATGTTGATTACATATGATAAAAAGAGAAGATATGAAAATCAGTTGCAATCTTAACCAACATTCTCTTGGATTTTAAATTTTTAAATGAACCATTGTAATAGAATATTCTTATAAGGAAAATGAATAATAGATTTACATGGATATACGTTAATAAAAAATTGATTACCTTTCTCAAAGGAATAATCATTCCTCTAGTTATAATCATATCAAGTATTCCTTCTCTAATCCAACTTCATTTTTCAATGAATCACATTCTTATTCAAATCTTATTTATCTAGAAAATATTTTATGATACAAATTTATTCTCATAATTCATCCAAAAATGAATAGAGATGACATCACAATAAATATATTTCTTCAGATTATTCAATTTGTACACTGGAATGCAAATTGTAATTACATGAAAAGTAAACGAATTAATGTTTTTCAACATGATTTACCAGGTAACACATTTAACTAGAATGATATATATCATTCTATTTTTAAGACATCTTATAGGACTATCCATCATATTTTTTATTATAGGAACTCTAGAATTTGATACATTATTAAACATTATTGAAATACTTTTAAATATTAGATTATATCAGTGGATAAAAATCATATACAACCTTGAGAGGAAATAGAAGTAACATTATTATTCCATTTATATATTATTGAAAAATTTGTTAAATTTTTTTATTATATCAAATATAAATGATATTTAAAATTTTATTTAAATAATTAAAAATATGAAAAACACATTATTAGCTTGTGATTTCCATGGAAATCTGGACAAAAAAATCCTCAAATTTGTTTTTCAATTTACACTAATTTTTTTAATTGTTTTAAAAACTCAATATACAGATTCTCATTATAACTTCAATATTTTAAAATTAAATCACTTCTCAAAATATTATGTAATATTTATTTTATGTCCTTCCCAATACATATATTCTCATTGGTCACTATAAATCACAGTTCAACTAGAATTAAAAAAATAACCAATTAACTATAAACATTAATAAATAATTAAAAATTTACAATCGAATCATATGGCACACATAATCTCTTTAAAAATCCAAAAAACCATATTTTCATTATTATATTTAAAAAATATAACCTTCTTATACAATTAAACCTTATATAATATAACATAATTCTCCATCAGTGAAAAATTCATACATTCTAATAAATTATATTCTATCAAAAGATAAAAAATATTAGATATTACATTATAAAAATATTTTTAGTAAAAATCAATCAAATATTTAATTAATGGGAATTTTTAAAAAAAAAATCATTGTTAATGTGGAACTATTATTTTAAAATAATGTTTTAATAACTATGTATGATTTCAAGGAAATTAAATAATTGAAAAATAATTATATTTGTTCTTTTCTGTTCGTAATCACAATCTCATTATAATTTATTTACGAGTGATTATTTAGTTCCTAGTTTTGTGACATGAATATATTTAACACCATGCTTTGTGTAAATGATGCCTATATATTTTTAATTAAAAAATAAATAAACGAATTCCTGATCATTCTTAGGATAATATAACTCAGGAGGTATTACTTTTTGGTAATAAAAAGAAATTACCTAGTAATTTTCTATTTAGAAAAAAGTAAGTCCTTTCAATTAATAGTAATTATAGATGAAACATTTTTCAGTTGTATAATGTGGGATCAAAATATGGTCATATATAAATATTATTATATTTTTTTTAAAATAATCAACAATATATTTTGTCCAAAAAAAATAACTCGTTTTGAGTTAATATAGTTAGTGGTCTAACAATCATAGAAATATTTTAAAAAACTAGTCAATTGTAACATTTTAATCATGGAAAACTATGAATCATGATGATATTTTGTAGTGATTTCAATTCATCATGAAGGGTTTTTTATCAGTTCCAATATTAATTTCATCATTTGAAATATAATGTCCATGAAAATATATTTTTGGAAAAAATATTTCATTGTTACTAAACAATCTATATAACCATTTTAGTTTTATATTTTAAATAATTATCCTTTTATTTTTTCAAAATCCTTATAAAATTTATAATAAAAATTAACAAATCAATAAAATCAGTCAAAATATTTTCAAGAAAGTAAAATTTGACTCTATTAATACGATGTGTAAATAAAACACCACCATTTTATTAACAAAATTATCATTTATTTAGACACATAATTATTGTATGTAGTAATGAATGATGTTTTATGAATTTAATCTTTATTCACATTCATCAGATGGTATCCTAACAGCATTTAAAACTACCAAAATATACCCTTATTAATAGATATACTCAAAAAATTCATTGATATGGGGTAAAAGATACATATTTGTAATAGTAATGTTCTCTATAGCTCTATAATATATAAAAAGCATTAGGAAATTTTTTTAATGAAAACAATTGGAGAACCCAAGGGTGAATTTTCAGGATGAAGAAATCTTGTATCTAAAAAATAAGGTATTTATATTTAAATTAAAAAAACATTTGTCTATTCCATTTTATAATGGTTTTTGAAATTATGGTACTACCATACCATAAGTAAATAGTAAATTCATCCTCCATATCTAGAATAACATCTATAAAATAATCATGAAATAAATAATAAAATTACTTTACTTCTAAGACTGTAAAAATAATAAATGTTTTATTATTTTTAGAAAAATTATCTAGGTATATTTGAATTCATTATCTAATGAATTTATCATTTTCATAATATGTCATCAAACAAATAAACTCCCAAAATAAAACATTATTGGCTCTAAAACATCTATTTTCATTAAAAACAAATATATAATCTATTAAAAAAGTAATTTCAAAATATAATATAGGATGTTAAACTTTCATTACCAAAAATTCCAATCCACTAATAAATATATAAATATTTCTACAAATATTAGTTTCATTAATATTTCCACCAGAATTATTCACTAAAAGATTTATTCTATTCTCATGTGTGGATATACCCATATGACCTTCTAATTCCTTATTAATGAATGAAAGTGAGGACCCAGATAATATGGGACATCATCATAATTTTAATATAGGTGTAATATATATGTCATCACATAAATTTATGGCCCAACATCATCTGTAGTAGTGGAAAAGTATTTAAAATATCCCTTCTATCCCTAATATGGATGATTCACATATCACAATAAAAAATTCAAAAACATTATATCATAAAGAACCATATCCTTAAATATAAGTCTTTTGAGAAACATCATATCATTATTTTTTATATCATTTAATTTTCACTAAAGGGAATCATTTCCAAGCTATCCACTTCATTTACACTTCATTGAATTTACATGACCTTTAATAATATTCCATCTACTATAGTTATAACATTTTTTATCTATATTTCAGTTCTGGATTTAATTGGTGGATACTTCCACATTTCATTCCAATAACACATTGTTTTTAATTATTGTAATAGAATAAATGATCATATGTGATATCCATTAATATCTTTTGAAAAAATCTAGTTATAGTCAAATTTATTTTGAATTTATTTGAATGAAATTCCATTCGATATTTTAACATCAGTTCCCAGTAAATCTAATTAATCATACTATGAAGATCATATATTATTTCATGTATATACTTGGCCAATCATGATAAATTCACTTCAAATGAGGACACTACATTGTTATCCTTTTACTTCAATTAAAAAATATTTCTCAATATGTTGGGATATATTTATCATGGAGAATATTTCTAAATAAATCATATTCCTACACATCATGGTCGTCATCATCTCTACAATTCTTAAAAAAATACCACCGTAGATCAAATTCAAATTTTAAAATATAAATTGAAAGAGATTCCTTAGGAAATTTTGAACATCACATGACAACATATATATTTTCATCTCTATTAATCCATCCTTTATATACAAATGTGTTAGATTATCGTTATAAAGAAAGGGGTGTTATCTCATATAATTCCACACAATTGAAATATTCTTCCATGGTAGATACATATTCTCCTTAATATGGATTCCATTAAAATTAAATGATAATGTGAACAAATTTGTTATGGAAATAAATTTTTTAGTTCCTATTTAAACCATCTCAGACTATGGATACGAAGGATATCAACCCATTATCCCTTCCCGCTATGATATTAATTCTTCCTCTATAAAGAGACATTTTTAATAAATATTTGTTGATGAAGAATCATAGAATTCACAAAATTCATCTTAATCTCCACATAACCATAAATTATTATATTTCAATTGTATTCTATTAATATTTTTCCTAATTATAATGTTATCTATACTGACCTATAATATCAACATGAATGACTTGAATATAAAAATTACATATTCTAATGTATTTATTATAGAATTCACAATTTTAAAATGATATGGATATTTGTATGTTAATAGTGTTAGATAATTATTTCATTTTAACCCATATACTATAAGTGGGATCATTAACATCGTATCAATTTATTTCACAACATCACACATTTTTAATAAAGAAGATTCATTTTCACGGAAAATCACCATGATTATTTTCATGAGTAATTACATATCCTTAACCGTCATTAAACTATATAAAAATAAATAAATCATGTTATTAATGATAAAATCATACTAAGTAGAATAAAATAAAATAAAGAAACATTTTTCTTCATAATAATTATAATTTTTTTTCTTTTTATAGTCTAATTGAGGCTCATTATAAACATTTGCATTCCCACAAAATCATTGTTATCCACACAAATATTTATATAAAACATTTCTTAATAAATAAAAAGTTAAAAATAATATCCATATATATTTTTCTTTGATATAATTAAATATCAAGAATAGTATTTCAATGAGTTAAACATTCTTCCATTAACTCGTAGAAATTACATTATATAAAAAATGATTTTTTATGTTTTTAATAATAATGTGACTACATAAAAATCCTTATCAGAAATAGAGAAATAATATAGTTATTCTTGGACAGTATTTTCCATATCACTCTTCATCATGGAAGAACCATATGGTCAACATCTGTTCACAATGTATCTGATTGATATCATGGCCCCACCTATTATTTGTTTAAAACTTGTTTTTTTGAATTTATCTACTCTACGGTACAAAATATTTCCATCCAAAAAAGGATAGAAAAAATTTATGAACAATTTATAATAAAAATAACATAATCATAACACAAAAAATATTGTAATTTATAATATATAATTCATAAAAAATTATTCCCAACCATAAGAAAAATTTCAAGTTAAGAAAATAACAATTCAATTTAAAATAATTCTTGTAAATAAAAAATGGGGAGATGGATTATAATTAATGTAAATGTGGATGAATTTAATGTTATATAAATATCAAAAAAAGTCTATTGAATTATGAAAATAAATTTTCTTCATATAAATTAAAATGATATTTTACTTTTTTCTTTTGAAAAGAATATCAATTCATTCTTTATAGAATTCATAAAAATATCTAATATGAAATCCTTTGAGTTAGAGGGAAAATATTCATAAAATATTATTTATTGTAATTTTTCTATATAAGAACATGGATGAAAATTATTTGTTAGTGAAACATTAAAATAATGTTTCTCAAAGAATGACCCTTATCTCGAGTCCGCATTTTCACATCAATTATTATCATCCAATGTAAAAAAAATATTTCATTTACACGACATTGAACCATTATCATTATTATTATTAATTTTTTTCACTGAGTACCATGTTAATTTTATATACCTAATCATTTATGTTTACATCATATGTTTTGAAATTATTCAATTTTTATGTCAAAAAATGATTTATGTAGGTTGAATGTGGTCAATTTATTCGTTATTATAGAATATTTAGAATAATAAAAAAATCATAGTTATCATTTTTATACATCTATAATACATTATAACCAAATAATAATTTTTATTTATAAAAATATATCTACATTATTATCTAGGAAACAGTTAGTAGTATGTTTTCAAGAGTAATTATTCCATTTTCAACATTCATTATGTATTGAAGGGAAATAATATTTTATCATTAAAAAATAGAAATCATATAATAAATAATATATTATATCATTAAATATTATTATATATAGAATTAATGAGATATGGTGATAAAAAATAATGAATCCTCTTTGTTGATGCAATAGTCCACATATATGCATTAAAAATATTTTAATTTATTAGTGTTTGAAAAAAAAAACAAAATGTTACATTAAATTTTAAAAATGATAAATATTTTATTTTATAATGTATAAATATTAATTATATCATTATAAATATCTTAGTGGGGAGATTTTGGGAAAATGAATTAAACTAGTACATAAAGAGGAAGTCCTCCATACAAAATAATGTCATTTTCATTTCCCATTTGATGGAAGATGATATTGATTTAGGTTATGGAATTTACATAATAGAATATAATAATATAATTATATATAGTATATCATGTCAACATGGTTGAATAATATTTTAATGAGGCATCTAAACAATACAAGTAATTTTTTTCTTTTAAGAATGATACACCTTCTCATAACAAACTCATTATGTTTATCACTAAGACCTATTCTAATATTGTTTATTCAAATAACTATTTTTAATATTATTTATTGTTATTATTTAATTTAATTGTTTAATTATATGATGATATATAATAAATTTATGTTTTAAATTTGAGGGGGAGTTGGTGGGATTTTTATTTTGATGAGAGAAATTACTTATGATTTGTTTAGAAAGTTATTCACCATAATTATAAATATTAAAAAATGAAAAAAAATTACCTAATCAAGGATTAAATGAGATGTGATAAAATATGGAAATACAATAATATTTTTGGAAGTATTTTGGTCATTTTACCCGTTATCATTTTATCATATCCCCATTTTAAATCCATTTTCACTAAATCCTTTTTAATTTTTTTTTTCAATACTCAATAAAAAATATTTTCCCATTATTATTTAATAGGAATTATTATTCATAAATATTGCTAATAAATTTTTAAAAAAAACTCAATTCACATAGCGGGATTAATTTAAATTAATATTAAAATAACATATATGATGAAGAAGTTGTTTTTCAAGAAACGTTTCTTTCATATAGTTTAGAACATTTTATTAACTATATAAAAAGTAATAAAAATTATATGAATTAAAATAAATATATATATATGTGTGTATATATATATATATATTAATTACCCTTTAAATAATTCATAATCAATTTATCTTTATGTAAATAAAGTGGTGAAACATTATGAAACTTAAAAATATTTTTATGATAAAAGTTATTTTAAACACAAATATTAACTTATAGTAAATTCCATTAAAAAGATGAATCATAAAAGAATTAATTATATTTAATACACCTAAATAGTTAATATTAAATATAAAACATTACTAAATTCATATTTATACATTTAAATTAATAATTTTTTTTTATAATTAATGATTGTATTATAGAAATATGTATTTTTCACTTGGGACAGAAATAAATTTAAAAAACATCGAAATTTGGCTTTATGTTAACATAGAAATGATGATGTAAAAAATTAATATAATATTATTGGATTCAAATTATATAACATATAAATTTCACATTTAAATGATAAATTTATAACTAATTTGTTTAATTCCTAATTTTCTATTTTCAATTTACAATTTATTTAACAATTATGTAATGAATATCACAACATAATTCTTATTAATAGAAATTAATGTTATTTATTACAACATTAACTAAGGTGAAATGACTTTTATTTTTGGTTTTACTCATTTTTTATTATAAATAATATCCATAAGCAAAGGAACCCATTCTTTCTTTTATGGATAACCTTGATCCCTCAATAACACATCAATTAGTTAATTTATTTCTAATAGTAAATGACAACTATCAAAAAATCCCTCAATTGATGCACAATTAAAAGAAGACTGGAAATCACTAATAATGTCACAAGTGATTCTAGATCACTATTTTTTCTACTAACAAATGGATAATTTTATTATACTTAACATTTTGTATATAATACCCGATTCCCCCCACATTCCCTTAATCAAATAATAATTCACTAACAAACCTTAATAATTCCACAAAATATGAGATGCCTTATGTATTGTGAAATAAATAATGATATGTTTTTATATTCATAGCCTATTACTATTGTTATTGGCCATATGACCATGAAAATATATTATATCCATTGTCTGGTGGCCCGTAGAGGAAATTTACATAGAAATAAACTTTATATATAGTTATTGACCATAAGAAATTTCTATACAATTATAAGGATTTTTGAGGATATCCCTAATATATATAGACTTTTTTAGAAAAATATTGAAATAATGTAGGGAAAAGTACATTCCAAATAGGATTCTAACTAAGTTCACCTACGTATAAAAAAATCACCACTGGAACCACGAAAATAATTGATTATACATACAAATATATATATTTATATATTTATATTTATATTACATATGTAACATTATATAATATTTTATTATTACAATGAAAATTTATAAATTTATTCTTTAGAAAAAACTACAGGGATGAGAGGGCTTACCTCATACTATCTCGTTCTAGTCTCCAAAGGTACAATTATTCGATGGTCATATGCTCCAATCCAGATCCCTAAAGCAATGGTGAGAATTTGTTCATTGTGATAAGATGACCACATCTTTTTTTTTGTCAAATATATAGCTATATTACCATATTAAGTAGACTATAATAATTTAATAGTTGTTTCAGTGCCTATATTCCTCTTTATCACCCTTCCCCCAAAAATTCTTATTCCACGCATAATTGTTAAATAATGTGTAGCCAATATAATAGTTTCTAATTTTTATAAAACCCCGATGTAATTAAAATAATTTACAACTTTGTTAATATGAGATATGTAACAAAAATTATCACTAAACCATAGAAATATTTATATGTATATATACCATTTTTCAAGTAGTAAATACCAATATAAACAATTAATTCTGAAACAATGTAAATAGTGTAAAAATAATTATTAACTATTACACATCATCCACCCAATAAAATATAAATTGTGAAATATTGAAATATAAGGGATAATTAATTAAAATTATGTTCACTATAAAATAGTTTTTCTACACCACTATATCTTCTAGTGTTATGGTGATGTATATCTATGGTAATGACAATAAATGGGATAACACTAAAAAAATAATAAATTGAACATTGAAATTTATTTAATGGATAAATCCATGGTCACCTATATTTTAGACGACATATACATTTTATATAATGTTATATTCGCCGAAATAATTTCATGTCACATTATATCTCTATGTTGTCATTTAACATAAATGAGAATCCTGAGATAATTTTCATCAAACATATGCTTCATGAATATAAAATTTGGATCCAAGAATGACAATTCCTTCATCATATCTTTGAATTTTGTTCTAAATTTATTTCTCAAAAAAGTAATTACAATATACAACAGTGCTTATATTTTTTCACTCAATTAATATAATGATCTATAGTGCCCGAAATGATCTGTCGAAATATGTTATGATTAAAATAGCACACGTGAGTGGTTTTCCTAAAAAAGTGGAAAAAATCATAAATGGGTGCCTGGATCATAAAAATGAGGTCACAGTTGATTTTAGGATAACAGGTTTACCCTTGGAGAAACATAATTTTAGTTGGAGCAGGCCTACGGGGAGAAAACAGAAAAATGGAATACTCGTAAATAAAATAATTAAATAAAGTTATTTTATTTTACAAATGCTTAAAACTCATGAAGAGTGACTTAGATTATAAATTTGAAACCACTGGTGAGCTTGTGAGTGTATGAATTCTTTAGGTAGATACTAACATTCGATGGTGTGGGCCAACAATTGATGTTTGATTTTGGCAGTAAATAAAATAATTAAGTAGTAGTTATTTTATCGTTAAAATATATAACTTCTAAATGGTATCCCTGATTGAAAATCTAAGAGTACCATTGAATTAGTTGGGCTGTGTCTCCTATAGTCATAGCCTATCCTTTATTGGCGCGGCTCGAGGGTGACTTTGAATAATATTGTGAACTTTTTATTCTGGTATGTTCACTAAATGTGAACGCATTGTTTTCTATATTTTGACTCGTTGCATAGATTGAAAATTCGAGAGCACTGTTGAATCCAGAGTGTTGTGATTCTCTTAAGGGAGGTTTCACATAGACAACACTAGGTCATGTGAAATTGTTAATTTTTCAGACTTTTGAATGATATATAAAATAACATGTTATGTTATTTTATTTCTTTTCAATTACTCCAGTGGATGAGCGGTGGTGGTGGGACCATCAACATGTCAATACATTAAATGGCTTGAATCCCCTTTATTCATATAATTGCGCCATTAGAATTAGGAATGTTCCTTAATTAAATGAACCCCATTAATATCCATAACTGTTTCATACCCTCACCCACTCATAATTATATGGATATCGGGGTGGATTGTTGGCTAGGCTTCACCATGAGATGATGCTCTGGATATGTACCGCGACACGAACCACGTTGAGGATGAGACCAGTTTCAGTGAGCAGTAGTGGGCATCACCGAATCACTAACCAACGACAACAAAGAAGGAGGTTCTATCAATCATCATCACTGAACGTCTCTTCCATGTTTGGGGGTTTATTTTTGAGTTTTCATTGATCAATTAAATCCTCCCGTTCGTGCTATCACATTAACGCGGAGGGTGTGGGGCAAACAAATAATGCCCAAAACCTTAACCGCTTTTCTTATGTTGCGTTCTTTGGGGATTTTTTCCTCCAGTTGATGGCAATGTGAATTATCGGGTCCTGCATTGATGGCGGCAGTGCGGGAGAGCTGTAGGCTTAGACAACACCATGAATGGACACCAGCGCACAGTGATGGTGGTAGCCGTCGGTGGCCGGATGAGACCCATGGAAATAGGCTGCCGGTATTGTATGGTGGTGCGTGACGACATGCTACGGTGGCTGAAGGATGGAGTCCCCACCCTTCCACATGAAACAATGGAAATTCCCATAGGTGGAGCTAGCTGAAGCGGTTGCGGACAGTATTCCATGGAAAGAGGGAGCAGCGCGGCCCGCGCCACGATGTGTTGGAGAATCCCGTTTGGCCAAAACGTTGACCGTTAAATGTAGTGGGGTAGTTCCCCAAAGGAAGTAGAACGACCCCGAAAGCATGGGTCCAGTAGGACACAATGATCTACCATCGAACAGACTATATCGATACGACAGGAACCCACCAGAGGGCTGGGAAAATGACAGCCTATGCCCGGGAACCAAATCGGGTTGACCCTTAGCGAGCCAGACCTGGGCGAGGTCAAAAAGTCCCCATGAACCATTTCATCATGGGAGTCTATGCGAGTCAGACCTGGCCCAGACATAAATGGTCCCCAAATAAATTAAAACTTGTAACTGACTAACCAAATGTATGTTTGAAACTCCAATAGTGGTGTTGGGATCCCTTTAGGGAAGCAGTCCATTTAGAATATTCAAGTGGGAACTCTAGGCATCGGAATCATGAGCCTTCATATTTTATGGTCTTGAAATAATTCCAACTAATTAATAACATTATATGGATATTCTAGAATGTTTCATTATCCCCACATTAGGGCTTTACGTCCACAAATTTCAAAAAAAAATGAAATTCAAACCAATGAGGGAACTAAGAATGAATCTAAGCCTACCACTCACATGTTCTCTCCTGGATGTTCTAGGGCTACCACCTAGCTCGCAACATAGGTACCAACCATCCATGAAGGAATAACTCTTTTCAATACTCTATCTACACTGGAAAGACCGTAAACTTTACCCCATCATTAAAGTCCAACTCGCCCTAATCTATAACATGCAATGGAATATGCCTACATCTCGTTAACTGTAACACATTGAAAACATTGTGCCGCTTGTGATTCTATGAGGAAATAGATAGATGTTATGCGACATCTACCACTCTTATAAAAATATATATGGTTCTGAGGAACCTTGGAGATAGCTTGCAACCCCGACCAACCCTCTGCATTCTTCGTTGTGATGAGACCCGTAGAAGAATTTTGCAAGCTCTATATAGTCTCCACATGCTGACATGTGAGGCATCATGATACAAACTTGGCCACTGCTTCATCCATCCATGGCCACTAGTACTAACACCGGAGGTCTTGGAACATCATCTCCAATCCAGGATGTACTATTAAAGGGGATAATGGAACACCCTCTACACCTCCTCCCGAAGATTCACTAGAACCATGGTGCATCCTCTGAACAGAACTATGTTCTCCCCACCTTTAGAAAATCCATAAAGAGAATGTCATGAGGATAACATAGCATGTCATGCCTTGCAGTCAACATCCCTAAACACTGACTCATTAACTCAATGAAAAACAGGGAGAGTGATAGGCATAGACTAGAGGTAAGATGATTCATCTTTATCCATGAAGGATATCCACATGCCGATAATATTCTTTGACGTCTCACTCAATAGCTTTATACCATATATCTTACTAAGTGGGACACCTACCATGTTCCCCTTCTCATGAGTATAGACAATCTCATAGTCATAGTTCTGGATGAACTCTATCAATCATAGATATCCTAGGATCAGTTCATTATATGAAACGATATACTCGTGACATTTTTCATTAGAGTAAACAGTAAAACAATCACCCATCATGTATTTCATCCATATATTCAGTTCAGAGACCACTACTGCTAACTCTAGTTCGTGGGTTAGTAGTTCTGCTTGTGCTGCCTCAACTGTTGTGAGCCATAAGTGATCACTGCCTGCTCTTACATCAGGAAACTACCTATTCTAGTCTCAGATGTTTCGCAGTAAACTACATACCCAATGTCATCTTCAGGTTTCCTCAAGATGGGGGGTAGTAGTTAGTCTCTATCTTAGCTCTTGAAAGCTCTGCTGACACTTCTTTGTCTACATGAAAGGCTCCCTCTTCTTCGCCAAAGCAGACAAGGGTGATGCTACCCTGGAGTTTTCTGGTACAAATATCTAATATTACCATTCCCAAGCTGATGTCCTCCTCCCATTAGTGATATAATCTTGAAAACATCTTTTAAAAATATGTCCCCACACTAGGCCACTAATATTGGGAATGAAAAACTCAAAACACCGGCAGATAATAGGGTAAGCACGAACAACATAAGAGTGATTAGTGCACCCTATTATTCAAGATTTTTTCTTGCGTAGCATGGGTTTCCTTTTTCACCTACCTAGGATATACCCATTCCAACGCTGTAGAGATATAACATTTTTTTCCTAAAAGAGATGATCTTAGTATAAACTGTGGATGTTAATCAATACCTAATCAAACGTCAAAAGGCATTGACGCTACCACCAAGAGATTCCAAATAAAACTCTCACCTCAATGATCAGATCACACCGTCATCATAAGCGTGATTTCCAAGTCTCCTCTGAATTCTATCTCCATATGTAAGGTTAATGTCATCGGTTTAATTGGAAACTCTAGGCCTTGAACATAATTTGTGGAAAGAAGGAAGGATTGGTAACTATGTCTATTAATACGACATCTACTAGTAGACACAGACTGTACCTCATATCATTCCTAGAGCCCCTGGGTCACACTCCATGACCGATTGTAGCTACACCCTTCCAATGTCCTCCATCTCCCTGATCCTGGTGCGGAACACTATGGGGGGTTGTTACATGTAGAAATGATTTCCACCTCATGCTTCCCTAATAGCTTCACTTCCACGTCTACTTCCCTAGAGATTCATCTATCCATATCACTTCCTATTCCCAGAAAATTTTACACACCGAAGTGTCTTTGACTAGGGTAAGATCCATGCTTTCCCACTGCTACCATTCACTGGCTATATCTACACATCCAAAGAACATTCAAACACAAAGGTTTTCTATAGAACCATATCATAAGTAGGAATTCATTGTGGTATATTTCTAGAATAGATGTACCTAAACCTACCTCACTCGGAGGTCCGATAACTGATGTAGTGACTGTACTGTATTCATCGAGTTCTTAGGATGGTCGTTATGCCACGAAGAATACTAATATACCGACATGTCATCCTTCCAATGTTATAGGAGCTCTAGGGAACACTCACCCCTTATCTTTTTATAACAATAGAACACCTACACTGATAAAGGATCTCAAACATATCCATAGATATGTAACCTCTTTTCTAGATCATGGTAATCTAAACCGTGTAATCGTCGTCCTGATCCACCTAGAATTATCTCTACCAAGACCGCCATTTTATCAAATGGTGCCCTAGCTAGATGGAAACTCAGCCACCTCCACAAGACAATCCTTTGAAGCCCGTGATTCAGGATAGCCTCAGATCTTGAGGGGTATCAGATGCTGAAACATGTGTAATGCACTAAGACTACATGAGTCATCTACCGATACAATCAGTTGTAACTGCAGACCAACAGGCACTGGTGTAGCTAGCACAATACCCAACGGTACCATCTTGGGTAACTATCAATTTACCGAAGCTTTCTCACCCTAATGACCATCCACATGGTAAAACACTGGAAAATACTAGCAGCTAGGATCACCATATTCTATAATGGTGTCTCAACTAGGCAGAAAACTCTATCCACAACCTCCATCCAATCCTCAATTGCCTGGGAATTTGTCCTGCATCGAATCCTCAGAGGCCTCAAACGTGGGAACTCATGCAACAAAATCAATCAGAGTGAATCATCCTCCAATGCTGCTGGTGGTAACTGCTTCCCAATGGGTGGGGTGCTATAGGTACACAACCCGAATCCGCCAACATAGTAAGAGGGACATGAACTATGGACTCGTCACTCGGTGGGAAGTCAATATATACTCTCTCGAGATTTTTGGATGGATATCTCCATAGAGGCATCTTGAAAGAGAATCATGATGAACAAAATATAAAATGCTATACCTAGTGATCTCAATCAAAAGAGGTTAATGTAAAAAATTTCCAAAACACACGCATTCTGTGTTTTCGGGCACCGAGTTGGAAATCTGAATTCAAGGTCTTGGTGTATAGATATTTCAGCCACAACACCAACACTAGTAACCCGAACTAAAAACCAGACTCAAAACTATTATCACTATTTCTCCATTGGAAATATTAGATTCATAGTTCTTCGGTAAATCCGACTCTTCTGGCACCACATTGACAAGACCCGTCCCCCGGGGCTCGTTCGATGACTAACCCAAGCCTAACTTGTAGAGACCCGAAGTTTGACGTACATGGACATTACATTACTTTTGTGGAATACTTAATACATATGAAAAACAGACACACAAGGACCGTAACAGTTTAGTGTCTTTGGAAACTCGAAATATAATCTTCTAATCGTGGTGAATGATCTTCAACATCTCTCATAAAGATCTTCCTTTTTTTACCTAAAACATTTATTTATATCTTGGGAAAAAAACATATGAACGGGTGAGCTCAAATTCTCAGTAAGGGTAAAAAAAATAAATATCAATCACATCATATTCATAAGAACATAATATTTTTTAAGTCTTAACCTGAAAAAGAGATCATAATATCATAACATGGGATAAATCATAGTAGTGAAATGTAATCCCAATAATCATAACATAAAACATGAAACTTTGTGGCATACACACATAATCATATAGAATTATTTTTTATTAGTAAAGACTCATTTCCAAGACTATCTTAGAGGACAAAGTCCATTTCTGAATCGAGTTCATTCCTCGTTTCAGTCCTGTTTCACTGAACCGATTTAACCTGTCGTTCTAGACATGTCTATCTAATGAGATATAAAATCTTTACCCAATGCATTGTATGGATATATAGGTCCCACCCATCTCATAATGATACCATTCTTATGTGTTCCACAAAATCATAAACCATACATCATAGCATAACCCATGTAATAAAATGGGAATTTTAAACATCATGACATCATAAAACAATTCATATAAGATAAAGGAATTCATAAAAATAATTCCGTCACAACATAATAAAATCAATTTAATAATAGGGATAAAAAGATAACCCTTTATTATCTTAGATGGAAAATAATTTTGATAAAACACTTGAACTCCATTCTTGAGGAAAATATCCTTTCTACTTCAAAAACACTTTTCCTTTGTTAACATGTCATAAAATTCTAAACTAAAATAAGTTGATTAAAAATAAACATGAAAATATGTAAAGGATGCTTCTTGGAAATTTTTTTTTAAAAATCCATTCATGTCGTATAAGTTAAAAAAAACATTCTTCTAATACTTTTGTCGGAAAAGTCAAAAATTACCTCGTACGAAAAACGACAAAAGCGTCCTTTCATATCTTTTAATATAAACTCACCAAAGGGTAAACATGGATTTAAAAAATTTTAGGTGGTTGGAAATAATATTACATATTGAGGAAACATGGATGTGGAAAGATAAAATACACCCCAGTAAATACCAATGTATAAACAATCTCAGATAAAAATGAGATTGTGATATTTCACTTACCTTAGGTCTGATTTGCTTCGTAAGAGTCTGAACCTCATGTATAATGATTTAAATAATGTCATTTAATTATTCCAGAATCATAATAATTGTTATGATATCATATATGGTTCAATTATGACTTTATATTACCCGTTCTTTTGTAAATTCCATGTTAAATAGCGTTTTGGGTAAAATCGTTTCATTTGTCGTCCGTGTTTTGACTTATAATTATTCATATGATTACTTAGATCATGATTACGTAATTCCAGAATATAAAACATTATTTATATATAATATATATTCATAATATACATATATATAACAAATCAGTAAATGGAAAGAAATACACTGTTCATGGAGACGGTAGGTCGTACGTACGCATGAACGCTGTTTTCGTTTCCTTATTGAGTTGAATGGAATTAAGTAGATGACCTAAATATATATAAAAATAAATCCAGTATCATTATTATGTCATATATTTCATGGTTACTTATTATATATACTTTATAATCATTCATGAATGGTTAACGTGTAGAATGAATCTCATAGGGTCGTGGAGACGGTAGTCCGTACGTACACACGAGCGATGATATCGTTATAATTATCGTGGAATTGTATTGGAGTGTATGTATACTATTTTAGAATCAATATCACTTTAAAATAATCATATATAGTTATTATTTACACCATTATACCCATCCAAGTAAGGTGGTGGTGGAAAATAGATTACACCACGACGTGGAGACGGTATTCCGTACGTACACACGCGTGGTGATTTCATTTTCCATAGGATGGATAGATGGTGAAATAGGGTTGTTTAATAATTATAATAACATATCAGTATATTATTGATACTTATGTTATTACATCCTAATGAAACAACCTATGAAGAAGAAGTGGAAGAATAAATAAAGTTGAAAGAATCGGTAACGGACATTAACTCTTCTTTGAAGCGCCTCTTTGAGTCCTCCACTTAGGGCACTACAATTGGTCTTTGAAGAAGAACAAGACCTCTTTGATGTTTCTAGGGAAGTGGAGAAGAGAATTTTTCATGGTTTGGCCGACCTTGAAGGCTCAATGTGGTGTGAGGAAGAGAGGGAAGAGGTGCCCTTTTATAAGGGAGGAGAGGGGCACCTTTGGAATAACTAAAAATATTATTTTATTAAAAAGTCATATTCGGTTTTAAATAGCTCAAAATTGATTTATTTTGAAGCTAAGGTGGATATGGGTCTAAATCCTCTCATCCATTATAATTTGGACAAGTTTAGTTCACTATTTTAACCTTATCATTTAGATTTAACATTAAGTTAGATAATTTTACTTTTACCATGTCTTTTTGTGTTCTTACACTATAAGGTTAATAAACATACTATAAAAAGACAAAAGAACCCCAAGTTGTTTATTATTAATATATATAACCTTATCTAAGTCATTTGGCCTAACCTTATATTTTTAGGAATAAAATAACAATTAATAATATAATATTTGTTTTAAAAACTATTTTATGTCAATTTTGACACTATTTAGTAATTGATTTTTTTTGAAAATCATAACAGAATTATTAGTTCGAAAAAAGTTACTTAAATCAATACTATCATGTCATATTAACCTATTAAATTAGTGGAATTCATAAAAAGTCTCAAATAACATTTATTTGGGTATTTATAACATCAATTATGTCAATATTTTATTAATAAGATAATTACGGCATCATATTTGTGTCATAAATAAATTAACATATTTAAAGTCTAAAAATTACAAATTAAATATAATTATGTAGGAAATTGTTTTATATTTCTAATGAATCTTTATAGTCTAATTTATCTTATGTATAACACTATATTAAAAATACATTAGTTATTAAACTTTGATTTTAACTATTTTAACCCTTCTTTAAATAAACTGATAATAAATGTCCTAATCGAATCCATGTGGGCCTAAATGGTCATATTTTATTACTAATGTTGTTTTTGGTCTAATTAAACTTATCCAATAGAATTAGAACCTGTGTTAGGGTAATAATAATAACATTTTTACCCTTAATTATCCTATTTACTTTTAACCGTGGTAAATAAAAGTAAAAAGTTACTATTCAGAAAAAAATATTTTCATCTCATTGAACCACATTTTAGTCCTTGATATTAATCGTGTCTCTCGGATTTTCGAAATTCCACTCACAGAAGTGGTAAAATTATGTTTTATGAAAAATTAAATTTTTTAACTACCACTTCGTGGTTTCAGTATTAATCAAAAAATGAATGTTTTCAAAAAAAAATACCAATAATTAGGCCTATGCTATATTTGATATTATGAACTCAAAAATGATTTCTATTTTACCAAATTCAAAACATATCAGTTGCATTAATTAATTTAAAAATTAATTCTCGTCGTCAAAACAAATAGTGTGTTTTTAAGAGATAATAACTATCAAAAGATTGACACTTGTTTATGTGTGGTTTAAATGTGAAATTACATCCAATGACCAACATTGTATTAAATTGTAAAAATATATTATAAATATACTTTAAAACCACTCAAATTATTAATTTAACACTATTAATTATTTCGATTAAAAAGGTTGTTTTTAATTAAAATTTAGTAATTCTCACTATTCATCAGAAAATGAAAGTTATCCGAAAAGTACCAAAATATCACCCCTAAGCTTATTTCGATATTCTGAATCTAAAAATGAAGTCCATTTTGAAAAATAAAATTTACAAAATTTCAAAATGTTGTTATTACTATTCATAATTATTAGTTTTAATAATATTTTAATAGCATATCGTTGTTTAGTGAAACTCGGTATTGCGTACTACACACGCTATCGAGGAAGGTCGCGATTGCATGTAATGAAAGGCAAGTCAAGGATGCGTGTTGTTCAAGATCCTTTTGGTGTAGTGTACAGCACAAGACATTAATGAAATTAAAAATAATATTTTTCATAAAATCTCGGGGTGTTACATTCAACCCCCCTTAAAATGAATTTCGCCCTCGAAATTCGTCGGGGTTATAAATTGTTTACTACTCGAAAGTTTCTTTAATAGAAACCCACATCGTAAAAAGGAATACCAAAACCAATTTTTAATAACAAAAGTATGAAACGTAACTGTTACCCAAATAAACTAATCACTGGGTTTCAACATAGGTGAAAATATGGATATGGAAGAGAAATATAACCATCAGGTTCTGATGGAGAGTGGTAGAGAACATGGCTATGAAAATCTGACAATCATAAAGCCATAAATTTGTGAAGATCTAAGGTACCATTTGATTCATCAGATATTAGAGCACTAGGACATCATTTTTGGTTTTCAAGATCATTTCCCTAAGGTTGATGAAATTGGAATTAGAAGAAATACTTTCGTGATTTTGGTATAGTCTCACTGTTGGTCGTTCTTTGGAAAATTTACACTTCATCTCTTAAAGAAATGAAGTTGAATTTTTCATTCGTGATGTGTTAGCAGATCATGTGATATAATGATTTGTCATTCCATCTGTCTCAAAAAAAAAGGTTAGAAAAGTTATCAAAAAATACATAAGTCCATCTATAGTGAGATTAATCATATATGGTTTCTAAAATGGACTTATACTTCATATATCATACTGATTAATATAATAAAAATAGTTTCTACTAAACAGGGACTTCCTGTAGGCTAGTGGTAGGTGATAAAGGCCAGTCACACTTCGGTTGTGGGTTTTATTCCCACCACCTTGTCCGACACGATGGGCTGTCGCCCATCCTGCAGGTTGTACTTTTCTAAAAATAAATTACTATATCATCCCATCAATAATATCAAAAATGGTTATATCCTTAAACAATACTAACTTATGTCCAACATATTCCATTCCAATCTTTAGGCTTATCCATAATATTGCAGTCCATTTTCATATTATAGTGAAAACAATTACCAGAGATTTCATATAACAATAATGTTAATACCATCGTTGATCCCCATATATCATAAGATATTTCTTATTGGTCACATTCCAAACATTCGAAGGCCTTAATCATGTATTCTCTTGAAAAAAGAATACCCATTGAACCTTAGTGAAAACATGAGTGCTGTCAAAAGCTAAGTCTTTCTACATAGCAAAACACCAAAATTCTATATACTCAAACCATGATATAAATATTTCCTTACATCAGTCATGAGCTCATGAAAACTATCAAACATTTAATTTTCTCTGTATCCCTTCATTATGCGCATATCATCTACTTTCCAAAAATATCTTAATAACCTTTCATGGTTACAAGTACCATTCATCATACACTTTAAAAACATAATGAAAGAAAGCAGTGTAACAATACATAGATGTATCTTTATTCCATAGTACCATGAGATTACTTATATAACATTACACTTGATAAACATGTAATCATTCCACTACCTTCTTAAACCATTGATCGAGCTTTAACAATTATTTCAACTCACATATCATTTGTAGTATCTTCATCATCATCAACATAAATACTACCCATATGACCATACTGATTCCCTTCATGAGACTTTCCCTTAGGGCATTGGTTTCCATAATTCTCGTACATTCCACATTTAAAAAATTTAACCATTGCTGATGTCGTATAAATACCATTATCCTCATCCCTGGTGTTAACTGAACCTTTTCCTTTGCACTTACTGGCTTTGTGTCCTTCTTTTCCTCACCCAAAGCATCTACCAGTTCCTTTGAAACATTCTCCTTGATGCCTCTTCCAACGTGATTTACATAGGTGAAATTGAACTTTCATTCCTCTATGATCATCATGAAACTCCATATTTCTCTTATTGGCTGAGTTAGGAAACTTACCAAATATGAGTTTATTGATCATATTATGAGATTGCTGATTCGGCATAATAATGATTTTCGGACTTCCAAATCCCATTTCATTTGGTTGCTAATGAATAATATCATTCCATTGTCCATCATATCCTCCATTACCGTGAATCATCTTGTTTCCAACCATTTTCTAAAACCCAAAAAGAATAGTGTGAGAGGGAAAAATCACGCTAGGGAAAACATTATAATAAAGGGGGAGTAACTTCAATATCTAACATCATGGGTTACCATAATTCTAGTATTATAACCTATACTTATACTTAACCTTAGGGACATCCCTAGAGAAACCTTATAAATATCTCTAGGGATCTCACTAAAGTTCTCGCATCCTTGTTTCAAAAGGTTGACTAAACCTTTCCTCTGAAACCAACTGTAGCGGTCTGGAATTACTTCCAGTGGACTATACTGGATACCTATCAAAGCACTCCATGGGCGGCTACTCCCCATGGGTGGGACACACCACCATCCCCAGTGGTAGCAATTTCCTCATGAAGCCCTTGGGCGGAGATCCATGCTTTGTCCAACGCTCACATGTGAGAGTTCCCAAGGAACGAATACATTCCTACCTCCTTTGCCTCTAATACCAACTGTAGAGACCCGAAGCTTGAAGAAAATGGACATTACATTACTTTTTCGAAATACTTAATACATAAGAAAAACAGACACACACGGATCGTAATAGTTTAGTGTCTTTGGAAACTCAGAATATAATCTTCTAATCATGGTGAATGATCTTCAACATCTCTCATAAAGATATTCCTTTTTTTACCTAAAACCTTTATTTATAACCTGGGAAAAAACATACAAAAGGGTGAGCTCAAATTCTCAGTAAGGGTAAACAAAAGAAATATCAATCACATCATATTCATATGAATGTTACATTTTGGAAATCATAACTGCAAAAGAGATCATAATGTCATAACATGGGATAAATCATAGTAGTGAAATATAATCCCAGTAATCATAACATAAAACATGAACCTTTGTGGCATACACACATAATCATAGAGAATCATTTCTTATTAGTCAAGACTCATTGTCAATACTATCTTAGTGGACAAAGTCCATTTCTGAACTGAGTTCATTCCTTGTTTCAGTCCTGTTTCACTGAACCGGTTTAACCTCCCATTCTAGCCATGTCTATCTCATGTGATGTAAAATATTTACTCAATGCATTGTAGGGAGAGATAGGTCCCACCCATCTCATAATGATACCATTCTTATGTGTGCCACGAAATCATAAACCATACATCATAGCATAACCCATGTAATAAAAATGGGAATCTTAAACATCATGACATCATAAAACAATTCATATAAGATAAAGGAATTCATAAAAATAATCCCATCATAACATAATCAAATAAATGTAATAATAGGGATAAAAACATAACCCTTTATTATCTTAGATGGAAAATAATTTTGATAAAACACTTGAACTCGATTCTTTAGGAAAATATCTTTTCTACTTCAAAAACAATTTTCCCTTATTAACATGTCATACAATTCTAAACTAAAAGAAGTTGATTAAAAATACACTTGAAAATTTTTAAAGGAAGCTTCTTGGAAAAAAAATGTTTTAAAAATCCATTCATGTCGTATAATTTAAAAAAACATTCTTCTCGTACTTTTCTCGGAAAAATCAAAAAGTACCACATACGAAAAACGACAAAAGATTCCTTTCATATCTATTACTATAAACTCACCAAAGGGTAAAAATGGATTTAAAAAATTGTAGGTGGATGGAAATAATATTACATATTGAGGAAACATGGATGTGGATGACAAAATACACCCCAGTAAATAACAAAGTATAAACAATCTCGGATAAAAATGAGATTGTGATATTTCCCTTACCTTAGGTCTGATTTGCTTCGTAAGAGTCCGAACCTCATGTATAATGATTTAAATAATGTCATTGAATTATTTTAGAATCATACTCATTGTTATGATATCATATATGGTTCACTTATGACTTTATATTACCCGTTCTTTAGTAAATTCCATGTTAAAGAGCATTTTGTGAAAAATCTTTTCATTTGTCGCCCGTGTTTTGACTTGTAATTATTCATATGATTACATAGATCATGATTAATTAATTCCAGAATATAAAACATGATTTATATATAATATATATTCAGAATATACATATATATAATAAATCAGTAAATGGAAAGAAATACACCGTTCATGGAGACGGTAGGCCGTACGTACGCATGAACGTTGTTTTCGTTTCCTTATTGAGTTGAATGGAATTACGTAGATGAAATACATATATATAAAAATAAATCCAGTATCATTATTATATCATATATTTCATGATTACTTATTATATATACATTATAATCATTCATGAATGGTTAACGTGGAGAATGAATCTCATCAGGTCGTGGAGACGGTAGTCCGTAAGTACGCACGAGCGATGATATCGTTCTAATGATCGAGGAATTGTATTGGAGTGTATGTATACTATTTCAGAATCAATATCACTTTACAATAATAATATACAGTTATTATGTACACCATTATACCCATCCAAGTAAGGTGGCGGTGGAAAATAGATTACACCACAGCGTGGAGATGGTATTCCGTACGTACGCATGCGTGGTGATTTCATTTTCCGTAGGATAGATAGATGGTGAAATAGGGTTGTTTAATACTTATAATAACATATCAGTATATTAGTGATACTTATATTATTACTTCATAATGAAACAACCTAAGAAGAAGAAGTGGAAGAAGAAATAAAGTTGAAAGAATCGGTAACGGACATTACCTCTTCTTTGAAGCACCTCTTTGAGTCCTCCTCTTACGGAACAGAAATTGGACTTTGAAGAAGACAAGGACCTCTAGGATGTTTCTAGGGAAGTGACGAAGCGAATTTGTCAGGGGTTGGACGAGCATGAAGGCTCAAAGTGGTGTGAGGAAGAGAGGGAGGAGGTGCCCTTTTTTAAAGGAGGAGAGAGGCACCTTTGGAATAACTAAAAATATTATTTTATTATCAAGTCATATTCGGTTTTAAATAGCTCCAAATTGATTTATTTTGAAGATGAGGTAGATATGGGTCGAAATACTCACATCCAATAGAATTTGGACATGTTTAGTTTAATATTTTAACCTTATCATTTAGATTTAACTTTAAGTTAGATAATTTTACTTTTACCGTGTCTTTTTGTGTTCTTACACTCTAAGGTTAATAAACTTACTATAACAAGACAAAATAACACAATGTTGTTTATTATTAATATATATAACCTTATCTAAGTCATTTATCTGAACCTTAGATTTTTAGGAATAAAATAACAATTAATAATATAATATTTTTTAAAAAAAATATTTTATGTCAATATTGAGACTATTTAGTAATTGTTTTTTTTTTGAAAATCATAACAGAATTATTAGTTCGAATAAAGTTAATTAAATTAATAATAACATGTCATATTAACCTAGAAAATTTGTGTAATTCATAAAAAGTCTCAAATTACATTTATTTGGGTATTTATAACATCAATTATGTCAATATTTCATTAATAAGAGAATTACTGCATCATATTTGTGTCATAAATAAATTAACTTATTTAAAGTCTAAAAATTACAAATAAAATATCATTATGTAGGAAATTTTTTTATATTTCTAATTAATATTTATAATCGAATTTATCTTATGTATAACCCAATATTAAAAATGCTTTAGTTATTAAACTTTGATTTTAACTATTTTAACCCTTCTTTAAATAAATTGATAATAAATGTCCTAATCTAATCAAAGTTCGCCTAAATGGTCATATTTTATTTCTAAGGTTGTTTTTGGTCGAATTAAACTTATCCAATAGAATTAGGACATGTTTTAGTGTAATAATAATATCATTTTTACCCTTAATTATCCTATTTACTTTTAACTGTGGTAAATAAAAGTAAAAATTTACTATTCACCAAAAATTATTTTCATCTCATTGAACCACATTTTAGTCCTTGATAATAACCGCGTCTCTCGAATTTTCGAAATTCCACTCACAGAAGCGGTACAATTATGTTTTATGATAAATTCAAATTTTTAACTACCACTTAGTGGTTTCACTATTCATCAAAAAATGAATGTTTTCAGACAAATACAAAAAATTAAGCCTAAGCTATATTTGATATTATGAACTCAAAAATGATGTCTATTTTACCAAATTCAAAACATATTAGTTGCATTAATTAATTTAAAAATTAATTCCCGTCGTCAAAACAAATAGCGTGTTTTTAAGAGATAATAACTATCAAAAGATTGACACTTGTTTATGTCTGGGTTAAATGTGAAATTACATACAATGACCAAAATTGTTTTAAATTGTAAAAATATATTCTAAATATATTTTAAATCCACTAAAATTATTAATTTATCACTATTAATTATTTCGATTAAAGAGGTTGTTTTTAATTAAAATTTAGTAATTTTCACTATTCATCAGAAAATGAATGTTATTCGAAAAGTACCAAAATTTCACCCTAAGCTTATTGCGATATTACGAATCTAAAACTGAAGTCCATTTTGAAAATAAAATTTAAAAAATTTCAAAAAATTGTTATTACTATTCATAGACTCGTTTTAATAATATTTTAATAGCATATCGTTGTTTAGTGAAACTCGGAATTGCGTACTACACACGCTATTGAGGAAGGTCTTGATTGTGTGTAATGCATGGAAAGTCAAGGATGCTTGTTGTGCAAGCTCCTTTTGGTGTAGCATATAACACAAGACATTAATTAAATTAAAAACAATATTTTTCATAAAATCTCTGGGTGTTACATAACTTCTATAGGGCAGGGGTATGCGACTAGCACCAAAAAGGTGTATCCCTATAAAGGGAAGGAATTTCCTTTATACCCGTACAAACACAAAATCCAAGAATACAACAAGAAGCAACCACGAAGTAAACTGTGGTTGTAAAAATTGTACAGAAAGTAATGGGGCAGTAATACAACCCTAAATAAAAGTTATAAGTACAACTAAAAAGAGAAAACTGCTCCTGGATCATCCATTGAGGATCCTACCAAAAGGGTAGGTATAGATTGTCTCCAGAGCACTCCACATCATCATGTATCCGCTGTGTTCCACCTAGTATTGGATCCCTCAACTATCAGACCAGCTTCTCATCATTTACACATGACACAACACGATTCGGGCAAAACCATGATGGGGTGAGTTATATAATACTCCATAGGGAACCATATTCCCCCGAGGGTATCACAATATTTTACAATAGAAGACCAAAAAAAATGATTTCAATCACACAAAAAAAAAAGAAACAGACACATTTTAAAAATACACTCTTCTCAAAACATGTATTTTTGAAGTATAGAAGTATATATGATCATTGAAAAAGCTAGATCATCTTATTCTATCAATAGGAACTACTGCTGACTATACAGAGTGTGACACACACCAGGTTTATAGGTACTAACCCTCAAAATGACCCACACAAGATCTGACCCTCCCGGAGTCGATACGTCCTATCCATCTAAATGACCCACACAAGATTATACCCGCCCATAGTCGATAGGTAGAAACCCATGAAAATGACCCACACAGGATCTGACCCACACAAGATCGGTATGCGCTGACCCACACAAGATCACTGGGAACTAACCAACATAGGATCTGACCCACCCTGGATCGGTATTTCATTGATCTAGGATGGGACACTCTAAGGCTGGTCCTCGTCGGGTAGCAAGCTGCTGATCCATATCGGGTCACTAGGTGTTGATCCAAATAGGATCCATTGGTGATAATACACCCAAGATCTATATGTGGTGATCCACACATGATTGCTCAGTACTATCCTTCGTATGATCTGTCTCCATCCTCAGCCTCCTTGCCGGCTATTGGATTCCCACTCATAGCACGCTTTATTCTGTGGGAACCACTCCTCAAGCTAATGGTATTATTTCAACTGTCATGATGTCCCATTAATAAGTATCCTAAAGATTCTTCATGTCATAATGGTCCCAATGAAAAAGACGGATCGTCAACCGGACGCCCGGTCTGTTTTTTATTGGTATTTTAGGGTCGAGGGCCAAGTTGGATTTGGAGTCGATCCAACCCGACTATACTTCAACATTATACAAAACATTCCTAGAGTTTTTCTAAAGTACCTTATTTTCACTATGTTCGTTTTTCCACAGAAGGCGCGTAAATCAGATGCATGGTCTGTTAGATACAAGCCTTTCCATGAAACGGGGGTTGATCGTATCTCAGTCTAGCCCGGCTTGGTCGGGCCCACTAGAATATTCCAAAGTTCCCGCTTACCTTAAAGGATCCCAATGGCACAGATGGCGTGTAATACAATCCCTTGGTTTTTCAGTTACATTCATTTATTTATATGAGGACCGGTTGGGTCTGGGCCCGGTCCGACTCACTCAGACCAGCCTGATGCGACGGGTCCCTTGGTCTATTTGAACCCACTCATGTCTGGCCCATTGTGGTTTGAACTAGTTCACAGGGTCTGTCCCATCATGGTTGGCCCGGTTTGATTCGCGAGCTCATGTCATGGTTGGCCCGGCCCACAGGGTGGTGTTCGGCCCACCAGCACTACCCCGTCGGGCTGCAGGTCTGGCCCGCATCGGCTCGGTCCACCCAAACATGACCATTGCATCATGATGACCCCACACTTGTGATGAAATTAGCCATAAAGTTCATCCCTTACCACCAAATTTAATGATCTTCCTTTGGGATGACCAGGTTTTTCCAATGATGTGTAGCGCGGGCTGCGCTATACCCTCATGTCGCGGCAAGCTGGCCACGACCGCTTCTACAAGCAACACCTATGGGAGCTACACTTCTTCCACACGGTTGGCTCGGGATGGCCTTCACAGGCTACTGTGACATGCCCTCATACACCGCCATCCACTGCTCACGACCGGTTGCTGTGGGTCTCCTCTAGCCACCACCGGCCATCACCATTATAGCGCCAACAGTTTCTTTTGCGGGTCCCCATACATTGTATGGTGTCCTTTCTTGGAACAATTTTTTCTTATCACTCTCATGTATTTCCACCTTCAAAACATGACCTGCTAATTCACATTATCGTCAACTTTAGGAAACCATCCCCAAAGAACGAAACACGAGAGAAGCGGCAGAGGGTCTGTGCCTTGTTTAATATTGTGCAAATGGGAAGCATCTAGGCTACGACTAGAGGGATCCACACCCAGGCAGAACTCAGAGGAGACATGATGACGTGGAGTTCTGTAATGATGATCTATACCTACCCATCATGTAGGATCCTTGGGGGTGATTTAGGAGTTGTTTTCTATTTTTAATTGTATATTTACCATTTAGTTGTGATTGTATTTCAGCGCCTTTACATTCAATACACTTTCTTCTATAGTTGTTTACTTCATGGTTACTTCTAGTTCTATTCTTGGATTGTGTGTTTTTATAAGTTTAAAGTAAATTCCTTCCCACTATAGAGATATTCTTTTCAGTGCTAGTCGCCAACCCCTAAAATATAGAAGGTCGGCTTGGGGTAGTCACAGCATGGGACCTGGGGGATGGGTGTTACAACTAAGCATATCTCTTATTTTAAATTTTCATTAAAATTATAAACCATGATGATAATTCTATGAATTTATGAGAATCTATGAATTTATTAGGATTGAATATTTAATGTCAAATAAATATAGTGTACCACTGAAAAACCGTATGAAATAATATAAAGCATATTTTGGTCTCCCAAAAATAATAGATCAATTAATGATATTTCATTCTTAATTTGGGTTAGGAAATATTAGAATCCACATCCAATGAGAGAATTTTTCCACAATACACAATCAACAATTATAGTGTACAATAGTATCCAAAGTATTTTATCAAATGATTTGAGTTTAATATTATATTTTATTTGTGATGTCTTGAGAACTATGTAATATTAATATAATATGTTTTTCATCTAAGTCATTCATGTATTATATTATCATTTAGTATTTTCCCATGTTTATAACAATGATATTATGTTCATTATAATTATTTTTATGTTTTAAATTTGAATAAATGTTTTTAAAAATTATAATACACTTTCTGAAAAACTGCATTTCAAATATTTTACAGATTTAAATTAAAATTATATTCATCCCATTTTAAGTTTTTAATTTGAATAAATAAATTAATTATTATGAAATAATATTCAAAGACATTATTAGTAGCCAACAATCATTTTTTATAATTAGTACTATAAATAGTGATAGTTTTTTAAAATAGTAAAAGATAAATGAGTGTTCCACGAGATAAACTAAGTGATATGGGTATGTTTTCCAAGTAAACATATATAAATCCTATTGGATGGAATTATTTAAACAAAAGAATATATAACCCAGTTATAACATTAAATTATGAGAAATTATTATAGACGGTGACATTGTGATATTTTAATATTACAAGAAATCTATTGTTTACTCCCCCTAACATATAAAAGTACATCCATAATTTCTCCTATTTATGCAACAATAGGAAATATAACTCAACCAAGATTAAAAATATTTTATTATAATGCACGTTATGAAAGTGTTATGTGAGTTTTTATTCATGAAATTTAATTCCAAGGGTCTGTATGAAAATAAATAATGGATGTGCATTGAAGATGAAGTAATTATCCTAACCGAACGTTTTCTTTTTTCTACTTCTGAAAACATTAAATATAAATATTATGCAACAAAAAATATTTCAAAGTGTATCCTAAATATACTAAAATTTTAATATAATAAAATAATCGTCACTAATCATTCTTAACTACAAAATTTTTGATGACAATGTATCCCTCATGAAAACATGTTGACTACCACATCAAATGAGAGATATAATTGATTTTCCATAACTATATTTAATAGAAGGTTAATTTGATGGTTTTAATGTTTATATATTATATTTAAGATAAAATTATAATTATTGAATTATAATATAATACCTTACTTCATACATTTAATTTTATTGGGAAATGTTAACTTCACTTTTGTATACATGTTGGCTACCACCTCCTAGACGTGTGATTCATTTTTGTTTTTAGAAATTTAATTTAACAAATATATATTTAATATATATTTATATATATATATAAAGTTATTATATAAGAATAATCTATTATTTATATTTCATTTTATCCATCAATCTTAATGTGAAAAAAATGTTCATGTGTATGTATGACTTATCGTTTATTTAAATGGTATAATTCAATTTTATATCCCAATCATTTATTGAATATATATTGATAATATTCAATAATTATATCATGATTAAAATTATAAAATGTATAATACTGTGAATAATTTAATGGACAAGGTCTACCAAGCCAATATCATCATGAATAAAAAAGAAACAATTTCCCATAAAAATGAAGAATTTAAAAATGAATTATTAATAAATGGGAGTAGAAAATTAATAAGTGGATCCTATATAATATTATTTTACATAAAATACACTTTTCTAGAATTTGAAAAAATTAAATTTATTAAAATGGAGGTTTTAATTTCTATTTATGTGCATCAAACTTGATGTCATAGATTGTTATTATAGCCAAAATTATTATTTTAAATTATTTTAAATTATGCTTCCAATGATGAAATTTTATAGATTATCTCTCTTTAAAAACGTCAATTTTATTAATATTTATTTTTTAGAATTTTATTTTAAATTATTTCTCTTTTATCATGATTTAAAGATATGAAAAAAATGTTTTTATGCTACATAGGCCTTATTTCCCTTATTTCATAAAAACATTTTTCTTCCATGAAAATATTTTCTAAAATTAATACTCCATTAATTTTTTTAATAAAAAAATAATATTATTTAATATTATTATTTTGTATGATTGAATTTTTAAAATATTTTATAAATTTAATATTCTTTTAATATCTGAAGTGATGGAATTTGGAATTTTTTTAGAAAATGTAAGTGTAATTTTTTATGTATTATAAATTATCATAATTTCCACCAATCATGACACAAAATATTCTAAATAATTTTATACATTTGTTGATATTTATATTAAAAAATATATTTAAAAATTATTTCAAAAACATATATTTATTTAATATGTTACTTAAAAATTAAACTGATATTTTCCCTAGGAAATAATTCATACAAATTTTAAATGATTTTTAATATATGATGATACCACATGATGATATATATTTTATATATGGAATATGATCCAATAATTTTATCATTATTGTTTAATTTAATGCTTTATGATTATTATAATTTTATATTAATGAAAATCATTAATTTTTAATGGATTTTACCAGGACAAAATGTGGAAATGTTTATGAAACTCATTTCCATTCAATAGGTTATAACATATGGTGAAATAAATATGATATAGTGTGACACGTATATATGATTTTAAATATGTTATTTGAGATCATTTAATTATATAGACATCAAATTCATTAGGTAAATATAGATATATTTTGAAGAAATTTAGACAAGAATGGGGAGTGAAAAAAAATTATATTAGGGATGTTGTACACTATAATAATCATGCGTGTGAAACATAACATAGGATATGATTAAATGGGGAGTGAGCACCAGAAACTATACTAGTCCTTTAAGTGAAACATTAAAATGGATTTTATTATCTATATCTATATGTATTCCAAAATAATATGATTTCTGATATTGTTATTCTATCATGAATCATGTTAATTGATTATTTTATTTTTTAAATATAATTAAATGGAAAGAGCTATGGAATGAATCATGATTATGATTTACAAAATAATAGGTATTTTTTCAATGTTTATGATCATGTTTTCTTACCCTGAGCCTCATTTTATTCTAATGTGATAATTTATTTATCAGATGTTTATAATTATTGAGCAATTAACCACCCAATTTATTATATATCATTCCACATGTGAATAGGAATGTTTTTTGGTGTGACAAATCTATAAATAGATCTATTTATTGAATACATAGTGGGGAATAATTTCAAAATCTAACGAACAAGTTATTTTTTATTTGAAGTATCAAAAGACAATAAACCATTTGCATCATCTAGAATGTGTTTATAAAGAAAATTTAATATTATATAATTTATATATAATTTCTCTATATGGGAATTATGGGTTTCTAATATTGGTATCTATGAACATTTTAGTAAATTATATGATATTTGGATTAAAAATATTTATGTACATCCCTATGCATAAATATTATAATACTATAAATTAAAATGTTTTGATAATATAGATGTTGTGTGGATTTCTTATTAAGGAATTCCATATTAAGGAATTCCCTATCTATATTTTGCAAGATTATATTATTTTATAACATGCTCATATGGATTACATAAACCTAGAAATATTCAGTTGATAATCTTGCGACTATTATTCTTGTTCATGGTTAGTTATACTTTATTGCACACCTATATTTTCACTCCAATGAAGAATGATTAGGTTAATTAAAATATTTTTACGAACCATTATAGAGGATTTGAATATGTCAGCTTCAAGGATTAGCTAGATTAATCCTAATAATTAATTTAATGTGTATATTCGTCACAATTTATATATAATACATATGATTTTTCTTGATTTTCCAATTCGATTTACAATGATATATGAACATGTCTACCATTTTTTTTTATAAATGCAATTTTGACTAAATGGCGATGTTCATGTGGTAACATATTTTCTAAAATGTTGATGTATCCTATTTCAGCTTTGTTATATGAAATATTATATATATCCTAAAATGACTCATTGAATTTTAATACATCGTTATTGATTTTATGTTGAAGTATTAGTGATAACTAATAATGGCATGTTTAACACCTCTCATGTCTATGATTCTTATCAGATTTCAATTTTTAGAAATGTGCTTTTTGAAAATCCCGATATATTAATTTAGTGTAATCCATGAAATGGATAGGTAATTTTATTGATATAGTATATAAATTTCTGAGGAAGAAATACAATGTTTGACATTTTGGACCATCCTATGATTATCTATTGCTCCATAAATAAATATATAATTCCTATGTAAATCCCATTTATTGAATGTTTATTATTCCATATTTAATGGAATTCTATATTATAATGTTTTAAATAAAATATATTTCAAATATATGCCAATTTTTGAAGTGTTTTTAATGATATTATTTTATAGTTAACCAATTTTCAACAAACAAAATAGCGATTTTTTTAAATAAACCCAATCCTTGTGCTAGGCTTATTTCAATGACTCCTTATTGAATAGTCCGAATTGAATTTCATGAATTTGTGACAAAAGACGTTGAGAATATTGATAAGGGATTCATTTTTCAATGAGTCTCACCATAGGGTTTGTCACGACCCCCTCCCCACAATGTGTACCCCTCCTCGACCAGGAATGTGATAAGGGAGATAATGGCTCCTGAGTCCCGCCTCCAGCAGGCCCCAGGTTGGCGACTAGTACCGAGGGTATAACAAACACACAAATGGGAGGCATTGCCCTCTTAGAGAACACATGCGGAAGAGAGAGATAATATAGAAACCAATCAACACCAACATAGAAATGGGATATAAAAGAATACCATGTGCATATATGGAATTTCAAGAAAAAGTACTACAATTGAAAGAGGTAAATAGAATGTACCCAAAAGAAAGTAAAAACAGCAGCGACCACAAGCCCGAACAGCTTCTGAAACCACAAGCTAGTTGTAACCAGCCTGATCTTTAACCTACTCCAGGTGACCTGAAAAATAGTTTTTATATACGTAAGATGAGTATAACAGGATACTCAGTAGGATCCTCCCCAAATCATCTCGTGCAAAATTAATGAAACCATGCTAAAGCACAGTAAACAAAAAGTAAAACTAACACATCTTGTAAACAGATATACTATGATCCCAACCTCACCATGACTACTCTCACTAAGTAATGCACATAAGAATATAAAATATAGTTATGAATATCTAGGGTACCCCACTACTACATCCCCACTTGTTTTCTGCTTTTCCCCAACATCACACGTCCTAAGCATCTCTCTCCAAAAGGATTGCCCGCAGACACCTAGGAAAAGCACCCCAATATGCAACTCGTGCACCACAAAGGCTTTCCCGCAGACACCTGGGCGAAGCACCACACCATCCTCACAACCAAATGTAACTAGGTTTTTTCTGGGAGCCACCACAGCTTGCATAACTTTTATCATATGTCATGTATTATAACTCAAGCCATTACAGCCCATACACCGAGTAAGTATCCTCAAGCCATCAAAACCTATACATGATACACCTATAGTAGTCTACAGGATAATCTATCCAGAATATGTGTGTGTGAATAACCACAATCCATTACAGCCCTCTACACACATATATTGTGAAAACTAACTAATGTGCCTAATGGCACACGAATCTACCAAGAGAAGAGAGTGTTGCCAAGGGGGGTAGTCAGTCGTTCATCCTCCCACCAGAATTTTGGGGGAAACATCCCCTAGGGCGCAGAATCCCCAGGGTGTCAGTTTCCCTTACTGAAAGGGTGGAGTATCATAAATAAACACAAAAAGTACATAATATATTATAACTCACAACCACACTATGGGAGTAACCTAGTCATAGTATCAAATGTAGCGAACGTCTCTCGGACTCCGGTCTGCTATTTCTAAGACTACTTATCCAACAAGGACACAACCAATTAAAGAACTTACTTAGGTTACTTCATTCCATATTTAATTAATTACACTTTACGTTAATTAAATATTTACACATTAATTAACCTTGAACGAAACCACAATAAACATCATCGGCATCGCACTCAAAGTCAACTATCCCTTTAGAAGTTACAACATCACCCTTGGATTCCGGAATCCCCATCCCCACATATTATAACCATTTACTCAATAATTCATTATAGAAACACTTTCCCATATTCCCAGGCATTCTAGAAAAGAATTCAATGCAATGAATACAAGGGGATCAACATGGTGAGAATATGTATTACCCGTCGAGTATTCACCGTCTATAGAAAGAGTGTAGAACCATTCCCCCTTGAGATGCTAAACACAGAAAGCATGTGGCATACCCTGCATGTCTTTGCCACTTTTAGAAGAAGGGTAAGAAAGACCAGCTGCCTTGGGCTGTGGGGGAATGTAAAGTAGAAAAACATCACAAGAAATAGTAGGAATCCATCACATCCATCTCAATACATCATCCTTGGTGTCCTCCCCGACACCCACATGCATAAAACAATGCATCTCGCCACTCTAGGCATCATCCGCTGCCACAACCAAAAGGCCTCTATGCCTCCACATATCACAATACCCCTCCAAGGTCACATCACAACACAAGAATCTGGAAGTCAAACATCACATCAATTGGGCTATGGCCCTTTCAACAATCAAGAGGGTAAATCAGAACCCTTCAAGGAATTATCAAACAATCAAATTATTTTAACCATATTGAATTAACAGATTCATAATCTGTTGGTTCCAAAATCGGGATCCCAACCAGTAAGCTATCACAAAAGATTACACATGCTTACTATTCCAATTTGATTAACATAAAATTTCAAAAATAACCAGATTAGTTCACGTGCCTCTTTATCTTTATCCAATCAAATATCAATTAGTCATGGTTTATGTTCTTTACCAATTTCCATCAAGAACAACAGCTAAGGAAAGCAAGCATAGATATCACACAATCTAGAAAAACATGAGGCAACAACATATGATCGATACAATATCATTACCCAGTTCAAAGTATTTATTAGTTCAATTCCATTGTTATCCAGTGGGATTATACATGCTAACAATAACATTGCACGTAAAAGAAAGAGAATCAACGAATCCCCTACCTCAAATGTTTTTGAAAAAAACCACAATGATCAAAGAAAGCCCAAGAAAACCGGGCTGATTCACCAAGGATCCACCATATATCTCTTCTCCTAACACAAAAAAGACCAAATATCATCATATTTGGCATCCACACACTTATATCTACCCTTAATGGGTGTATATCTAAGAAACTGAGAGAAATGTAGAAGGAGATCTATTAGTTCTAAGAAACCAAAAATGAATGATCACATACCTCAAGAAACTAGCTTTGATTTTCTAAGAGAAGCCTTTAGATCACCTCCAAAACGCTTGGGAGAGGTTCTCCTACTTTCAAGGGAGGGAAATCCCTAGTTATGACTGCTTAGAGGCATAAACAAACCATTTAGAGGCAAAACAAGTTAGATACACAATTTTAGGATCTAACCTATGTTCCAGCATGGTTAGTCTGCATGGTTTGATAAACCATGCGCTAACCGTGCATTAGCTACTTCCTTGTCAAACACTCCTCGCACGTTTAGGCTGCACATTTAGACAAACCATGTGCTAACCGTGCGTTAGCCAATACCTCCAACACCATCCTCGCATGGTTTGGCCACAAAGTTTGGACTAACCATGTGCTGCCTGTGTGAAAGCAATTTCCTTTTAGTTTCCCTTAAAAGTCCTCCCAAAAACACCCCAATTTACCTTGATTTCCCAGGACACTTCTAACAACACATTTTCACAAAGCAATTGAGTGAAGAGGTTAGAGCCATTACATTAGATACCTCTCAAAACATTCTCATCCTCAAGAATTCAAAACCCTCCTAGAGAGAAAACGTAACAGGGTCTGAACAACCACCCATCGAGATACCTCTCAAAAGAGATAATGATACAAAAGCAACCAAGGAATCCATCTCATAAACATGAAAGTATCATAACCTCATCAATTACATCGATACATGAAAAGAGTTAAACATCAAACAACTCTGGGTACTGAGCACGTATTTGTGACTCACGTTCCCAGGTACTCTCCTCCAAGCCACCGTATCGCCACAAGACACAAACCAAAGGAGTAAAATGCCCACACAACACCTTCTCCCTATGGTCTTGTATCTCCACAGGTTTCTCCCCAAAGGTTTCATCATCATCAACATAGATCTCTCCCCAATCGATGATGTGAGAGTCGTCATGAAGATAACAATAGAGCTGTGATACATGGAAAACATCATGTATCCGACGCATCTGAGGGGGATGTGCTACTCGATACACCACAACTCCAACATGAGATGACACCTCGAAAATCCCAACAGACCTGGGAGAAAGCTTACATCGATGACCAAAACATCGCTTCCCACGACGAGGAGTCACCTTCAGAAACACTTGATCCCCAACATTAAACTCTAAGGGTCTCCTTCTTTGATCAACATAATATTTCTGACGATCTTGCGCTGTCTTCATCCTCTCACGAATCTACTGAACCATATCTGTTTTATTCTGCAGTAGTTCCGGTCTGAGAATTGATGACTCTCCCACCATAGTCCATCACAATGGAGAACAGAAAAGCCGACCATACAATACTTCAAAGGGCGCCATACCAGTGGGGGAGTGAAAACTGTTATTTTAAGCGAACTCCACCAAGGGTAATTTCCTCAACCATTAACCTCCAAAATAAAGAACACAAGAGAATAACATATCATCAAGAGTTTAGATGGTTCGCACTGTCTGACCATCCATTTAGGGATGAAAAGCTGTGCTAAGGCCGAATTGAGAACCAAAAGCATGTTGGAGACCTCTCTACACCCTAGAGGTAAAACGAGGATCTTGATCATAATTGATCTTCACAGGGAATTCATGAAGTCTCACCACCTCTTCTAGAGACTGTCTCAACAAAACATCCATTGATCTCAACTCCTTGATCGCTGTGATGTGGGCCTATTTTGATAAACAATACACTACCACCCAAATTTCATCATATCCTCCCGGAGCTCGAGGTATACATGTATCAAAGTCCATTGAGATTTCCTCCCACTTCCACTGAGGAATCTCTAATTGCTGGAGAAGACCACCAGGAACACCGTGTTCGACCTTCACCTTCTAGCAGACCAAACAACTTGACACAAACTCCACAACCGCATGCTTTAACCCAGGCCACCAAAACTGACTCCTCAAGGATCGGTACATCTTTTTCACACTAGGATGTACCACTATGGTAGAACTATGTAACTCTCGGAGGACCGTCTCGAGCATCGTCAAGGGAACAAAAAGACTTCCATGATACAACACTCGGTGTTGTTCATCCTCCGACCAACCATCAGAGACCTCACCACAAACAACTCGGTCTCTCCAAACCTACAACTATAGATCACCCAACTGGGATTCTTCTACCTTCTGCATCAAGGATGATAGTACCGTCATCTGGAAAAGACAACGTCTACCTCCGAATTCTTCCATATCATGATGCAAAGATGACAGTTCTTCCATTAATCTCCAGGAATCATCGGATTCATGCACAACATAAATACGTGACTTTCATCTCAGTTCATCAGCTAAAAAATTCCCCTTTACAGGTGTATACAATATTTCAAATTCTTATTCCTGCAAAAACTCCATCCACCAACGTTGTCGTAAGTTCAAGTCACGCTTGGATAAAACATACCTCAAAATATTATTGTCGGTGAAAACCACAAATCACTCACCAATGATGTAGTGTATCCATAATTTTAGAGCAGGCACCGCAGCTGCCAACTCAATTTCATGGGTGGAATAGATTCATTCATGGGGATGCAACTACAGATACCCATAAGAACCAACTAACCACTGCTACATGAGAGCACAACCAAACCCCCGATGTGAAGCATCGCAGAAAACATAAAATTGAACTCCCTTTGCTAGAAGACAAAGGATTGGAGCACTTACAAACTTCTCTTTTAGATAATCAAAGGCTACCTGGCACCGGTCATTCCAAATTAATGTCTGATCCTTCCTAGTCAAAGCTGTTAGTGGAGTCGCAACCCGTGGGAAATTGGATATGAACCTCTTGTAGTAGCCGGTGAGACCAAGGAAACTTCACACCTCTAAAACTGTATTGGGGGATTCCTAAGATACATATACTTCTATATTAGATTTATCCACAACTATTGCATTTTGGGACACAAAATGTCACAATAAACATACTTCTCGTGCCCAAAACTCACACTTCTTCAACTTCCCGAATAGCTGATGTTGGTAAAGAACTCCCAAATCGGCTTGTAGATGCTCTTCATGCTCCTATTCAGATGTGGATTACACAAGGATGTCGTCGATGAAAACTACAACAAACTTTCCAGGAACTCACAGAACACATCGTTCATCCTACCCTTTAATACAGCTGGAGCATTCGTCATGCTGAATGGAATTACAAAGAACTCATAATACCCATGACGACAACAGAAAGAATTCTACGGGATATCCTCATCCTTCACATGCATTTGATGATATCCTGACCGCAAGTTGATCTCTGAGAACCAACTTTCACAATCCAGATGATCGAATAAGTCATCAATCCATATAAGAGGATAGCAATTCTTTATTGTCACTTTGTTTAGGTGACGATAATTGACACACAACCGAAAACTTCCTTCGACCTTATTTACAATCAAAACTGATGCACCCCATGGTGACACACTTGGCTGAACAAAACCGCACTACAAGAGACAATCAAGATTTATACATAGCTCTCGCAACTGAGAAGGGTCCATCCTATACGGAGACATAGAGACATGTGACACTTCTTGGCTATAGCTTGATCCCAAACGTTGTCTCTCAGCGAGGGGGTACTGCTACAACCTCTTCTGGAAAGACATCAGGGTACTCCTCTACAACCCAAGGAAACGACAACTGCTGAACCTATGAAAAACTCAACATCATCTCAGCTGCCATGGATGATAAGGATGAAACACGCCTATGACAAATTTGAGGGTCTCTCTCACCATCAAATGCCACTTTCTCTCCATCCGCATAAAAGAAAACGACCTTATTCCTGAAGAAATACAGGATAGCCTTCACAGAATACAACCAGTCCATGCCAAGTATGACATCATATGGTTTTATTTGTAAACATGGGAAATCTCCCCAAGAGCGGTGTTTCCCCAAAACTAGCTCACAATCTCTGCATACTTCAAACAAGTCAGCTCGAGCTTCAACTGGAATATTCAACTCCAAGGGCACTGGAAGCCTCTCTTCCTCATGTCCCAAAGCATGGACAAGGGTAGGTGATATGAAGGAGTGTGTCACTACTGAATCAAACAAGGCATACACCAAGGTAAAAAACCTGCAAAGGGTACCTCGAACGACATCTGGCTCTCCCAGAGCTGGCAACGCTAGACCATGAAGTTGTCCACAACCTCCTCCATGGCCTCTATGACCTTGATGACAACCACCACCATGGTCTCCCTCTTCTCTCTGTGGACGGGGAGTTTCTTGGGGCAACCCTCTTCTTGATCCAACAACCCTCTGGTGATCAAGAGCTGGTGCAACTGGTTGCTTCTTCGTCATCTAGAACTGCCTCAATGGAGGAACCTGGAGTGTAGCGCCCGGTGCACGATGACTGATATGAATGTTCGGGAACTCCCATTGGTGATGACCATGACCACCACAATAAAAACAAGTTCTTGGTCCCTTGGACTAGGCCTGAGAGTTGCTACCTCTAGAGAAACGGGAGGTGAAGGGCTGGGGCCTACCCCCGGCTGAATGAAAACCCATCTGCCATGAAAACCAGGAACCCCGGACCACATCCCTACTTCTTGAGGAATCATGCTGATTCCCCTATCATGATGATATAGTCCTGGAAAAAGTCCTCTCGAAAACCTATGCCCTCCCCAGCACCTCAAGATATGTCTTTAGCATAAATGGGGTGACCTGACACTGGATCCTTGGACGCAAAGCCTCCTAAAAATGCCTCGCCCTGGCCTCCTCATCGAGTAATAGGTCTGAAGAATATCGTAAAATGTTCTTGAAATGAATTCCAAACTCTCGAACACTAGATCTCCCATGTCAAAGGGTAAGAAGCTCCTGGTGACTGGACGAATTCACAGTCAAATAAAAGAACTCAACTCTAATCTTGTCTCAGAACTACTCCCATGAGATCGCTGACTCCTCACGATCCCTGAGGAAGAATAGCCACCACTGCCTCACAGCTCCACGTAGCATCATCACAACCAAGGAAACCCATTGCTCATTCCGAGAACGAATCAAACTGAATCCGATCTCGACCTCCTCTAAACAGTCTTCCATGACTCCATCTGAAACAGAGCCATCATACTTCTACAGACTCTGGCGCTGAAACTCTCAGAGTGTCTTCCTCCATGTGTGGTCGTCATCGACCTCTACCCTGCAGCAGCCTGCTGGAATTGCCTACTAGACATTTTCAGCGCAAACCTGACGAGGTCATCGACCTGGAGTCATACCTTTAAATGAAAAAACTTTTAGAGATCCTATACCTAGAATATGGAGGTCTCAACATTAATTAATTTATGGTTTTCGTTAATTAATTTTATGTTAACCTATCCCATGTTCTACCCATTCAAACACAGTCACAATGAGGAATGATGAATGATCCTATCCTAGGTCTCTATCCTGCAACTAGTATCACATTGTTTTGTAGTCATTGTAAACATAAATGCCCGTGTATCAGATCATAGGGGGACCTAAACACCTATGTCTCAGTCGATCTCGAGTGTTTACCTCACTTGCAAAACATGAATGACTTAGTTTCCCTACAAACCCATGCAACCTCACCTATGCCTAACTCCAAACTATATCTTATCCCTCAACCAGAGCTCTAATACCACTCTATCACGACCCCCTCCCCACAATGTGTACCCCTCCTAGGCCGACAATGTGATAAGGGAGATAATGACCCCCCCCCCCCCCGAGTCCTACATCCAGTAGGCCAAAGGTTAGCGACTAGAACCGAGGGTATAATAAACACACAAATGGGAGGCATTACCCTCTAAGAGAACACATGTGGAAGAGATAGATAAGATTGAAACCAATCAACTCCAACTCAGAACTAGGATATAAAAGAAACCCAAGTGCATATATGGAATTTCATAAAAAAAAGTACTACAACTGAAAGGGAAATCCTGCAAGTACCCAAAAGAAATTAAAAACAGCAGCTACCACAAGCCCGAACAGCTCATGCAACCACAAACTAGTAGTAAGCAGCCTGATCTCCAAACTACTCTAATTAACCAGAAAAACAGTTTATATATACGTAGGGTGAGTATAATAGTATACTCAGTAGGATCCTCCCCGAAGTCTCTCATGAAAAAGTAAAGAAAGCATGCTAAATCACAGTGAACAACAAGTGACACTAACACGTCACCTAAACAGGTATACTATGTTCCCAATCTCACCATGGCTACTCTCACCAAGCAACGCATACAAGAATATATCATATAGTAAAAATATCAAGGGTACCCTACTACTACCTCCCCACTGGTTTGCGGATTTTCCCCAACGTCACACGCCCTAAGCATCTCTCTCCAAAAAGGCTTTCCTGCAGACACCTAGGCAATGCACCACAATATGCACCTCATGCACCACAAATGCTTGCCCGCAGACACCTGAGAGTAGCACCACACCATCCTCACAACCAAAAATAACTAGGTAGTTTCTGAGAGCCACCACAGCTCGCATAACATGTATCATACATCAGGTATTATACCTCAAGCCAATACAGCCTATACACCGAGTAAGGATCCTCAAGCCATCACAGCCTATACATGTTACACCAATAGTAGTCCATAAGAAAGTTTATCCCGAATATATGTGTGTGAATAACAAAAATCCATTACAGCCCTCTACACACATATATGGGGAAAACTAACCACTGTTCCTAATGGAACAATTATCTTCCAAGAGAAGAGAGTGGGTACAAAGGGGGTAGTCCGCTATTCATCCTCCCACCAGAATGTTGGGGAAACACCCCCCCCCCCAAGACTATGTATCGTATAGAAACACAAAAAGTACAGAATATTTTATAACTCACAACCATACTATGGGAATAACCTAGTCTTAGTCTCATCTGCAGCTAATGTCTCTCAGACTCCGAGATACTATTTCCAAGACTATGTATCCAATAAGCAAACAACCAATTAATGAACTTCATTAGATTACTTCATTCCATTTTTCATCAATTTAAATTTACGTTAATTAACTCTCTACAGATTAATTAACCATGAACAGAACCACATTAAACTTCATCGGCATCACACTCAATGTCAAGCGTCCCATTAAAAGTGACAACATCGCCATTATATTCCAGCAACTCCATCCCCGTGGATTATCACCATTTAATAAATCATTCATTATAGAAACACATTCCCACATTCCAAGGAATTATCTAAAAGCATTCTATCCTACGAAAAGAAGGGGAACAACACGGTGAGTATATGTACTACCCGTCGAGTCTTCGCCATCTATAGAAAGATCGTAGACCCATTCCACCTCGAGAAGCTAAACACGGAAATCACGTGGCATACCCCGCGTGTCTTTATCTATTTTGGAAGAATGATAAGAAAAACCAGCTGGCTTGGGCAGTGGGGGAAAGTAAAGCAGATAAACAACCACAAGAAACAGTAATCATCCATCTCATCCATCTCAATCCATCATCTCTGTTGTACTCCCCAGCACCCACATGCATAAAACAATGCATCTCGACACTCTAGGCATCATCCGCTGCCATGACCAAAAGGCCTCTATGCCTCCACATATCACAACACCCCTCAAGGGTCACATCATAGCACAAGCAACAGAAAAAAAACATCACACCAATTGGGCTATGGCCCTTTCAACAAACAAGAGGGTATCTCAGAACCCTTCAGGAAATTATCAAACAATCATATTCTTTAAACCATCTTGAATTTGCAAATTCATAATCTGTTGGTTCCAAAATCAGGATCCCAACCAGTATGCTACCACAAAATATTATACCATCTTACTATGGAAATGTGATTAACATCAAATGTCAACAATAAACAGATTCATTCACATGCCTCTTTATCTTTATCCAAACAAATATCAATTATTCCCGGTTTACGTTCATTACCAATTTCCATCAAGAACAACTGCTAGGAAAAGCAAGCATAGATGTCACATGATCCAGAAAAACATGAGGCTACAACATATGATCGATACAATTTATTTATTCAGTTCAAAGTATTTCTTAGGTCAATTCCATTGTCATCTAGTGGGATTATACATGCTAACAATACAATTGCTCATAAAATAAATAGAAGCAACGAATCCCCTACCTCAATGGTTTTTGATGAAAACCACAATGGTTGAAGAACGCCCAAGAAAAACGGTCCTATACACCAAGGATCCACCATAGATCTCTTCTCCTAACACAAATGAGACCAAATCTCATCATATTTGGCAGCCACACACTTAGATCTACCCTTAACCGGCGTAGATCTAAGAAACCGAGAGAAGAGAAGATGTAGATCTAAGTAGTTCTAAGAAACCAAACAAGAATGACCACATTCCTCAAGAAACCATCTTCAATTCACGAAGAGAAGCCCTCAGATCTCCTCCAAAATACTTGGGAGAGGTTCTCGTACATTCAATGGAGGTTAATCCCAAGTTATGGATCGTTAGGGGCTTAAAATAACCATTTAGAGGAAAAACGAGTTAGATCCACAATTTTAGGATCTAACTTAATTTCCTACACAGTTTTTCTGCACAGGATGACAAACCATGCGCTAACTGTGCTTTAGCTTCTACCTCGTCAAACATTCCTCACATGGTTAGGCCGCACGGTTAGACAAACTGTGCGCTAACCATGCGTTATCAACTGCTTCCAACACCATCCTCGCATGGTTTGGTCACGTGGTTTATACAAACCATGCGCCACCCGTACGAAATCTATTTCCCTTCATTTCCCCTTAAAAGTCTGCCCAAACACACCCCAAGTCACCTTGATTTCCCGAGACACTTCTAAAACCACGATTTCATAATGTACTGAACTGGAGAGGTCTGGGCCATTACTTGGTTGACATATTATTTTAATTATGAACAAATATGAATCATGGATCTTGAAATTGATTATTGAGAACTTGAGAAGCTCTTAATAAAAACTATGTAACATGTTATCAATATTAATAACTTTTTATTCAATTTTGATTAGAATAATATTTATAAATACTTGATCACTGATATTTATACAACCATATGGAGGTAAAAAAGTTAATAAATACCTAATATGTGCATTGATATATGAAATGGAAATTATAAATTAAATGTGATTAATTTTGGAAATAATTCCCTTGATATCCTAATGGATATAATGAATAATTTTTTCAGAGATTATCATGGTAATATTTTGTAGTTTTTATACTATATATTTTTATATATTTTAAAAAATGGAATAGAAAAAGATCATATTGATAATTTTACAGTTCCCCAGAGGAACGAGTTAAAGTAATATAATTTTAAAATTATGTATTTTTGTTATATAATTTTTAATAATAATGTAATATAATCTCAACAGTATGTACATCAATGGATTCATCAAAGATGAAGGTTATTCAATGTTATAAAATGAAATCCACTAAAAATATAATCCTTTTTATTAGTGGTATGGATGGATATTTTTGAAATTAATTGGATAATTTATTATAGATTTATAATCTACTATATATTATAACTCCATTGAATCGTCTTCCTTTTGAAAAATAATCTGGATGAGTTTTATAATGATTTAAATAGAATTTTAGTTAATGAACCTATTATTACAATACCCTATAATAGAGAATGGAATGTTATCTATTGTGATTCATCGTATGTTATAATGTTATTTCTTCTGAAATAAATATATAATGATAGCATATTCCACATTTAAATTATTTATTCATTAAAAATTATACCCAACACGTGATTTGGAGTTACCTATGGTAATTTTTTAATTAACAACATGAAATAATAAATATATTGAAAATGTTATGATATATACTGATCATAAAAGTTTAATGTATATAATAATGTATAAAAGATTATTTTTCTCGATAGTATATATTTTTATGTATATTTCTGATTATGATATGTCAATATAATACTACTATGGAAATGAAAATACAGTGGATGATGTTTTCACTCAAAAGGATCCTGCAAGATTATCTAGAGTGACTGTAACAGTGGATAAAATATTTATAGATTTAAATTGGAAGCATTTGAATATCCTTATGTATGGGATGCAATATTATGATCTGTAATTTATTGTTCAACCATCTATCCATGTGATGATTAATGATCCATGAGAGGATGATAATAATATCAAAAATTATATATGAAATTTCCTTATGTTAAAAATTTATTGTAATGGAAGGATATGGTTTAAGGTTTTTTTTGAATCATCCATAATCTTTATTAAAAAAAATACTATGAAGGAGTTAATGGTTCATAAATCACACTTCATTTTGTGGGTATAAATATATATAAATATCATAAAGAGGATCATTGGGGGGGGCTAACAATACTAGTATATAGAGTATGAATCTCAGTGGTTAGTATTAAATTATGTTAATTATAAGATATATATGGTCAAGGGGATGAAACAACCATCACAAATACAAGACCATAAATGAAAAAACATCTCCATATTTTTTATGGTAATCCAAAAAAATATTAAATTTCGTAATGATATATGTTCAATTATTGTCCACAATAAGAATTAATCACACACTATTTATAATATATTATATTTTTCTTAATCATCATGGGTGAATTGATCTTATGGAAAAAGAAAAATTGTATGGTTTTCTAAATTTAATTTGTTCTACAAGTGATCTGAGGTTTAACATGATGTTATGGTAATTTAATTTTCATGCATTATATTTTGTGATTTTTTTACAACTTATTATCATCCATTAATGGATGGAATGTCGTAGATAATCATTATAACCATGAAGGTTATATTCAAATATTATAACAAGCATTTCAACGTTTTTTGGGATAAAAAAATTATCAATTCATGTTTTATTACAATATTATCTCTCACATGAGAATTTAGATTGGACATTTTGAGTCTGTTGAGGGAATGTTTTACAGAAATCCCAATCTCATATATTAAATTAGAGAATTAAAACTATTGATACATGATATAATTGAGAATATGGAATATAAATATATATACATTCATCAACACATCAATTAAACTCATTGTCAATAAAAAATGATCTGTTAACAGTCATTAGTAAAATGTATAATTAAATTATGGTGATTGGTTATTTCTATTATTTTTTCCATTAAATATGGTAATGAGTATTAAAAAGAGTGAAAAGTTTATAAATAGATATATTTTACCAATCATGATTCATGGTTGTGTATGAATGGTAACTTATCACATAGCACATCCACCAAATCAATCTTCAGTTCATAATTTTTTCAATGAATATATATTAAAGAATTAAGTAACTAAAAATTATCTTGTACTAATCTCATAGCTTTTATAACATTAGAATGATATTTATTCATGAAAAAATAATATAAATTCTAGATCATGGAGATAATGTTATTCAAAAAAATAATACTTACTATGTTAGAATTATATGAAGTAATTAAAACCAAAATGAAAACTAATTGAAATGTGATGATATGATGACATAGATATATCCCATATTTATTGACAAATGAGTGAGGCCTTTTTAATAGATAAATTCCTTTTATTTTTTAATAATGTAACACCTTGAGATTTTATTACATATTAATTTTCCTAAATAATTAATTTTCTTAGTATCTTGAGATACACACAACCAAGAATTTAAATGAAAAATATTATATTATATCATTACAACCTATAAGATATATTGGATATATTAAGAGTAATGACATAAATTTTTAAAATATATATTTGATTTTTTTAACAATTATATTGAAAAATATGTTATAATTTTTAGTAACGTCCTTGTATGCTTCAAAAATTAATTTTTCTTTATCATAGATTTTTTATAAAATAATAATATTGTTTTTCTAACATTATGAAAATTTAGATTTCATAAAAACAATTTCAGGAAAATTAATTTCCAAACTACCATATTTTGAAATTTTAAAAAAATTATGAGATTATAGATTTTATTATGAATTGTGATGAATACCTATATTAATTTAAAATGGTATTTCCTTTTCAATCATTTGAGAAGTTCCATTTTTTAATAAATTTTTTTTCAAATAAAATTATTTCATTATATTATTAATATTTATATAATGTCCATTATAATAAAATATATCATATATATTGGTGTAGAGAATTTTTTCACATTAGATAACATTTTTTTGAAAAAAAAATTCTATTGAAATTTTTGGTTTAATATTAATTTATTTAATTAAAATATATTTTATTAAATTTCAAAAAATTGAATAAATATTTGAAATATAAATATTATAATTTTTCTATGTAACTGATATGTGGATTTAATGTAAATAATTTTTTTGTATTTTAATATATTAATTTCTGTATTTGAATGTATAATATTTCCAAATATTTAATATTTTTAATTGTTTTATGTTATAGTGTAAGAAGAAATGAATTTTTTAAAAAGGAATTAAAAGGGTAAATTAATATAACTAAAAGACAATTTTCATTGTGAGGGATGTGAAGAGAAATGATCCTAGATTTTTAATTCCTAACAAAGATGGAAAACTTGAGTGAACACATTACAATCTAGGTAATTCAATTACACATCATTACATCATCCTTAGAATAAACATATAAAACAAGTTGTCAAAATATTTCATTATGTGAAAAAAAAATTACATGTTATGATTCTCAATTACACGTCATGAAACGAGCCAATGTTCCAAATCTACAAATAATATTATCATGAGATTTATGCAGATTTAAAAATCATGGAGGAACATCAGATTGGGATTACATGACATGTAATAAATTGAACATCGTGAAATGTTTTGGAATTGAACAAACCAGAACCTATAAATAATGGATTTTTCTACATCTATGAAGGCATTCTGGATCTTCACGACTGGCCACCACTAGAAGAAGGTGCATCTATAGCAGAGTTCTGCATCACCACATTCCTTATAATTTTCATTAAAATTTTTCTACACCTGCTCATGGTTAGAATGATTTTTTAATTTATACAAGTCATAGAATGTGTGACTAACTGGGATTGAATGTATGAGGTATTTATATTTTAACTAAATTCATTTTGGGGTTTCATATTGTTTTTTCAATTTTATCCTTCCATTAATTTCTTCTTTCATGTTCATTGTGAGGTGGGTTAACGGATGTGTTTAATTTCTTTTATTATATTTTTCCAAGAACATTGTATAAATTGATCAAATTAATATTCATAATATGTGATCTAGCATTTGGTATTCCACCATGACTATTGGGTAAGCTCAATACCAATTCCTAAATATGTTTTTTGGATACCCATTCAATACATAATGAAAGAAATGATATTGTGAAGATGAGAGCTTTAGATGGAGAGCATTTATCATGACCATTACATACTCTATGACATAACTCCATTGAATGTATAATTTTGTAATCAATTACTTTATACCTTTTCATCACATAAACTATGATTTATTACATCCCAAAACCCACATTATATTTTATTCTCCCAAATTATTTACCAATCCTATGCTCACTAGATTAGATTTAGTCTTAAAAAGTGTATTATTATTTTATTTTATTTATATTTTATCTTGCCTCATCTCTATGGGTTCGTCCTCAGAAATTAATATCATATACTACCCATATGTTTAGTTGTTTTTTGTGCTTATAAATTTCTAAATTCGATAACACAGTGAGAGTTAACAACACTCGAAGTGATATCAAGAAACTTAATATATGTACATAATGAATAGATAAAATATAAAAAACTCATTGATGTTACTATAAAAACATGTTTACATGGGGGATTAAACCAATAGATAATGGTATTTCAGTAGATAATATTTTAATATATATTATTATGTGCAATTTTTTAAGACATCTAATCTAACATTTGAATCACTGTAAATTTGGATTCAATTTTCATGAGTATGAATTTATTATATTCTAATATTCAATGAAAATCCAAGTGTTTCCTCTATCCCACAAAAAACGGACACCCACCATTATATTATTTATAGAACATATTTCTTATTAAAAAGGATAAAACATAATAATTTATCATATAAAATTTGTTATCCATTTGTTATAATTTTCTATATTCATACAATATTATTCCACGTACCTGTACTAATGGATTTAATGGAGGCATACTGATGATGTTATAATCATCCTAACCAAAATAATTGAATATATTTCATCCTATAACTCCTCTATGCAACTGGTATTCATAATAAAATTATAAATTCAATATCCTCAGAAAAATTAAGTGCTTGTATTTTCATGTGACAACAATTATCAAGCATATATTCCATAATATTTAATGTGAAATTATTGCTCGTATGTTTTTGTGGACTACAACCTCCATGAATCTATATAATTAATTTTCAATAATAGCATTTCATTTATGGTTATTATTGTTTTTATAATGTTTTATATGATATTTATGCAAGAAATAATATTCTCAAATAATAAATTCATCTATTCCTTATTACCTTTCCATCTATTATAAAACTAAAATGTAGCTTCTTCATACTTGTTGACAACAACATCCATAATGGGATGTGATTATTTTATTACTTCTAATACACATGCATGGTAGTAGTGATAGTAATATTGATAATAAATGACACATATGATATAATAATAGTAATGGAAAGCTAAAATATTTCTTGAATTTCATTCATTCCATCTGGTGAAAAGTGAAAACAATGGTCATGGATAAGAATGACACACCATCTCTATGAATGGTTTAATAAATTTTTTCATCTCTACCAATTAGGCATGAATATTTATATAATGAATATATATTATTTTCTATCATTATGAACAATCCTAATATGATCTTACTATGATCTTGGTAAAATGAATGAAACATCAGATGTAAAATTATTGGGAGAAATAATGTTGTAAACATAGAATATAATGCTTTTAATAATAAATTACAAGTAAATAGATGTTGTAATATGACATGTGTGTAATATATTATATTAGTATTGTTCACATCAGTATTGGTTTTATTTTTATATGATTTAAATATAGTTCATATGAGGTTATAATGTATTTCTATGAATGCCGACAATGATTAAGGGTATTTATGTTACAATGTAGCGACCTGACTGCTGATATATCATAGTCAGTGTCTTCTATCAATTACATTGGCCTTATTACAAGGAATCAAATCATGATGGACAAAAGAGTTTTGTAGTCTTAGAAATTTTGTTACATAAATGACTATTTTATTATAAATGAATAAATCAATTTACACATAATATTTTTCCTTCTAAATAAATAAATAAATTCAGGGACAACTTTATTCCATCTGGTAAACCCATGCACATCTTTCATAATACTATTATAGGATTCCTGGGGAAAACCAAATAAAGGTGGGATCAAATTCTTAGTAAGGATAATGTATAGTAGAAAAACTAATGTATCAATTATATTAACTGTTACGGAGTTGTAAATAATATAAAACCCTTACCATATAATCAAAAAATTAAGAAGGAATCCATGTCTCTATAACACATCAAGATTTTGTGAATTGTTATTTTTTGAATTAATTTATATTTTCAATAATATTAAATTCACATAACACTGGAAATAGTTATATATATATCAAAAATATATGTCAATCAATCATTTCTTATTCAATAAAAACATTCCTTGTTTTATACAAAATAGAAACTTCGCTTGCACTACAAGAAACAGAGAGTTGGCATAAAATGAATGCACCATGGAATTTATATAAAAAAATATTTTTATTACATAAATAATATAAAAAATATAATTGTAACCTAATTTTTAATCGTAGTCATAATGAATTTTCAAATATATTTTTTATATAAATAATACATATTGATAATGAAATATAATATTTTTGATAAAGTCACTCTATTTTGTTTTTGTTGATAAATCACTTTTAATAATTAATGTACATTTATAAAAAATTAGAAATTTACTTTGATAAAATAAAATTAATTTTTGAATTCAGAATTTCTATGTTTCATAGGGTATATTTTTGGTAATTTTCTATGAAAAAATGTTTTTTGATAAACACTGAAAACTATTGTTTTTTTGTTAAAAATTGCATTTTTTTTTAAATATTTATTAATGGAAAATGATATTATAAATATTTTATATTGTAAATTTATCTAAATATTATATATATATAAAATTTTAATTCATATATAATGAATTCAACTTTGAAATTGAATTTAAATTGTAATAATATTTTTCATGTTTTCCTTCTAAAAACTCATTATTTCGCCTCATCTATGGGATTAGAATTGAAAATAATTTTATCACTTTTATGACTTGAATTTTGAATATTCAACATAATAAAATGTAATTAGTATGATATTTGTTGTCTAATAATATCAACATAAATTTTTTACAAAAAATATTACTAAATGTCATTAATATTAATTGCGGTGATTGAGGTACGATTGATCTTCAAAAGAGACTAAACCATAAAATTATGGACCAAAATGACTTGGAAACTCTTCTAAAATTCATTGGATGCAAAAATTTTACCATTTACACACTTGGATCGAAATATATGTTTTTTAGGATATTTTTAAATGGATGATTCCTACAAAAAGTGTTAAGTAAGGAAAATAACAAAAAGGGATGTTTCCTTACATTTAACATTTATTAAACATTGATATATGTAAAAAACATAATATTTTAGGTTTCATAAATCCTTTGGAAAGATATATTGGTTATTTTCATCATTAAAAATAATCCATATTTTTTAGAGATGGTTGAGTAACAAAAAGTGCTTATGAAACATCAATATAATGATTCTTTAGTTAATAACTAACAAAACAAATGATACAATAAATATTAAAAGTGATCTTTATTAATTGAATTATTGGATTTATTTATTTATATAGATTAATATATCTTTATACACGCCTTTAAACCAAATATACATTATGTAAAATAAAATATTGATATTTTAAAATTTACATTAAATAAATAAAGTTAATATTGATATTATTGATATTATTGATATTTTAATATAAATGAATCATATAAAATGATTTAAAATTAATAAAATATCTATCATCTAAAAAGATACTTTTATGAATTAATTTATATATAAATTTTTTATATTAATGGAATAAATAAACATTTAAAATTAACATATCGACCCATGTTATGTACATATGTTGTTAAGATGGTCCAGGTTCAAGTAGCGTTTTAGTGCGTCATATGCGCTTATTTTAAAATTTAATTAAATAAATTGGTATTTCAATATTATATATTAGTTATAATTTTAATAATTAAGTGTCTATATGTTTTTTAATAAATCTCACAATAATTTATTATTAATGGTTAAATTAATAATAATATAAAATTAGAAGCTTTAATAAAAACCAAAATGATAATATTGGATAATCATATAAGTTAAGGAACCAAATAATTAAAAGGAACATATTTTTCTTTGGATGTGATTTTTCTCTACAATTTTATCCATTAATCCAATATTTTTACATTTTTTAAGAAAATTATTTATGATATACCACGCATTATTGAATACCTTTTGGTAGTTACAACAGTTCCACTCCCCCTCCACTATAAAAATACATGCACTCATCCCCTTTCTCACACACCTAAATACTTTTAAAATCGTCCATGATCTACAAACACAGCCTCCAAAATCTCTTCCTCTGACCTTGAATCATCTCTTTTGGAATAAACCCTCTCGAGTTTGCCTTTTTGAACAAACCAAAACTAGTTACCCGGTTAAGAGGTAATGTCTTCTCTCAAGCTCCATTCTTATTATTCCATCTACACACCATCCTATCACATTATTCACTTATTGTGTGAAAATATAGAACCATGCATATATTAGGATGTGGTTAGGAAAGGTTATGACCTATACTTACACAAACATTCATCTAATGGATAGTGAACATAATATTTTTGTGTACAGAAATCTAATGCCTCATAAAATGATGATTTTCCATTTTTCCTTATAACCAATATTTGTGGACATTATGATGGAAAATATATTTATATATGAAATATATTATATTTATTATTCAATTAAGAATATTTATTCCTTTTACTACACTCATATTTTATCTTCCATTTGGTGTTAATATGATAATCTTATTTGAGGAAGTCTAGAATACATCTCCCTCAAAGCGATGTGATTTGTTTCACAGATCGCATATAGTATATAAATCATGGGATTAATTAAAATATATGATATATATGATATATTTATGATACTTTAAAAATGATATATATATATATATACATATATATTCATCTGTCATTTACACATATTCTTTCAATTGGACCACAATAATGGAAAACAACGTTAATGTGTACATACAACATACTGTCTCTATGAATAGTGTATTATATTACATACATAATTTGTAGAGACCTTAATTTTCCATGTAATTTTATTTAATTATATTTAATTATTACGATTTTTTGGAAATTTTCAGAACATGTTTCGAAGGCCCGGTGTTCCTAGAATAAATTTTTTAACCTTTTTAGGTACATTCTATAAACCTGCGAGCGACAATTTCTAATTTCTGAACAGGTGCACAGATTAAAAATCTGAGGGAATATTGAATCCACAAAAATGGGATTCGCTTAAGTGAGCCTTCAATTCGATAGCAACAAGACTATAGAAAAAAGTTGATTTTGGTATTTTTAAAAAAATAATAAAATAACATTTTCATTTTATTTATTTATTTATTTTCCTCTAATGGACAAGCGACAGCATGGTACCAACAGCGTTTAATGACCTTAAATGGCTTGACCCATAATATCCTATATAGTAGTGTTGTTAGAATTTAAGAAGGTTCACATTCAATGAACCCTCATAAATTTTACGAGGGTTAGTCACCCTCCCTATCTCCAATTTGTATGGTGCTTGGGGAGTGGTAATTGATGGCTTCACCAAGAAATGAAGTGAAAATAAAGTGCAATGATGCCAACCATCCAAGACGGAGCCTGTTCCAGTGGGCGATGACAGGTGATGCATAATCACAAACCGAAGGACAATGCTTGAGACGCAACATTGGCGGCTTGTTGTGGGGACAACAAACACCATCCAAATTCCTCAATCTCAGGCGCTCTCCATCATTCTTCAGGTAGGGTTTTATTTGGTTATAATTCCGTTAGATTGTTGAATCCAACCCACTTTTTATCATCCTAACGTAGAGGGTGTGGTCCTAAAAAAAAGGCCTAGACCATCCTCTCTAGTTGGAATTTTTGTGCGTTCATCGCAAACATTATCTTTGGGTTGGGTGATAAACCAGATGGAAGATGATGGTGGTGGCCGACACCGGTCAGTCGCGATGGATGAAACATGTCGATGTTCATTGTAGGAGGAGGCCATGACAAAATTCCACAATGGTCAACTGATCGGCTGGAACTAGCCATCCATTGTGGTGATGCGGTGCGCTGTCACGCGCCATAGGCAGTGAAGGGCCGTGACTTCCCAGCGGCAGTAGGGCCAAGCATGGCGGTCGGAAATGGTCAACCGCAGGTAGAGGCAACGGCGCGCAATAGTACACCGCCGAAGGAGCGAAGACTCCGACGTAGCAGCGGTAAGACCTACAGAGGGTCCCACAGCGGTCCCACAGATTTCTTGGAAGCGCCCCTTAAGTGATTGTACTTCGCCTTCCAAATGGGGAGGGGCCTGTTCCCCTTCACTGCTAGTACGGGCATACCGTGGGGGCCAGCGGGCTGCACCCCGTCACCAGCCGAGCCGCACATGCCAGCGGGCCAAGCCCTGTCACGGGACGGGCCGCATGAGCCCAAAGGGCTGCGCTGCCACAGGCCAGGCCGTGCAAGCCCGGTGGGCCGTGCAAGCCCGGCGGGCCAAGCAAGCCCGGCACACCATGCCCCCAAGCAGGCCGGGCAGACTTCATCCTAGTGAGCTTAGCCCACCACGGCCCGGCCCGCCAAAGTAGAACCTGGACCAGGTCGAGTAATCTCGAACTGGGTCGGGGTGGCCCGAACCCTGTTAGGTCGGCCTAGACCGGGTCGGGTGGCCCGAACGTGGTCAGGATGGACCTACCGGGGTCGTGTCAGCCCAAACCGGATCAAGTCAGCCTAAACTGGGTCATACTAGACTCAAACCCAACTACCCCAGTTTCTCTTAAAAGGCCATAACTTGAAATCCATGCATCTGTTTGATGAACCATCTATGGTTCTAGAACCCATGGAGAGAGACTGTTTTTTGGGTATACTCCACTAGAGTTTTGGAAGTAGTTGTAGTACGACTGGGATTGATCGAACCAGAATCTAATCGGGCCCTCATAACTAAAACACATATAACTCACAAACCAGGTGTCCTGTTCACACACCGTTAGTCACGTTGGATCCCTTATGACCTGGTTGTACTTTGGGTTACTCCTTTTTGAGATTAGTCATGTATGAGGTATGAACGCTATCTCGAGGGGACAATTCTATGGGGGTCGAGCGAATAGAGTGCAAGGAATCTTGGGGATAACTGTAACTTTATGAAAGAACATCGATCCAATGTGGGTTAGCATCTATCTTTCCAATATGGGTCTGCATCTATCAGATCCTATGTGGGTCTACGCTATGCGATCATATGTGGGTCTGCGCATACCTATCCAATGTTGGTCACATCCATTGTGGGTCGTCAGGGGTTATTACATATCGATCCTATGTGGGTCAGTAGCGGTGCCTATTAAAAGAATAAGATGATCTAGCTTAGGAATAATAATTTTTACATCATTATATAAGATATACATATTGTGAGATCAGTCTTTACCTTCATGGTGTTAACTTTGGGATGTCTCCTATGTGGTACTTATACCATCATTGTTTTATTTTTGTGGTTCTTCCTTTGTGGTACTTCAATTTTCATAGTGTTACCTATGTGATACATCTACCTTTTTGGGGTTTCCTAAGTAGTACTTTTTTCTTCGTGGTGTTACCTATGTGGTACTTCGACCTTCATGGTGTTACCTTCATGGTGATTCCATCGTGGTGTTATCTTCGTGGCGTTACCTATGAGGTAGATCAATCTTTGTGGTGTTACCTATGTGTTACTTCTACCTTTGTGGTGTTACCTTTGTGGTATTCTTCCCTCATGTGTGAGATGAGTATTTCATGATATCATAGGTATATGTATGGGGATATACTTAATTAGAGTTGATGTGTATCGCTTCATGTTGTGATGGAGGTCTTGATTTGAGGTTTTTCTTTTGTTGAACTTTGGGAGGACAACAGGGGTCTCGGGGTATCTACTGAGTATCGTTATACTCACCCATACATGGGCTATGACCGCATCTTGTTGTGTCTTGTGCAGATGAAGGACTGCATAGATCGAAAATAAGGGAGCTAGTACAGGATGGTTCTTAAAGGAGGACCATTTGGTGTAACGTGTGACATGGACTAATAATCGTGTGTTTTACATACCCTTCAGGTAGGATCCATGGTGGATAATCCAGGATATTTTTTTCACTTTTTAGTTGTACTTGTACTTTTCAATTAGATGTGCATTTTTCCCCTATACATTCAACACACATTTACTAAAATAGTTTACTTTATGGTTTCCACTTGTTGTGTTCTTGTACTATGTGTTTGGATAGGATAAAAGGTAATGCCTTCCCATTTTTGGGATATGCCTTTCTGGTGCTAGTCGTCATCCCCTCTCCTATGGAAGGTGGACTTGAGGTAGTTAGGGAACTAGCCCCGAGGGATAGGTCATGATAAAGTGGTATCAGAGGAGTCAATTAAACCAAAGAACTAGGACTATGATAATTTCAATGTGACAATAGTGATAAGTGTTATGAGTGTAGATTTCGGTATGGGGACTCTAATGTTTGTGCAGAGGCTGACGTTTCCATACACCATGACCATAAATTATGATTTCTAACTCAGTAAACGAAAACAATGATTGCATGTGTTTTGAAATTTTTTCTTATTTAAACACTCAATCGCTTGAAAATGGATCATCTCTATTGGTAAAATATTCTCCATCATTTAATATTATGTATAAGAGAGTGTTGTACTTTTCATCTATCATATTATAAGATAATACAATTAGTGGTGTATTTTTTTCAATAATATGATGATAGGGGAAGATAATAACGAGATGTAGTGGATGGAATTTTAGAAAATGTTTTTTGATATATAAATTCTTCAAAATATTAAAATAAAATTGAAATGGATTTCACTGTCCTTAAGAAAAAAAGGATCATTCCATATGAAAATCATTAGGGATATAAGACTATAATTACTATGAGTAATTTGTCTGAATGTCTCATAAAGTCAAAATAAAGATCGCTGAATCTGAAGGGTATCATAGGGAATATAATCAAATAGTGGAGATAAATTATGGAAGTTTGAAGGATGAAATATAATTGAACTACAAAATTTGAGCATCCTATTTGACAGAGGTATGGAATGATGCCCCCAATAAAATTGTGTTCTGTAATTGAGAAATGACTTAGGTAAGGGATTTAACGAAACCTAACCAGAGGTTTATGACAGGATTAACCCACTAATGTGACACAATATAAAAATACCTTGGTCAACCCTAAATACATTATTAACTGCATAAAATATGAGGAAAAATGGATCTTTTCAATCTAATTCACTACGAGAAGGATTTTTAATGACAACTAAAAACCTCTAATGTAGGAAAGGACATCATTTTCCATCAGAACCACTAAGTTGGATCATGAAACAAAATTGGGGAAATTTTTTCTAAATATTTATTCTAGAATATATAGCATAGTTTTCTATTATAGTTAAATGACTTAATTTATATCTCTACAGTTTTTAAATATATTCCAATAGTAGTATAAAACATGGAAGTAGAGAATTATATGAATATTAAATATTCGGAATTTACTTCATCATAATTATATATCTCTAACCCAGTCATAATATTGAGGATGGAGATCTCAATGAATCATATCATACAATTATTGGTGAATTTTTTTAAATGATAGGTATGTATTGAGATTCCCAATATAAATCCTACATTAGCTTCCCTAGGATGAAAATAAATCTCTATATTGTGGATCATCAGTAAAATGAACACATGTTCATGGATTATGATGAATCGTATTTATTACATATATCAATATAATGAATATCATTATTATATGAGAAATCATTTCTAGGTAAAATGATTATGTATAAAGAAAATGTCATCCGTAAATTCATTCCCATTATGATAAAAGATAGGGATAAGTTTCCAATCTAATTGTCCGGTCTTCCCCATTGCAATGAGTTTCAATTTTTTTATTGAGCTTATCCCGGTCTTTTTCCATTATACAAAACTACATATAGAATTAGTTTTTTGGAACATATGGAGATGAAGAAAGAAATAAATTATAATCTAGATAAAGGATACAAAATCCCAAGTGTTTCACAATGGGGTGCATTAGTACTCTTCATATTGAATAATGACGGGTCAATGAAACATTATATTGATTAATGTGAGATTAAAAAGATCATAGTAAAAAACTAGAATCATCTAAAACGGATTGATGACCTATTTGGTCAATTTTTTGGATTATAACCGTTAATCCATTTGGATATGTGGTTGCGATATTTCCATTTTCTGTTAAATAAATAAGATATCCTCAATAATGAATTTTTAACAAGGTATGGGCTAAATTATTTTAAAATAATTCCATTTAGATGCACTAATTCTCATTAAAGATTCCTAGAATTGATTAATAATGTCTTTAGACATTACCTTGACAATTTATTAGTCGTTTTTGGGGATGATATTTTATTTTTTCTCAAAAACCATGGAGGATCACGTGGGTAACTAAGAAATATTATAATGACCTAATTAAAGGGGAATCATTATCCCATGAAAAGAAATTCATGTTTAAGGCCATAATATAATTAGAGAATATCATCCTAATAAATGAGATATATATAGACCCTTCAGTGATAGAAACAATTAATGTATTATTGTGGGAAACACAGTTCTATATTACTATTGTTTCCTTGAATTATCTATGGTATTATTGTTGATTTATGAGAAATTTATGGTCATATTAAAACCCCCTATACATTCTAGCTCAGATGAGGTATAATTCTTCTCATAATGATGAATGTAAGGATATTTTCAAGGAGTTGATGTGGCGGATTTTCACTACACCTATACTCACACTACTGACAAGTGGAGAACATTTAATAGTATTCAATGATGATTTGATGATGGGATTCTGTTTTGTGTTAATGAAGAATTAAATTGAATATCCTATTCCTTAAAGGATGTTGAAAGATCATGAATATGAATACCCAACTCATATTTTGAGGATGGTTTTAGAGATCTTCCCTTTGAAAATATGGAAGCATTATCTAATTGGGGAGATATGAAAAATATTTATGATTAACAGAAATGAAAATTATATATTTAGATAGAAATATATGAATAAGAACCATTTAATGTTTTTAGAGATGTTCAAGGACTACGATTTTCCAATTCAATTACATCCAGTAAAAGCAAATAAAATGGAAGATGATATAAGTAGAAAGGATCCAAAATTTTAATCATTTATGTGAATTAATAAGTATCTTAGATTATTTTATTTGAAACATATGGACATGGGAATTTTATTGGAAGTAATATCATCAATCCTTTCATAGATGATTTCTCTACCATTCCATCTAGATAGGATAAAGTATTCACAACGAGATGATGTGCGACTTCAAAAGAAAATAAAATATATAAGAAAATGGAAGTGAAAAATGTTCATGGTTAATGAAGAATGATATTTTATATTTGGGTTAAAGACTATTGACACTATAAAATCATTATATAATGAATAATATATTGGATGATTCACATATATCATCATTTTCAATCATCCTATGTGGAAACATGATGTTTCAAGATATCTAATAGCACTATTTTTGTTACAATATGGAGATAAAGATCGGGGAAGATAAGTTAATATATAAGGTATTTAATAAATTGAAATCATAATGGAAAAAATCCAAGATGATGATGCTACCATTAACCATAACTATATAGAAATGAGAAAACATAACTATAGACTTTGTCATTTGACACCAAAATTAATCATAAATAAATAATAATTAATGGGTTGTGGTGAATCGTCCTACAATTATTTCACGCATAATTGTGAATCAGAAGTATTTCTCACTCAATCATATTGCAATGTAAATAATTAATGTAGTTGTGAGGCTATATAGAATAGCACTATCTATTGTATCTGTTTGAGGAACATTTTTTTACTGATATGTTCTAGAAGATTCTCCATCATTATATAAATAAATAGTTACACTTAATTATGGATTATCACTATAAAACTAATTCCCAATCAGAGTAGACTATCAAGACACTTGAGGAAATTTTGAGGAAAGTATCAATGGAGTTCAAACGAGGATGAGGTGATCATCTTCCTTTTGTAGAGTTATCATAAGGTAATTGTTTCCAATCATGGATTTAAATGGCTCTATGTAAAGCCTAATATTAAAAGATCTGCAAAAAACATTCATGATTGGATGATGAATGGGAATGAAAATTTATAGTTTCAAAAATTGTTTAGTAATTGGTGAAAAATATAAGGACCATTCATTAATTCATTAAGGCTTGTTAGATTTGAAAAAACAGCCAAGATAATAACGGTCAATGTGACCTAGTGTGTGATATTGAAAAAATGGTATTCCTTTATAAATATCAATGGATGAATTTCATGTAATTTTGATATATGATAATTCTTATTTAATGATACATCGAACCAGTTGATATCCATGATCACATAGGAGCGGTGTCCTATCGAATGGAAATCACACCTGCCCTATCTCAAATACATGATGTATTCCAAGTATCTCACCTAATAACGTACATAATATATCAATAACATATACTCATTTCATAGTGTAACCATTGTTGAATGATATATTTTACAAGGAGAAGATAGAAAGGATTCTAGAATATAGATAAATTGTTCTTATAAAATAGATAATCTACTAGGTCAGGGTATTGTGTAGAAACTAAAAATTTTAAAAAATCATTTGTGAAATGGAGGAATTGATTAAATAGAGTTACCCTAATCTATTTCTGGTGGGAATTTAAATTTTACCGTAAAAAATATAATAATGGGGGTAATAGTAATGACCCAAACAGTTAAAAATAATATTCATAAGGTGGTATAATTAATTTTTTTACTTCTTAAATTTAATATTTAAAAAGCATACACTTATTTGGTTTTGTAATTTACTATCAGATTTAATTGAATGTCAATTATTATCACCATTTATAGTATATGAATTGAACCATGATCCCATTATTAGTATTAATATAGGGTTTCAAAAAGTCCTATTGAAAAAAAGGAATTGACGAAGTCAACAAGTAGGATCATATCCTATGAAACCATATTAATCGAGGTTATTTATGATATAGAATATATTGACTTTTCACATGATCAATACCAAGATAATATCCACCAACCAAAGAATGATCCAAACCATTTATGATAGAATATCAATCTCATCGAGATCAATATTCAAACCTTCTAGGTCGATCAACCCCATATAAGTCTCACCACCAAACAACATACTATCATTTAAATTTTCGGTGTATTAATTTGTTATATCTCTAAACAATAGAAAAATGAGTATGTAAAACATTTTTAATATAATAATGGTTGAATTTAATTCTCATTACATTTAATTTATATATCATTTTTCTTTGATTAGATAAAATATAAAGTGTATTTTTGTGTAATATTCAAAATAAATTATGAATTATTTATTTATTAATGTAAATTTTTTAATTAATAAAAATTCTAAAAATAATTTTTAGTAATACTTTTTATAAAATATAATTTATTATATACTTTTTATGAGAACTAATAAAAATTTTATTTGGGGTTGAAAACTGTTATTAACAAAAAATAAACAATTATCAATGATTTTCTATTTTATTCTAAAGTGATAAATAATTTTGTTTTTAAATTATTTGGATAAAATAAATATTATATTTATAATCATAATGTAAAAAACATTCAATGGTAATTTTTATAATAATTTTTGTAGATGACCAAATTTTCTTGTAAAAATTTGATAGTGTATAAATATGCAGTGTGTACTATGCCATCATTATAATCAAAAGTGATGTAATAAATACTATTAATGGTATCTATGACAAAATATATGCTTCAAAATTTAAATAATTATATATTATTTTCATTTTTATAATTTTATAAAACCACTATTAATACTCCCAAACCATTAATTTTTTTCATGGTTTAAAAATCATATCATTAAGTGTATGACTCACTTCCTCATAAGAAACAATATATAATTTTATGTTTGGAAATTTACACTATCAAATAATGAAAACAATGTACTTTGGAAAAAAAATTCCTATCCCATTGGAGGATTCTTGGTTTTTGTTATGTTTTTTATAGAGTCCAATAATTAAGTTTGAGAAATGATAACTATTTTCCAATATTTTTATATATAAACCCATAAATAACCCATTTATATTAACTAAAAATTCATGGGACACTTTCTAACTCGTCCATCCACTTTCTAAAGTCATCCCAGTGTTCCCTCAAACTCTCAAGGAGTTCCTCCGAAGCCTATAGAGTCACACACTCATGGAAAGTGATCCTCCCATTCTCACTTTTATTAATGATTATTTATTAACTTATTCCTTCTATTTACATTTCCTAATGTTGGGATATGTCTTCTAAATTTTGCTATTATTGCTAATTTTTTCCCAAATTAAGATAACACCCTTTCTCACTCTTTATGTTTTTTTATGAATTTATATGTGATGAAAATATGTTACAAAAATATGACGATGATTTTCTTTGAAAAAAAATGTATATTGACAAACATAACCATTTCATATGAAGGGTGTCTAAATTTATACTCATATACCTATTTTTCATGGTAATAACATGTATTTATTACATTCCCCCTGATTTTTGAATATATATGAAGCTGAATGAATCTATATTGTGTGATCTATATGGGAAACATAAACATGATAATGAAATTAATGCGACATGTTTTCCACATATTAAATAGAGATCCATATAATTGTGTTATTTTTTGTCTCACAAGACTTTGTAATAGGGAGTAAAAATATATAATTTATGGAAAACTTTCCATAATTATGTATCAGAAGTTATCCTTGAACTATGATGATGATGTAGTGTTATATGATGTTTCAACATTTCACATGTCTCCTTTATGATTATCAGTCTATATTATGTCTCATTTTTCATTTTTATTGTTTTCATCAATTTATTCCCCATTTATATTCCTATTGTCTAAATGTATTTTTCTATTTATTTTATTCCATATTTATTCTCTTAATGGGATTACCCTCTTTCCCCTTTCTTAGGTATGTCCCCAAGTTATCCCATACAGTCTTCAGTGCAAACATGTTAAGTATATTTTCAATTATAATAATATTTATCATATGTTAAAATGTGTTGTATTGTATGTAATTTAAAAATAAATTATACTTATATATCATCCCAATTGTATTAAATGTATCCTTATTTAATAAATCATGTATAAATTTCAAATAATGATCATGGGTGTTATATTGAAAGTATCACAATGGTATTCTCTAAAAAATAATAAGATCTTATTGATGTTGAAATGAATCCTATATGATCAATTACTTCATTACTAATATGTATAATTTAATTAATATCTTGTTTTCTTCCCCTATTGATTTTTTGGCAATGGTATACTTCATATTTGTAATGAAACATAAGGGTCTACCAGAAAGTATCATCTTTGAAAATAACTTGAGGTTCATTAATTAATTGTATCATGATATACATTATTATATATCTTATAAGTTGATATCGATTATCAATTATCATAATATATCCATTTCAAAATTTAGTGATAAATTTATATCCTTTATGTCATTCTCTAAGCCATTTTTTTAAGAATTAGTTACATGTTGGATGTCCAAATTAATGATTTGAAAGCCTCTTATAATAATAAGTACCTATTATCCAATAAAATATTGACTATTAATAGAGAGAATTATAATTAATTGTCATTTTTAATATAATTTATTTGTATTCATACATGACTATTAAATAAATAATTATTTAATTGGTGATGATGAAAATAATATTTTCGAGCCCTTTGAAACCCAAAATATAGTTCAAGAAAGCAGTAATTAAATTCCAACTACTAGAATATTTTATTCCATGATAAAACAATTAACCTATAACATAAATAATGATTAATGTTCCTTATCTAATATCTATTTATTAGTATAATGGAACAAATATAAAATTATATGACTCATATATAGATAGTTTCATATATATTGTCAATCAGATTCAAAAACATCAGTGTTGAATGCTGAAAGGGGTAGATATTGACATAACATATTCCATTATGAAGTTAGGTGGAAAATATCTATAAATGTAATATTTATGTTTGAGAGGATTTATAGTTCCTGAACATATAGGTAATTCTTTATTTAAACAAGGTTTTTAAAAATAATTTTATAATTTAATTAATAGTATAGAGGTTATTTTTCAGAGAATGAAATTAATAAAATAATACCAGTGGTTCAGTGGAAGAATTTTCTTCCCACATGTTTTATATTTGGTATATTATTGGGTTATATAGGTATAAGTTCATATTAAAAAAAACATTATATACCCAATGGTATTATTCTCAGAACATAATAGATACCGAGGAAAATTCATTTAGAGGTTCTGTATTATTTTCCTTTAATGTAAAAACATCCTCTTAATCCATAAATTATTATCATCCCCTCATTTAATTTATAATCCATCCATGGGAGTACCATTTATATATCATATAATTTTATATCAATCAAAAATAGATTCATAATTTTGGATCATCTATGAGTGTTTATGTGTGACCATAATTTTTATAGATCACATGAGAAAAATATTCTCCAATATTTTTTTAAAAAAAAATTTAAATCATTTACCTTTCTCACATATCATGTTCTTCCCCATGTGTTCATGTTTAACATTATATTTAAAAAAAATCATTCATATGATGTGTAATGGAAATTTATAATCAATGATCATGAGTTAGGTGTTCTTTTAAATTTTTTTGAATTTTCTTTAATATTCATGATATTTATTTAAATCAATTAATAATAAAAACTATAATTATTTATAAAATTTATATTAGAGTATATTGTTTCAAATAATTTATTTATTTTTATATACATATAATAATGAGGTAAAACAATCATATTTATATTATAGAGTTAATTTATTTTAATTATAATGTCATTTTTTATAGTAATTGATTACTAAATTCATGGTTTTGTTAAAAAAATTGATAATATTTTTTATATTATCCAAATTGAGGATGCTTTTGATTTTATGAATTCAAATACATTGAGTAATAAATATGGTTCTTATGTAATTCTGGTTCTTTTAAATTATATATTTAACAAAATTTTCATTTCCCCATATGTTAAAATATTAGTGTCACATTCATTTAGGGATTCCATGTTGTTAATTCATTATAACGACAATATTTTATACTTTCACTTATTCTCCAAAAACAACATATAGTGCTTGGGATGATTTTTCTATAGTAAGGTGAAATTGTTCAATAGTGATATAAAAATTATAATCTATTGTTATTAAATATTTATAATATTCCGCTAATATGATTTTCACATACTAAATATTTTGAAACCATTTCCTTTTCATCAATTATTGTATATTTATTTTAATACACTATTATTAGATTTTAAATTATAGTTGCTGAAAATTTCAAACCTAATTTAAATATATATTTAATATAAATTTTATTGAAACATGGAATGATTGATTTATCATGATACATGTGTACTAGTAAAACAATGGGATATATGCATATATAATATACTCCACCAAATTGTGTTTGGAAAGAGTCATTTTGAGTAGGGTTACAGATATATAATTGAGTTTTAATATAGATATATGATAATTTATAATAGATGATGACTGGGTATTAAGGGTTTGAATGATTTATAATACAAATTATAATTTCCTCAATATGAGGAGATCCCTATTAAGAGAATAATAGATTTAAACATTTGAATACATACATAGTAGTATATATATTATATATATTTAGGGATATAAATTTCCTTAAATAAGAAATGAGATATGTTAGAAATCCTCGATCGATAGGTTTAATATTGAAGTTATATATAATAACTCGCATTTGATATCATTCATCAAACCTTTTTGGACGAACCATAATAGTTTTTTTATATTCTTATCATGTATTCTACAAGAACCACTTTTCTCCTTATTAAAATTTATATGGGTATATTGAAATCATATTTTTAAGAGATTTTATGGCATTAGAAAATAGGTGGACATCATATATTGTGTATAATGTCGGGATTGAAATTTTTTCTTATGGTTGATAATCCTAAAGATGATTTGTGGGTTTTTTATATCGAATTTTATTAAGGATATATCCTATGAAACAATATATTTAATATTATTTATGGAACCATTGTAAAATCATATATATGTATTTATTATTTCTGATCATTTTTAGTTATATTATTGACTGTTTGTATTTTGGATTCATACTGCACTTTATTTATTCATTCTTTAATTGGTTTATACTTTCTTTCCTTGATGTAAATATAGTATATGAAATGAAATAAATAATTGGGTGTGATTTTTTATAGAGTATTAAAAAAATTAACTAATAGTAAACCATCACATAATTGTACACTATCTATCCCTTATCATATTTATCTACCAATGCAAATCAGGGTATGTTCTTATTATTCTATGATAGAGTGAACTATTTATTGACAATGGATTCAAATCACTGTCTTTACATTGAACACATTATGTTTTTGAGAAGAAACACAATAAGAATGTCATCTTAATAATTATTTATATTCAAATGAGATTCCCCATTAATGAAATAACTTCCTTACAAACATTTTTTTATAAACCTTTTTTTATTATCATACATTATCATATTTAATGATATTTTATCTCTATAAAAAAATATCTATGAGGTAGATTTTATGAAAATTCATGTAGACACCCAGACTCTAGTGAACTATGAATACAATATTCTTTATTGTCATATATTATGATAGAAATGATATAATCCCTTGAGATGTATAACTTTATTAGTTTTAGAGAACTAGATAAATAAATAAAACAAAATTTACATTGGGAATGAAGCATAATAAACTGATATGTATCATGGAAACTCATTGAAAAAAATAGTATCTATATCATTGATAAATGAACTAAAATAATTTTTGGAAAATATTCTTAGTAATACATACAAAAATGAAATATATAAAATTATATTATAATAATGATTATGGAAAGGGAAAAAATATAATCTCATGAAATTTAATATACAAATTGAGAACATAAAGAATAATCATTACAGAAAGGTAAATAAATAAATAAAATAATTTAAATAATAAGGTTAAAAAATATGGCATGGATAATATAAATGTGAAAATTTCATGGATAACAATAATAACTAATTTCTAAATAATGGAAAATATTATTTTTAGATGACGTGATATCATGTATCGTGATTCTTCTAAAGTGATGAACATTCAAAATAAGAATTAAATAAAATGTTTTAAAACACTATTTATTATGTCCAACATTTTTTTCGAATGACAACTACCAAGGCTTAGATGGAATATATAATAAAGATCTCTTTATATCGCAGAAGATCCAAATCATTCCTACAAAATTAATTATTGATTAAATTAAGGAATCAATATGCCTTATGCACAAATATCAATACTGAGAAAATAATTTCGATTTATATCTATACCCTAGTTGAAAAATTACTTTCAAATTTAGAAACTATATGTATAAATAGTATACACTTAAGTAAACTTTTATATCCATGATATAAATAATATATATATTTCATAGGAAGAAAATTTATATTCAAATGATAATTATTATGCAAAATAAACAAATAGAAATTATTTATGTTATAATATTTATTACACTTGGTAAAATGTAATTAAAACCTTAAATAGAAGAAATAATTCAAACAGAAACATAAAAAACCATAAAATATGATGCATTAGATATAATATATATCAATGGGGAAGCCTTCACACAATATAGAAAAATTTGGAACATAACATTAAACATCACCTAAAAGGAATGAAAATTTAGAGGAAGTCCCTTACCTCACACTTTCTGTTATTTGAAAATTCATTACACATATACATAATTGTTTTAATAGTCCCATTAATTTATACAACAACCATAATTACAGTATAATCATCTTAAATGATCATATTTTTTACTTTTTATCAACCATTCATTAATAATATTTCATTATTTTCATTGTTACAGGTTATAATTACACTGTTTTAACATCCATGTTTTGTTATTAAATCATTGGTTATTATGTTTGGAAATTGTTCCATAATATTTATATTGATTTTAATTTATTTTTTATCTTATTTAGTCATGAACTTAATTTTTATAATAATTATTGAATGTTGGTCTTTAAATAATAATCACCTCACTTTGTAGAGATAATACACAATATATATGCAAAAGTGATGATATAATTTTACTAAAGAGGGATATGGGATCAAAGTGGGTGATAAATTAATTTATATTAATAATTATCATATCATATGTACCATTAACATTAATTAATTTACCCTTTATTATTTTACATCTAACGAGTTAGTGAAAATGAAGGACATCGCTTTGGGAGGCAGTAGTGCATCGTACACATGAGTGGTGTTACGAAATATTAAATGGCTTGGACAATATTAAGGTAAATGCGATGTTATAATTCCAAAAATATAATAATATCATTTATATGTTCCATGTATATAATTTATAATTATAATAAATTTTGAGATTTGATGATGAAAAAGGAGATATATTAGTTCCCGAGGTGGTAGTCTGTTGTACCCATGGTCAATGGTTTTGATTCCCATTTTAGGAAGGATAATATTAATTAAAATATTTTAGTTGAACAAATTAATTATAAGTATATATAATATACATAATTTTTTAATAAAATAAAATTTTAATATTATTTGAAGGATTCTGAAAATTAAATAAAATAAAATGTATCATTTAAGAACGTTTCCTCTTCTTTGGTTAACTCTATTATGATTTAACCAATAGAATATGAAGGTCATATTTATGAATAATATAGGTCAATAAAATATTGTTATCAAATTTTGGAATATATTTAGTTATTTATTATTCTCTCATAATGGATTTGAATGTGTGAAGAGGATATGATACTTTGTGGCCTTTTATAAGTAGGGGTATACACACTTGTAATTTTAAAAAAATTATCCATAAACATGTTTTTCCCTTGATACATGTATCCAAATATAACCTCCCTATACCATATATGAGATAATTTCTAAATAGTAATTAAAAATAAAAATATTATGTTTTTTAGTCCATTGAACCAAAATTATTATAGTGTAGGCACATAATGAGCTTATTTTTTTTTCGTATCTATGGTATTTAATTTTTTTAGTTTTCACTATTCACTAAGGTTTAAAAATAAACATTATATAAATAGACTATATTTTAAAGGGAAATTTTAAATTTGGAACAAATTTTTACAAATATAATTATTAGAATTTTAATTGATTAGTTTATTTTTATACTTATAAGCGTTAGGAAAATACAATTCTACAATGAAGAAATTTTATTGTGTATGAAATGTTTTTACAATAACGTTGAACATATAGTTGTTTAAGAAGAAATAAATTTGATTAAATATTATATAATATATGTAGTTTTATTTTTTATTGTTTTTATAGTTTAACTATATTTTAAAAATCCTTGACTGAAAAGGTTGTTTTTTATAAAAATATGTAGTTTTCAATAATCATTGATAAAAAAACCTTTTAGAAAAATAAAAAAAATCACTCTAGGATAATATATATAATATAATTTCAAAAATTATATTTATATTATTAAATATTTATTCTATTAGTATGAATATTTAATTCTATTATAGTTTCACAAAAAATTGACAATGTGACTTTTTGGAAAAAAACTTATAAGAAACATTTTATTTTCATACCAATGGTTTATATTTTAATATTTATAAATATTAAAACAATAAACAATTTACACCATATATTATTCGTTTTATAGATAGGCATATTCAAACCCATCAAATTAGAATCAATAATAAAATTTTCATATTTAAATAATAATATTTTCATTGAGTATCATGTTTGGTATAAACGTATTTGTGAAAGATTCACTTGTTTTTTAATAAATGAAATTTATTTTAAATGTGCACTGAGGGGTGTAGCATAATGGTCATTAATCATAGGGTTCACACAAAAGGTCTTGGGTTCTTATATCTAAAGTAAATTAGTTTTCATATATTTTCTTGGTTACTTTGTATCCCCCACCTTGAACTATAGTAATATAAATTTATTTTAAATTCAATATAACAAATTGGGTTGGGAGATAAATTATTACCACAAAAATAAAATTATACCTAATAAATTCATTGATGATTTCCTTATAAAAAATTATAGTGTTTCTTCTTTATAACATCCTCTAGTTACCACGTTTATTCCTCCATTTTATTATTTCTCCAATGTACCATTAGCAGTCTTGTCATTTAATTCATTTGAATTTTATCTAATGTGTCGAGATTCTAGAATGAAACATAATTATAGTATATATCCTCTTCCAATTATATTTCATTAGAGTTGAAAACAATTCTTGTCTTTATAATGTACTTCCTTAACAATGACACATTTAAGACACCAAATACTTTTGAGAGACTAAATTTCATATCAATATATTAATACATTGCTATAATGGAGTCCATAATTTCAATTGTTCAGATGTATTTGGGTATTTGTTTTCCTTCCTAAATTTTCTAATAACACAATTACATGGATATATATTTATGATTACATGATCCCAAACCTGATATTTAAAATATTAATTTATGTGTTACAACCCCCTCCCCAAAGATACCCCTCTTGGACTGGTAATGAAGAAAGTTATATAACAACCCCTGAGTCCCGCCTTCAGTGGGCCATGGGGCGGAAATCAGCACCAAGGGTAACCTTTTTATTGAAATAAGATATGGAGATATTATGGTCAATACCAAGCAACCCAAATAACTAAATATAAAATAAAACCAAAATCCATCCATTATATTTGTTCAAAAGTAAACTGCTATAAATATAATGAAATTATCCAATGTAAATACCCTAAAAGTAAATGCTAATATGCGACAGTTCAACTATCCCAATGTTCGAGCTAGTAAGGTCTAGCACGGTCCAAAAAATTTCCTGGAATCCTGAAAGCGGTGTTCTTACGTAGGGTGATCGTACTTGTAAACTATGTAGGAAATGTCAAAGTCTGTTAAGAATAAGTAGGTGAGACACTCTAATTCCCCCCGCGAGAAAAAACAAACCTCAAAAGAACCCAACAATGTATACTATCCATCAAAATATGTCCCCAGAGTACACTCATAAAATAACACATTTCATGTAATGTAATATAGTATTCAAATCTATAGTAGGGTACCATGCACAAATTTACCAATAATTAGTCACCCTAACACCGAAACCGAAATAATCATGAAACTCTCACGTCATCCAAATAAACCATTTCACAGACTTCCTGCAAACAATTGGGCCATAAACACAACACATCATTCCCACAAGACAACGAGGCCACAAACCACACCATATATTGCCTACAAATACTTGGGCCACAAACCATACATCATATCGAATACACATGGGATGAAAAACTAACCTGTACAGACCTAGACCTCACAAACAACATATTACCCAATGAAACTTGGGCTATCACCACCGGTAATAGAAATCAAGCAAGTGTAGGTGTCCCTCCATCTATACTCCCACAAGGATGTTTGGGAATGAAACCCTTCAACATGAAAAGGGGTGCTCAATGAATAATTCCCAATTATATTGGAATTTTTAATGAAATCATAAAGAAATGCATGTATATATATATATATATAGAAAACACACACCTCGACGTATGGGGTTCCAAAAAAACCATCCCACAAAACTTCCATTTCTGATACCGCTAAATTCATTATTTAACTACAACAATATTCACATAAGAAGTTAATAAAAAGAATCCATTCCCAACAAGCCACAACTCAAATATACTCCATGTGAACTCATTTAAACAATTATCATTATTTACTAAATAAACAATTTAATTATTCCCTCCATTTTAGGTAAAATACCACCCACATCAGCCATCATGAAACATAGCATAGACCATGCTAATGAAAAAGAATAATAGTGAAGTAATTCAAAACATATTTCCACTTCATTTAACATTCATACCAACCACTTTTCATCATCATTATTCAATGTAATATTGCCTAGTCCTTCCCCTCAATAAGTAAATCCTCATCTTATAGAAAATCCCGACAAAAAAACTCATTACAACTAACCCAATAAACCTACTATTTAACAACACCACACCCATTAAGATAAACATACCACAAATGAACCTATATCCCAGCTACTCAAACATTTCTCATTCATTCCACAACATGTACCATCCCACCATAAATCCATTCTCTCAAACCTAGGACCCATTAACCACACCCAACTCAAGACACCAAATATAACTGATCGATACACATCACACAACCATACCAACAGAGAAGGTTGTATTCAGATTCAACAAACAAATGTTCTTTAACTACACATTGATAATTCATGGGTAATCGTAGATTAAGTTTGATCCGATTGAATATATTTAACAAATAACATTTTCATGGTTAATCACCTTCACAATCAATGAAGTCCATATGGGGATCAATAACGAGTATAAAGCATGACATATGCTTTGGAAATGGCCACCAATGAACATTTTTTTTATAAGGCATAGAACCAAAAAAATTCACAACTTGGATCCAAGATAACAGATAGTAAAAAAACATCATCATCACTATCACATACCCTCATGTATTATTATAGATAACAAAAATCATTATTCCTAAAGGTATAATTATATCTGAACATTCCTAATTATATTTTTGGATTCTAATTTTTTCATAAAGAGGATCATCTTAACCCACCAGCATGATACACAATTAAAATAGAGACTACAGTATCCCTACATAGACGAATAGATGATTAATAACTCCTCCTTGTATTATAGGGGGTGAACGAGGTTTTGGAAAGGCGCAATAAAAGAACATGATTCGAAGGAAACATCACAACAGAAAACATGAGGAGGAATAAAGGCTCTGGGCGCACAAAGAGAAAATGGATGGTTTCAAGGAATAGGAGATATCCACATTAGAAAAAGACCAGATCTTATATCAATGTAAGGGACATGATTTGAAAGTACATAAAATTAATGTCACAACCAGGTGCATGCGACATGGACTTTTCAATTTCTCAATGAAGGTATCATATTAAAGATATAATTAATAAAAATTTAAAATTCTTCAAAAATTGTTAAACATGTTTTTAAACAAAATTTACAGCAAATAAATCATAAGATTGGTGGAACTGGAAAAATATAAAAAACTACAAAGAATTCACTATTGGATGTGAGTCGCCGATGGATGATCCACCAATGTGAGTCACTAACGCGGGTCACCAATGAAAGTCATTGATGTGAGTCACCGAATTGACTTACCGATAGTGAGCCATCGATGTGGCCCACTGACAGTAAGTCAAAGATGTAAGTCACTGACACAACTCACTGATAGTAGTTCAGATATGTGACTTACCAACACCACATTACAACTCCACCTACTGACACCACCTCCCATTGGAAAACTCTATTTGTGGAAAACTATTGCATTAAGTCAACATTACATCCCAGAACACATTGAACACATAATTATCAAAAAGGAAAGGACTAGAGAGGTCCAAGATATTACATCATGTACCTCTCAAACTATTATTTCCGTCAATAATTCAAAACAAAACCCCAAAAAAGGGGGCTCTGAATAACCACACTGTGAGATACCTCTCAATTATAAACAACCGTGTACTGGTTATAAGATGAAGTGAATTCCAAAAATCCAAGAACACCACCTCTGACATCTACTAACCCAATCCTCCACAACACAAACCAAAAAATCATAAAAAGACACACCATCTGAATAAAAGAATTTATGGAATTCTTTCCACCATGTCTTGATACTATCCACTTTCCAAAACACTGACTTTCCCACATTGGTTTAATCTCAAATGAATTAATGAATCTTGATTAAGAATTAGATCCTCCACTATTCATATGTCATGACATTATTACACATCAAAAAATAAATAAAACAACTCATTTCACAGTTACAAGGTTCAAACATCTCATTACAATGTAACACATAACAAAGAAAAACTTAAAATAACTCTAGGTACTAATAAAACATAGGTGTCTCCCTTTCCTGAGAAATATCCTCTAGGCCACCATACCAATACAACATGAAAACCAATGGAATGGTCCACCACTGTAGCAACATATCTTAATGGTCCTGGATCTCTAATGGAAGCTCCATGTACATCTCATCATCTTCAATATCCCACTCTCCCAATCCATGACATGGAATTCATCTTGATGATATTAAAGAATATATGAAATGTGAATGTCATTGTGGATCCTCTAAACTATGGTAAAAAAAATAACTATTATGAAACCTCCTCGATTGTCCCCAATAACTTGAAGGGTCTAATGAACCTTGGAGAAACCTTACACCCTTGGGAAACCCCTAATACCCATGTTGAGGGGACACCTTAAAGATGGAATTGTCACCATACATGAATTCTAGGGGCCTCCTCCAGTGATTGAAAAATGAATTCATCTAGTTCAATACTACTTTTATCCTCTCATGGAAAATCTAAATCATTACATTAATTCTTAACACTAATTTTAGACCATGAAAAGAAATCTCCCCAACTACTTTCCAATACAAAGTTCATCGAAATGGTCTATCATACAAGTAATCAAATAATGCAATGATAATTGAAGAGTCATATATATTATGGAATTAAAATACTAATACGGGTAGTTGTCATAACCAAAATCCACAAAAGTCCATGATTCATGCTCACAACTCGTCCTCCAATGTCTGGATGGTTGGTTCTATATTTCTATCTATCTGAGGGTGGAAGTCATTGTTGAGGAGTTAGTGATTTTACACATCATTATGAAATCCCCACCATACTCCCAAGAAAAAACATGTGTCCATATAAGAGACAATGAATCTTGGAACTCAATACAACCGTAAAACTTCATCAACATGCCTCTTTTCTAATTCATACACTGCACCCATCAACTTTATCACTACCTTGTGAGCCAATTTCATCACCCAATCCATAATTACCCATATATCGTTACACCCTCCTTGATCACTGGTTAAACTTGTAAAGAAATCCTTTGATATGTTATCCCACATCCACTTGGTGATATCTAAGTTCTGCAACACTCTACTAGAATATAGTGCTCAACCCTAACCTACTAGAAAACTATGCCTTTTTCCACAAACAATACTACAGAATTTTTTGGCTTGATCCACCAAAACCACTCCCTCATTCCATTATCCATCTTGGAAACTCTAGGACGTACTACTAAAGGGGAGTTATAAAACCCATAGAGGACACAATCATGCATCGCTAATGGAAAAATATAATCCCATTTGAAAATATATGATTCTGGTCATCCTCTAAATATCTTTCCAGAGCCTCAATATGGTCAATGATTTCGTGCATCACCTCTACCTCCATGTATACCCACTGAGAGTCCTCCACATGCTGCATTAGTGTAGAAATCACATTCATCTAAACCAAATATCCAATACAAGCGTCCATTTCAAAACTTATGTGCAAGGTGACCAATTCATCCCTTTCCTTCCAAGCATTCTTGTATTCATGTAAAACCTCCTTTTAGGAAATCCTTCTCAATGTGTTATCCATGATTTTCATCATTCCTGAGGTGTAAGATATCGTGATGCAATAATCCTAGAGAAACTCCATTCACATTTGATATTGTAAATTAAGATCTCAATAGGAAAAAAATATACCCCAGGATCTTGTGGTCTATAATGACCTCAAAGTCCACCCCAGTAAGGTAATACTGGCACAAATTATGAACAAACATGATGGGTTCTAGTTCCAATTCATGGGTGGAATAGTTACGTTTATGGGGGCATAACACCCTAGACTGGAAATAGATCACTCCCCGTTGTAGAATCAGCATGCATTACATGTCCAGACAGGAGGAATCACAAAACACCTCAAACATAACTGCTTCTTCTAGTAGCCGGAGAAATGGAGCACAAAAAAATAACTCTCTAGATAGCTAAAATAGTACTAAAACTGCAAACTATACACAATTTCCTAGTCCTTTATAGTAAGAGACATCAACAGAGATGAAATATGAGATAAATTGTGTACAAATCTCAGAAAATATCCTTTTAAACCATGGTAACTATTAGCCTCAGCCACATTCTTGGGTGTTTCCCATGAAAGAACATCTATGAGCTTCAACAGGTCCACTGCTTCGACCTACTGAGACACCACATTCCCAGTGATGTTCACCTCACATTAGCAGAACATAAATTGGACAACTTCCTATAGAGCCAATGATTTCGAACAGCCTCCAATACGGTCTTGTGATGTTCATTTTGACCCTTGTCCTACTTCAAGATGATTAGAATGTCATTGATTAAAAATGAAGATTAACTTGTATAGGAAATAATGAAAGATTTAATTCAAAATACTAATGAACATGACTGATGAATTATTAACATCAAATAGAATAACCACAAAATCAATGTGCCAATTACTTCACCTAATCACATTATTCAGGATGTCACCAATTTTCACCCATATCTAGTGATACCTAGATCATAGATCGGTCATATAAAATGAATATTATCCCCTCATCTAGTCGAAATGATCATCTATCGCCAAGAGCGGGAAAAGATTCATGATCGTTATCTGATTTAACATCTATTAGTCTATGCATAACCTCACATCACCATCTACATTCTGGGAGAACAACAATAGAGCACCCAATGGTTACAAAATAATAAAGATAATTCAATTATTAATTATTTGGAAAATATGATTCTACATCTTCTATAACTAATAAGGTTCTGTCTGATAGGGATCCATCTAAGTCGGACTAGCACAAGGTTTCATGTCTACTCCGAACTCAACATCATATGAAGGGAGACGAGTGAAAACCTCATAGGGGAAAACATCCAAGCACTCCTCAAAAACTATGGGTTCCTCCATCATCATGACATCTACCATTACCACTAAAACTCATTCAACATGAAATGAATTGGATCTACATGTCAGCTTCCAACCTAACAACTCCGCTCTCTATCAAAAGCCACATGCTGACCATCAACATCTAAAAACATTACTCTTATTTGGATGAAGTCAATAATTGTGTGCATAAAAACCGTTGATTGAAAGGATAAAACCTAATGGATATATTTTTAGTATAAAATGATCCCCATTATACTGATTCACCCTCAACATTAGTCCACATCCCCGGAAAACCGAAAACAATCTAGTTTGGAATTCGAATAGGGTACTCAAAACCAGGGGAAAAGAATGCACTCAATGTCTAGTCCCATAGAATGGAATAGAATGATTAAAAATATAATGTTAAGCTATTGAATAAAAAATGGAATGATAAAGTACTAAACAATATATTCATACCTAGAATTCCCTCTGACCTACTAGAATAGATACCTCTATGGAATAAAACTAACCATGCCAATCTACTCTACCCCTATGTTGAAGGCTACCTCCTCAACTATGTCTCGGATGAGGTACCTGAGGAGCACCCTATGGTCGGCCTAATCCTACTCCATATCCCCTCGTTGGAGAAGGATCCTATATTACTTACACATGGAATAGACTAGCATGAAACTACTACTAAGGTATGAGTTAATCCTTCCCACCTCCACTATACTAAGTTCGAACAACCATCGAGCACTAAGTCTAAAAGTTCTCCCAATGTAAATAGGTAATACACACAAGTCCTAGGCCAATATAATAACCATTTAGACCATATGGATGAAATAGAAATTGATGAGGTCGACTCATTAAGAGCCAAAACCTCAATGGCCCTCGACACTAAGCCCTACCACATGCAGCCTTTCCCTTAGATGAACCCTGGTGGTCCCCTATCACAGTAGACCTCCTCACAAGTGCATTCTATAAACTCCCTCATCCTTCTTCTGGACCACTAGTAATGTCGAAAATGTGAAGGGTGTAACCGCATACTAGAGAACAGGACGATGTGATGCCTTTAAAAATCTCACCCGAGACTCCTCATTCAAAAGGAGATCTATAGAGAAGAGAAGGATGTCTAGGGACATGATCCCCATCATCCATACTAAAATACTCTTCAACTGGAAGGTTAGTATATCCTAGCACTTTTTATACTTCATGGTTGAAGAAATAAATTGTTCCCATAAATCCTTCTTGTAATCGACTTATAGAACACCATACTCTTTTATCTCCCTCATGTACATCATCCAACACATACATGAAACTCCCATCATTTGGATCACCACAAAAGAAACCGAATAATCCATTTTTTCACAGATGTAGATGAAGGTTACTAAAATCTCCCTGATCCAACTCTTGGTCTCCCCTTCAAAAAACACAGAATTTCCTAGAAGTTGGCGTTGGAAAGCACATAGTGTATTCTCCCACTGGTCATCCTTCTTCACTAGATCAACCGTACATAGATAATCCAGAATGGCCTACTGATCCTCAACTTCTAGATCCGCACCTAGACGATGCCCAGATTCTATAGCATAAAATTAAACAAAGAACTCCTAATACTGAGTAGAATTGAATTTTATTTAAGATACATTTTGACATATTTGACAATTTTATTATCTCGAATCTCTCAAAACCCCCAAACTCATATAGAAACACAATTCAATGTGAGGCATGGACATTTCCTTCGATCTCTACCCAATAAATATTTTATCCACACATGGTCATTCAGAAGGTTTAGAGTCCTTTCATTGGACCATAAGGGAACCTAAAATATCCTGTCCTATCTGGTCTTCTCGACATATTTTAGTTACCAAAGTCACCTAACAAAATTGCTTACCAACCTATGCAATTTTCACAATTCCTAATATACCATTCTTTAATGACCCCCTTAATCCATAGATACCACTTTTGGGATTCCAATGAACAAAGAGAGTTAATAGCCCCCCTGAGTCCCGCAATTAATAGGCCCTAAGGCAGAGACCATCAACAATGGTATATAAATTCACAAAATGTATTGAATTAACCATTTTATACAAAAAATATCATATGATAATATAGTTAATCCCAAACAGCTCGAAAAACTGAATATAGAATAAAACCAAAATCTATACATTATGCATGTTCGCAATAAACATCTATAAATACAATGAAATCCTCCAATGGAAACAACAAAAAATGTATTCTATTCAGTGAAATAAAATCTATTTAAATGTCCAACTTATTATGGTATAGAGTGGTATGAAAAATACTTATGAAAACATTAAATTAAATTTTATAACATGGTTAATCAAACAAGTTTACTAATTATGAAAAGCCAAATTATCGTGTGCATAAGAGGGGAGGCATACTTAACCCCCTTGAGAAATCCTCAAAACCCAAAAGCACTTAATAAGGTATACTATTCATACCATAATCAAACCAATGCACACTCACCAAATAACACAAGTTATGTAAATTAATATGGTAATCACATCGATGGTAGGGTATCCCACACCACTTTCCCAATGATTATCCAGTCTCACACCCGAAATTAAAATGTCATGGAAGCCCCACCACTTCCGAATGAACTATGTCACAACCCTCCCAAACACACAAAGGTCCTAAACCACATCACATCCCTCACTCAAACACTTGGGTGAAAAACCAAATCACATCCCTCCCGCAAAAACCTAGGACACAAAACATACATCATACAAAAAGCACATATGATGCACAACTCTTCCACACACACCTGCACCTGACAAACCATAATTTTCCTGATGATTATTGGGAAATCACCACCTTGAACAGGTTGCAAGGAAGAGAAAGTGCCCGTCTATCCATCCTTATGTATAGATGTTTTGAATAGACACCATCCACCATGAAAATGGAATTATTTGGTACATAATTCTAAACTATAGTTGGGGGAATATAGATATAAAAAGTTACCATGAGTATATATATACCTAAAAAACACTCACACAAACCTATGGTGTTCCAAACAAAAACCAACTCCCAATAATACCATTGATTCTAAATGTAAATGAATATTTCACACTAGCAATAGTCACATCAGAAGTAGATAAAAGGAATCCAACCACAAAATGCCACAACTCAAACATACCACCAGTCTACTAATTAAACCACTTATCATTATTTATTAAATAACCCATTTATTCCTTCCATACCTACTCAGAAAACTACCAATAACATCACACATCAAGCCACAATGAATAAATCATGCTAAGGAAAAACGAACCAGATTGAAAAAAACATTATATTTCCAACCTATTTAACACCAATACCGACCAATTACATGTTCATTATCCAAAGTAATTATTATCTATCCTTCCTGTCAATAAGAAAACACCAAACATACATCCAAACCCCAAAAAGTACCACACCAAAAACCATCCCAACAGCCCTTCTGTATATGAACACAACACCCAACCACATAAACATAACATAAACTGAACCAGCAGCCCTCCCTCTCAAACATTTACAATCCCTTCCAGCATATGTACCATCCATGCTTACATTAGTTCCATCATCCCCGACACCACAAAACCAAAAAATGAACATAAAAAAGTAGAACTCCACCATATGCATCAAACATCCATAAGAACAGAGAAATGGGCATTCTAATTTAACCCACAGCCATTCATTAAATCCACTTTGATAATTTTACGGTGATCATAATACAAGTTAAATCATGGGGTTTCCATTTATATAGCCATATTTAAACGTTTAATAAATTAAAAAATTACTTCCGTTCAACTGGGTATCAATATAAAGTATAAAGCATCACCCATTAACCTAAAATACCACTAAAAACTGTAATTTTTAGAATGACTACATAAAAGAACTTTCACACCATCAATCAAAGATAATAGATAATAGAAAACAATCATCATCATCACCATCCTAGCCCGACATTTATTACAATAAGTAATAAACACTTTATTATAGTAGGTATGATTATCTTCATAACAACCTAAATTAATTGTTGGGATTCCTTTTTATTCACAAATAGACATCTACATTCCCACCCCACATGATTCAAAATTAGAAGATAAACTATGGGATTACAAACTGGATGAAAGGATGGTCGGAAACTACTCCTTGTGTTATAAGGTGTTTGTCAGTAGTAAGAAAGACTCCATGGGAAAACTAGATTTGAAGGCCACAAACAAAACACACGACTCGAAGAAGAATAAATGATCTGGGTGCACTAAGGGAAATTAGATTTGTTTAAGGAGAGATGATCTCTACTTTAGAAAAAGGCCATATCATATATCAATGGAAGGAAGATGATTTCAATGTAAATAAAAGTAGGTTCATGGGTAATACAATGTAGGATGGCTATTTCATTATCTCAGGGGTGTTTGGATATTAAATACACATTTAATATTCTTTACAACTGGTTGAGAAGTGGTCAAAAATTGTTTAACACTTGATTTAAATCAAATATAATTTATGAGGGTCCAAACTGGAAAAACGAGAAATGTATCATCGTTTGAAGTGAGTCACCTATGGATGAGCCACTAATGTGAGTCATCAAAGTTGATCATCATTGAATTTCACTGATGTGACCTTCCAACATCATGTCATTGGCGTGAAACACCAACAGCGAGTCACCAATGTGACCTACCGACATCAAGAAACCGATGTGAGCGACCAACATGACTCTCCAACAGTGAGTCACTAACGTGTCCTACTGGCATCGTTTCACCAATTTGAGTCACCAACACAACTCACTGATGAAACAAAATAACACATCCTACCAACTCAACATAACAATTAGACCTACATATGCCACCTAATATTCGAGAACTATTTTTTTTGGAAAACTTTTGAAATGAGTCACTGTCAATGCCAAGTACACCTCAATCTATAGATTTACAGAAATGAAATGACTAGAGAGGTCCAAGCCATTACATCCTATTATCAACATTACTTTTTGATGTCCTTTGTGATATTTTATCATTCTATTTAATAATAATTAATTTTTTTGTTTTCTCTTGATTATTTCCTAATCCAATAAATTTTCTTTAACCAACATCATCCATACATGATGGAGTTTGGTATAGTTTTCAATATAATTATTCTTATAATAACATTGTAATAATTTAATGAAATCTATTTTTATAGGTAATATCTGTGAATGGTTTACACATATACAAAATATCATGAAATTAATGTGGGGATAATCTTATCATGAGATATAATGATTTAATAAGACTTTCCAAACTTCTATCATAATGCGGGTGACAAGTAGTGGTCAAATGCAGCTCAATATTTAAAGCCTTCAGATGTCAATTTTTTAATTTTAATATAAAATAAGGACCATGATCCGAAACAATTAAAAGTGATTCTCCATGATTGATTACAACATTATTAAAATAATTTCTAGGAAAGTTCTCAATAAACAAATCTTATCATATATCTAGGAAGGGGTAGATTTGGTTCAGTAATGGAAAAACAACTAATGTTTCCTCCTTTATTGTAGTTTTCTTTTGTAATATACTAATAATAAATAATAATTTATAATTTATTTCCTATTTAAAAACATCAATATATACAATAAAAATTATCCTACTTAATATTGTCCCACAAAAAGTGTTTCTTGAAATCCATACACATGTTGGTTCTATGAGTGCATATAATGAAATTTCATTTATGTACATCATCCAAAAATAATATTTTATACTCAGGTATGGATGTAACACATAAGAGAATTCTATATTTTATAATAAGACATAAAAAAATTATTCCAATATTTCATCATCTAGAGATATAATTTTCTCATAAATTTTATCATCACCAGGATGATATAATTTTATGTTACTAATATAAATGGTTTCACAATAATTTGATAAATAATTTATGCCTCTCATTCTTAAATAATCTACATATACATGTTTAATATAACCATGGATATATTATCCCTCATATTCCTATTTTTATTTTCCATACAATGATATTTCATATTCATTGCAGCTGATTACCTTTTTATCTTCTATATGTGGTACTGTTTTTATAAGTAAAAATAAGTCAATATATTAAGGAATCATAATTGTCTTTTATTTAAAAACAACTGTTAAAATTGTATTTTATAGTATTATGGTCTATGTATATATCACATAATTCACAATTGTGATAATATCAATATTTTTGAATTTTAAAGATTGTAGATTCTAACTCAAAGATCTTTCGTTGGATAGTTCTATTAGTGTGTTTTTAAATAACTAGATCCATTTTCAAAAACATTATCAAATTTTATAAGGAAACAACCAAACACATTCAACATTTCTTCAATATATATCATAAATCTATCACTTAATGATGGTTCCTTAAAAATTAATGTAATAATAGAAAACTTCTTAAAATATTCAAAACATTCTCCCCATTACATTAGTCATACATGTATAACAATATTAGATTTATGTCTGGTTAACATGTTATCCAATTAGGAATATTTTTTAACAAATCATTGAATGTCTCTTCCATAACAATTAAAATATATACCTAGATATTTTCTACTTTAGGGAGTTTTTGGACCCCCTTTATCCATGAATAGCCAACCATGATCCCATCATTGCATACAATATGTATCGGAAATGAATCATGATGATTCTAAAATTAACTATTATGACCCGTCCTCAGGGCATATGCCGTGACTACCCCATGCCCTCCTTCCACAGGCTAGGGGCTAGTGACTAGCACCAAAGACGTAAATACCTAAGCTGAGAAGGCATTGTCTTAATAAAAGTAAAAGAACACAATGTATTACACAACAGTAAGTAAATACTAAGTAAAACTAAATACAAAATATTGTGCTTTAAAGTAAATGGGCCAGTATACAAACCCAATTGAACAAATAGTAGAAGTAAAAAGAGACAAACGACTGAAAATAATGAGCAGCTCTTGGATCACCCTCCGGGGATTCATACCTGATGGGTAGGTACAGATGGCCACCTCAGCACCCATGTCATTTAGTATTTTCCGTGTGCCGACTCGTCACAAGTTCCACCTCTGGATACCATCCTGTCGTGGTGCTCTCGGCCTCCATCAGCACTATCCATCATCTGTATCCAACAAAATGAAGTGAAAACATAGCTCGTGTAGAGGTAAGTATATCTATACTCAGTAGGGACCCCGAGTCCCGCAAGGTCTCACAATATCCGCTAAGGATAAATTTAATAAAAAAGATACAATCGCGAAGTATCAACCATCCCTACTTATGTGTATTTCCATACATATACCTAATTTACCAATCTCAGACCGTCTCCAAATCTCGATCCAAAGAACCAAAAAAATCTACAATGGAAGTAAAGTTAATCACCATGATGATAATTGTTGAGATACTTGACTCACCTCACTCAGGTATTCCACAATAGTAGAAAGACATAGATCATCTGATGTAGCCACTAGATCATCTAAGCTATCAAACCCACACAGGATACAGGAACAACAAAGCTGTCAGACCCACACAGGATATAGGACCAGCTATCTCATCTATGCTGTTGGACCCACATAGGATACAGGACCAACTATAATTAATCTGAGCTGTCGGACCCACACATGATACAGGACCAGCTATTCTGTCAGACCCACACAAGATACAGGAACAAAAGTCAGAACTGTCAAACCCATATACGATTCTGGTAATGTAGTCATCACTGTCGAACCCACACATGATTCTGGTATAGAAGTTGTCGCAGTCGAACTCACACGTGATTCTGGTACAGAAGTCGTCACAACCAGCTCTAGGGTTCCCGCACACAGCATGCTCGATTCTAGGAGGGTGCGCTCCTCATGAAAAGGGAGATGATACATCATCTATCAAAAAGTATAGTGTTGATGTATCCTAAAGTTCTGTATCATCAAAAGAAACCCAATGTGACAGAAGACACGTCAAATGGATGCCTAATCCGAGAGTTATTGGATTTTCTATTCTATGGGCCCGGTTTGATTTATACTCAATCCAAACCTGGAATTTTCCAACATCGTCCAAAACACACTTATTGTATCACACAAATACTGGCTCTTCTCAAGGGTCCCAGTTCTGCATACGGCGCGTCGTTCGGACGCCCGATCATTATGATATTTGTATTTAAGCGATGTCGGGCCCGGCCTGTCAAGCCCAGTGGGCTGGCGGGTCTGCCCGACCCGACTTGGTGGGTCTGACCCAGTTGGGGGTCAGTCCGGCCCGGTTTGGCGGGTCCAACCTAGCTGGTGGGTTGGCTTGGCCCGGTGGAGCGCAACCCACATGCAGACCCAGCCCGCAGAGCAGGCTGGTCTGGTTTACACGGAGGCGCCGAGCGGCGGCGCCTCTCCCTGCCAGGTTGGCCGAAGCCGGTCGGTTCTCTTCGGTGTGAGCATCCCACAAAGTGGGCCATTGTTCCCCAACAGGGCTCCAAGTGGCGCCGCAGTTTCATCATCCTGGCCGGTTCTCCCTCCGAGTAGCCCATGGTTGTGGGCCGCGGTCTTCTCCGAAGCGTGGCTCCAAGTGGCGCCACGGTCCTCCAGCCCAGCCGGCAGGCGGCCAACCGGTTCGGTTCATCTAAGCGGCCCATGGATGCAGGCTGCAGTTTCCTCTTGCGGTCGGCGCGACGACGCCTGTCCTCCACCGCGGCGGCCTGGCCTGGCTGCAACCTTCTGTTGCACGCCTCTTTTGACTGCTGCGGCCTACATGGATGTGGCCTCCTTCCTCCGGTGTGGTGAGATGACACCACGCCCTTCCGGCTCCACCACCTTCGCCAATAAAACCAACAAGTATGGGGATATACGGTCCATGTCTGTGTGGCTTGATCCCTCCTCGTTAGGACATTAATAGTTGGAAATTCACATTCTGTATTTAGAACGACGAAGTTCGGAATTATAGATAGCTCAAAACACCCCCCTATCTCGTATTTGATGTTTCATGTCAACGTTCCACAGAAGACGGTGTCGCAGAAGTCGTGCGTCGCGGAATACAGACGTCAATTTCATTGATGTTGGGAAACATCCGAAGAAGAAGTCTAGTCGATGTTCATCACGGGCGGTTCCTCCTCTTGTGTCTTGGACGAAGATCGAAGACGATTTCTTCGTTCTTCTTTAGAGAGAAAGTGACTTATTCGTGTTCTTCAGGGAAGAATTCTCTATCTCTAATTCTCCAAAAGTTTCACCAAGGTAATATGAGCCAAACCCATTAAAAGAATATAATGTCTTCTTTTAATGTTGGCATAATAAATTCAAAAGATTTCAAATACTAAAATAAATTAATTAAGTTATTAATTAATTGTGTTGGCACCATAATGAGAGGAGGATGGTTTAAAAAAATTATAAGGGAGAGGTGGATTCATTAATTCAAAGGGAATTCCAAGTGTTTAAAAGGGGTGTTTTAAGGGGAGTTGAGGGGTTTGTGTTCATGTGGGCCCCACCCCTAGTTATATATTCCTAAGTGAGGTTAGGGTGTGGTGGCCCCCCCTAACCTCCACCTAGATACTTTAACCACCGTTCAAATAAAAATGCGTTGGACACACATTTTTATTTAATTTCTAATTTTAATTAGTAACCCCAATTTATAACATCTATCCTGTATAAAAAGAAACTGTGGTAAAGGTCTACTTAATCGAATACCGGCTCTGTGAGTTCATCGGTGTCCTCATATTTCAATTCTGAGCACCAGTTCGAAAGATAGATAAACCCGCACATACGTTTTTTGAACATACCAGAACAATACTTCATAAATAGATTCTGGGCACACCGGGCCTCGGAATTAGGCGTCGCCAGAAAATGAGGACTCATAAAATTCCAATGAATTTAACAAAAAAAATTCCTTGAAAATTCCGGGTCTTTACATTACCCCCAACTTAAGGATTTACGTCCCTGAAAACCTACAACACACACTAGGGAAACAAATTGGGGTACTGATCACGCATCTGAGCCTCCTGCTCCTATGTTCTCTCCTGGAGGTTCCCGTGCTACAAGAAGATGTGAACCAAAGGAATCAACCATCCTCATAGGACCCGCTCCTGTCGATCATCGATCTCCACTATGAACTCTGTGAATGTCGCATCTTCATCGATGTCCAGCTCCCAATGGTCGATGATCTGGGACAGGTCGTGCCCGTATCTCCTCAGCAGAGATACGTGGAAGACGTCTTGAACCCGATGCAACTAAGGTGGAAGGGCCATGCCATAAGCCACCTCGACTACTCGATTGAGAATATGAAACAACTTGATAAAACGTGGAGTTATCTTTCCACCTCGGGAAAATCTCCATAGATTTCATCGAGGTGTGACCCATAGGAAGACGTTGTTGCCATCCTCGAACTCCAGTGGATTCGGTATCCTATTAGCATAGAACTTATGTCTGCTATGTGTAGTCTTTATCAACTCCTGTATGATATGTACCTTCTCCATCATAGCATGCACCTTCTCTGGTCCTACAAGTGCTGACTCCCCTGCGTCAGAATAGCCCAGAGGTGATCTGTAAGGTCGGTCGTAAAGTGCCTCGTAAGGGGCCATCCCGATGGTGGAGTGGTAGTTGTTCTTATATGATAACTCTAACAAGGGTAAGTGATCCTCCCAGCTATGACCAAAGTTGAGGACACATTCAAGGTGCATGTCCTCAAGAGTCTGAATGGTCCTCTCTGTTTGAAAATATGTCTGAGGATGGAATGTAGTGCTCAAGAGAAGCTTTGTTCCAAAAGCCTCCTGTAACCCCTTCCATAGCCGGGAAGTGAAACGAGCATCTCAATCGGAGATGATAATCAATGGAATGTCGTGAAGCCAAACTATATCCAAAACGTAGAGGCGTCCCAAGTTCTCTACTGAGCCCTTCTCTGTGATTGGTAGGAAGTGGTCTGACATGGTGAGTTGGTCGACAATCACTGAGATAGAGTCATGTACTCTATATCTACGTGGAATTCCCATCACAAAATCCATGGATATCCCATCCCACTTCCACTTTGGAACCTATAATTTTTTAACAAATCTTTCTAGAACCTGGTGCTCCGCGTTCACTTGCTGACAAGTGAGGCATCGAGAGACAAACTCTGCTACTTCTTTCTTCATACCTGGCCAACAATGCTGTCTTCTAAGGTCCTGATACATCTTCACCACTCCTCGATGAAATGCTAGAATGGAAGTGTATAACTCCCTCAACACCAATTCCAGTAGTGCAACTGGTACCATGGTACGTCCTATGAAGGGGATGAAGTGATTTCCACCTTTAGAAAACCCATCTGGTTCCTGTCCTGAGGATATTTGAGCACGTAGCGCCTCGCAGTCAATGTCCCCATGCTTCACCTCTCTGACTCACTGATGAAGTGGAGGAGTGACTGTGAGAGACTGTAGAAAGGCTATTGCATCTCTATCCACAAAGGATATCTGCAACGTGGCTAGCTGCTCTATCGCCTCTCCTAGCAGCTAAATGCTTGATCTTCTGCTGAGAACATATGCTATAATGTTTCACTTCATAAGAGTATATACTATCTCGATGTCATAGTCCTGGAGGATCTCAATCTATCTCCACTATCTCAAGATCAGGTACTTCTGCGAGAAGATATACCTAAGACTCTGGTGGTCAGAGTAGACTGTAAAACACTCGCCCATCAGATAGTGCCACCACATCTTCAAGGCGAAGACCACTGATGCTAACTTCAGATCATGGGTAGCATAGTTCTGCTCATGCTATCTCAACTTGCGTGAACCGTACACGATCATCGCTCGCTCCTATATCAGGACACACCCAATTTTGGTTCCTGATTCATTGTAGTAAACTATGTACCTAACGACCTCCTAAAGTAGCCTCAAGATGGGTGCACTAGTCAATATCTTCCTCATCTCCTGAAAGCTCTGGTGGCATCTATCTGACCACATGAAGGGTTTCCCCTACTTCGTCAATGCTAAAAGTGGTTCTGCAACTCTACAAGAAGGCTAGCACAAATCTTCGATAGTACCCAGCCAGTCCTAGAAAACTCTGCACCTCCATCACACTCCTTGGTGGCTCCCATGCAAGTACTGCCTCAATCTTCACTGGGTCCACCGTAAATCTAGCCTCCGAGATGACGTGTCCCAAGAAGTAAATCTCTCGAATCCAGAACTGGCACTTTGAAAGTTTACCATAAAGCTGGTGATCTCGGTGTATATCTAGTACCACCTTCAAATAGTTGGCATGCTCCTCCTCACTAGTTGAGTAAATCAGTATTTCGTCAATGAAGACTGCGACAATTGATCGAGGTATGGCTGGATGATCCTGTTCATGTGACTCATGAACACTGCAAGAGATTTGGTTATGCTGAAGGGCATAACCAAGAACACGTAATGTCCATATCGACACCCGGAGGCTGTCTTCTACACATCCTCCTATCGAAATCTGATCTAGTAATATCCTGACCTTAGGTCTATCATCGATAAGCACCATGCTCTATTGAGCTGATCAAAGAGGTTGTCAATCCTTGGGAGTGGGTATATGTTCTTCACCATCTATAGATTCAGGCGACGATAGTTGTCACACAGTCACAAGCTCCCATCCTCCATCTTGGCAAACAAAATTGGGGATTCCCTGGGTGAAACCCTGGGTCGGTTAAATCCCTTCCCCTGCATGTCCCCCAGTTGTACCCGCAGCCCACGAAGCTTGGTGGGAGCTATCCGATTTGCTGGAGTAGATATCGATGCTTTCCTGGGATACAGAACTATGTAGAAGTCTACCTATCTACGAGGAAGTAGTCATGTAACATCTCCAGGAAAAACATCCATGTACTGATCCACCAAAATAGGAAAACATGGACTCCTCACATCAACCGATCTGAGGATGACATCGGCCAACTAATTTGTGATGGGCTGCCCCCTCTTGTGCATAATTTCGTCTTGTGTTTCAAAGGCTACCTTCTCGCGGGTGAAGGTGAACTTGGTTCCATCCATGAGGATACACCACAATTTGCGCCTAATACAGTCGATCTGAGAATGGATAGAAAATAACCAGTCCATACATAAGATGAAGTCGTAAGGCCATGACATTGCTACAAATAGATCCTAGCCGAAACTCTTGCCTCCCAGAGTAAGATCACACTTCTGTCACCAGTGCGTAATCGTCGATTCTGCTGCCGTAGAAGTATCTAGACATAAGGATCGAGCCAAAGACTCCATCAGAATCTTTGAGCTCCGAAAAAGGGCAGTGTCATTAAAATAATGACTCTCATCTGTGTCTATAAGTACTACAGAAAGGGTGTAGTATACACAGATAGTACCTCAAATTTTCTCAGGTGCCCCGTGGTCGTAGGCCTCGAATTCCTGGAGCTGATCCCACCTCTGTCTACCAGCTCCATGTGGTCGGGGTGGACCTCCTTGTGGTGGTGGCGATAGAGCCTCAAAATGTTGCCGACCACCCGCTGCTCGGCCATATCCTCTGCCACATCCGCCCCGCTCTCGGCAGACCTCCACGGTCGAACCTCTGCCTCTGCCTGGGTGGTCCCTCTACTATCTTCTGCTCATCTGGATGGTGGGTCGGGCCATCATTAGCCATGTGGCCCTGCCCACCGCATGCATAGCTCTACCTGGTCCTCGTATAGATGACATTGTCTCATGTGCGCCGCACAACCGAACCTGTATCCTAACATCACCCACCTAATGTCCTGGTCTTCTTGGACCTCTGTGACATATGTCTACTTCCTGCTACAAAATACTCTTCTACGTGTCACCATGTGGTGGTTCTCTCTACTGGTGACGGCTCGGCGAGAAATCTCTCCACTAGAAGGGCTCGCTCTAGCACCCCCACCTGCGTCAGAATGCTGAGGGGAATCGTCGAAGCCCAGTTCTCATGCCTGAGTCCCTACTCGAAGGTCCAGGACCTGAAGAACGAGTCTCATACCATATCTGTGGAGTAGCGTGAGAGGTCGGTGAACCTCGCTAAGTACTGAGCTACTGTCATGCTGCCTTGCTGTAGATGTAGTAACTCTTAAATCCGCACCGCATGAAGGGTGGATGGAACATACTCTGAGTGAAAGATACTCTCGAAGTCTATCCAGAATAATGTTTCCTCATCATGCACTTGGATCATCAGGCTCCACCATCTACCTATTGTTACGTGGAGGATAATCACGATAAGGATCATCATAAGGTCGGCTGGTGTCCCTACCAAACTAAAAACTCTCTCGATAGCCACCCTCTAATCCTCAGCTGTATGTAGGTCCGGATCTCCCCAGAACCTAGGCGGCCTCTAGTTCTGGAACTTGTGTAGTGCACTCAGGCAGTATGCATTCTCTACTGATGGAGCTGGTTGTATCGGTGGCCCTATGGGTAGTGGTACCGCTGGTACATCCGCTGTGATGGGGCCCTGCGCCGAGGCCTCATCACTTGTTGGGATACCATCACATACGTAACTCGGAACCCTAGCCGGATTCCTTCGTGGGGGCCATCCTAACGTGAAATAGGTGTTCCATGGTCGAAACTGTATACCAGGTGAGCTGACACAAAGTAATCACAATGAAAACATTTTCGAAGGAAGCACACACACAATCAGTTTTTTTGTGCACTGAGTCAGAAATCTGAGGTTAGGGTCGTAGTGTATGGATACGTCGGCCGCCACACCAACACTGGACTCCCTGGACTAAAAACCACAATCAATAATCTTAACACTATTTATTCACAGAAAGGAATCATCTGAGTCCTAAGTTCTGTGGTAGAAACGACTCCTCTGATACCAATTTGTCATGACCCGTCCCTTAATCCCCTGTTGTGACTACCACAAGACCGTCTTCCATAGGCTAGGGGCTGGAAACTAGCACCAAATGCATAAATCCCTATGCTGGGAAGTCATTTCCTTTATAAATATAAACAATCACAACAATGTACGCAACAGGAAGAAAACACTAAGTAAAACTGAATAAAAAAGTGTGTGCTGGAATGTAAATGGGCCAGTATACAAACCCAACTGAACAACAAGTACAAGTAAATAGGGAAAAACAGCTAAAAATAAAGAGCATCTCTTGGATCGTCATACGGGGATTCCTAGCTAAAGGGTAGGTACAGATGTCCACCTCAACAATCATGTCTGTCAGTCTCCTCCGTGCGACGACACATCTCAAGGTCCACCTCTGAATGCCATCCAGTCTTGGCGCTCTCTGCCTCCGTTAGCATTGTCTGTCATCTGCATCCAATACAACGAGGTGCAGGCATTGCCCATGCAGAGGTGAGTATAACGATACTCAGTAGGAACCCTGAGACCCACAAGGTCTCGCAATATCTACTAAGGAAAAACAAAATAATAAAGATACAATCACGAATTATCAAACATCCCTAGTTAGGTATATGCCCATAAATATAACTATGATACCAATCTTAGATCGACTACAACTCTTGATCCCAAGAACAAACCAATTCCACAATGGAAGTAAAGTCAATCACAAAGATGATAATGGTTGAAAGACATGACACAACTCACAGAGGTATGCCACAATTGTAGAGAGATATAGACAATCAGATGTACCCACTGAATCATCTAAGCTATCAGACCCACACAAGAGACATGACCAGGTAAGCTGTCAGACCCACACAGGATATTTGGAAAATCTATCGTGTCTAAGCTATCAGACCCACACAGGATACAAGACCAGCTATAATTCATCTGAGTTGTCAGACCCACACAGGATACATGACCAGCTATTCTGTTAGACCCACACATGATACATGAATTGAAGATAGAGCTGCCAAACCCACATAGGATTCTGGTACAGTATTCGTCACAATCTAACCCACACAGGATTCCGGTATAGATGTCGTCTCAGTAAAACCGACACAGGATTCCGGTACATAAGTCGTCACAGCCAGCTCTAGGGTTCCCGCACACAGCGCACTCGATTCGAGGAGGGTCCCCTCCTCATGGAAAGTGTGTCAATACTTAAACTATCACAAAGTCTTGAGTTTATTTATCCCAAATTTCTTTCTCATCAAAAGAAATCCAATGTGATAGACTGCACGTCAATCAGACGCACGGTCTGAGAGTTATTGAATTTTCTGTTCAAGGGGCCTGTTTTGATTTACGCTCGATCCAAACCATTCCATTTTTCAAAGTAATCCCAAACTCACATAGAGTATTGAAAAAGGACAGCCTCATCGCATGGGTTCCAGTGCTGCCGATGACACGTCGTTCAGATGCGAGGTCTTGAATATATTCGCATTTAAGCGATGTTGGGCCCGGCCCAACAAGCCCAGTGGGATGGCTGACGCCCGACCCGACTCAGTGGGTCCGACCTGGCGGGGGGTCGGCCCGACCTGGTTTGGTGGGTCCGACCCGGCTGGAGGGTCGGCCTGGCCCGGTGGGGCGCAGCCCGCCTATGGACCCGGCCTGCGGAGCTGGCCGGTCTGGTTCGCCCGGTGGCGCCGAGCGGCTCCCCCTCTCCCTGCCCAACCAGAGCGGCTCGCACTATGGGCCGATGTTCCTCCAATGTGATGCCAAGGGGATCCGCAGTTTCTTCAGCCCGGCCGGTAGGTGGCCGGCCGGTTCACCCAGCGAGCGGCCCGTGGTTGCAGTTCATGGTCTTCTCTGCAGCGCGATGCCAAGCGGCGCCGCAATCCTCCAACCCGGTCGGAAGGTAGCCGGCTGGTTCGGTTCATCCTAGAGGCCCACGTATGTGGGACGCAGTTTCCTCCACATGGCCGACATGATGGCGTTGTTCCTCTACCTCCATGGCCCAGCCTGGCCGTGGCTTTCGGTTTCCACCTCCATTTCCGACCGTTGTGGCCTATATGGCCTTGGAATCCTTCCTCCGGTGCGGTGCAATGACACTGTTCCCTTCCATCTCTACAACCATCACAAATAATACCAATAGACTATGGGGAGGTTAGGGCTGTATTCATGTGTCCCGAACCCTCCTCGTTATGATGTTAACAGTTGGCAGTCCCCATTCCATATTTAGAACAACGATGTTCGAAATTATAGACAGCTCAAAACAACCCCTACCACGTATTTGATGTTGCACATCGACGAGGTGTAGAAGGCGATGTCGAGGAAGTCGGGCATCGCGTAAGATGGACGTCAATTTCGTTGACATTGGGAAACATCCGAAGAAGAAGAGTAGTTGAATTTCCTCACGGGAGGCTCCTCCTCTTGTGTCTTGAATGAAGATCGAAGACGGTTTTGTCGTTCTTCGTTGGAGAGAAAGGTAATTTTTTATGTTCTTCGAGGACGAATGCTCTATCTCTAATTCTCCAAAAGTTCAACCAAGGTAATATGTTCCACCCCCATTAAATGAATGTAATGTCTTCTTTTAATATTTTCAAAATAAATTCCAATGATTTCATATACCCAAATAAAATAATTAAGTTATTAATTAATTGTGTTTTCACCATAATGAGAGAAGGTGGATGGCTTAAAAAATTAATATGGGAGTGGTGGATTCATTAATTCAAAGGGTTGTCTTGGAGTTTCAAAGGGGGGTTTCAATGGGAGTTGAGGGGTTTTTGTTCATGTTGGCCCCACCCATAGTTATATCCTCCTAAGGGAGGTTAGTGTGTGATGGGTCCCACCCCTAACCGCCACCAAGATAATTTAATCACCTTTCAAATAAAAATGTTTTGCACACGCATTTTTATTTAATTTCTAATTTTAATTAGTATCCCCAATTTATAACATCCTTTTTTTATAAAACGCAACTGCAGTAACGGTCTCATTAAGAGAATATCAGTGTTGTGAGTTCATCGGTATCCTCATATTTCAATTCTGAGCACCAGTTTGAAAGATAAAAAAACATCCACGTGTGTTTATTGAATGTACCCGAAAAAGACTTTAGAAATTGATTCTTGGCACACCGGGCCTCGGAATCGGGGGCCGTCAGAAACTGCGGACTCGTAACACTCCAAATAATTTAATAAAAAACACTCCTTGAAATTTAGGGGTTATTAAAATACCCACAAATCAGGGATTTACGTCACCGTAAAGCTATAACACACACTAGGGAAACAAATGGGGGTACTAAGCACGCATCTGAGCATCCCGCTCCCATGTACTCTCCTGGAGGTTCTCGTGCTACCGGTGAATGTGCACTAGAGGAATTGGTCATCCTCGTAGGACTCTCTCTTGTTGATCCTCGATCTCCACTAGGACCTCTGGGAATATCTCCATGTCATCGATTTCCAGATCCCCATGGTCGATGGTGTGGGATGGGTGGTGCCCATATCTTTTCAGCTGAGATACGTGGAAGAAGTCATGGACCAGATGTAACTAAAGTGGAAGGTCCAAGCGGTAAGCCACCTCACCTACATTGGTGAGGACCTGGGATGACCTAATAAAATGTAGAGATAACATTCCTCCTCAGCCAAGTCTTTATTGACATCGTCGAGGTGAGACCCATAAGAAGACGTCGTCGCCATCCTCGAACTCGAATGGTCTCCATCTCCTTTCAACATAGGACTTCTGTCTGCTCTGTGCAGTCTTTATCCACTCCTGGATGATCTGCACCTTCTCTATCATGGCCTACACCATATCTGGTCCTACAAGTGCTGACTCTCCTAAGTCATTCAAATACAGAGGTGATCTGCAAGGTCAGTCGTACAATGCCTCATAAGGGGTCATCCCGATGGTGGAGTGGTATCTGTTGTTGTATGAAAACTCCATCAAGGGTAAGTGATCCTCCCAGCTATGACCAAAGTTGAGGACACATGATCGGAGCATGTCCTCGAGATTCTGAATGGTCCTCTCAGTCTGACCATCCTAATGATGATGGAAGGTGGGGCTCAAGAGAAGATTCCTTCCTAAAGCCTCTTGTAACCCCTTCCCGAGATGGGAAGTGAAAAGGGCGTCTCGATCAGAGACATTAGTATATGGAACACCATGAATCCGTACGATCTCTTGAACATAGAGGCATCCCATACTCTATACTGATCCCACCTATCTAATCGGTAGGAATTGGGACATCATGGTGAGTTGGTCGACAATCACCCAGATAGAGTAGTGTCCTCTGGATGTACTTGGAATTCCCATCACGAAATCCATGGATATCCCATCGCACATCCACTCTAGAACATGTACGGGATGAACCAAGCAAGCTAGAACCTAGTGTTCTGCCTTCACTTGCTGACAAGTGGGGAATTGAGTGACAAACTCTGCTACTGCTTTCTTAATACATGGCCACCAGTGTTGTTCACTGAGGTCCTGATACTTCTTCACCACTCCTGGATGAAACGCTATAGGGGAAGTGTGGAACTCCCTCAACACCTATTTCGGTTGTTCAACTGGTACCATGGTACATCCTCTGAAGAGGATGACAAGCTCCCCATCTTCAGAAAACCCATCAGGTGCATGCCCTAAGGATATCTCAGTACATCGTGCCTCACAGTCAATGTCCACAAGCTGTGCCTCTTTGTCTCGCTGAAGAAGTGGAGGAGTGACTGTGAGAGACTATAGAAAGGCTGATCCATCTCTATCCATAATGGATATCTGCAATACAGCCAACAGTTCTGTCGCCTCTCCTAGAAGCTGAATTCCTGATCTCCTCCTAAGAGTATATGCTTCAACTTTTCCCTTCCTAAGATTATAGACTGTCTCGAAGTCGTAGTCCTGGAGGAACTCAATCCATCGCCGTTGTCTCAGGTTTTAGGTACCTCTGCGAGAATATATACATGAGACTCTAGTGGTCAGAGTAGACTGTAAATGCTCGCCCATCAGATAGTGCCTCCACATATTCATGGCGAAGACCGCTGCTGGTAACTCCAGGTCATGGGTAGCGTAGTTCTGATCATATTGTCTCAACTGATTTGAACCATACGCTATCACTCCTTGCTCCTACATAAGGACACACCCGACTATAGTCCCTGATGCGTCATAGTAAACTACTTACCCAACACCCTCCTCCAGTAGCCTCAATATGGGCACACTGGTCAATCTCTACCTCAGCTCTTGAAAGCTCTGCTGTCATCCCTATGACCACACGAAGGATTTCCCCTTCTTTGTCAATGCTAAAAGAGGTTCTTCATCTCTGTATAAGTCTGACACAAATCTCCGATAGGACCCAATTAGTCCCAGGAAACCCTGCACCTCTGTCACACTCCTAGGTGGCTCCGAAGAAAGTACTGCCTCGATATTCCCTGGATCCACTGCTACTCAAGCCTCTGAGCTGATGTGTCCCATGAAGTGAACCTCTCGAATCCTAAAATGGAACTTCGAGAGTTCACCATAAATATGGAACTATCGGAGTGTATCCAGTACCACCTGTAAATGGTAGGACTTCTCCTCCTCAGTAGTCGAGTAAATTAGTATTTTTTCAATGAAGGATACAATATATTGATCAAGGTAAGGCTGGAAGATCATATTCATGAGACTCATGAACACTGATGGGGTGTTGGTTATGCCAAAGGGCATAACCAAGATCTTGTAATGGCCATATCGACACATGAAGGTCGTCTCTTATACATCCTCGTCTAGAAGTCTAAGCTGGTGATAGCCTGACCTGTGGTCTATCTTCAAGAACCATCGTGCTCCCTTGATATGTCCAAAGAGGTCGTCAATCCTCATGAGTGGGTACCTGTTCTTAACGTTCACTTGATTCAGGTGGTGATAGTCGACACACAGTCGAAAGCTCCGATCCGCCTTCTTGGAGAACAAAATCGGGGATTCCCAGGGTGAAACACTGGGATGGATAAATCCAACCCCCTGTAAGTACTACATCTCTACCCGCAGCTCATGAAGCTCGACGGGAGCCATCCAATATGCTAGAGTAGATATCAGTGTTTTCTTGGGGTACAGATCAATGTAGAAGTCAACCTCTCTGCAAAGAGGTAGTCCTGCAACGTCATCTGGAATACATCTGCGTACTAATCCACTGAAAAAGAAAAACTCGGACGCCACACATCAACCACTATGAGGATGAGACTAGCCAACTGATGTGTGATCATCTTCTCCATCATCTGTGTAATTCCATCCTACCCTGCAAAGGCTCCGTTATCGCCGGTGAAGGGGAACCCGGTCCCATCCGTGCAGATACATCACACTTTGCACCGAAAACCATCGATCTGAGCATGGATTGTAGATAAATAGTCCATACCAAATATGATGTCTTTAGGCCTCGACGATGCTACAAGAAGATCCCATCTAAAGATCTCGCCTCCTAGAGTAAGATCACACTTCCGGCACTATTGCGTAATCGTCGAGTCTGCTCCCGTAGGAGTCTCTAACCGTAAGGATCAAGCCAATGGCTCCGTCGGAATCTACGAGCTCCGAAAAAGGGAAGCAACAATAAAAGTATGACTCATACCTTTTTCTATAAGAAATGCAGCAACTGTGGAGTAGACACAGATAGTACCTTGAATCATCCCAGGTGCGCAGTGGTCGTAGGCCTCGACTGCCTAGAGCTAAGACTGCTTCTGTCCTCCAGCTCCCTGTGGTAAGGGTGGACCTCCTGGTGGTGGTGGTGGTAGATTCTCAAAACATCGTCCACCACCTGATGCTCGATTAACTCCTCTGCCACGTCCACCTGCTCCCTGCAGACCTCCACGGTCAGACCTCTGCCTCTGACTGGGAGGTCCCTCTTCTATCTGTTTCACATCTGCATGGAAGGTCGGGTAGTCACGAGGCATGTGGCCCTGCCCGCCACATGCATAGCACTTCCTGCTCCTCTTATAGCTGACTCTGTCTCATGTGACAACCCACAACCGAACCTGTATCTTGGGATTTCCCACCGGATGGCCTGGTCCACTTGGACATCTGTGAATTCTGTCTACTTACAGCTATAGAGGAATCCGCTACGTGTTGCCCTGTGGTGTTTCTCACTACTGGTGACTACTCAGTGAGAATGCTCTCCACTAGAAGGGCTCACTCCAGCACCCCCACCTGTGTCAGAATGCTGAGGGGAATCGTCGAAGCCCGGATCTCAAGACTGAGTCCCTGGTCGATGGTCTGGGCCCTGATGAATGGGTCTCATACCTTATTCATGTAGTATTGTGAGAAGTCAGTGAACCTCGATGAGTACGGAGTTCCTGTCATGCTGCCCTGCTGTAGATGTAGTAACTCATGAATCCGCACTACACGAAGGGGGGCTGGAACAGACTCAAAGCGAAATAGACTCTCAATGTATTTCCAGAGTAATGTTGCCTCGTCATGCATCAAGAGAATCAGGCTCCACCATCAACCTGATGCTGCATGCAGAAGACTCGCAACAAGGATCAACATAAGGTCAGTTGGTATCCCTAAAAATATGAAAACTCTCACGATGGCCTCAAGCCAATCCTCTGCTGCCTGTGGGTCCGTCTCTCCCCGGAACCTTGGCGGCCTCTGGTTCTGGAACTCCTGCAGCGCAATCAGGTAGCATGCACTCTCTACAGCTGGAGATAGTGGTATCGGTGGCCCTACGGGTAGTGGTTCTGCCGGTACCTCCACTATTATGGGGACCTACACCGAGTCCTCATCACTCGGTGTACTACCAACTAGTATGTAACTCGGAACCCTAGCTGGATACCTTCGTGGGGCCATCCTGAAAATAAATAGGTTCGACACGGTCAAAAAATTATAGCTGGTGATCTGACACAATGTAATCATAGGGAAAATATTTTCGAAGGAAACACACACACAATCAATGTTTTCATGCACTGAGTCAAAAATCATAGGTCAGGGTCCTGGTGTATGGATACGTCGGTCACCACACTAACAGTGGAATCCCTGGACTAAAAACCAAACTCAATACTCTTAACACTATTTATTCACAGATAATAATGATCAGAGTCCTGAGTTCTATGGTAGAAACGACTCCTCTGATACAAATTTGTCACGACACGTCCACGGGGCCCATGCCATGACTAACCGAAGCCCTCCTTTCATAGGCCAGGGGCTGGCAACTAGCACCAAATGTGTAAATCCCTAAGCTGGGAAGGAATTTATTTATAAAGGAAAACAAACACAACAGATTACACAACAGGAAGTAAACACTAAGTAAAAATGAATACACAAGTGTGTGCTGGAATGTAAATGGTCCAGTATACAAACCCAGCTAAACAACAAGTACACGTAAAAAGGGAAAAATTTCTGAAAATAATGAGCATCTCCTGGATTTTCCTCCGGGGATATCTACCTAAATGGTAGGTAAATATTTCCACCACAGCACTGACGTGCATCAGTTTCCTCCATGTGATGACTCGTCGCAAGGTCCACCTATGGGTACCATCCAGTCGTGGGGCTCTCGGCCTCTTTCAATGTTGTCCATTTACTGCATCCAACATAACGAGGTTCAGGCATAGCCTGTGCAGAGGTGAGTATAACGATACTCAATAGGGACCCTGAGACTCACAAGGTCTCACAATATCCACTAAGGATAAACAAAAGAAGAAAGATAAAAGAATGAATTATAAATCATCCAAAATTATGTATATGCCCATAAATACACCTAAGTTACCAATTTCATTCCGGCTCTAACTCTCGAGCCCAATAACAAACGAATTCCACAAAGGAAGTAAATTTAGTCACTGTGATGATAATGGTTGAAAGACATGACTCACCTCACATATCTATGCCACAATATTAGAGAGATATAGATGATCAGATGTTTCCACTGGATCATCTAAGCTATCAGACCCACACAGGAAACAGGACCAGCTATGCTGTCTGACCCACATAAGAATAAGACCAGATATCTCGTCTAAGGTGTCGGACACACAATGGATACAAGACCATCTATAATTCATCTGAGCTGTCAGACCCACACAAGATACAAGACTAGCTATTCTGTCGGACCCACACAGGATAAAGGAGAAAAATTCAAAACTATCGAACCTACATAGGATTCTGGTATAGTAGTCATCACTGTCGAACCCGCACATGATTCCGGTACATAAGTCTTCGTAACCAGCTCTAGGATTCCCACACACAGCATGCTCGATTCCAGCAGAGTCCTCTTCTCGAGAAAAGGGGGTATATACATAAACTATCATGAAGTCTTGAGTTGATATATACAGAATTTATGTCTCATCCAAAGAAACCCAATGTGATAGATGGCGCGTCAATCAGACGACTGGTCTGAGAGTTATTGGTTTTCCATTCATGGGGCCCGGTTTGATTTACGCTCGATCAAAACCCATCCATTTTCCAAAGATGTATCAAATTCAGTTAGAGTATCGCTAAAGGAGTTCCTCATTGCAAGTGTCCCAGTGCCGCAAACGGTGCATCGTTCAGACAGGAGGTCTTGAAGATATTCGAATTTAAGTGTTGTCGGGCCCGGCATGTTAAGCCTCGGGGGCTTGTGGGTCGCCCCGACACGACTCGGCGGGTCCGACCCGGTTGGGGGGTCTGTCCAGCCTGGTAGGGCGTGGCCCACATGCCGACCCGGACCACTGAGCGGGCCGGTCCAGTTCGCCCGGCGGCGGTGAGCGACGCCGCCTCTCCCTGCCCGGGCGGCTACAGCCGACCAGTTCTGTCCGGTGTGACCGACCCGCACATCGAGCCGCTCCTCCTCCCACGTGGCGCTTCAGTTTCTTCTACCCAGCTGGAAGGCGGTTGGTTGGTTCACCCGGCGATCGGCCCGTGGTTGCGGGATGCGTTCTTCTCCGCATCTCGGCGCCAAGCGGTACCGCGGTCCTCCAGCACAGCTAGAAATCAGTCGACCAGTTTGGTTTGTCCGACCAGCCCACGGATGAGGCCAAAATTTCCTCCACGTGGCCACACATGGTGGCACCGGTCCTCCACTGCCGCGGCCTAGCCTAGGCACGACCATCGGTTTCAACCTCCTCTTCCGACCACCGTGGCCTACATGGCTGTGGCCTCCTTCCTCGTGCACGGTGCGAAGGCACTGCGCCGTTCTGGCTCCTCCACCGTCCCCAATAAAACCAACATATGGGGGAGGTTCGGGACATGTTCATGTGGCTAGAACCCTCCTCTTTATGAAGTTAACAGTTGGAAATTCAGATTCCATATATAGAACGACGAAGATCGGAATTATAGACAGCTCAAAACAACCCCTACCTCGTATTTGACGTTGCACGTCGACGAGCTGCAGAAGACGGTGTCACGGATGTCGGGTGTTGTGGAAGATGGATGTCTATTTCGTTGACGTCAGGAAACAACTGAAGAAGAAGTGTAGTCAATGTTCCTCGCGGGTGGCTCCTCCTCCTTTGGTTTGGACGAAGATCAAAGATGGATTCATAATTCTTCGTTGGAGAGAAAGGGTGTTCTTCGTGTTCATTAGGGAAGAATGCTCTTTCTCTAATTCTCCAAATGTTCCACCAAGGTAATATGTTACAACCCCATTAAATTAATGTAATGTTTTCTTTTAATTTTGTCAAAATAAATTCAAAATATTTCAAATACTCAAATAAATTAATTAAGTTATTAATTAATTGTGTTGGCACCATAATGATAGAATTTGGATGGTTTAAAAAATTAATAGGGTAGAGGTGGCTTCATTAATTCAAAGGGAAGTCCAATAGTTTCAAAGGGGGGTTTCAAGGGGAGTTGAGGGAATTGTGTTCGTGTGAGACCCACCCCTAGTTATATCCTCCCAAGGGAGGTTAGGGTGTGATGGGCCCCAGCCGTAACCTCTACCTATATAATTTAACCACCTTTCAAATAAAAATGTGTTGCACACATATTTTTATTTAATTTCTAATTTTAACTAGTAACCCCAATTTATAACTTCCATCCTGTATAAAACACAATTGCGGCAAAGGTCTCCTTAAGAGAATATCAGCGCTATGTGTTCATTGGTGTCCTCAGATTTCAATTCCAAGCATCGGTTCGAAAGATAAAAAAACCTACAGGTACCTATACTAAACATACCAAAACAAAACATCTTAAATTGATTCTTGGAACACTAGGCCTCAGAATAAGGCGTCGCTAGAAACTGAGGACTCGTAAAATTTCAAATAATTTACGAATAAAAATTCCTTGAAATTTTCGTGTCTTTACATTAACACTTTCTATGTTTAACATAAAACTCTTCTCCCATAAGAGTATTTTTGAAAATACACATGGGATATTACTGATCCATATAGTATTCGGAATATACCATGGTGTCATAAATGAATAACACAAAAGTTATCTTGATAATCATTCAATAATCTATTCCTTAGATCAAAATGTAACGAGAGTTAGTTTGATTATTCAAATAGTATTAATGTAATCATATATTTTTAATACCTCATTCGAATTTTTTTTAAAATATATTTTTTCTTTACTAAAAATTGATGATAGTCCAAATTATGTTCAATAATTTTTAAACATTTTACTTATTTATGTCGATTGAACTAGTTATCAACGTGGGGAATAGGGTAATTTTTTTCATTTTAATAAAAATGATTTCCCTACAATAAATAAAAATCATTAGGATTCCATATTTTTCATATTGAAGTTAACATGGTCTCTCTATTGTGAAACACTAGGATATATAATGCACTTATCACACTACTATTATACTTGTTTCATCAACTCCACTAACTCAATATAGTCAATTATAAATTTAGTTGATTGATGATATAGGTCTCACATGCATGATCAATTCACTTTAAGAATAAAATGAAAAAATATGATGATTTCTTATTAATTATTTATTGAATCAATGCATGTATTTTTATAAAATTGGAAATCCTTAATTTTTAGATTTCGTTTTTTTCCATAATTTTTTTTCCATCTTCTCCCAGAATTTCATTCAAAAGATCTACTTGGATTATAATAATACATGAATTATGTGATGATGCTACCCCATTAATTATTCGTAATTATATATCATCTTCATGAATTAAAACATAGATATGTTTTAAATAAACTTATTAGTAAAATATTACAATGAAATATATATCATGGATTATATAAAATTTTACCATAGGTATGAAAATTATATTGATATCCCATAAGATTACAATTAACTAAAAATACAATGACGTGAATATCATGGATAGCATTATTCGTTACATAAATTCCAAAAATGTGTTGTTCTCCACATTTAAAAAATTTTAAAATTATTTTCATAGAGAAATTTATTAACAAAATATTCAAAGTTTCTCAAAAATATTCATCAAAAAATCATTTAATTATTCAAATAAATTCCAAATTAGGGATATTCTGATAGCTTGTCTATATTTAATTTCATCACACCTTTTAATGTATATTGATATATTAGTATTACTTAAACAAAACAATTACAGGATAAAAACCATCAAAAATGATATTAAATAATTATGACTATTGAAGGTGTTAATTATATTCATTCCGCATAGTTCTTATGGAAAATAATATGATCTATTTTGGGATTCATATCCACAACCTCATTAGTATTTTGTATAGTTTTCCCAGGGTGAAAAGTATCATATAGATGATTTTTTGTTGTTATATAATTTTTATACTCCTTAAAACATAATACATGATCAAAGTAGTCATGTTTTATACAATAATTTAAATTAATTCTACTCAAAATATTATTTTCCCCATTCAAACTCAAAAAAAATTATTTGGTATCCTTTAAATGTTTTAATTAAATTTGTGTAGATTTTTAGGACTATTGTTTTATTTATCATACATAATTTGAAAAATAAATTACACTTTATGTAGAAAACATTCCCCCAAAATCCTCAATCTTGTGTATAAATTATTATATTTCCATAAAATAGAATTAATCAAATCTTACAGTAACCAATAGATTTGAATTATATGTAAAATCGGTTCATACATGAATGTATTGTTACATTTGACAATATAAAATAGAATAATTATTTTATTTTGATAACAGCATTATTCCTTATTGTATATCCCTATATATCAATCATAGAAAATATTATGGTATTCCTGGGAAATAAAACATTAAAAGGGGTGGCTGTATATTTCGATTTATGTAAGTGCACAAATAAAGGTTCCATGAAAATATAATGCATAATAAATATGGTAATGTAAATTTCCAAAACACATTACATTTATTAAATAAAATTAACATAATATGGAAAGAAAAAAACATTTTATCAATTAATTATGTATAATTAAAAACATTAGCTTATAAAATATTCATTGATATTATAAAAATTAAAATAATCCATGTAATATCATGGACTACATTCTAGATAATGGAATAAATAATTTTGGAAATAAAATATATAAAAATGGTTACATGTACCAATACATAAAAATGAATTGTTATTTAAATTACCAAAATTAAGTCTAATTTGTCTCATGGGATCTACTGATACATCGAGGGGGTATAAGGGAACATTCCCTTCATTTAATATTTATGATGAATACCCTATATGAAAATATTGAATAACAATACACATAATCATTCATAATAAAAAACAAACATAAAAAATGTTAATACATTCCCCAATCAATAAACATAATCATAAACCATCATGGGTAATATAGTGAATGGAAATAATATTATACTCTCTTAGGCAAACTAATAATAATCCATCTAAATAATGGATTTGTACAACATCAATAAAAGACATCCCAGTTGGATTTTTATAACAATAAATGGATAATGTCATTAATAAATCAAAATACCATAAAAATTATGGAATTTTTTTGGGAAAAAGAACATTCACATTGAAAATATCATATTGAAATATATAGTTCTAAAAAAATTTAAATATGTAATTTTTGAAAAATTTATTTTTTTGATGAACAATAATTTTTTTCTGAAGGGAGGAATAATATTTTATTTTCTAAATGATTATTTCTCTATACATTTAATTACTAAACAGTGTAGAAATTTAACTATTAATTCAAATTTAATATTAATAACCATCGGTGAATAAAATATAATTATTTTAAGATGAAAATATAAAAAAATTCGACATATGGGATGTGTAAACAAAATAAATATCGAGTAATGATTAGATTGTAAAATAAACCCTTTCCACATTGGTAATTTCTAAATGATAAACCCCATGTATTAAATAAAATAAAATATATTATAAAATACAATAATGATAAATTTATTCATTATATAAAATATCAAAATAGGGACTATATGAACTACATTGTTGATTATGTGGTGAATATGTCATGTGTCTCATGAATGTTAAAGGGATACAACATACAATTATAATGTTCATTCTTCAAGTCATATGTTCCTAAATATCTTGTATTATAAACATACATTTATTACACTACCATTATATAATATATCATACCATAAATGATTTACTTATAATATAATACCCCAACTTTATTAGAAATTCCTTGTTAATGTAACTATTTTTTGTGATAATTTGTTATTTTACAAGTATTTCATGTTTTTTTAAATTTTATCCTTTTAACATGGTAAATGTAAAATCATATATTTAATTTTAAGAAAAAAATAAATATCATATAATTTAATAATACATTTATTGATATTATTCTATACATGTTTGAGATTGAAAATTTAATAGATCGTTCATGATGACAGTGGGTTACACGTATGCATGAACACATTTTTTGTTATTACTTATTAAAGGAAAAATTATTTTTTTATTAACTTACCATTATATTTTATTTTTTATATTTATATTTTTTATATTTTAATATACATATTTATTTCCACATCCATAATGATCTACATAGCGGTCCACCAAATGGTATTTTATCTTCATTAGATCTCTCATAAAAATCGTATCTGACTAAAATACTACAATAGTTTGCGATTAAAATATGTATTAGGACACACAAAAATACGTCCATCATCATATTTGATCAATTATTCACTTTTATTCCATAAAAAAATAATTTTCATATTGACAAAAAATATAAAATTGTTAGATCATGTTCTAACCATGACAATGCTTACTGCTATATATGTTCATCGGCCCAATGACATAATACAATAATTTTGTTCATAAGAGATCATAACCATCAACATGCCTCAATACACAACATTGTTAGTATGTCTTTAAAAATCATCAAGACTTTGAGTGACTTACCAATGAGGAATCGACATGTCCTCTGGTGATACTGTTAAAAAAATGCATCCAATATATATAACCTACATAGAATCCCATAAGTCGTTAGGAAAAATAATAAAATCAAAATGGATGTGAATATCTGTGTCCTACCTTGAATCCAAAAGGCCTTAGGTAGTACATATAAATATATAACGTAAAGAGTATCAACATCTTCATGGAAATCCATAACGAGTCGACTCTAAAAAAGGATACAATGATATCATTAACTATTATCATCATTTATAAAACTCCATAAATGTAACCCCACAGTGTGTAAGATTACCTCTATGTTCAAATATCATGGTTATACATAGAAACCCTTATATATTAAAATGTTACATAATTAAACAATAACAACAGTATAATACATAATCAGAAAATTTACATTTATTATATACATGATCATGTAAATCATAAATCATCATGGAGGGTATCTATCACGTCAATGTGAGTAAATAAAATCAAACCATTTCATGTGTTATACGCATAGCAAAATTTGAAGATAAATATTTTAGGAATACCAATAGTCTAATTCAATCACTATACCATGAAAACTAGGTGACTCGTGATCAAAACATGGTATGTAATTTCCCACCACAATGACATTGATGTCAACAAAAATTATAAACCATCCATTTTTGTTTGATTAATGATGTGGATACTTAAATGATCATAAATACCTCTATATAGTCCCTTTTGGACATATTTGTTTCACATTGTTTCTAGAGGTAATTCAATTGTTCATTTAAAAAACAATATTTTTAATTTCCATAAGAAATAAAATATCAAATTCTATAATACATTCTTTTTCCTATGTATTTTCAAATTAAAATTAAAATATCACATGATAACATATTTTCCTTTCTTTTAAATTTTCAAATTATCATTTTTTTCTAATGCATGAAAACACAAAAATTGTCATTGAGAATAATTTTTTTTAACAATTTTTTTATAAATTATCCATTGAAAATTATCTCATTGGTAAGTTATCTTAAATTATCTTATTATAATTACATTATGAATATTTATCTAAAATTCATTTATTATAATTATTCATTAATAATATACCATAATTTATCATTTTATAAATATCATCTGATAAGATATCCAAAATAATCACTTTGTTATTATATCTTTTAAGATATATCAAAATTTATACTTTTATAATGTCTTCATAGATAATTTATCAAAAAAAATCATTTTTTAATTTTCATTGACAATTTCAATGATTTTTTTAATAATTATCTTCAGAAATTTTATCTTAATATATAATATTATAATTATATGTATTCAATTTATTAAAAAAATTTATATAATGAATCAATGTATCCATCACTTGAAAATTATGTTTAATCATCATTTTAAAACTCCTAATTATTATATATTTTTAATTTTATAAATTAACCCAAGGGAATGTGGTTTAATTTTAGTTTTTTCATTTATATTGTATATTTTCAAGAAACTATAATATGATAATTTTTCACCTTTTTCATATGATAATTCCATCTAATCATACTATTAATAATCTCACAATAACATTTTGATAATTTTAATTATTCATCTTTGATTATAAAATGAAATTCTTTTCTAGTAATTAAAAAATTAATCCTTTTATAAATCTAGTACATCATCATTTGATAATTTTTGTTAATCAATAATAATAATAATTCATGGAAAAAAATCATCAGGTAAAATTGATGAACATATCACTTTATCATTCATGGTTTATCAGTCTCAGTTCTAGTAAATCCTTTTTAAAAAAAATTATATTATGTGAATAAATAAAATATAATAAATAATATAAAAAAATTCACCTTCTACTAAATAAACAATTCAATATAATATATATTTTATATTCATTCCATTAAAGGAGATCGAGATGAATATATATGTAATAAAAATCACTAATAATGCACAAATGAGATTATCGACTTTTTTTATTCAACTAATCCAAAAACAAATGAAGACAAAAATGTTCAAAAAATTTAATAACCTTATCATTTAATTTTTTTACAAAATAATGAAAAATATGTATATATATTTTTAATAAAATCATGGTTTTCAAAAAAATCCTCATTATTGTGTTCTTCATTAAAATAGATAAAAAAGATTGAGAAAAGGTTTTGAATTTTCCTTTATGTGAATATGAATATTTTCATTAGGATTGGAGACGATGAATATTACAATGTGTTATTATAATTTAATTAAGAATAATATAATAATAAAACAAACAAACAAAAAAATCATAAATGAGATATGACCAAATTCTTGACATTTCCAAATGTAATATTATGTCTATCATAATCCACACATCTAGACTCTATCATTTCTATTGTATTTCTCATATGACGGACTCTTTGAGTGATATTAAAATATACATAGAAAGATATATATATATATATATATATATATTTAAATATGTTATCGTTCCCTATGAATTAACAAAAAAACCAATGCACAAAATTACTTTTTCATTTTTATAGTAAATCCATCATCCTATAGCTGATATTATTTATAGATTACTCATACGACAATAAAATTAGAAAATTTTCCATAAATTTTTGGATAAAATATAATAATATCACATAATATGTTATCTTCTCAATTGATATAACCAAAACAAAGATTTCCCACAATGGTATTAACTGTCTATGGTAAACACCTCATCTAAAACCAAATAGTGGTCTCATATTTTACATTACGATTAATTGATTGAAGGATAATTTATTATTTATTAAAAATAACAAATGAGTAATAAAATATATTATATATTTTTATTAATTCCTCAAAAAATCTCTAGAGGCTAAGAAATGTGTTTCTCCATGCCTATCACTGATAATATTTCGTTAAATATTCAAATGCATTGATATGGATTTTAACAGTATGAGAAGCCATTTAAAATTTAATTAATTTATTTTTCATGAATATTTTAATTTTCATATAATAAAAAAATAATTTATTTTCAATGGGGTATTTTATTATTAATATTTTTTTGGATCTATCGAATTCTCTTCCATGAGGACCATATGTTGTGGTATTTATTGAACACCTCAGAACACCCATCTGAAAAAACTTATTTAGACTCCCATATCTATTATTGGACCTTTCAATAATTACACTATATAATAAGTAGTTGTATTTTCATTACTTTAAACAGTATCTCTCATTAGTCTATGACCCCCACCATATGGTAATCATATGATGTTTTAATCTCTAGCTCAATGACATAAAAATCAATAACATGCACATATTTGGGTAAAGGCCTTCAAATATTTAACATAAAAAACATTTCATCCAACCCTTGAATGTGGGAGGGGTGGATAAATAATATACCGCTATACCTAAAATCTATGTTGTATCAAATTACCAAACAAAATATGGATTTAGATATCCATACTTCCCCGTACATATGATCCCCTACTAAGGTGTCACTCTCAATAACAATAGATCACCCACAATTAACTCGGAGGGTATCCTCTTATGGTCATTATGAGATCTATCTCTAATTTTAGATGTAACAAACCTATTCCATATTATATACACTCTCTCAGTGGTCTCTTGAACTATTTAAGGGAAAAAACAGCTTCCATAACCATCTCAATCTAGTAGAGTGGTGAAAAAAAATGCATCCACCTAAGAGTATCAAAAGGTTACATGTGAATTTAATGATGGTAATTTTATTTATATGCATACTAAATCATTTAATAGTGTTAATACCATTCTCCATCGATGTATTACTTTCATGGTTGAAGCATATCCTCCAATCTGAAAAAAAAAATTCATGGAGTATCTTTTATTATGAGTATTGTTTGTCATGATCAATCTCAGCTGAGTACCATTTTATATTTTGGATTCCATTCAAAAGAAGAAATATATAACATGTATATAAATCAAAAACTATTCTCAATAGAACTCCATGAATGTTTATGATCACTCGGATAATAATATATTTAATCACCCCAATGGAGTGAGTCCCTGTAATTAGTAATTTTTGAGAATCCTCGCTATGAAATAAAAAATAACCCATTATACATCATGACTCCTCAAGAACCAAGGTAACCCCACTATAATGTAAATTTAAATATACATCCACTTTAACAATGTCATTAAGAGTGGTTTCAAAAAACCACCAACATTTCGATGCTTAATATTCACCCACGTACAAGAAAGGAATCAGGCTACAAAAAGAGAAATGTAACTATTCAACCCATATGACTAGAACCTCCAAATGATTTCACGGTACATAATGGTAACACAAGGGTGTACATTCCGTCTTAAGGTATGATAATTCTATATAATCACCTATATTATTTTTATTTGGATTACTACTCTCTTATTTACCGTGACCACATAATCTTCGTACATCGATTATCCGGGTTTTGGGTCACCACCATATAGTTGTTCCCCCGTTATTGAACACTATGATTACATCATCAATTCATCTATTACAGAGTCCAAAAGTCACTATGTGACTACCAAGAAATGATGAATCATATAACCATGATCCTTCGGGAATATATATCCAATCGACCAAAAAATCACATCAATTGCCTTATCTCCTCTATGGTTCTATCACTAAGATCATTCACATAATTTTTATAGAGATAAGAAATTTCTAAATTATTTTACTGTATATAGGTTTACACATTAATATAAAATTGTACATATTTAGATACTCAACAAATTTCCACTATTTCAGACTCAGTTATATCATTAGAAAGATATAACCAAGGCTCATGTGGTCAATGGAAGAAATAAATCTCTCACCATAGATATTGTGTAACAAATAATTATGATTAGGGAAGATGGATATGGTATACAAGTCATGTGTATGGTGTTTCCTCTAATGTGGTTATAACTAATAATACTCATAGGCTACTACATACTCTATTTTCATCAACACCATTCTCAGAAATACACATGATAAAATAAGTACAGTTCATAACCAATACAAGGATTAGGGATTGTCAGTATTAGAGCTATCGTCAACCATTTTATTGACATATTGAAATCCTCTTCTTAGTGGTATAAAAATGATAACATCACTCCACTAATTGTAAACGAAATAATGGGTGTTGTTAATTTGGAGACGTCACAAATACACTATATATATTATCCCACTGAATAAAAGAAATTCATAATATAAAATACATTATCAATACATTTCTCATTAAATAATTCCTGGTCATTCTATTGGTGTATATATATAGATGTTTTGGTGATCACATGCCTAAATAACATCACCACAAAAATCTAAAAGTCAATCATTGATACCATGGCGTAATTCTTGTGTCTCTAAAGTGTGTTCAAGACTAGATCTTGGGTCCAATCATGTAGTTTTTTGACATAGACTAGGTTAGGATGATTGTTTGAACATTTTAAGGAATGTTTCCCTGAATTTATGGATGATCCTTCTTAGGAGGGATAAAAACACTTCTAGTTCATTCAACCACCCAAAATTCATCACTATGTATATATAAAATCCATACAAGTTATGAAACACCATCTTTGTAATGTCCTCCACAATATATTATTATTTTTCATATCCAGATCAAATAACAATGAATCTACTCATAATATTATCTATGAGAGTAATTATATATTTATAATTTTATATAAATTGTCTTTTATTGTTATTTATTCATTTTTCCCTCATAAATTATTATTTTACTATTAGTCAGTGATTATTTATAAAAAATAATCCTTTTATTATTATCATTTGATAAATTATCATAATTTATCCATTCATAATTACCTATTTGAATATTTTTTATAACATATCCATTAATAAATATAACATTGATAATATATAATAATATATCATGGTATAATTTTTCATTGATAAATCTTTAGAATTATTTTTAGAATTATCAATTGATAATTAATCCTATATTAATCTATTCAATTATCAATTTATAATTTATAAAAAAAATGTATTTTATAAATATGTTCGAATTTTGGTTTGAAATTCCATACAATTTTCACTGATAAATTCAAAATGATGATCTCACGGTAAATTTATAAATTATCACATGACAATTTTCCATTATTATTTCTTCTTAAATAATATTTTAATTTTTAGTGAATTAGTATTTCATAATTATTTTTATTTATCAGTAAACAATTTCAAAAATAAATTATTTTTATATTTTCATAATATTTTTTTTGAAAATTCTAACAATTTATCATTGATTATTTAATTTAATTACTCTTTATATATAAATGAAATAAAAATTTGATTATTTAGGTTGATATATGACAAAAATTCATGTTAAAAAAATATTCCGCATAAATTCTTGTGATTATCACTTGATAATTTAGGGTTTAACATCCATCACACCTTACAATTATTTTGTTATTATTTTAGAATTGATCTATATAGGAAATAAATTTAATAAAAGGAATATATTAAATTAATAGAAAATCATGCATTGAATTTATTTTTTCAAATAATCTCTATATTTTTATGATGATATAGATGCTAAAAAACACCCTTATATGTTATTATAAGGATTTTAAATTAAGTATATTTAATGAAATTAATATTCATTATATTAAAAATTATGTAATAATATTAAAGGATATGAATCATCTGAAATATTTTTCAATGTCTTTGGAAAGCTATTTAGAGTGTTCTTGAAACACTCTTCATACCATACGTTTGAGGGCGTTGTATAAGGAATAAATCCTCCTTTTATTTTATGTGTGTTTAGGAAAGTATGGTAATAGAGAACTAGATTTTTAAGGAACCATACATTTGTTAACTATGAAAATTATGGATGACATACATTATGTAAGTATGGAAAAATACATTTGCTTCACAAAATTATGGATCATTAACCGTACTTTTGTAATGAACCTTACGTTTTATCAAGAACGATATATCATGTACCTTATTTTATGAAAAAAGATAAGTATGAATTATATACCATACGTTTTGAAGGTGATGACAAAATTATGGATCATTAAAATTATGTTTGTAATAAACCTTACAATTGGAACCAAACTTTTTACTTCTTCAAGTGTCTGAAATTTGAATGTATGACTTTATTGTGCAATGGTCTTTTGTAGAATATTAGGCTGATTTAAAGCTTGATTCATGTACAAATTTTAAAGAACATATTTAAACGATTTAAATCCATTTATGCGTAATTCAAAGGATATATTTAAGAGGATGATTTTGTGATGATTATTAAGGGAAGTAACAACTTCTCTATTATTCAAACAGTTGAATATTTAAATTTTTCAGGAAACATCGGTGGATCGGAATTTTGGAATAAATCACTCATCTTTATTATATATATTCTACGTATATATGCTTTTGTAAGATAAATGGGTGAAAATATATATCTTGAATTCACGGTGATTACAAGATTCAAATATTGAGATATTTGAGTTTCAGAAAAACATAGATTTGTTAAATCGTTAATGATATATTTTCTCGATATGATGCTATAAAGAATGATTAGATTCTGTTTTATGTCAGAGAAAGAAAGGATAAAGATTTACTTATTCTAAATTGGAAATATATCATTAATATAATTATGATTTGTTGCTCAATATATTTAATGACCAATTACAACAGTGTCAATTCAGAACCACTCTTATCTGAAGAATAACATTTCTAAAAATGACAATCCATTCACTATCAGTTTTGTACTTCTGGAATTGTGATGGTCAAGTGAAAATAATTTTAAATCAAATAAAATTTTATTTTGAGTACCGACTTCTCGTACAAACTGGTTTGATTAGTTTTGTGTTTAGTACTAGATGGCTCTATTTTCGCCTAAAACTGTAAAGTAGTCAACTACCAGCACTCAGTTGCAGATGGTCTTGTGAAAAGAGTACCAACTAGTGTAAATAACCAAGATTGTAGAGAAGAGAGTTTGTGGAGTGGAATTGGGGATCATTGTTCCCTGAACCACTATATATCATTTCATCCTAATATCTATTTATTTCTGCTGCATAAAAATTTTGATAAATATAAAAGGATAGGATTTATTATCATCATGATTTCATGAGATGTTTTGAAAGAAACAATTCACTCCCCCCTCTTGTGCATATTTCATCTATCACGATCTAACAATTAGTATCAAAGTAGGTTTCTTTAGATAAAGATATAACATATGAAAGTAATGGAATATATTGATATCTCAATGGATGAAACGTGATAGATAATGTCAATTATTCAAGCTATGTACTTCAATGATGAAATCTTTGGATGTAGAAAACTGAGGATGATCATCTATCTAAAAAATATGGGATACAGATTCAACTAAAAAAATTCATACTCCTTATGAAATTCATGAGAAAGCTAAAACCTGGATTGCATCAACATATTCATAGTATGATGTAAATTCAAAATCTATTAATTAGATCATATGTTCTCTAGGACATGATGAATTTAATAAAGTATCTCAATACCCAACTCCATATGAGATGTATCAAACAATTGATGGTGTCAATGAAGGAACTAAAAATGTCAAAAAATTTGCAGGCAATTGGAAAACAAAAATTGGATAAATTTAGAATGATTGATGGAGAAATAATCACTCAAATGAGTAGAAGTGTTACAGAGAGAGTCAATAACATTATTTCCTTGGGATATCCTCTTAAACACGAGGATCAAGCCTTGAAAGTACTGAGAGTACTTCTATCCAAATGTAATGGGATATCAAGAGCCATTGGGAAATCCCAAACAATTAAAAATCTAACCATGAGAGAATTGATTAAAACCCAAATGATATATAAATACTAAATAAATGAAGAAGATAATGATCTTAATGTCCAGATAAAAAGTTAAAAATACTTCTCTGAAAGTTACATCTCAGAAGACTAATAGCAGAAAGATGAAACAAGAGAACAAAAAGAAAGAATGTTCTGACTCATCGGATTCAGAAATGGAACCGGCCCAGATGGAAAAAAATAAAAAAAATTATACGAAGAATAAAGGATTCAGAATATCCTCAAGAAATATGAGAAGGATCCAAATAAATTCAGATGCTACGAATTCATGAAAATGAGTCACATAAGACAAGACTATGAGCGGCTAAATTGAGAAAAGAAAAGGTGGTTTTTGAAATTACTATTTATGAATAGAAAGATAAAAGAGAAATAAATGAAACATGGAGTGTCTCTAAAAACTCTAGCAGCTCATAAAAGTCTAAATTAGAAAAAGGAGAATCAAATCTAAAAGAAAACATGTTCTTCATGGATGAAGATAGTGAGGTATAATATTATTACTCTTCCAATTCTGATTCTGACCCTTGATATTCAAAAAAATAACTAGAATCCTACTATAACATGATAGAATAATGAAATGATTCCTTATTAAAAAAACATTAAAAATTATTTAAAATTTAATTTTAGCAGAAAGAGACAAATTTCTAAAACTTTATCAAGAGTTCATTGAAAATATAACTCAACTAGAAAAAATAGTTTAGATTATGAAACCATGATCAAAACACTACACGATGATGCAGAAATCTACAAAAGTACAACGATCCTATTTACTAGAAGTGTAAATACATTAATTAAAATTGTTCCTATTATTATGATTAAGAAAGAATGATATTGAATATGTAGTAAATATGATAAACCTAAACTATAGAGAATCTATTTTGTTAGAAATTCTAAAAGTGTAATTTGTACATACTGTGGAACTTAATGTCATATAAAAAAACTGTTATTTTAGAAATCCCCATATAACTGGAATAATAAGGTCATTATTTATGATTTTTTATTTGACTCAAATTATTATATAAAAACAAAAAAAATCTAGATAATAGATTACTACTAGCATAAACGATTGGACCTACGAAAATATTGGTACCAAATCCAGCCTATATTTAAATACATTTACTAGAAGTGCCTCATAGAAGCAGAAAAGATAAATGGTACATGGATAGTGGCTACTGTTGGAATATGAGGGGAAACCAATAGAACTTTAAAACAATAACTCAAATGGATGGCGGATTAGTCACCATTGGTGATAATGCCAATGAAATGTTTTTTGGTATTTGAACTGTCGGAGATCCTGAAGTTGTCTCAATTAATAATAAACATTATATACAAGGATCGAAACATAACCCCATTATTATTTCTTAACATTGTGATGATATTTATTGTGTTGTTTTTTCTAACAACATTTGTTCTATTTTTAATAAAAAGTTGCTTAAATTTAGGGCACCCAAAACTAATAATGTTTATAACCTAGATAGAAATTCCTTCTTTAAACAAAAATTAAATTGTTTACCTGGTAAAATAAATTTAACATATATCTACCATAGAAAGCATGTAAATTTAAACATCTATTCTTTACATAAGGTATCTAGGAAAACATTAGCTTCTGATTTTCCAAGTCAAAAATTTTACAGTGAAATAATATGTGATGCATGCCAATTTACAAGGCATTATGAATCATCATTAAAATCAATTAACAAAATTTCTACATCTAAACCATAAGAACATATCCATATGGATCTGTTTGGACCATCAAGAGTAGAAATTTTGTTGGTAAATTATATTTTTATGATTTAGTGTATGAATATTCTATATTTACATGGATATATATTATAAAATATAAAAATGAAACTTTTACCATATTTGAATGTTTTTAACATTCTATTCAAAATAAAAAAAAATTAAAATAATTTCACTAAGAAGTGATCATATATTTAATGAAATATATATGAGAATATATTTATGTGATAGATTTATAATAATTAATATTTATTATATATTGTATTTTAATGAGTATGAAAAATTTAAGACATTATGTAATGGTTTTCTAGTCTCACAATTATTTCTATTTGATTTATTCTTTATTTACCACTATTTTATTGTTTTTTCCTATATATAAATCCCATTAATTTATTCTAATATTTTTATTCTAAAAATTATATATCTTTACATATCCATTTAAATATATCCATTTTATAGGGTTTATGATTCAAATTTAACTAAAATGATAATGTTGTTTGGTCTTAATTATTTTTGAGGCACGACTCATCATATTAGTATATGTTTATTTATGATGTCGATACACTTATCTTTGATATATAATTTCTATAATAACACGAGTATCATGAAATTTTATATCAAATTTCTCATCATTTTATAAAAATAGGATTCTAATTTGATTTTACCAATTAGTAATAGTTTTTTGAAACAGTAATTTCATTTATTATAAATATTTATTACTATTCATTCATTGATAAATTAACATGATCAATATTAAAATAATACACATAACATTTGTTCCCCTTTGGTTAGTTATTATATCTTTATGAACTAGTATCATTTTCCCACTTTTTTGTACTCATTATAAGAATTTATTTGTTTATGAATGTTTTTTCTTATTTCTCTCATCAATCAGATACATGTTTCATTCCAAAAAAATGTTTTACAACATGTTTTCAAAAATGAGTTTCAAATTATATTGGGATATTATTTTCAAGGGATGTGGATCTTAAAAAAAATAAATGATTTTAAAAGAATTCATTATAAGTATTCAAGATATTTTAAGTGTAATTTTTTTATAAAATGTTCTTTTTTTAAATAATTTTCCTAAACAGTATAGATATTTTCATTATGAAATATTTCTAAAATGATATTTCCTTTTAATTTTCCATATATGATAACAAACATTCATGTTACTCGTACTATTATTTTGAAATCATCAAAATTTTCAATAAATATTATTTCCGATGATTGGTTTATGTTTTGATGTCATGGTGGTTATGAAAATATTTTATCATCCATGGGTTATATTTAATATAATATCACAACTCATCATGGGTTTTTATTTGATAAAATATTTATGAAACTCATATCTTATACATAGGTTTTGATATGGTAACATTTTTAGGACACTATTAGCATTTCATTGGTTATGATTTCAATTTTTAAAATCTTCTAGCATATGTCTAATTGAATTCATTATTATATTGGTTAGACCTATATATAAATTGAATATATTAGATAAATATTTATATATCATGAGATAATAATGGGAATCAAGTATATAGACATTATAAACTATGGAATATTGGGAAACTTGATCCCCTATGGGAGTTTGTAGATACAAGATCCACTAGGGTATGATGGGGAGACATGATCCCTTACATGTATAAGTCTGCAATTATGGAAGATGGTGTTTCCCGCACAGTATATTTATTCCCCATGAATATCCATGTTTTGTTTTTTGAAATGATCCATTACTTATAAGGAATGATATTACATTTTTTTGTCCAAACCAATAGATTTTCTTTATTCAAATTTTATGATTTCATTTATTATTTTCTTGATTCTGTTATGATTCATGTATTATGAACAACCAATTTTATCCCTTTTTTATCTTATATATATATTATGATATATTAATATAATGATCATATTTTTAAACCCTTACGCTTGTATTTATGCTTACATTTTTCATGTGTTTACCATAGTTGAGCATATTATCTCATTAATTTTATTCTTACACTCCCCATGTTACGATGAATTGAATTATCTCTGATGTTTGTATAAATGATTATCTTTATGAATAACATAGTGAGAGGTATTCTAGATCACTCCTCTATCAGTTTTTATGAATCCATGTTTCAAAATTCACTAATCTAATATTTTCATTGGGTGTCTATCTTCATAATGTATTAATTATTCCTCTAAAATTATGTAATGCTAATTTATGTTAAGTGAAGTTCACTATAGTTGGTATTAATGAATTTTTTAACCTGTTGAATATATACTGATAATTTAATACTAAGAATCCTATGGAAATATCTTGGGATAATCCAAACTATGTGAAAAGGTATTGGAAAACTTCTTTAAATTTTGGTAATGGATAGAGAGAGTAGTTCCATAGCAATACATCATTGTCTCAATAATACAATTGTATATGTCTCATTCCTAGAAGTACATATTGGTAGCACCCTAAAAACACTATATTAAGTGAGACTCAACCAGGAACTAGTACACAACAACACAGCCTTTAGAACACCTAGTTTGAAACTCTCAATTGATATGATTTTTTAATGAATAATCTCATAATGAAATATCATGAAGGGTTTAAATATGAGTTGGGTATAAAAAACCTAGGATAAAATCATTGTATCATAGAATAAAAATGTTTTCATAATTTAGATTTTTTATAAGTGGGTTATCATGATAATTCGTATCTCACTTTGAAAAGGATTTCTTACTATGTGTGTTTTTTGTTTTTTTAATAGATAAAACATGAAGGATCTTTGTTAATGTTTATTTAAATGGAAAATGTAATGATTTTCCTCCTGAGTATCTAAATTAAATGGGATATAGAATTAGAAAACTCATTTTTTTGTTCAAACATATTTATAAGTCTATTAATCATTATGAAATTTCAAATGAGTAAATTTTGAAATGATATTTATTGGAGTCCTTTATGAGGTAACATCCTCCACCATCCAACAGATCAGCTAATATACTTATTTCTGAATTGCTGATCACAACCTATGTAATGATATTTTTTATTCTCCAATGTTTGGATCAGGAGAAATTTATTCTTCTTGTTAATCATTTAAAAGGAAAATATGACATTTGGTGGAATATAATGAATAATAATATGAACAAATATTAAATTGAATCCATGGATTTAGAAGAGCTAAAGAACATATTCATCAACATGTTCATTCATTAAATTCATCATTTGAAGAAGGAAGTGGAGTACCTTGTGTTATAAAAAAAGTATGTTGAATCTATCAATACTTTTGTGGCTAACTCCAAACAGCATGGGATATATTCTTCTAATATTATCATCAATCCATAATGTACGGATGATTGATTCATTACTGGAATAAATAAATTCTTAAAAAGGTGTTATCCATATGAGAATTTACTAGCAATGAATATATTTTTCATTATTTAATCAATACTGAAATATAGGTTAGAGTCTTGTATCAATTTCCATGTTTTATTAAAAAAAAGTAATATTTATATCAATGGAAAACCAATAAACATGGGAAATAAGAATATGATCATTCAATTATGAAAATAGTGTCAAAAGAAGAATCGAGGTAATTGTCATATGGAGTGGAAAAGATAATTTATGTGAGGAAGGGGAAGCCATTAATAAATTGATTATTGTTCTAATGGGAAGATGTTGTAAATTTTTTAAAATATTTAGAAATATTCCAAGAATAAGCCTTCCACAATTTAGTGATTCATGTGTATGAATGATGAGAATTATACTAACCAGTACCTAAACCCAATGGTTTGTGAAGATAATCAATATAAGAATAATCTTTTTGTGATGGAAGGGGGGAAATATCATGTTAACCTTATTTTTTATGAGGGGTGTGATAAGAACATGGTTAAAGATATACATTTCATCCCCTCTAGAGCTGAAAATGTATTATCTGATTTGGGATCTACCCACTGATTCATTTAATAATGAATTTTCTAATTGTGTTATGATTACACCAAAATTATTAGATGTGAAATTAGCCATTAAAACATATAATGGAACAATGATTTGATCTTATGTATACGATTCCTCTCTGGTTGAAAACAGTTGGAATTTTTTTCATCATATCATGTCATTCATCCTATAGTTTAATTTGATATAATCTTATGCATGGATTGGATTTCATTCCCTAATGAAAAAAATTAATTTTCAATGTAGGAAAGTTATGTTTTTGGTTTGTAACAAACCTATAAATGTCTAATAATTTGATGATATGTATATAAATCCAATAAAGAGTACATTTGGTGTATGAGAATTAATTCCAATTTACAGGGCATGTTTATCTAAATTTGATATTAAAAATATCGACATCAATGATACGAACAATTTTTTCATGCATGTGGATGTATTTATTGAAGACTATCATATCCATGAACCAAAATGAAAAGTTTCATTCTCGATAGAACTCATACCAAGATACAAAATAATATCAATGACTCTCTATAGAATTCTCTCAAAATTAGTTGTTGGAATTGGAGATACTACTCCAATTAAGCTTTGATAATGGATTCATTTGGCCAATTTCATCACATTGGGGTGAACATATTCTCTTTATTGAAATTAAATATTTGTAAATGTTAAACAACATTGATTTCCAGGAGTTAAAAAATATAATGATAATGAAAATTATCACATTCCCTATATTGATGAATTATTTGATGAACTATACTGAGCTCAATACCATCCCAAGACTAACATTCAATATGGAAATTATCACTTAAGTGTTAATAAAGAGGATATACAGAAGAATTTATTTTACAATGTATTGAAATTATTAATATATTGTGATTCTAATTGATCATACTAATTCCTCTGTAATTTTCATGGATTTGAGGAATAATGTCTTGATAGATTACCTGAATTTGTTTTCGGTCATTCTTATAAATGATATCACATTATATTCAAAGAAAAATTAAGGGAATTAATACCATTGTAAAATTGTTCAAATGACCCTAAATAAGTATAAGAAATATGAAAAATATAAAAATTGTGAAATTTTTCTAAAAACGATCCATTATTGGTCATGTAATCTCAAGAGATGATATTAAAATATATCCACCAAAGGAAAAGGCTATTGAATGTTTTCCTAGCCCATTGAATTTGATTGATGAATTTAGTATTCTTTATTTAGATGGATATTATTGATGGACCCTGTTGATTTTCTCATTATTCTCTAATCCTTAGACCATGTTAACTTAGAAGGGTGAAAATTGTGTTGGGATCGACGAATGTGAGGAATACGTCAAGGAACTAAACAATGGTTTAGTTTGCGCACCCGTAGATAAATTACACTACAATGGGGAATTATTTGTAATCAATAGTGAATTGTCAACGGAATTATTTGAATTTTTTATTATTCATAATAACATGGTTATAGGTTATGAATCATGACATTGGAAGATTTATGATAAAAGTTACCCAATTTATTATTTTAAATTACCAAGGATAATTTTTTCATTAAATATCTGGATGCATTATTAAAATTTAGAAATTATTAATATATATATAAATATCATAAAACTGTAAAATATATATTCACTTTAATGGAGTTTAACATGTGCTACAGAATATGGATATAACTAATAAACTATTATGACTGCACAATACATTAAAACCCTGGTAAAGTGAGTGTGTTGCCCCAAGCATTGAGTCCAAAGGATCATGCTTGCATATCCATGATTTGGGTTATAAATGATCAACTACTTCTAGATTCGAAAATGATGGATATAGAAATCCAAAAGGAATGAGAAATATTATCTTATGAAATTGAAATTTTAAACCTATATCAAGGGGATGATAAATGTTATACAGAAGAAATATATTGATCATCAATATAAGGATGGAATATTTCATGAGTGTAACCATGATAGATAAGAAATGATAAGGTTCGTGATTCGTTTATGTGTTCCTTCCATCTCAAATTTTCAAAACGGTTTGTTATAGGAATCACATAGTTCTTCATTCTCTATTCATCTTGGGGGTATGACGATATATTCATATTTTAAGGAATATTTATGATAGGATTTCATAAAGTGGAATATCATAGATCTTGTATAACAGATTATAGTGAGGATACATGTTAAGGTTGAAGAAAAATTATAGGCTGTTGATTCTTCAATTACCTATACTAGAATGGAAGTAAGAGTACATAACAATGATTTTGTTTTTAGACTCCAAAAAACCTATAAAAGGGTTTAAGGCTATATGGGTGTCATTTTATTACCCTACTAAGTTATAACCCTTATAATTATCAATAAATACCTCTATATAGACAATGGTTTTAGGATATACATAATGGATGTTCTAAGGCTGGATGGAGCACCATGTTCTATTATATGTAATTGAGATCAGAGGTTAATCGTAAATTGGTGGAAAATTATTCACGATTAAATTGATAATGATTTGATTTTTAGAAGTAGTTATCAATCTGATATTTATGGTATGTATAAAATAACAATTCAAACCCTAGATGATATATTGTGATAATATCTGTTAAATTTAAAAGAATATACTGGTCAACAGGTACCTCTAGTTGAGTTTGATCAAAACAATATCATTCATTGAGTCATTGAAATGGACCCTTATAAAGAAAATTATATAAAAATATGTATATCTTGATGATAATAGAATTAATTTAGACAATTAATGTTATTAAAATATAAGTCTGTGGATGAAATTCAAAATCATTTTAGAACCATTCAATATAATATCAAAGAATCTCACTATTAGATATTTTTTTTGAAAACATTGCATGTGCGGGAGCTTCCCTCTGAGAATCTGGCGATGGTGAATCACAGTTTCTTCGACCATGTACTTGATTTCATCACGGGAATCGTCCAACCCTGAATGGGAAGTAGCCTTCCAGGATGGTTGTGGTGGCCGAGAAAGTTGAACAAGAAAATCGGTTTGAAGTATTCATTGGCTTCGAAGAAAAAAGGTCTTTCTTTTGCGGAGGCGTCATTTGGTGTTGTTGATGTAACACCCAAGACATTTATGAGAAATATATTGTTTTTATGTTATATAAATCAACAAAGGAATCTTTCACTACACACAACACAAACTTGTCTTTCTTTACATTCAATCACAACCTTCCTCAATAGCTTGCGTTATACGCAATACCGAGTTTAACTAAACAACGATATGCTATTAAAATATTATTAAAACTAGCCGTTATGAATAGTAACACCCACATTTTGAAATTTTGTAAATTTTATTTCTCAAAATGGACTTCATTTTTGGATTTGGAATATCGAAATTACCCTAGGGTGAAATTTTGGTATTTTTCTGAAAACTTTCAATTTTTGATGAATAGTGAAAAAACTAGGTTACTATTTTAAAACAAACTATTTATTTAAATAATTATTTATTTTATTTAAATTTATTTTATGTCAAAATTGATACATAATACCTATTTAAGTTCGTTTCAATTCATCGGAGTCATTTTATAATAATTTTAGATATATAAAAATTTTATTGAACTTTTCACCGTCTTTTACCAACCTCCTAGGAGAATTTCCAATTTCACATAAAACATAATTTTACCGCTTCTGTGAGTGGAATTTAGAAAATACTAGAGACATGCGTAATATCACGAACTAAAATTCGGTTCAATGACATGAAAATAATTTTTGGTGAATAATATCTTTTTACTTTTTTTACCACGGTTAAAAGTAAATACGGTAGTTAAGGGTAAAAATGATATTATTATTACCCTAAAACATGTAATAATTCTATTAGATAAGTGTAATTCGACCATAAACAACCTTAGGAATAAAATATGACCACTTAGGGCCACTTGTATTAGATTAGGAGATTTAATATTAATTTATTTAAAGAAGGGTTAAAATATTTAAAATCAATGTTTAATAAGTAAATCATTTTTAATATAGGGTTATACATAAGATAAATTCAAATATAAATATTAATTATAAAGCTAAAAATATTTCCTACATAATTTTATTTTATTTGTAATTTTTTTACTTTAAATAATTTAAATTATTTATGACACAATGATGATGCAGTAATTATATTATTAATGAAATGTTGACATAATTGATGTTATAAATACCCAAATAAATGTAATTTGAGACTTTTTATGAATTCCAATAATTTTATATGTTAATATGACATGTTATTATTTATTTAATTACCTTTTTTCAAACTAATCATTCTGTTATGATTTTCACAAAAATGAATTACCAAATAGAGTCAAAATTGACATAAAATAGTTTCGAAAAAAATATATTATATTATTAATTGTTATTTTATTCCTAAAAATCTAAGTTTTGTAAAAATTACTTAAATAAGGTTATATATGTTAATAATTAAAAACATGGGGTTCTTTTGGCTTGTTATAGTATGTTTATTAACCTTATAGTGTATGAAAACAAGAAGACATGGTAAAAGTTAAATTATCTAACTTAAATTTAAATCTAAAAGATAAGGTTAAAATAGAAACTTAAACTTGTATAAATTCTATTGTATGAGAGGTTTTAGACCCATACCCACCTTAGCTTCTAAATAAATTAATTTGGAGCTATTAATAGCCTAATATGACTTTATAATAAAATAATATTTTTTGTTTTTCCAAAGGTGCCCCTCTCCTCCCTTATAAAAGGGAACCTCCTCCCTCTCTTCCTCACACCACATTGAGTCTTCAATCTTGGACAACCCCAGAAAAATTCTCTTAGACACTTCCCTAGAAACATCCTAGAGGTCCTGGTCTTCTTCAAAGACCAATTTTATTGCCCTAAAAGGAGGTCTCAAAGAGGCGCTTCAATGAAGAGGTAATGTCCGTTACCGATTCTATCAACTTTATTTCTTCTTCCACTTCTTCTTATTTAATTTTTTTATTTTCAAGTAATAACATCAGTATCAATCATATACTGATATGTTATTTTAAATATTAAACAACCCTATTTTGCCATCTATCCATCCTACGGAAAACGAAATCACCGCGCGTGCGTATATAAGGAATACCGTCTCCACGCCGTAGTGTAATCTATTTTCCACCACCATCGTACTTGGATGGGTATAATGGTGTAAATAATAACTATATATAATTATTGGAAATTGATATTGATTTGGAAATAGTATACATACACTCTAATACAATTCCATGATCATGGGAAAGATATCATCGCTCGTGCGTACGTACGGAATACCGTATCCACGATGTGATGTGACTCGTTCTACATGATTTTCATTTCATAATGATTACATAAATGAATTGAGTGAATAAATATGATATATATTACACTAATACCATTATGGAAATGGGGTATCTATAACCTAAAAATAATAATAAGAATTTATTCGACCAAACACGCATAAGAACAAAAAGTAATAAACACCCGAATAACAAGTATCAATGAAATATTACTAATAAGAAGCTAAGAGTATGACCATATATGATATAATAACAATGATTATGATTCTGGAATAAGTCAATGACATTATTTAAATCATTATACAGGAGGTTCGGACACTTACGAAGCAAATCAGACCTAAGGTAAGGGAAAATCTCACAATCTAATTTTTATCTGAGATTGCCTATAAATCAGAATTTACTGGGGAATATTTATTATCCACATCCATGTTTCCAAAATATGTAATATTATTTCCATCCACCTACAATTGTTTAAATCCAATATTACCCTTCGTTGAGTTTTAGGTAAAAGATATTAATGGAATTTTTTGTCGCTTTTTCGTACGAGGTACTTTTTGAATTTTCCGGCCAAAGTACGAGATGAATGTTTTTTAACATATACGGCCTGAATGAATTTTTAGAAAATTATTTACATGAAGATTCCTTTACATGTTTTCAAGTTTATTTTTAATCAACTTCTTTTGGATTAAAATTGTATGACATGTTTAGAAAGGAAAAATGTTTTTGAAGTAGAAATGATATTTTCCACAAGAATGGAGTTCAAGTGTTTTATCAAAATTATTTTCCATATAAGATAATACGGGATTCTGTTTTTATCCCTATTATTAAATTAATTTGATTATGTTGTGATTGAATTATTTTTATGAATTCCTATATCTTATAAGAATTGTTTTATGATGTCACGAGGTTTAAGAATCCCATTTTTTTACATGGGTTATGCAATGATGTATGATTTATGATTTTGAGGCAAACATAAGAATGTCATAATTATGAGATGGGTGGGACCTATACCTAACTCCAATGCATTGGTTAAGGATTTATATATCATGAGATAGACATGGCTGGAATGGAAGGTTAAACCGGTTCAGTGAAACTTGACTGAAATGAGGAGTGATCTCGGTTCAGAAATGTGCTTTGTCCACTAAGATAGTCTTGGAAATGAGTCTTGACTAATAAGAAATGATTCTCTATGATTATGTGTGTATGACACAAAGTTTCATGTTTTATGTTATGATTATTGGGATTACATTTCACTACTATGATTTATCCCATTTATGAAATTATGATCTCTTTTGCAGGTTAAGATTTCCAAAATGTTATGTTCTTATGAATATGATGTGATTGATATTTCTTTTGTTTACCCTTAATGAGAATTTGAGCTCAACCTTTTGTATGTTTTCTTTCCCCATGTCATGAAGAAGGGTATTAAGTAGGATATGCCAAAAAGGGACTGTAGATATGATGAAATTAATGGGAGACAACATAGATGATTTATGAACCAGTTGTTTAAAATTCCCAGTTTATAAAGAAAATATACCTATACTGTCCTTTCATGGTTTTGTAATATGTTGTAATAAGTATGCTTCAATTTTAATGTATTTACAATGTATGTAAATTATGTGTCGTTATAGTTGGTATTAGAGGAAATGTATAGTCAACCTTTGGAAACTAGGATGTGATTTCCTTAGTAAGAACCCTAAGGATAAGTCTAAGCACATAACACAATTTTAGTGTTTTAGAAATGGCCATGAACAACTTATGATAAGACCTTAAGTGTGAAATTTTATTCTTCATTATGTGTTTTTCCTATTATAATTAGTGTTTCTCACACTATTATTCTTGGTTTTAGTCAATGGCTGGAACCCGATGGAACCGTGTTAATGCGGAATGCGACGGGCAATGCAATGATTTTCCCCTTGAGAAACCAAACGTTATGGGAGCTGGAATGAAAAATCTTGTAGCCATTCTCATAAAACTTTCTCAAGCTATGAATCCTATTGGACTTCCAAATGAGAAACAGAAGGAGAAACATTCTGTTGAATATTTCATGAGGCAGTGTCCACCCTCATTCAGTGGGTCTACTGATCTGTTAGTTGCTGAACAATGGATCAGTACTATTGAAAAGATATTCCCAGTTCTTCAATGTTCGGAACATGATAAAGTCATCTTAGCAGTTTATCGTTTGGAAGGTGAAGCTGATCAATGGTGGAATCTTATTAAGAATATGAGGCAAAGGGATGAAATTGAATCCATGTAATAGGACGAGTTCAAGAACTTATTTTTCAATAAGTACTTCCCTCGTATTCTTCGAACAAAGATGGAGAAGGAGTTTTTTGAAGTAAAGAAAAAGGATGGTGAATCTGTTGGTACCTATGAAGCAAATTTTACAAGACTTGCAAGGTATGCTTCTAGTATTATTATCCAACCTGAGAGTAATATCCATCGATTCTTTAGTGGCTTAAAACCAATTCTTCGAAGGGCATGAGCCATATGGGACTTCAATAGCTATGAAGAAATTGTTCAATGTGCTCTCAAGGTTGATATGGAGATTGGAGTAACCCATCAGTCATATGGGTTTGATAAGAAGAGGAAAAAGGAATTCAAAGGAAAATCTAAAGAGCACACTTCAATGTTAAAAATTCAAGGAAATGGGGAATTATTCCAATAAATGTTCTAATCCAAGGGTTGTTGATGATGATCAATGTCAAAAAACTCTTACGGCTAAAGACAAAATAAAGTCACATGAAATTTCTATCAGTGATGTGGAGTAGGATAACAAAGTGGTGAAAGGTACACATACCATCCACCCTAATGTAGAAAAAGTTTCATTTGATTCTAGATCCAGACACTCTATTTCTGAAGAACTTTTTAAGGGTATCACTGTATTACCTCAACAATTAGATGTTGAGTTAGCTGTGAAAACCACTAATGGCACAACAGTTGCATCAAAAGTTTATAATTCTTCTTCGATGGATGTTTGTGGGAAAGTGCTTCCTGCAAATCTTATGATCCTTCCTATAATGGAATTTTATGTGATTCTTGGCATGGATTGGCTTTCTCTATATGGATCTCATATCAATTGCCAAAGAAGGGAAGTAACATTTCATATTCCAGATCAATCTATGATCGTCTATCGATGCAAGGATGAACATAACCTTCTAGTGGAAATTTCATCCATCTTATGGGTCTTGATTCCACTAAATGAAGGTTATTTATCTCAAATGGTTGGTGAGGAACTCATGATTAATAATATGTCCATTTTACGGGAGTTTAACAATGTCTTTCTGCAGGAATTTATGGGTCTTCCACCAAATCCTGAAGTAGAGTTTTAAATAGAACTTGTACGAGGTGCTTTGCCTATTTCGAAGACACCTTATAGAATGGCCCCAATTGAGTTTTCATAATTGAAGAAGCAACTCCAAGAGAATCATGATAAAGGATTCATACGCCATAGTGCATCACCTTGGGGAGCACCTGTTCTGTTTATTAAGAAGAAAGATGGATCAATGAGACTCTGCATTGATTATCGAGAACTTAACAAGATCGCTATCAAGAAAAAATATCCTCTCCCACACATTGATGACTTATTTGTCCAACAATGTGGAGCTCAATACTTTTCCAGGATTGATCTCCATTCATGGTATCATCAATTAAGGGTCAAAAGGGATGTTATACCAAAGACGGCTTTCCATACAAGGTATGAACAATATGAATTTATAGTGATGCCATTTGGTCTTACTAACGCCCCTTATATCTTCATGGAACTGATAAATAGAGTCTTTAGAGACTATCTTGATCAGTTTGTGGTAGTCTTTATAGATGATATTCTTGTCTATTCAACAAGCAAGGAATAACATGATGATCAATTGAGAATTATATTGAAGACCCTGAGAAAGGAGAAGCTATAACAAATTTACCATGTGTGAATTTTGGCTTCAAAAAGATTCATTTTTGGGTCACATAATCTCAAAAGAGGGGATATCTGTGGATCTAGCAATAACAGAGGTTATCGAAAGATGTTCGAGACCAAAAACAGTAACTGAGATCCGAAGTTTTCTTGGTTTGGATGGTTATTATCGACATTTTGTGAATGATGTTTCATGATTATCTAATTCACTCACCAGGTTGACTCGAAAAGGAGTTAAGTTGGTATGGACAGAGGAATGTGAAGAGAATTTCAAGGAGTTGAAAAGAAGGTTATCCAGTGCACCTATGCTCACACTTCCTTGGAGTGGAGAAAGGTTTGTGATCAACAGTGATGCATCCAAGAATGGGCTAGGTGTGTTCTTATGAAAATTGATATGGTGATAGCTTATGCCTCATGACAGTTGACAATCCATGAGCAAAATTACCAAACTCATGATTTGGAGTTAGCTGCGGTAATCTTTGCATTAAAGATTTGGAGGCATTATCTTTATGAAAAAAGGTGTGATATTTATACTGATCATAAATGTTTAAAGTATATTTTCACATAAAAGAATCTGAATATGTGCCAAAGAAGATGGTTGGAGCTGATTAAGGATTACGACTGCTCAATTCATTACCACCCTGGGAAAGCAAGCAAGGTGGCAGACGCATTAAGTCGACAAGACCATGCCAGTTTATCCATGATTATGATCACAAAAGATCCAATATTTATGGATTTACAAAGGATGGATCTTGGAATTATAATGGAAGGGGAAAAATATTATCTTTCTCAAATGAATGTTCAACCATATTTACATGTGAATATTAAAGAGGAACAGAAAGAAGATGTAGAGTTACGAAAGAAGGTGAGAAATGTTCCTGAATTCAACCTTGATTAGGATTGGATAAAAAAGTTCAGGAATAGGGTTTGTATTCCTCCCCTCCTAGAATTAAAGAAGGATCTGCTGGATGAGGCTCATATTTCTTCATTCTCTATTCATCCTGGAAGCACGAAGATGTATAGGGACCTAAAAGAGTACTTCTGGTGGGATGGCATGAAAAGAGATGTTGCTGAATATGTCTCTCGATGCTTGGTTTGTCAGCAAGTTAAAGTTGAGAGACAAAAGTCTAAGGGGATGTTACAAACATTACCCATACCCTAATGGAAATGGGAAAACATCACTATGGACTTTGTCACCGGACGTCATAAAACATCCAATGGAAATAATGTTATCTGGGTCATAGTTGATCGTCTTACAAAGTCTGCACACTTCATTGCTATTAGAGAGGACTTCTCTCTAGATCATCTTGCGAGGATATATGTAAAGGAAGTGGTAAGATATCATGGAGTACCACTTTCCATTATATTTGATTGGGATACAAGATTTACCTCGATGTTCTGGTGAAGTCTTCAGCATACTCTAGATACAGAGTTGAGTTTCAACACTACTTATCATCCTTAGACAGACGGTCATTCGGAGTGGACAATTCAAACTCTAGAAGATATGTTGAGAGCTTCCTCTATGGATTTCAAAGGTGATTGGGATCAAAACCTACCTTTGGTGGAATTTTCTTATAATAATAGCTTTCAGTCCAGTATTCAGATGGCTCCTTATGAAGCTCTCTATGGAATTAAATGCAGGACTCCATCATGTTGGGATGAAGTTGGGGAAAGAAAGCTATTAGGACCTGATCTTGATGATGAGATGGTATAAAAGGTCAGATCTATTCAAAAACACATTAAAGCAGCTTAGAGTCGACAAAAAAGTTATGTTAACAACCGAAGAAAAGACCTAGAGTTTGAAGTGGGTGATAAAGTGTTCTTACGAATATCTCCTTGGAAGAGAGTAATGAGATTTGGAAAGAAGGGAAATCTGAGCCCTAGATATATCGGTCCTTTCGAAATACTGGATCATGTTGAGAAGGTTGATTACCGATTGGCGCTTCCACCAAATCACTCTCAAGTTCACGATGTGTTCCATGTATCTCTCTTGATAAAGTACATACATGATCCTTTACATGTACTCAGCTCAGAAGTTGTACCACTGGAGCAAGATCATTCTTATGAAGAACAGCCGATAGAGATTCTAGATCGTAGTGAAAATGTCCTACGGAACAAGACCACTCGCTTGGTGAAAGTTTTATGGAGTAACCACCAATTAGAATAAGCTACATGGGAGCTTGACGATATGATGAGGGAGAGGAATCCTCATCTGTTTGTTACAAAGTGACGAATTTCCAGGGCGAAATTCATTTTAAGGGGGGCAGAATGTAACACCTGAGACTTTTAGGAGAAAGATTTTGTTTTTATGTTATATAAATCATCAAAGGAATCTTTCACTACACACAACAATATCTTGGCTTGCTTTACACTCAATCACGACCTTCCTCGATAGCTTGCGTCGTACGCAATACTGAGTTTCACTAAACAACGATATGCAATTAAAATATTATTAAAACTATCCGTTATGAATAGTAATACCCACTTTTTTAAATTTTTTAAATTTTATTTTTCTAAATGGACTTCATTTTTGGATTCAGAATATATAAATTATCCTAGGGTGAAATTTTGGTATTTTTCTGAAAACATTCAATTTTTTATGAATAGTGAAAACACTGGGTTACTATTTAAAAACTGACTTTTTATTTAAATAATTATTTATTTTATTTAAATTTATTTTAGGTCAAAATTGATACATAATACTTATTTATGTTCAATGAAATTCATTGGAGTCATTTTATAATATTTTTAGATATATAAAAATTTTATTTAACTTTTCACCATCTTTTACCCACCTCCTAGGAAAATTTTAAAATTACCATAAAACATAATTTTACCGCTTCTGTGAGTGGAATTATGAAAATACGAGAGACACGGCTAATATCAAGGACTAAAATTTGGTTCAATGAGATGAAAATAATTTTTGGTGAATAGTAACTTTTTACTTTTTTTTCACGGTTAAAAGTAAATACGGTAATTACGGGTAAAAATGATATTATTATTACCCTATCACAAGTCCTAATTCTATTGGATAAGTGTAATTCGACCAAAAAAACCTTAAGAATAAAATAATACCATTTAGGCCCACGTGGATTAGATTAGGACATTTAATATTAATTTATTTAATGAAAGGTTAAAATAGTTAAAATCAATGTTTAATAAGTAAATAATTTTTAATATAGGGTTATACATAAGATAAATTCTACTATAAATATTAATTAGAAATATAAAAAGATTTACTACATAATTGTAATTTATTTTTAACTTTTAGACTTTAAATAATTTAATTTAGCTATGACACAATGATGGTACAGTAATTATATTATTAATGAAATATTGACATAATTGATGTTATAAATACAAAAATAAATGTAATTTGAGGCTTTTTATGAATTAAAACAATTTTTTATGTTAATATGACATGTTAGTATTGATTTAATTAACTTTTTTCGAACTAATATTTCTGTTATGATTTTCAGAAAAAGCAATTATCAAATAGTGTCAAAATTGACATAAAATTGTTTTTAAAACAAATATTATATTATTAGTTGTTATTTTATTCCTAAAAGTCTATGGTTAGACAAAATGACTTATATAAGGATATATATGTTAATAATAAAAAATATCGGGGTTCTTTTGGCTTGTTATACTATGTTTATCAACATCATAGAGTTAGAAAACAAGAAGACATGGTAAAATTTAAATTATATAACTTAAAGTTAAATCTAAATGATAAGGTTAAAGGAGAAACCTAAACATGTATAAATTCTATTGGATTAGAGGATTTCGACACATACCCACCTTAGCTTCGAAATAAATCAATTTGGAGCTATTAAACCCGAATATGACTTTATTATAAAATAATATTTTTAGTTTTTCCAAAGGTGCCCCTCTCCTCCCTTATAAAAGGGCACCTCCTCCCTCTCTTCATCACACCACTTTGTGCCATCAAGCTCGGAAAACCCCTAAAAAATTCACTTCTCCACTTCACTAGAAACATCCTAGAGATCCTGGTATTCTTCATAGACCAGTTTTAGTGCCCTAAAAGGAGGTCTCAAAGAGGTGCTTCAATGAAGAGGCAATGTCCATTTCCGATTCATTCAACTTTATTTCTTCTTCCACTTCTTCTTATTTAGTTGTTTCATTATGAAGTAATAACATTAGTATCACACATATAATTATATGTTATTATAAGTATGAAACATACCTATTTCGCCATCTATCCATTCTATGGAAAATGAAATCACCGCGCGTGCGTACGTACGGAATACCATCTCCACGCTGTGGTGTAATCTATTTTCCACCACCATCTTACTTGGATGGGTATAATGGTGTAAATAATAACTATATATGATTATTTTAAAGTGATATTGATTCTGAAATAGTATACACACACTCCAATATAATTCCACAATCATGGGAACAATATCATCGCTCGTGTGTACGTACGAAATATCGTCTCCATGATGTGATGTGACTCGTTCTACATAATTTTCATTGCATAATGATTACATAACTGAATTGATTGAATAAATATGATATATATTACACTAATAACATTCTGGAAATGAGGTATCTATAACCTAAAAAAATAATAAGAATTTATTCGACAAAACACGAATAAGAACAAAAAGTAATAAACACCCGAATTACAAGTAGCAATGATATATTACTAATAAGAAGCTAAGAATTTGACCAAATATGATATCATAACAATTATTATGATTCTGTAATAAGTAAATGATATTATTTAAGTCATTATACAGGAGGTTCGGACACTTACGAAGTAAATCAGACCTAAGGTAATGGAAAATCTCACAATCTCATTTTTATCCGAGATTGTCTATACTTCAGAATTTACTGGGGAATATTTATCATCCACATCCATGTTTACTCAATATTTAATATTATTTCCATCCACCTAAAATTGTTTAAATCCAATTTTACCCTTCGGTGGGTTTTTAGTAAAATATATGATAGGAATCTTTTGTCATTTTTTCATACGAGGTACTTTTTGACTTTTCCGGCCAAAGTACAAGAAGAATTTTTTTTAAAATTATACGACCCGAATGGATTTTTAGAACATTATTTCCCTGAAGCATTATTTAAAATATTTCAAGTTTATTTTTAATCAAATTATTTTAGATTAAAATTGAATGACATGTTAAGAAAGAAAAAATGTTTTTGATGTAGAAAGGATATTTTCCTCAAGAATGGAGATAAAGTGTTTTATAAAAATTATTCTCCATCTAAGATAATATAGGATTCTATTTCTATCCATATTATTACATTGATTAGATTATATTGTGATGTAATTATTTTTATGAATTTCTTTATCTTATAATAATTTTTTTTATGATGTCACGAGGTTTAAGTATCCCATTTTTATTACATGGTTTATGCAATGATGTATGATTTATGATTTTGTGGAACACATAAAATGGTATCGTCATGAGATGGGTGGACCTATAACTACCTCCAATGCATTGGGTAAAGATTTATATCTCATGAGATAGACATGGCTGGAATGGCAGGTTGAACCGGTTCAGTGAAACAGGACAGAAACGAGGACTGAACTCGGTTCAGAAATGGACATTGTCCGCTAAGATAGTCTTGGCAACGAGTCTTGACTAATAAAAAATGATTCTATATGATTATGTGTGTATGAAAAAAAGTATCATGTTTTATGTTATGATTATTATTATTACATTTCACTACTATGATTTATCCCATGTTATGACATTATGATCTCTTTTTCAGGTTAAGATTTCCAAAATGTTATGTTCTTATGAATATGATGTGATTTATATTTCTTTTGTTTAGACTTACTGAGCATTTGAGCTCACCCATTTGTATGTTTTCTTTCCCCAGGTCATGAATAAGGATATTATGTAGGATATTCCAAAAAGGGACTCTAGATATGATGAAATAAATGGGAGACAACGTCGATGATTTATGAACCAGTTGTTTATGTTTACCAGTATCTAAAGACACTATACCTATACGGTCCTTTCATGGTTTTTTTATATGTTGTAATAATTATGCTTCAATTTTAAAGTATTAAAAATGTATGTAAATTATGGGTCCTTATAGTTGATCCAGCCAAGGATGTATCTGTCAATCCCTCTAATATCTTGCGACATGAAAATGGGGGTTTTTCGGTGGTTGCAGATTAGGAATATCTTCAACAAAGACTTGATCTCTGTATGTTCTCAATCCATGGGCGTGTTATTTATGAAAAGGGGGATAAACCCTGGTCTTATGCTGATATCAAGAATAGAATTTCCTCTTACTGGGGGAATCGTAACTGGAGGCTCATCCCAGTTGGGCATGGATTATTTCACATCATTCTTCTATCAAAGGATGCCATGAATGCTATATGGAATATGGGTAATCTACAATTGAAGCCTGGTTTTCTTCGACTCTCAAAATTGGATGTTAATGTTAACCTGTAATCAATCAAGAAAACTAATGCACAGTTATGGGTAAGGTTTCATGGGTTGAACTGGGTCTATTGGAATCCTAAGATTATGAATGATCTTGCATCTTGTATTGGCGCACCAATCGGAATGGATCGCAGGACTATGGAGGGGGAATTGGGATTTTTTGCTCGGATGCTTATTGATGTTAACCTGTAAATCAAGAGGCATGAGAGCATATCTTTTGTTGGTAATGGGAACCTATCAGAAGTTAGAGTGAAATATGATAATGTTCCTCCCTTTTGTGAGGTTTTCCAGATGGTGGGTCACTCGGTCTCCAACATCAGGGTACTCCTAAAACAGGTCATGACATCCAAGGTCGTGCAATGGTCTAAATTCAACAAAGGTAGGCGATTCAAAAAATGTTATTCCTAAACAAAGGGGTATTAAAATGGAAAAAGTAGGAACCTCTCAAGTCCCTTTGAAGATTCATTTGGATCCTAAACCGATCCAGACAGCAAGGAATCAATCTGACCCATCTATTTCTGGGAAACAAACATGAAAAAAATGGTGGATGAAGAAGAGGCTCAGGGTGTTGTTTCTCCTATTAGAAACACTCTACGTGAACAGGGATGTAAGGTGGCGGAAGACCTGTGTTTATTAATTTCAGGTGATATTTACAATTTGGATTTTTATTTTCACCATTAAATGGTGGATGAATTCATTTCAATTGTGATAGTTTATGAAATCCGGGACACGATCTGTTCAATGGGGGATAGTGATTCTCCCAATGTGGATCCGCCGGGAACCAACTCTAATCTAGTAGATTCTCCTTCCCCTGAAAATTTCCTCCCCTCTATTGGTCAGAATCATCCAACTACAGTTTCGAATTCTGCTTTTAAGATTTCATCAGGGATTAATAACTATGAAGAGCGGCCTATCACAATAGTGACATAGGATCGCATAAGTCTGGAATTCCTACTGTGTCTTAGGCAGTTCATCTCAAGAAATTCCATGAAGTAGTGAGTCTCATTACAATGGAACACAGTGATGCAATCATTTTGAATGAGAGAAATTCGGAACATGAGGGTTACAAGCATAATCACAATACCTTCAGCAACTCCTACGATCAAACAGTCAGGACAGACCAGGTGAATATGGATCTTTCTAAAGGGAAGGTATCTCTGAAAAAAAATGTTTATATAAGTGATCTTTTAGCTCCTAAAAAGAAGGCTGGCATGCCACCTTAAAAGAATAGTGGCACAAATGAGAGGGGTCCAAACCCCGACTCCACATCTAAATGGAGATTATGTTCTAGAATTACCAGGGTCTTGGTAATTCGAAAACTTGTAGATATATAAGGTTATTCATTCATCACCATAAACCAGGGCTTATAGGTCTGTCTGAGCCAAAAAAACTTTTTCCCTATGATATTGCTAACTTAGGGAATTTAGGGTTCCATCTAATTGATACCAAAAGGTGTTCAAATGATGTCAAGAGTCTCTGGGTGATAGCGCATGATTCTATTGGAAAGATTACTATGGTTTTATCTAGTGACCATCATGTCACAACATCTTTTGTCTAACTCGATCCCATATCACATGTTCCTTTATTTATGCCCACCATAGATATCAAGATCACAAAAATATGTGGATGGACATTGCATCTCTCAAATCCACCATCACTCATCCTTGGCTAATTTTGTGGGATTCTAATGCTATCTTGACTCCCGATGAGAAAATAGGGGAAATAAACAACTCAATATACTCCAAGGAGTTTAGAAATTTTTTGGATCAGAATTATTTGATATAGATTAACTTGGTAGGTTCCCAATATACTTGGTATAGGAAGCACCTGAATATATTCATGGCCATAAAAATTGATAAAGCCTTTGTTAATGGTGACTCTTTTGACAACCGGGGTTCAATATCTTGCTCAACCCTGTCCATACTCCACTCTGATCATCATCCCATCCTGGTGGATCTTAGTTAAAAGGAATCCAAACCTTCTATCCCTTTCAGGTTCAATAGGGCTTGGGTCTCCCATCTGGAATGCGAGGTCATTGTTCATAGCACTTGGAATTCAGTGCACTGTAGGGATGATGATTTTTCCTACATTACCAACTTCAAAATTCTAAAGAGGAATCATAGAATGTGGAACAAAAATCATTTTATTTCCCTTGATTCTGATATCTATGCATTAAAAAATTCTACTCAAAGGGTTCTACAGCTTAATAGCAATAATGACTTCTCTGATGGAATTTCAGTGGAATCTGAATTGTCCCTCAATTTGAATAATCTTCTTGACATGAAGGATGCTTTGTAATGGGATTACTTTAGAGCCATGTGCTTAATTGATGGGGAAAGAAACTCGAAAATTTTCAACTCTCTTCAAATAATTAGGAAGGTTTCTAAACCTCTCTCTCTAATTAAAAATGGGGACAATATCATTGATAATCGAGTAGATCTCTTAATACATGTCACTTCTTACTTTAAGGATATCTTTAATGGCCCGCAATCCATCAATGAGCCTATGGATGGGGTGATCCTGATATTGGTAAATCAAGAGGAAAATTCTAATCTCATTGTTGTGCCCCTTGATCCAGAGAAAAAGGAGGTGGTCTTTATCCTCAAGACGGAGAGTGAACCTAGTCCTAATGGCTTTGGTAACTTCTTCTTCCAAAAATTTTGGGATATAATCCATGTGTACGTTTGTAGGTTAATCATTCATTTTTTTCGTAGGTGGATCTCTCCTTAAGGGTTTGAATGCTCAGGTTATTAACTTTATTCTGACGGAGGAGAATGCTAATGAAGATCATCTCTTCAGGCTAGTTGATCTGGTTAATACTATTTATAACGTTATTTGCAAGATTCTTGCCAACATGATTTCCTTTTTTGCCTCCAAAATTGTCTCTCCGAATTAGTTTGGATTCATCAAGGGGAGATCAATACAAGACTGTCTTATCACAGCCTCTAAGTGTGTTAATCCTCTTAAGAAACCCATCAGAGGTGGTAATATTGCCCTCAAATTAGATGTCAAGGAGGATTCTGACATAATAGACTAGGGTTTTATCTGCAAGATCCTTGTCATGTATAGGTTTGATGAGGTCTTCATCAACAAGGTTAGAAAAATTGTAATTTCTGCTCATATTTCATTCCTCATAAATGGTTCCCCTAAAGGTTATTTTGGTAGTTCATGGGGAGTATGACAGGGTGATCCACTATCTGCCATCCTCTATTCAATTGATGATGATTACCTTAGCAGTATTTTTTCTATCATGGTTGATAATGGCAAGATGAATTCTATTCATTCTGGAAAGGATATTATTGCTCCATCCCATCTCATATATGCTGATGATATTATCCTCTTTACCCAAGGGTATAAGGGTAATATCAAGAATATAAAGAGAGATCTATTGCATTATGAATTGGTTTCAGGGCAGGTCGTTAGATGGAACAAATCATTTGTTTATTTTGGTAGGGGCTTCACTACTCTCAGAAAAAATGATATCGTTAGGGAATTGGGTATTCATGAGGGGCATATTCCCTTCACTTATTTGGGAGTTGCTATGTTCTGGAGAAGGCCAAAGTTCGGTCATTTTTTCACGATTGTGAGCATGATTAAAAGATAGCATTCTACATGGAAAGGTACATATTTATCAATGGATGGTTGATTTTGAGTGGTGAAATCAATTATCATATCCGAATTTTTATATTCTTTTATGGTGTATAAATGGACAATTTCATTAATCAAGAGTATTAAAACTTTTATTAAGAATTTTATCTAGAGTGGAAGCATATTAGAATGAATACTGGCCACAGTTCCATAGAATACGGTCTGCAAATCTCATGATAAGGGCGAATTGGGTATAAAATGTTTGAGGGGTTTCAATGATTTTTTGCAGGCTAAGTTTTTATGGAGACTTATAAAAATGCATTTTGATGCTACCAAATTTTCTTCGGTACAGGTTATTTCACTGGCTTAAAACAGGGAACTTTAACTATGTTAATTCCTCATTGTGGCCTGCATTTAAGAAATTTTTTAAAAAAATTGTAGTTGATTCTCATTGGATTGTTTCCAAGATTTCATCTCTATCTTTTTGGAAGTCGAATTGGACTGGGAATAAATTTATTGACTTAGTCATGGAGGGGGAGTCTAACCTGGATTATTATATTTCAATCAAGGAATAGCTTGGATGTCTGGATAATATTCCTGCTCGTATTTCCTTGATCATGGATGATGAATGTTGGTCTTCCCTGGGTGATTTTTGGTCATGGGAACCTGCTGTAAATGGTATTCTCACCTCCAAAGGGTATTATAATCATCTTATTGGAAGCTCAAAATATGTTAAACAGAATGGGAATTTGCAGAGGAACTTCCTAAGGCTTTCTCGGTCTATTATGCATTGGAGGCTGGCTGAAAACAATTACCAACAGATGATTTCTTACAGGTATGTGGTATCTCAATTTGTTCCATCTCTGTTTTGTTCTTTCATCATAGGGAAGATGTGGATAATATATTCCTTAGCTGTGTTGTGGCTTCATAGATATGGAGGGTAGTTTATGAAATTTTTTTGGTCCCGCTACATCACATAAACACAATTGAAGTCCTCATAAAATGTTGGCTCTCATTGACGTTGTCACCACAACTTCGTTTTCTGTTTCTTGCTGCTGCTGTGGAAGCTGTTCATTTAATCTGGTTGTCAATAAAAATGATTAGACATGAGTTACAATGCTTCTGGTCTGGTGTTGTGCTGGAAGGAATCCTCACTGCTATCCATGAGGTGAAGAATCTGAAAGGTGTGTTTTGTGAAAATTCATTTGATGACTTATCGTTTCTCAATCGGATAGGGATGAAAGGTAATTTTCATCCTCCACATGGAACATTGGAAGTTATATGCCATGCTCCCTTTCTTGGCTGGATCAAAATCAACTCTACTGGTGCTTGAAGGGGTAATCCATGGCCCTCTAGTTTTGGTGCTGTCTACAAAGATCTTCAGGGGAATGTTTTTGGTTTCATCTATATATCATGTGGTATAACCTCTTCCCTTGATGCAAGAATGTATGGTGTCATAATAGCGGTTGAGCAAGCTGAGATTTGGGGTTAGAACAAGATCTGGATTGAATGTGATTCCATGGTTATTGTCTCAGCCATTCGCATAGAGGCCCTACATCTATCCTAGAAGCTCACCAATCATTTGACTAAATTTTTGGACTCTCAATAATCAAAGGACCACTTTGTCACACTTGTGTATATAGGGGAAAATGTGTTGTTATATGGGATTGCTAATAAGGGAGTCAATGAGAATGATTTTTATTGGGAGGAAAATGTCCCTGATGATCATCTTCTCTTCTTTAGGAGGTACATTCGTAAATCTTCTACATTTAGACTTGTGTGACCTTTTTTTGATAATATAGGGATATTTTCATTCCTGGAAAGATCTAAGTTTGTTAAAAAACTAAATTAATCTCACTATTAGAAGATATATAATACCAATACTCGATGGCGTGACATAGAATTTGTATTTTGATAGATGGTGTTTCTAAAAATCACTATTTCGATAAATTTTATGATATTTAGGAAGAAAGTGAAACTATCAAGAAGTTATATTGGTCCCTATTAAATACTTGATCATATCCAGATTCTAGCCAATCACTTGGAACTTCCTCTAAATATCTCTCAATACCATGATGTGTTGAATTTATCTCTCTTGAAGAAGTACATACCTAGACCTTCACATGTATTAAACTCAATGTTTATTACACAAGAGAGATATATTTTATACGAGGAAAACCCCTTTAAAATTTTGGATCATGAAGAAATGTTAAATGAAACAAGGCCACTCACCTAGAAACAAAAATATTATAGAAACGACCTATTAGAGGAAGCTATGTGGGATCATCACCCTTTGATGATGCATAACTATCATCATTTATTGTATCGTAATGCAGAATATTTAGGGTGAAATTCATTTTATGGGGGCAGAATGTGACACCCCTAATTTTAAGGAAAGTTATTTTGAATAAATTACTTTTCTTTAATTTCATTCATTACATGCTGCACTATGTAAATATTGTTTTTTATAGTAAAAAATTTTAGTAATGTACACCATACAACATCGAATTTTGTTGCATGAAATTAAACACTATGTCTCTAAGAAGTGACATTGTATTACTATAATTATTGATATATAATAGTTATTACATATCCATTAAAATTTGTAAAAGGAATAAAAATAATTTTTTTAATATATGTTATAATGTTTTTATATAAATAAATCATATTAATAATTTATTGTGTTACTTTTGTATATTAATAATATGATTCAAAATTTAGTATTCTCATATGAAATGCTTTTAATATCCCTCTATGAACAATAGTAAAATTAATTTGGTAAACATTTAGAATTTCAATTTTATGATGTAAACAAAATTTTATAAATAATAAAGTCAAAATTAGATTAGTGTGATTTTTTGGGATTTTTTCCAAAAAAACATCATATATTTTAATGAATTGTAAAAAATTAAAAGTTTTAATTGAAATTTTATTTTTTGTATAATTTATTTATATTGAAAATTTATAATTTAATTATATTTTACTCTATATTTAGATTAATTTAAATTCAATTAGAAAAAATTATTTATTTTGGGGTTGTCATCTAATTTAAATTCGATATAAAAACATCCTAAACATTCGAAATTTTTTGTTTAAAAAAACCATTATCACAACACATTTATGTGATTAATATTATGAAAATAATCTGATTTTTAGATTAGAAAATCAAAAAATGGATTCAATATTTGGAATCAAAATAGTTTATAATTATTGATAAGGTAAACATATGTTTTATGAAAAATAATAGTAAATTTGATTAAAATTAGTTAGAGTGACTAAGAGAAAAATGAACATAACACAGCATTAAAACAAAATCATAAGGCCATAAATGAAAAATTAACATTCAAAAATCCATTTTTTTAATATTATTTCCCTATCTAAACTTTTATCAGATTTAAAAAAAATATTCAAGATATAAGGCATGGGAAAATTTGTGAGCATTCACTTTTCAAAAATTCACACAAATGCCACTCCTCCTCTGTTAAAAAAAGACACTCACCAATCATAATTATTCACATATCTCAAAGAATTTGGATCATAAAACCTCAATAGAGGACTCTTAAAAACATCACTAAATTCATCCTCGAATCCTCCCATAGATAATAAGTCCATCCATTGTTTCCCTTCAGTGCATACCAAATGTAATTACACATTTATGTTGTAACAACATTATTGAAGATATTTATTTATATCTTCATTAAACACTTCATAAAATATACTTATTAAATTATTATATAATAACCTTCATATCATATATTTAATTATAATTTTTTATTCCTATATTTAGACCTATTATTACGTACAGATCCATCTAATGGATAATAAATATACCCTTCTTGTGTATGATGAACTACCACATCATGTAACGATGCTTTTTGTTTTTCGACTTCAACATATCATTTTATGGAATTATGATAGAAACCCAATTTTGAGAAAATATATATGATATTTATCATTTATTTATTATAATTAAATTATTATAAAACACATGCATACATGCTTTTCATTATTCTTAAAAATGCGAACATTTTTTGGGGATGTCTAAATTATTGCCTCCTCAATGTGATTTGATTCATCCTCACATTACATAAAATATATTAAAGATGGGGTTGGTTATGTTATATGAAATATATGATATAATTATGATGTTATTATGATAATATATATACATTTATTTTATTTATTTTATTTCTTTCAAAATGATAATTAAATAAACACAGCGTTCTTGCATACGTACGGTCAACCGCCTCCCAGAACAATGCATTCCATTTCACATATATATCAGTAATATATTTTTACAAATTTATATATACCATATAAATATCATATTTAAATCCAATATTAAATTCATTATATCATTAAATAATTATCTAATTAAGTTGATAAATAGTAATTTGTCAAAACGTGTATGTAAAAAAAAGCTGTTGTCACTGGTACTGTAAAATTTACATGGAATTTTAAATTAGAGGGAAATATAATGACATATATGGTATCATATATACGAATATTATTATTTGTTGTATTAATAACAAACATATATTCATTATACTACTGGTTTGAATGATTATTAAGAAATTCATGACAATAGATTAGAGGATTCTTAGTCTCACATTAACTTTTTTAGATTGATGCATAATTCACCACACATTTTTTTGAGGGGTATATACATAAAATTAATATATTACAGGAATATTAAAATTAATTTTTTTATATTTATATATCAATTTTATTATATCACATTTACGCTATTAATGTCTCCAAATTTATGAAGTCATTAAAGAAGTTTTGTCTCTAGATTCATTCTTTGAGCCACATTACATGATATGCACACATGTTCTTCAATGAGGTGTATAAAAATATATTTGAATGTTTATATCATGAGTGAAATTATTTTAATGTTAATTTAAGCTTCATTTTGTGTCATTTTCATACATGTGAAGTCTGATTCAATGTTACCAATTGGTGATAGTTTGTTGAAGTAATCTAATTATTTATTGGGATTGTTTATGATTATGCACTCATTATTAAAATCTTTGGATCCATCATTCAATAAAATAAATTATTTTTATTCTAAAAAATTTATTCATGATATCTTCAAATATAATTTTCATTTTTAATCTCAATTTCACTTTTTTTAATTCAGAAAATATTCAAAAAATCCCACCATATTTTTGTTTTTGGTCGGATACATGTTATATTCATAAACCATGTTTTAAAATAATATTAAAAATAATTTTAAATTAATATTTTGTCCCCAAATGTATGGGAAAAATGTATTTAAAAATATATCATGTGTTATAAATCTTCCATCATAAAATTTATATCTACATTCAAATAAAATTGAATTAAAAATTTTTAAAGTATTAATTTTTTTTAAAAAGAAACGATATTTTCCTCAATGTTTTTAATATATTCCCAAATTATTTAATATTTTATAGTATATTCGTAGTATTTACTAATTTTATTCAAGGGAAATAATCTAAATGTTACATTTATATAATTTTCAATGAAGGTTTTATGTTTTTATAGCATGATGGATATTAAACACGTTTCTCTTCCATAGGTGATTTGCTTTTGAAGCCAATATCTATTCACAGGTTTTGATTTTATGAAATATTTATGAAACCTATATATTTTTTATATGTCATGATTTTATGAATTTATTATGGTGACACATTCATTACATAGATTATAATATGATTTCATATGGTCTTTTGGAACTTGTATATATGATTTAATTATGTGAAGGGTGAGAACTATATCTATATCCAGTCTATTGAGTAAATTTTTATAACCAAAGATAAAATTATGGGAATAAAGTATACGTGACTATCCTCTATGGATAATGGGAAAAACTCACTCACTATGGAATTATGGGGAAACATGTTCCACTATGGGACGATCGGGAAACCCGATCCACTATGTGAATATGGGGAAACACTATTAATTTTATGGAAATGTTTGTGACTGACGATGGTTATGTTTGTAGACTTGTTGGTCTAATCGCAATGTGGTTACCTAATAATATTATGTAAATTATCTATGATTTATAGGTAATGATATTTCATGTTTATGTGTCCTTTACAATTCCATTTATGATTCCAATGTTATGCCACCATTATTTTTAATCTTGATTCCCTTATTCTTCATCCAATAAGAAATAAAAATATTTATACCATGATTCATTTTTATTATATTATATATGTTGGGGGCCATATTTTAATGTTATGATAAATTTATCAATTTCATATGCTCATGATTAAGCCTATATATTTCCCTTTTTACCCTTATTGAGAATGTGAGATCAACCATTTTATGTTACCTTTCCTCAGGTTATAAAGATAGGTATTATGTATGATGATTCTAAGAGTTGTTCTGTTCAAATATAATATATAGGGAGATAATTTATCTCACTTACGTACCCATTTTAATACTTACATGCTTGAAAAGGAAATAAAAAATAGTATTTGGGTCTCTCTTTGTGTAATATATTATGTATTCCACAAAAATGATGCAATGTTAATGTTTGGTAAGCGAGAGACTCTATAACATTAGATGGTTTTTAATAAAAATAATTTAATAATAATAAATATATTAATATAAAATAATTAATTTTTATGTTAGTATAGTTTTAAATAAAAAAATTGATCACTATAAATGAACTTATTATTATCTATATGTAACCTGAAACGTCATCATTAGGGAATCAATTGTCAAAACACATACCAATACCATAAATTATAAGAGCATAAGATTAAAGATATAATTTTAGTAAAAATTATTTACAAACATGAATCCTTTAGAAATGATCAAATTGATATAAAATAACATATACTAAACACTCCATTGTGAAACATCATTGAAATAATAAAAATTATTATCATATATGAACTAAAAATTAACATGTTAATATATGTGTAATGAATTAAAACAATTTTATTGGAAAACATTAAATTATATGATTATTATTATGAAAAATGTGATTAATATGGTTTTTCATTATAAAATAGGATAAATATCATCATGTTATATTTTGAGTAAATATAATTGGTTTCCATCATAATAACCATATATTTATAAAATATTCAAATTCCCTACTTGTTTTCGTTAATGTTGTGTGTATTATACCAATGGAAAAATATTTACCCAAATATTTGTGATATTAATGTGATTTGTTGTCCATTTTTTTATTTTATTTGTGATTATTTTCTTACAAAGGATAGCCATGAATTAAGATATTTCTTTAAAATATTATTTTTAAATCATGATGGAAATTTATGAGTTTCAATATATGGAAATTTTATAATAATCCTTATAAATTACAAATAATTTTTTTCATCATTATTTTCTGAATTTTATCTGACATCTACTATTTATTTTTCCCATTGGTTAATGGTTCACAAATTTATGTCAAGAATGATAAACGAAAACTACAAGTTCATTTCGATTGAGAATCATTCTTATCGAATAAAATATTATTTATTTTTAATGGATATACTTATTTCATATTTTATATTCACTAATGGAAAATTAAAATGTACATGAAATTTTGTACAAATGGAATCATTAGTTATTCTTTTTTAAGAATTTGTTTTCCTCTAACAATAACCATCATTTCAATGTTGGTTTAAAATTTACTTTTAAAATATTACAAATTCAAATTAATTTTCCCTCCGTTTTCATAAAATATAATTATAAAAATTCCCCACTATATTTTTTCGTGTATTTTAAAAATATTGATTCAAGTATTCATATAAAAAATTATTTTTAAAAGAAATTGTTAAACAATTATGTTGAGTGTATTCTTCTATTCATAAATTAAATGTTAGTACTCTTATAAAAGTAGATTATGATTTCTGTGAACATCCTTTAATGAATCATATGTCTCCCTACAAAAATGATCGAAATATATGTCCCTGATTATTTCTTGAGATGGATTATGCTAAAATCATTTTGATGTACTCATGTAACACATTTTGTTCCCTGGATTAATAAAGGGGAGAAAAAAAGAAATATTTATTATCATTCATGTAAAGTATATATGTATGGTTTTTATTATGTGTAATGATTTACAAGAATTATATATCCCAACCACACATTATGTGATGAATTACCTAATGAGACTAATATAGAAATATTTTTAACCCATACTGTTATAGAAATTTTTCCAGTATCTAAAGATTGGGAGAAATATTATACAACCCTTAATTTCATTATAAAATTTTACACATGGAATTCCATCACATCTCATAGATATAAAAAACCCATTTAATTATGGGAATCAATCAAATATATGGTGATGGTATTGGGATAGAGTCTTAACATAATGAATAATTTTCTATGCGTATATACATTCCATGTACTTCTGTATATATTCTATTCTCATGTATCATGAATATTAGCTCTTGTTTGAAAACTGTTGTAGCTCATTTAATATATTTTTACCAAAATCCGTATTCTATTAATGATGTATTATAGTCAAAATTGTTTTTGGATGTGATAATTTTATTTTGTTTAAATGAAACACGATAATGTTCTAAAACTCATATGAATATAATTTTATAAATTAAGATATTAGTTGGATTTCACCAAAGTATATAATATTTAGGAATTAAATATCTTGATTTCATAATTATTAATTACCTAGGTTATGTAGATGTTTATTATTTTACATATATAATCATGGGTATTATGTTTGTGGAATAATATAGCGGTTTGGAAATTTTTTATGAAATAATATGATAATGGGTATAATCACAAAATACAATGAAGATTTAGTTTTTGGGGTGAGAATTTTTGTGAGTCTAAATGAATATTCAACTTTAATGAAGTAATGTGTTTGTATGTTTTTATATATTCTCCATATATTTAAATATAGTAGAGTTTAATTATTTTTGGATATTTTGATCATAATAATAATTGTATAAACCCTCACAGTCCCATACTAAACTAAATGTTATAGATAATGAACATATAATATTATTTTATGAAATTAAGGATTCATAATTTATAAAATATAAGATTTAATTTAATTATCCTATTATTTATCATAATGATTATAATTTCGTGATACTCAAAAAAAATCTTACAAGACAATTTCTGGAACATTGAGTGCTTGATTTTACAATGATTATGTTTTATAGTAAAATGTATATCTCAATGGATTACTAAATAAAATTGGAGATGGGATAAAATATATATAACACCCCAAGTATTTATAAACCTATTTATTTATTATAAATTTAAATTTTCACTTAAATTTTGCAATACAATAATTAAAAAATTCCTTCTTCATGCAACACCAACTATGTGTATGTACAAAAAAACAATGACATAGTGTATGATACACACAACACTGAGTTTACATATGATACGCAGAACAATATGTTTTGACGAACATATTTTCATATTTTTTAATTATTTAAATAAGATAATTATAACCTACCAGTTAATCATAGTAATATGAATAGTAATAACTTCTTTTCAAAAAATTTTATAAATTTTATATTAAAAAATCATATTGATAATAAACGATATGATATTTGGAAATGTTCTTTTTATGTTAAAAAACATAATTTTATCTAATGAACTTATTCTAAAAATTAAATTAATTTTCAACACATTTAAAAATTAAATTTAATAAAATTATATTAAAATTTTAATTCAAAACATTGAAATTATCTCTTGGTGAAATTTTTTGTAATTTTCAGAAAAACATCATTTTTAGATAAACAGTGAAGATATAATATTTTGATTCAAAATTTATTTTTAATTTATCTTATTTATAAGGTTAAAATATGTTATAATTTGACTAAAAATCTTAATTTGATAATATTTTTATCATGTAATACATTTTTTTTCATTAGAACAATTAACACATTTATGTTGGAAGTAATTACATAACAGCCATTTGATCATTTTTACTATATAAACTGAAAGGGTCGTCCTGATAGTAGGATTATTTTAAAATTAATTAATTCCACTTCTATGATTCTAATTTGAAAATATGGTTTCCATATATGGAATTTTAATAAATAATAATATCTAATAAGTTTAAATTTATTTTTATCAAAAAATATTAATATAGGTGATTATAATTAATTACTCTGATTTGGAAAAAATTTATGTTAATAAAGTACTAAACAATACATTTAAGATGAAATGTCATTGAATCATATACAAAACCCCTTTTATGTCAATAGTTCTACAATACTATTTACATTATTGAGTTTGGTTGGATTTTTAAGTCATTTTGTATATAAGAACCCCTGCACACCTAACTTGTTTCTAAAAAGTCTATATGAGTCATTTTCCCTCCATATAAAAGGACACCACCTCTACCCATTCCTCAAAAATATCAAACCATTTAGGATCAGCCGATCCCTACCCATTTTACTTACAAAAAATCCTTACATTTACCTTTTAGCCCAACTTTGGGCATAAAACCTATGAAGGAATCCTTTTTGGCAAAAAACAAATGGAGTTACCTGAATAATATGCAACGTCTTCCCCCAAGCGCCTTTCTATTATTTTCATTATCAACCCCTCCACTGAATTTTTTTAATTATACTGTGACAAAAATAGAATACTCCTTATATATTGATTTTTTTACTCAATGGTTCATACCTACACATATACACACATCCATCTAATGGATGTGGAACATACTATTTCTTTGTATGACGAACTACTGCCTCACAAAATGATGATTGGTCATTTCTCATTTACCATCATTCACAATGGCTATTATGATGGAAGAGTTTTTTATATATGTAATATATTAAAGTTAATATTTTTTACTCATCATTTATTATTTTTCAACACACTTACTTCTACAATACATTTTGTGTTAATACAATAATATTTTTTGGGGAAGTGGGGACTACTACCCCCTCAATGCGATATGATTCGTCCACACACCACGTCTAATTCGATTGATAAAAATATATGATATATAAAATAAAATCATGATACTATGACTGTGATATATATATTTACTCATAAAAATATATACAAATTTCATTTACATAATATCTTTCATTGCGACATTAAAAACAGAAATGATATTCATACGTAATAACGACATACCATCTCCATGAATGGTTTATTCCATTTATAAAATATTATGATATAAAATATTATAATGTAAATATAAAAGATATTAATTATATTTATATCATTTTCTAACTTATGGAATCATAATTTAAATTTAAATTACTACACTATAAAAATTAAAACATATGCAAAAAACAAATCTATTATTACCCAAATTGAAACTTCAAAATAAGATCATAAAAAAGTTGGTAATATAAGGACATAAAAAACCATATATAGTATAATTTATAAGAATTTTATCATGTAAAATATTTATAGAAATATTATATTAATTATAAATGAATCTTTTATGAGTATGGAGTGAGTCAATAAACAATTAAGGTGTTTTTCATCTCAATATTAATTTTTGTGAGATACAAGCTATGTTCGCAACTCTATCCTTTTGTGTAGTGAATTTATTGACCCTGATTGTATGATATAATTCTTGTAAATTAATACATTGGTATTGATATATCAACTATATGACCTGTATTTCCTTGGGTTTAAATATCAAATATTACCAAATCAGTAAAAAAATGTCACTCAATTTTCTTTATTTGAGACACTAATTTTGTTATGCACCTAAACTCACAATTGAGATGTATATACATCCATTTTACATGTTATATCAAGAACCTCATTATGTTCATGATATCAAAATATTTATTTAATTTATTTCTCTTACATGGATATTATTATCCAAAATCAAAATGTTATAATGTTATATGCAGACAATCTCATTGTTTTTTTTAGATTTTTTAAATTTATGTTTCCATTAAAGATGTATTATTATCCATAATTCATGAATATTCATGAGTTTACTAATCCCTTTTTATTAAATATATCTTTATTTTTTGTATCATTTTTCATATTTTGGAACTTATGATTATATTTTTAGTAATATATGACCACATCTCTCTTTGGTCGGACATATATTGTACTAAAAATCATGTTTTCAAAACATCCATAAAGATAATTATGAGTGAAAATTTAATTTCATAAGGCTTCAATTTCTAAAAAATAATCCTTTATATTATTTTAAATCTACTATCCAGAGAATAATTTTTAAAATGGGTTTTCCAATAAAAATTACTTTTCAAGAAGAAAGGATATTTCTATAAAGATATGTTTTATAAGATATTTATAATTAATTTCCCATCTAAGATAAAATGCATCGTTCTTACTCATGGAATTATGGGTTAACTGTTATATGTCTTAATTAATATTATTTCCCTGAATGTGTTATGTTTTGATGGAAGGATTTTATGAATACCTTTTCTTTTTCACTAGGTAAATACGATTGAAACATTCTTCCTTTCATGGGATATGTTTTTGATGAAATTATTTTGAAACTTGTCTCTTTCCACATGTAATGATATGTTTACATTTTTATAATACATATTTAATTTCATGTATTATGATATATTCATTTATTACCTTCGAACACATGTTTGTAAGATGTCTTTTTTTGATTAGGGGGACCTATATCTCTTTCAATGTATTGGGAAATTATTTATATCTCATTAGATATACAATGGTTATTTGAGGAGTGCTCTCATTATACTAATACGGTTTTTGGGGAGAAACGTGAGTACTAATATTTCCATGGGAGTGAACCATAACTAATGTGATGATATGAGAAGTGAACTCAATATAAAATGATAGTCATGGAAATGAACCATGAATACTAAGATGATCGTGGTAGTGATGACATGACTAATAGTTGGATCCAGTGCAATAGAAACTACAAGGATTTTGGATTTGTGGTTCATTATTAAAAGGGATTCAAGACGCTTCTAGAGTTGGTGTGCATTGATTTGTTGGATTCTATTTTTGTTGTATGTTTTCTTGGTGTTCTGTTTTGGTTTTTCTAGGCGGTGATAATGGATTTTAGCGATTGGTTGTCTCCGGCCTTGATGATTTTTCGGCGTGATGGGTATTGGGGGTTGTTTGTTGCGGCTTTTGGTGGCGGATGTCGGTGTTGAAGGCGAGGTGATGGGATGAGAGTGATTATGTGTAGACCAGACATGTCCTTCCTCAATGCAGTCGAGGCACATTTGTTAACTCATGGGATTGGCATTATTTACAGTGATGATGGTTTAAATTTTGAATTTGGGTGCATGAAGATGGATGGCACTTATTTTTGTTAATTATCTTTTCTGAAAGAATATTTGTTCAACTTTTTTGTGGCATAAAATAAATTATTCAAAAATAATTAGATAAAAGTGTTATTAGTACACATGAAGAATACATTAAATGTGAACATCATGTATGAATGGAAATTATAGATTCCCACCATTATTATAGGTTAGATACTAAATAGAAGGTAAAATATCTACAAAAATAAAATAAATCACATGGTGGGTTTAAATTTCATTCACCAACATTTCAAAAATGTTGGAAGACACATCTAGGTGAATTATGGAAAGGAATCATAGTGTTTAGGAAATGTAGGAACACTCTCCATGAAGAAAAATAATTTCTATGAGATGCAAAGTGGCTAATATAAAATAGTGTTAAACCTAAATATAAATAACCACCCACACTCAGAAATTTCAAATGAATTGTGTTTTTAATGATTGAAATACAAGGACCTAATCCATGGGTTAGTGAGGATGATCTATCTAAAAATACTCAAAGAAATATATAATATAAATCATATAAAATCAAAAAAACTAAGGTAAATCATGATTTTTGTGGCATGACATAGTGGTATATTTCATTTTTAATTATGTACTAATGATATCTATGAAATTATTATTTTGAAACCACTAGTTAAATTTTACATGATTATAATAATGGATTAACAATCTCTACATAGATTATAGGTAACTACATGTTTTCTTCCTTCTTATATGCTATATCTTTTGATTATGGTTTCTCCTTTTTTGGGTAAATTATGCATTTCTCGAGTATAGAGAGCCTTTGATCTAATAAATGAAATAATTTTGGGGGATTCATGATTTTTTAACTATTAGATCCCTGTATAATTTTTTAATTTTATTTATGATGTGATCCTCATGACTGGAGAGCCATATATTTGGTTTGGAGAATTCCTTTAGAAATAATTTCTAGAGAATATCCTAGAATAAAAATTCACATCATTTGATGGTTACTGACATGAATCTGTAACAAAATAGATTCTGTGAGTCCCTTGGACAATGTGAAAAGAAAGAGGTAGTGAATCTATTGCACGAAAGGAAAATTTTGATCAATAATTAATTTCTTAAATGGAAATTCCATTGGAGGTTATTATTAATTCATTGGATTTAATTACATGAATGTGATTCGTGACATGAATTTCATTCAAACAATGTTATTAACAATGGTTCATGGAAGATTAATTATTTATTCAGTGAAAGGAATTTTCTATCAAATCCTATAGTGAGTTTGGGAAATTTTGGTTGATCCCTCCCATTGATAACTAAATTTAGAATTTGACTCATGTGGTTGTTGCGTCACACTTCCCATGAATGTACCTTTTTAGATTCATCAGCTCATTTGGTCACAAAACTAGATATGGTGATGTTTTTTTTTCATATTCATGATTTATTTTATTCTTATCGATCAGTTGTAGTTTCATGTCATGCCTCATATTTTGATAGACGATATGTGAATTTTAGGTCGTTATTTTTTTAGGGAAAATATGATTCCATTGTTCCTAATCTAGGTATATATCTTAAGTGCTAAAATTCATGATTTTTTATATGTTATTGTGGAAATATATTTCCATCAGTAAAATTGTTTTTTATTAAATTTGATCATGGATTTTTGAATTGTTTTCTTAAATTAATATCCCATTATGATCTTTGAGTGTGTTTACAAATAGACAATGATAGACACATTTTGCCTGTAATTGCAATGTGTTACTTATTGGATATCCACAGACTATGGCCAGACTCAATATCAATGGGAACCAAGAATACCTAGTTCAGTCTTCATTTATATTTAGCATGTATTCTTATATGTTAGATCCTAAATGGTTTGATTTTTTATTTTATTTATCGTTTATCAAATCATTTGATATATCATGTATTTTATATTTTATGATTAATTAAACTATTTTTATATTGTTTAATATGGTATTATTTTATAGGAAAATGGAAATGTTCAGGAATTATTTTTTAGGAAAATTATTTAAAAACATGATTTTTTTGATAGATTTTGTGCATTCCTAATAATAAAGATTTTATAAATTCCTATGATATCCTACATTGAATGTTCTCAAACCAAAATCACACCATTAAGATGTCATAGGCATTTTAATGTTGGACTTAGGGAAAGGGAATGGAATCAATAGTTATTTTATATTCAAATATAGTCTATTTCCTTTAAACCCATATGGTTTGGTGTTGATTATTAGTCACATTATGACTTGTTGATTTTTTGAATTTCATACAATAATTTGTTTTATAATTTATATTTTATTGTTTATATCATTTTTTATATCAATATTCCTCATTATACGATGATTTTCTGTCATTTTATTGTTATAATTATTACGCATTTCCATTTTATTATGTATACCTCACAATGTGAGAGTCTTCTCACGCAGATGATTTAGTTGATAAGTGATGGTCTGTTATAAATTCTTACTAGAGAGAAGTTATTTAACCAAAATTAATATAACAGTGAATGTGATTTGTTTTGTGTCCTAGGTATACATGAGTAATCACTGTTACAATTTAGGCACTGATTCAGTGAAGGGGTCGGGCCATAACACATTCATGTATAACCTTGTGTTATCATGGGCGAAAAAAAAATTATTTAATAGGTTTGAGATTTAATGATTTAGGATATTTGAATGAAATATATGAGACGTCAATATAAATGAACAATTAAATTTTATAATAATTCATCATTTATTCATGTAATTAAAAATTAATTTAAATTATTTTCATTTTAATGCATTGATATTAATAAAAATAGGTTTCTCCAATTATTTTGGAATATTGTTTTATCTAAGTTGTTTTGTTAATGTGATTGTTTGAAAATTAATATTATAAGATCCCTTCTAAATACTACTATGAAGGATGCATGAAATTTTCAACAGTAAATTCCTCATATGGAAACATACTTATTATATTATATATTTTTAAATATTCAATATATGAAAAATATCGGTGTTGAGAATATAGAAGATGTAGTGGATCAAATATCATAATTAATAATTAAGCATCTCCTTTGCTTCAGTGGTGTCAAAGGACCATTTTAATTTGAAGAATATATTGAGTGTATTGAAAGGATCATTAATAATATAATTAATTATTATTACCCCATGGTTGTATTTTACATGTATATTCATGACGGCAGTGGAGTTAGATAGAGGTAATGTGTTTTGTATGATATGTTATATTAATAAAATACCCTTTCTTCATTCAAGAAAATATTCAAAAAATAATTTTATCCTAATACATTACATTGGAAAAATCCCATGAGGTTTTTACCATATACAATCAAAATTAATCCATTCTATAGTATTCCACAAAATTTTATTGAGTTTGTTTACATTGAACTGAATCTAGTCTCTAATGATTTCCTGATGGCTCTGAGGATGGAATTTAGGATGATGGAAGATAATCAGTCGATGGTGATTCTCATGTGACTAATGAACATTGCGGAGGTAAATAATAAGATATTTTTTATAATGGACAAATTTGTAAAAATAAGTGTTAGAAGGGTCTTCAGTTGGTACTTTCGGTAGGTAGGGAATATTTTCAAGGAAGAAAAGGAAGAAAAAGGTGGAAATTATTAATTAGGACTAGTTTAGAAGAAATTTTCTAACCATCCACATGATTTTTTTCTGTCACTATAGACACCATAGTAATCCAATTCTTAGTTTATCTATGTATCCTAAGACATTTAATCATTATAAAAAAACATTTCTATTTAAAATATTTTACTAGTAGGATATCAGAATAAAGTAAGGATGGATCCAAATTAGCTATGGGATTATTAGATCGTAGCAATGCTTCCAACGTTGGTGGGTCATTTCCTCTAGATAATGGGGATGTTCATGTTCGTTGTAAATATTACTTATTTTATTATAAATTTCATATTTTAATAGTAGAGTATGAACCATAGGAATCTGATGTGGGTCCAACAACAATTATAGGTACATTGTTCATTTCATCTTCAATTGTGGTAGATTTATTTGATACCAATTGAAATAAATATTTTATATCGTCAAATTAACATTATCTTTTGTGATTAAATTATGGGTTTATTCCATAAATTTTTTATCATACCATTCCATTTAGAATGTTGTATGAACATGTTCTCTTCTGACTATTATGTCTTGTTTTGGTAGTGGGTCATGAGGTAGAGTTTTAATTCTTAGTGAACTATATTGGAATCCTTTAATTGATATTTGGCATGATTTGATGATCATATTAAATTACAAGATAAAATTTAAACACCATTATGAATTGTTTTTATGAACTGATTCGGTCAGTCATGTTTTTTATGGTGAGTGGGACTATATATTTGGAAGGGTAAGGCCAGCTATTCCATATTCAGTGGTAATCTCATTCTATTTTGATAGTTGTTTCCAGATTTTTTTACACTTGTTTGGTTGTAAACTATTTGTTTATATGTGTCCTACCATTATGTAATTCCATATGATATTAATTTTTTACCATCTAACAGAGAGTTCATGTTTAATATTGACCAACTCACTATTACTATGTGTATTTCAATTATATCTTTCCATATAAAACCGGTTTATTTAATTGAATAGAAGGTCCAATATAAAAATATCCTAGACAATTTATTTATTCATCTGACCATGAAACCATGGAATTTTTATATAATATATTCTATGAATGAATATGGGAGAGTCTTACATTGTATTAACCACCGGATGTTAAATTAGAATACTGTTAAAAAAATTTCCCTTGACCCAGATTGAGGAACTCTTGGATAATCCATTGTGGGATTGTATTATTACAATTGCTGACCTATGTTCAGGGTCCCTTCAAGTGATATTATAAGGGGAGGATAAAAATATGAAAATTTTTAATAGCTGATATGGGAAATTCATGTTTCTGTTTAAGCTATTTAGAATAACTAATTCTATAACATTGTTTATAACATTTATGAACCAAATTAGTAATCGGATCATAGAATAATTTTTTGTGATGTTCATGTATGATATATATATTTACTCCTAGTTAGATGAGAATCTTATGAACCATTTGGAGATCATTTACTGAACATCTAATATCATTATCTATATGATAATACTTCTAAATGTGATTTTGGTATTCATGAATTACTATTTTTTCTTCTCATTTATATAATAGGGTAATATTAGTGGATCCTGAAATTAAATAAGTTGTTACATCATAGGAGCATCCACAAAATGTGTTTGATATCTAAGACTTCGAGGGGTTTTATCATAATTCTAAGAAGTTTATTAATGAATCTAAACATATTTCATCTTAATTAGTAGCTTTATCCAGTAATGATGTAAGTTTTTATTTCACTGATTTGTGTAAGAGATATTATGAGGAACTAATTGTTAGATTGAATTCAACTTAAAATTTTATTCTTCAAAACTAGGTTTTGGTTACAATGTTTTTTTAAATTCTGAAGAAATCGGTTTGGGAAGTTTCTAGAAGTTGGGGAGAAATTTTATTGACTATGACTCTCTAATGTTACTACCTCAAGAGAATATAATACCCTAAACAGAATCAGGATTTCGAAAAAACCATGAATACACTCAAAATTTGGTATCACTGCCTCTTTGGGTAACAAATTATGGTGTATTTTAATTATAAAATCATGTTGTATATTTTCACTTAGATAGGTCTAAAGTTTTTTCAGATACACTATCTGGGGTATATTCACACAATTGAATTGAACATTTCATATATTACATTAAATGTGAATGTGGTCTTTGGTTTACTGATTAGGAAGATATCTACACAAGCAGTGAAGGAATTTGTGGAAGAGTGGTCGTTGATGATTTTTGTGGATTATATGTACATAGGAATATATAATGTTTGTTGGAAGATATATTTGGATGCGGGGATGGAAAAAGCATTATTTTATGAGAGTTCATGTCTTGAGGATATTTCTAATCCATTGACCATGATATTTAGAAAATTCATTTATTTTGGGGAGACTATATGTGAGTGATATCGGTCTCCATGATGAAATTTGTGTGTTCGATACATGTTGTTTAATAATTGTTTATTTATGCATGATCTAATGGAAAATTGAAACCATTATTGGAAGTATAAACACCCATTTAACACCAATATGTATGATGATTGTAGATTTTGGAATTTGTTGTTGGGTGTGGGATAGTCGATTGCAATTATTGTATCAAAATGTCTTAATTTCCATTAAATTAAGGAAGAACAACATTGATTTTTACACCTATTTAGCACCAATATTGTATCATGATCATTGATCATGATATGAAATCGGTTCATTTTATATTGATTGAGTAGATGAAGATGGTATAACTGGTTAGGGATTTGAATGTTAGAGATATTGAGAGGCATCATCGTGTTCCATATATGGTTCTTTTGATAGGTACATGAGGTTCACATCTATTTTTTGGAATGAATTATTATGGGTACCTTCATAAAGTTTACTAAATCATATAATATTTATACGTATATAAATATTTAGAGACCTATGCTATTTTTTTGGATATATTTTTAGAATGTGTTCTTAATTTTTGTGGTTCTTAGTAATATAGTTTTTAATTAGTTTAGATTTAGTAAAACAGTATTTTTCAGGCCATGATCAGAACAGATCCCGTTGATGATTTATAGGAGTCACCATGTAGATCATCCTTATTTGGGGAATAGTTGGGAGAGTGGTCCCTGGTTGGACTAGGTCTTATTCAGAAGATAAAATATAGTTTGTAGTTCATAAATAAATGATTTATCATTGAAATAATCATCAATAATACTATTGGGTCTCTCATCACCATCCAATAGGGTTTGAGGTTGGTGATATGGTATTAAATTTTTTTTACCCTATATAGGACATAAACATTTGGGAAATCATGGTTTGTTTCTACTGAGGTTTGTGCCCCCCATTAATATTTATGGGTGGTGGTGATGGTGTCCTATTAGTGGGACTTACTGTTTTATTTGACTACCATCCATGAAATGTATTATATGTCCCGATTGAGGAGTTATTGAACAAATCAATCATTTATCATTAAAAGAGAGGAGTTTTATTTAGCGCACAATATATTTGTAGTTGAGTATCCAGTTAAAATTATGGATTGTTGAGGGAAGAAGTTTCATGGTAAAATTATTCATATGGTCTTTGATGTATATAAATGAGGATGATAAATCCATGAATTTGAGATATAATTTTTTATGATGTTCCAGGGACCTCTAATTTTTTGTAATTTTGTATCTAAATGATTTTATGTCAGAAGAAATCATTTGTACGAGGGATATTTTTACACAGTGTTACTTTACTTCAAGTATGATTTTTATTTTTTCCCAGATTCCAATTCTTTTGGTGAATTATGGGCCTCTCATTAATGGATAGCCTTTATTGTGGAAAATGTACTCATATTTCTTCATTCATATTTTTTTTAATTAATGGAGTATAAGTATAAATGTTTGAATGTATTTAGAAGGTCCTCCTTGGGATCAGAGAAACATAAGTATGATTTGGAGGTTTCCTATAAAAATATCATAGGGAAATTAATATATAAAAAAATTACAATGTGTTGTGGTTACACAACAAGAATCAGTTATGTAGATATTTTATGGGTACCATTTATTTAATGAAAATTTATAGACAATGAAACCATTAAACAATGTGAAAAAATTGAAAAATATTTAACATACTACTAGAAGAATAATTTGTTTATTTATTGTTAATATGTTGTATTTCACAACAAGAAAGAGATTTAAAAATTAATTTTCTCTCATAAAATGGATTTAAAATAACCACACACCTAAGACCATATTTATTATGTGATATGGATTTCCTCTTGAACACTACATTGATTTTTGGTGATCATCATCCTTCTATATAACTATATTGGGAATTTCATTCCTATGGAGGTAGCGTCACAAATCCCAACTAATTGATTTATATACATATTTATTTTCATTAGTCTGGGAAGTGTTGTTGGATATTTATTTATTTCATATTAATGATATATTGGGGTTTTATATAATTTAATTATTGTTTCCTTTTAGGCCTCTTCTTTTGAGTGATGACCAATGGGTTTTAAATCTTTTTTATCAAGGGAATATAGCTTTCCTCATTTCATGACATTGGTGTATCTGTGATAGTGTTGTTAATTAATGATATATAATATTCTATTTTAAAATTTTATTTTCATTAGTGAAATAAGGTTTTATTAATTGTGAGCATCGATTATTGAAATTGTTTGGAACAAAATGAGCACGTTGGGAACCTTGGGTGCACCATGAAATGGACATAGGTGACCATGGTGTGTGTTGAAATACTTTTGGTTACCTTTATGATATCTAATAACTATAGAAGGACTTTATATCAGTTAAAACCTAATTATTCATGGATCATCCTTCTATGATGTATAGTACATATTCCCATTGGATAGTTCTCAAATGGTGTGGTTTTTTATACCTTATTTATATCTTAATTCTTTATTTAATGGATATTTTTTCACTTGTTAAATTTACCTAATTTATTAAAAATATGATGAATATGGTTAGAATTTTAGGAAAAACATACATTTATAAAAATGGTTATCTAATAAAAAAATTTATAATTTTTTTAAAGCTATAAATTTATAATTAATTATAATAAAACATTTGTTTATTAATTGCTGGTATTCTACCGGTATATGGTCAGACACCCAACTATTGAAATTGGTCTGTTATAGACACTATTTTGAAAGACTCAGTTAAAGGGAATGGAATCATATAGATTTCATGGTTCTCTGGTCATTTGTTTCCTTCATAGTGGGATTGTTTTCTGTTGATGATTGGTCACATATAGATTTTTTTATTCTATATTTTATTTCGATTATAGTTTTTCTTGTTTAGTATGTATTTCATTCGCCATGTTGTTTTACATTATTTAGTTTTTATAGATGTTTTATGTTAGGTATTGGTTATTTTCAATTCATTTTTAATTACTATTGATATACCTTACCACATGATAGAAGTCTTAGGTGGATGGTTTAGTTTTCCCAGGTTGGTTTATTTCATTCCTCAATAATAAAAATAAAATTTTAATTCTAAATAAACATATCATCATATTTAGGTACATTAAAGGACCATAATTTCTTATTTAAATGTTTGGGCTAAGAGAAGGACATGTTTCATGAGTAAATTTTCAATTATATTTGAGAATCACATATGGTTTTGTTTTATCTTTTTTAAATTTATCAAGGAATATACATTTTGGTATTCAAATTCATGAGTGATTAATATTATTTATATATTGATAATGCTAGGATATGAGATCAAATGATTCCAATCACTTGGATTGAAGAGTGTTCAGACATATTTTGGAGGAGTATGAATGTGAAGTAGTTTAATAATGTATTATATTTACATTTTGAATTTATCCAATTTTTTATCTATAATGGGTTTTGAAAATATTTGTTGGCCTAATGAATGAATTATTGATGTTAGGTTGAATTTGGTTATTTTGGAATTTAAAATTTTATATTAATTAGTTAGTTCATACTGTAATATATTCTATGTGTAATTGATCAAAGAAAAAAAATTATAATATTGTTTGTATATTATGAATCATACTTGTGCCCTGAATATTGGGGATATATTGAAAGTATTGTTCATATAGAGATTGTATCTTAATGGTTTCAATAGAAACCAAGAATCTCTCACATCCACAATTTGTTACCTATATCTCTTTAAGAGGAAGTACATAAAATTTCAACACATATTACAAACTAAATGGTCATTTAACTAGAGAATTATCTTTCATAATATGATAAGTTGTTTGAGATTATTGATAATATAGGAAAGGTGTGAATAAATAAGGCCAATGTAATGGTCAAAGTTATGTGGAGAGACCAGCAGTTTGAAGAAGCTACGTGGGAACCTGAGGTCAAGATAAGAAATAATTATTATTATGTTTTTATATTATATTGAAGAATTTTGAGGGATAAATTTATTTTAATAGGGGTAGAATATAAAAAAATATATTTAATTATATATTTTAATAATTAATTAAATTAAATTTATTTATAAATTTACAAGAAATACAATGTTTAAATGAAACATGACATTGTATTAAAAAGAAATAATTTAATATGATAGTTATATAATATTCATTAGAATGTTGGGAATAAACCAGATTAAATAAATTATAAAAATATATGAATTTCACATTTATGTAAAACGAATTCATTCTTTACCAATTATTTCTAAAAAAATAATTTTAAAATAATAAATAAATTATTCAAAAAAATAATTTTTATGCACAAATAAGAATATTGTCCTAATAAATTAAATAAATAAATTTTGGTGAATTATTATAATTAAAATGAAATATTCCATAATCAATAAAAAAATTTAGATTCAAATTTTGTGTTATTGATGTGTAATAAAAGAATCAGTCTAATTTTATTCTTAAAAATGTATATTTTCTAAAAAAAATTCTTATTTTATAGATTTTTTAAATTAAAATTTCACCTCTAGTAGAATAATTACTTGGAAAATGAAATTAATTATTTAAATAATAATAATAAATTATCTTAGTGGTATTTTTTCAAGAAAATTTATAAACACAATCTTTTTCAGTTAATAGTGAAAATAATGCTTATCATTCAGAAACACATTTTTTTAAATCATTAAAAAAATATAAATCTTGATTAAAGATGAATTTAAAATAAAAAATAGATAATTTTTCTATAAATTAATAAAATTATGATCTTTTATTCCTTTCTATATTGAATTAGGATATTACCTCATAATATACATATGAATGATTTTTCTTTGGAAGGGAAAATTATCACCGTGTCTTTAGGATTAATTTTAAATTAAATTATTCCATATATATTGAATTAAATTTTGGAAAATTGAATCCATATTTTGTTTCAAAATAATAACTATGATATAATATGATCAATTTAGGTTTTGACCATATTTTATATAAAAAAATTAAAAAATAAATTACAATAGTTATGGTATGAAAGAGAATATCATGGGGTTGAATTAAAAATATAAGGGGTAATATAACCATAAATCATGTCCTCAACACATTATATGGACATATTTAGACCATATATAGTCTAATATATAAAATTATTCATTTTTTTACATTTTTAACGGGAATAAAATTTGTACAATTTTTATTATCAGTAATTTCATGGTTGTATCCTCCAATCTTATAAAATCACTCCAAACGGCATCTACAATGAGAACATTCAAAACCAGTTTGATTTGGAAAATTGCTATAAAAATACAATACTTACGTACTACACAGTTACATGAATCCCATTTTTAGATCATAAATATAACATATTATGGATTTTTGTGCTCTCTTATGTAGGATATCATAAGAGGGTGTATTCTTCTTAAATGAGGGTTTCAGTTTTATTTCATCATCCCCTCCATTAAAATATATATATCCATGATAATATAACAAATTAATTATAATAATTATAATAATTTAAATAATGTTATGTACATGATCCACGTCCATCCCCCATCCCTCCAATTGGAAATGATACAGTTGATCATGTGTACATCCAACTACCACTCCACAAATATATATAATTTTCATTCATCATCACCTGTCACCAATTGTTATAAATATGGATTAAAAAATATGTATGATATTTTTAGAATTGTTTTATAATTTAATTATGATTTGAAATATATATGTTTTACATTAAATTCTACTTGAGATGTGATAATGTCACTGATGTGTACATGGAACAACCACCACGCCGGGTAATGTGTTTCGTATTTGGCTAACACATCACAATGAAATTAATAAAGATAATTAAACCGAATAAATGAATAATTTCTCAAATAATAATATTTATATAACCATAACAACACGTATAATCTCTTATTAACCTAACCATTAGAAAATAATATAGATTCCCTTTTATATAGAAGACAAAAGCCCGAAGAACTAATGTGATGAATTTTTTCATTTCTGTTTTAATTAGACGGAAAAAGGATTTATTGCATGAATGTAAATCATAAATATAAAAAAGTAATTATAATGTATTGGTGAATTATTATTTAAATTTATTTATTTCTATCTGTCCAAAACATGAAAAAGTGTTCAGGTGTACATATGGCCTATTGTCTCTTTGAACAGTTCATTTCATCTTTCTGTCTCTACCTTTTGTGATTTATTCTAAATATGTGTATAATTTAAAACATATAATATTTATATTGTTATTATCAATCATTTAGTGATGAATCCATGAAAAAATTACATTGATCATTATTTCTATATGATAACATACATGATAAATAGAAATGTTATTTCATGAAAATATGATTTTATCAATGAAGTTTTTTATAAAAAGGTGATATAATTATATATTTATAATATAAGGAAAAATATATGTGATTATATTCCAATAAGGTATGTATAATAAATTTATATTCAATATACAGTTTTATAGATCCCTATAAATGAATGGTCAACTTAGGGTAAGGGATTTAAGTGTCATTTATTTCAATGGGATCCATGACATATTCACCATGTTATTATTTAATTTTTATTACATAAATTCCTTGAAAATATTTTATGATAATGGTATAAAAGATAATGAATATTTTCAAATCCATTTTTGGACCTCTCTTCTATGTTGTTTACAATTAAAATATTTCAAATGTGGCAATAATTTTATGTTATAATATCATCGCGTATCGAGACTATTTATCATTTATTTTTTAGTTATGACATATTATGATATTTATCAAAAGAAATAGTTTAATTTTATTCTCCTCTATTTATTATTTTTTTATAATTTATTCATTATATTTATTATATATTCATTATAAACTCAATATTATAGATGAATATTTTTATGTCAATCTCATTTTTTTTCTTTTTGGATGAATAATCATTTTCATTAGTATAGACATTTTATTAAAATGATTTAGTGATTATTTTACCATTACATTAATATTTGTAATGTAATTTTTACACATGATTATATTTATTAAATATGGTCTTAGAATGAATCGATCTTTTTCCTGAATAATGTATTTTTGAATTCTTACACAAAAATGTAAAATGAATCGTGTTTTCTTATTTGTATAAAGAACACATTTTTTTGTCATAATAACTAATAATTAATTTAAATATTAATCTATTAGTTTCTAATATTAGTTTTTAATTAATTTTATTTTAATATATTATATTTTTAGGAATTTTTTTCCAATGTTGAAATGATATCTTCCAAAATAAATGATTTAAACGATATTTAAATATTAAGTTATATGTTACAAGCTAATTTCAATGAAAAATATTTTCAAATGTTTTGTTCATTAAAATAATTTTTTAAAATATAAAATTTCTATTTTATAAATGAAATATATCATGTGATCGCTCCATGTTTTATATCTCATAAGACAACATTTGATGTTAATTATTCTTTATGGGGGATATGATTGATGGATACAATACAAATTCTTTCCCCAATTATTTTTATGATTACGATGAACATATTTTTATCGAAAACATTAATTTTTACATGATTTATGTTGTGTCAAAAAGATAAAATCTTTATGAAACCCATTTCATTACCTGGATATATTATAAAATTAAATATTTAGAAAACCAACTTATTTTAAATGTTTATCACATAGTCAATTTTTCCTGATGATGCATACAAAATATATATAATTTCCATTTGGTGACAGGTGTTTAATTTTTAAACCAACAAATTTTTATATGTTATGTCCACGGACGGTGGATACGTTATAACTGAGAGTGTTGGGGCCAACATTTCATCAAATGCATTGTGTAATGATTTTATCTCATGAGATAAAATGAGAAATATGATGATAGGTTTGATACAAAATTGGAAACGAGCTAATGGTATTGATCCATAATGGAATCATGATAATAGGATATATCCACAATTGGAATAATTTGATTTGTCCTGATCAGCATAAAACAATTGGCTGATTTTTTTGATACAAAATATGAAATAGGTGTTGTGTCCTGATACACTATGTTTAGAAGTATAGGTGGTTATTCTTCACCAAAAAATTGTTTCTATAGATATTTCACACAAACCTATTTATGAAATAAGAATAATGTTCGTGAGTTATGAGGATTTCTTTATTTTATAAATCATGAATTTTGGAATAATATTGCCTTTTTTGATGACACACATTAATGATTTAAGACCAGCTAAGTATGAAAATTTGATGTTATATTTATGATACCATACCTATATTATTATAATATGAAATCATATGATTAGAGACTAATATCTCTCAATTTTACCCCTGATGAACATCTGAACTTTCCATTTCATATACTTCCATTCCTCAGGTTATTGATGAATTTTAATAGTTCAAAAATTCATAGAAAGGGTCTAGTTTGAACAACTTAGTCAGATATGATGTAGTTAATATATGAATCAATTTTTTATAATTAAATAATTCCAAATATAGTAATACTTTAAAATCCTTGGCCAATTTTTTTTAGAATTTAATGAATATTAATCTAAAAAGATGTGATCCTTATTTACGAAAAATTTGGTTCATTATAGGATAATTCAGAAATTTTAATTTTTGGAAACAATGAAGTTGGAAAAAATCCCATGACTAAAAATAACACAAATCCAATACCATTGTAAACATTATTATTGAAATAAATCATGATGATTTCATTAGTATATAAATAATTACCAATATTATGTCATCAACACTAAGATTATAAGGTATCCCAATCATAATATCGACGTAAATATCACCCCATTTAATATATGGTTTAAGTAAAATTTCCAATAATACAAGTAGAAACTGTTTTACCAACATATTATTCTACAAGTGAAGATTCTATATAAGAAACTCGAAATGGATTTCCACATTCCATTCCACAACCAATGACATTACATGTTTTGGAATATATTGGAATTATTATGGGGCATAGTCCAACATGTTCAATTTCCTCTATCTATAATATCATGTATCATGTATATGAGATCATTTATCTTGAAATAGAAGAACTACCCTCAGTTAAGAGATCGATAACACTTACACGGTGCCTCCATAAAATAATTGTTTCCACTCAAATAAGGACACTCCATATCCTTAGCAAGTCCATATTGAATCTGAATATCCTTAAACATTCATGGCCAAATATGATAATTTAATAGAAGTAAATCATTTGTCCCTGAATCCATGATTTTATGAGGAAGAAATCTCATCATGAACCAATATTCCATTGATTGATTCACTATATAATTTAGTGACATACTTCTTAATGAAATTGAGAACACATTCCATTACTAGGTTTGTAATAAATATCAAAAATAAATTAAAAAATTTTACTCCACCCATAATCTCTATATCATGATAAGATCCTTCTTTGTGAAAATATACTTCATAGTCTAATGGTAGAGATAAATTCAAAATATATCCCTAAATAGGTACTCATTCCAATACATAACTTCACACATCTCTGTTGCAAAATCAAGACCATGGTTAGGGGATTTCATCTCATGTGCTAATAACTAATGATAGTTATTTACTACAACTTTTTTCACATAGATCATTATACAACCTAATACAGACATGAGGCATCATAGTATATAGAATACACTATAATCAGTTGATGAAGAATCATTAATCGAGATGATGTAATTCTCACATTCAACACATCAAAAGTTCTCTAGAATGGATAATCCCAACAAAGTAATTATAGAGATATGGGTCAACTATATCATATAAGAAACACGAATTGATATTTATTAAACAATATATGTGTAATAAACATCTAACCCCATAAAATTATGTATATGGAAAACATTTTTCATCCAATACCATAATATAAAACTCTAAATCTTCACATAATCCCCTAAACCATCCTTATTAGAAATTAAAACATTGATCAATTTTACCCTATGAATCCAAAACTGAGAGTTGGATATATTTTCATACATAAAATGTGTTATATAGATTCACTAAATTATATTTAGTATAAATCATGATCCTATTGAAATATATAGTAAACCATACTATCATGAAATAAAATAATGATGATGGAATACATGCATATAGGGTAGATATGGGACATCAATGACATAAACATTATATGATAATTTGTACCACTAAACGACATAACCAATTACTTGAAATGTCCATACCATATCCTAAACGTATCTTATCAATAAATCACTCATGTATTCTTTGTTTATAGTACATATGTATCATATTTTCTCTAAAATAATTGATCCCGTTTGAGAAGATCAAAAATACCATCAATCATATAAAGGTGATACTTTTTCTCTAGTGTCAGATTCTTGATTTTATGATAATTAAAAAATGTTATACATTCTTATATTCCTTATTTAAAATGATAAATGTAGATACCCATTGAGATAAACTACAATTAATAACCCCAATAGACTTATGAAACATATCATGAACCTTTAATTATTTTTATTTAGTTTGTATAAAATTTTAAAAAGGTATGGAAATATTTCTCATCCATGGAATTAGGTCTATAGATAACTGAAACCCCTTATATTGTTGTAACCTAGAGAATAATATAGAAAAAAATGGGATACCCACATGCCACCCCATGAATAGGGGCACTATGATGTGGATAAAAGACATAATATTATCAACTATGAAAACCATAAAGAGATCATCTCCGTAAAAGAAAAATAGGACCCTAAATCATGGATCTCAGTCCCTCTGTAAGACCTGAGTGAACCCATCAAGAATAAGGAACTGTAACCAGTTATGATATAATTTAATTTGTTGTTTATAGATTATAATCCAATAAAATAGAATGATAAAATAACTGATGTCAAGATATGTGACTAAAAATTACCATAGAGTTTTGATGTCGGAATTTAGCCCATGATGCACAGGAACATTATATCCCATCTCTAAATTATCATCCAATAGATTTGAAAGAGTCACTATGTATATTATAATATATATATATATATTCCCATTATATTGATAATAATGGATTATATAAATGATTATGTTTCACCCATATTATAAAAACCCACAAAAATATTAGGCTCAAAAAACATCACACCTCTCATTGTAGCTATTCTGACCTATATATCATATGGTGCACACATTTTATATAGGTTAAAAATATTATTTTATATCATCCATGATTATGGATATAATGGTATTATATATATATTATAATATAATTTATTACTCTTTCAAATCCATTGGGAATGAATTAGGGAATGGGATTTAAATTTCCATGGAATAATGTTATAATTTCTGACATGAAAACCAGAAACATAGAATATTCATTGAAAATCATACCTCCTGAAGTAGATATTCCAACCTTTATCTCATCTAGTTCACATTCCAATACAGATATATGTTCTTTCTCACATTTCACATTCATTTCCACATAATAATATTTAGGATCCAAATCTACTACACTGGTATTATATTTAACAAAAAGCATGAATGTAATTATATAAAATTCATGTTTGATAAACTATAAGGTTATTTTTACTGTAAGGCATATGTTGTCCCTTTTTTCCACCCTCGTAATACACTTCGTGAATTTTCCTTAATGTATTTTGTGCACTCATTGTACCACCAATGTATCAATATGCGTACCACATTTTATAATTACAATGTGAACTTTTGATACCTGTCATTTTCATTGATTCCCCAAAGATTCAGGTATTACCATCATTTTCATCCTAAAACATAGTTTCCTTTTCCACTAAATATGCATAGTTTTCTGTGTATATCGTATTATTCATATTCTTAATATCTTCTCTTAAACCCAATACAATCATTGAAGACCTGAGAAAATCACTAGAAAAAGCATCCAAATAAATGTGTACCAACTCAAATTATTGAGGCTAAACTCTATGGAAGAATGATTTTACGACTCTATCGTAGAAAAATACCACGATTTTACAACACTAAAGATATCATGACTGAATAGATGAATTACTGCTTTCATGATGGTTTACGAGGTATCATATTTTTGAAACATGTAATGCTTAATAAATTCATAAAACTCTATTAATAGCCTATAATTATTATACATGGTGAAGAAAAATTGGAGTACTCTAAAATTTTAATAATGTTGAATATTCTCACAAGTCACTAAATAAATTCATCTATATATTTTTTAACAATTTAACTGTGTGATATTTTTGGATGCTCCATAGTAAATTCAATAAAATTTTATAACATTCAATAAAATTCAATAGTTTTTCCTTAACCTATAGTTTGAATAAATTATTTGATAGTTTCATATATAAATGGGTTAATTGGTGGATTCCCTAATGGATCTTTTTCAATATCCTCTACTCATGGAATCATATATACTCATCTAGGACACTCCATAATATAAATAATAGTTTTTAAAATCCTCATCAATAAAAATTGTATCCCTTTAACAAAAACCAAATTTAAGGAATAGAAAAATAGGATTAAAACCTTTTAAATCAGCATTGTAAGACCATAAACATACCAAGGTTAGTTTAGTATTATCATGATTATTATTTGGAAACAAAAACTCCCACACTACCTATCATGTTTTGATATCACTGCCAATATTCTAATGTACCCCTAAGACATGAGAGGTTGGTTTAAAAGAACTATTATATTATTTAATAGAACCAAATCCTCTAAAAACATCTAATGAAAATCCTAGGTAAACTAATATCATCATCTGAATTGGAAAACATCAAGTGCTAACGTAAATTCCACATTCCAATAGGTTAGAAAGAATTACCCGTGTGTCAACCAAAGTAAACGTGGAAAAAATTTCACCCTATCAAGACACATGATATGATAAGACACATATAGATTACAAAAGGATAATCACAATTATATCATATATCAAATAACCTAATATGATGCATCAAACATCAGGATAACAAGCAATAAATAATGAAAAATAAAACCATCAAAACATAGAATTGAATACAACCCAAGGGTCTGTTTCAACATAGAAATAACATATCCTCATCCCAACCCATAAGTAGTTTACAAGATTAAGAAGATTCATCCTTTGTATGATGAACTCCCCATTACATGTATTCTATAAGGATAATTCTACAACTCTAAAAATAAAAAAGTAGTATGTGAGTACTCTTTACCAGTATGATAACCCAAATGAATTAATAATTCCACTAACCACATAATTTATTAGGTATTTTATAAAATTTAAATCAATAACACACAAAATGAAATAAAAAATAATTTATAAAATTCCATTGGTTATTTTCTAATAATGAAATTCTATAGAAAATCACACAATAATCTATAAATAAAGAATAAATATGTTTTTATATATCAAATTTATTATGAAATAAATAAAAATTTCTCAAGGATTAATTTCCATATCATAAAAAGTGTGAAAATAATTGTACATTATGACTATATATGAATTTAGTATCAAGGAATCCGAAAAAAGGAATCAATGTTATGAGGGTGTGTACACCGATAATTCTAAGATAAATAATGGGACAATTGACGGAATATGGTAATAATAAGGACAAGTGACCTTGGTACCTCATAAAGATGTACTATTGTCAAAATTTCTTAAAGGGATCCTACCCTCATGATTGAAAACTCCAACATGGGTATTCTTTGTTTAGATTTATCTCGTACCCCATGGGATTCAAATATGATATTACATAATGATTTTGTATTAGAAAAAAGAAATAATGTCTGATAAATATTTTCTAAGACATATTATATATCCAATGATAATAATCATATTACAAGGAATAATAAATTAAAATTCGAAGACCAAATTTCTATAAAACAATTTTTATAGGGATATAAAACCCCTACTATGATTGCAAATCCAATTGCATTTTGATAACATATTTGAGGAATATGTTGAATTTTTTTTATTAAAACATGATTTCTACAAAAAAAATCATTATGATAAACCATTTCATCATCCAATGGTCAATAATTATTCAATAAATCAATTTCATAATCTAGATCAAATGAATGAAATAGAGGAGCATATTTAATTCCATGTGTTAATGATATGATAGAGACACCAACCTCATGAATGTTGAAAATTATATCACCTTTAGATAATGGTATAGAAAATGAAGTGATCTTTTTCTCAAAAACTAATATTCATGATACTAAAATCCACCCCTCAAGCCTAATATATCTAGAAATCACACCCCAATATGGTTTCATTAAAATTTGGTTAATAAATATTAAAAAAGATATCTTGGGAAAGGAGGAGGAATAGATAGTAAAACCAATAATACCATAATAATATATAGAAAAAAATAATGTATCACCAAGGTATCCATGAAGTGTGTATCTATATCTTCATGGAGTGACTAGTGTGACCAATGGGATTTCTAAGGGAATTAAGGGCTAAACCAATCAGAGGATTTGGTGTAATTTTAAATATTAAAAGTACCAAATCAAGCCTCACGGTTAGGTTTTCTAGTTCAAAAATTTATACTCCATAAAATATTTTCCTAATATTTTTATAAATAATCTATAGTTTTCTATATGAAGAAATTTATATATTGAATACATTTTCAATATATTCAATACCCCTAGAAAAAATTCCCCAAAAATACATGATATTATTGGAGACTAGAAAAAATAGGAAAACCTTTATAGAACCATGTAATAGCTCAATAGAAAAATAAATAGATATATATATATATAAATATCACATATTTTCACCATGATTTGTAGTAAACATGCACCCAAATTATGCCCATTCTGTTTATTTCCATAAAAATCAATATTTCATCCACCAAATAATGAATTCCTTTTCAATCAAAAAACAGATTGAGAAAAATTGAAATTACCATGATTAGTATAAATTGGTCATCAAGGATACATATATTGAAGAATATAGTGATATGGTGGGAGATGAATTATTTTTTAGTTATTCCCTTCCACAAGGTAGTTTTTTTTCAAACACGCGGGAAAAAGAGGATGTGGCATGATAATCGATACGGTGGTGTATGTATTTTATTATTTTTCTTTTCCTATAATCTTTAAAATGAATCTAATAGTATTAAAATGAAATTATAAAAGTGATACATGTTATGGAAAACCAAATGATTTTTTCGAGACATTTGAAGAAATTTATTATTTTTGGCCATTGTGGTAAGCTACAATGATTCTTGTTAGGATCTATCTACACAACTTTATTTTTAGGGATCATCAACACCAAAGGAAATTGTTATATATTTGAATGCTTCATAGTTAACAAGGATCTATAAAATTCCCCTATAATTAATAAATTTGTCACTTTTGTGTATTTTTTGTAGGAGTAATATGGGGGCCTATCTATATTGAGACGTATCATTTGATTTGTATCTTTTATATAAACTACATTTCATTACATATGTGTGTCACAATTATCTATATAATTCTATTATTTTGGATGTGTTAAATCATTATATATATATCATTAAATATTTTATAGATATAAAAAGACCTATTGGAATTAAAAAGGAGAATCGATTAAATATTCTATTATATTCGATTATGGTAGAAGATTATGAGTTGGTTTTAGACTACCTTGTGATTTATCAATATCATTTCACTGCTTACACTTGTATTGATATGATGGTTTCTCAGTGAGATGATGTATATTTTCATTCCAAGTCAGTTTTCCCATAAAATTTGACGATATCATTGAGTTTTTCCCATATTATTTTTCTATTCTTTCTCATAAGAGGATGGTAGAGTAATCCATTTATATGGTTCCTAGTAATCATCTAATTTCACTACCCTCTAATTTAATGGAACCTATAACATTTAAATATCCTAACAATTAGGTCAGAAAATTGTAAGATATGATATATTTTTATCATACTCTATCATTATTAGTGACTTACATACTTTATAAACATACAGATAATGGTTCTTTTCAAATATACATTGGTTTTTTCAATACTAATCAGGTAAATTTTATAAATTTGTATCCTTTCCAATATATGTAAAACATGTTTGATCAGTTAATGTGTGAAATTTCGGTTTTTAAAATTGATCTTAAGTTTAATAAAAATAAGATATCCATTATGCAATAAGGAAACCTAAAAACTAAATTCAAGTTTCTTATTGGAATCTATGAATATCTCATTATCCATGTTTCACTAAATAACACTCCTATAGTGTTTGAGGTTTTACTAGGTCAGATATTCTAAAAATATGATAATTTATTTCTTATGGTAATCATATAAGATACTCCAGGTTATTTAAGAACTTTTTTATATCATTGGGAATATCTACATACTATTTTATACATATAATAGAGTCTTATTTTATATAAAAACTTTTTAAAATGAAATTTTATGATCCAAGAGGTGATGTTTTTGGGAAAATTATTTCACAATGTGTTCTCATAGTAAATCTGAAAAAGGTGAATGTTAACCTTTTGTGGGATGGTCCATATAAACTAATTTACTTACAATGAATCTTTATATTTGAATTTAATTATCAATAGTTCGTGAGTGATTTCTAAAATACACCATAACTAGTGATTGTAAAAATAATGAAATTGATGAAACTTGTATATGTTATTAATTTCAATGAATCATTTAATGTGTTCGAATAGAATCTTAAATCATCTCTAATATTGATATTTTTTATATCCCATTAAGGGAAATACATTTTATTAGTGTTTTTATGATCAGATGGGATGTGTGCTTATAAAGTATTATCATATTATGTTGAATAATTTAAATCTTATTTCCCTCTATGATATTAATTATCCCACTCATGACTTGTAGTTCTCACCATTATGTGTTCTCTGAATTTTTGGTTACACTATTTTCTAGGGAGTGTTTGATAGTATTGAATAAACACAATATATTGTGTTATATAATCCATTATAAGGACCTCAAACATTTATAGAGGAAATGGGGTTGTACCTCCATAAATTTTTCATTGAAATTACCTACATGAATTTGAAATGGAATGTCATTTCTAGACATCTCAGTAAGAAATTGTATTATCAGGGTATCTTGGGAGTGATGGAAGTGTTGAACATTATGTATCTTTTCATTCTATATCATCTAGATGAATTAAAGAATGATTCAATTATGGATCAAAAAATGGTTTTTCATGTTTTTATACATTATTATATACTATGGGACTAGAAAAATGTGTATCATACCTACTCGACTACCACAAAGTGGTTCCCTGAGTTGGTCAATGACATGACATTAGTCTTGCCTCAATGTTTGCTATAGGATATTGACTATCAGCAAGGGTCTATTATAAATCATGGGGAGACTATACCCTCTTTATAAAACAATGAATATATAAGAAACATATTAATATCATCAAAATTATATAACCATAACCATAATTAGAGCCACATTATATTATGACTACAATATGATTAAAATATCCACATCACAAATATAGATATTTCATGTAATGTATGTGTAATGTGTCAAATAAAGATCCCAAGATAAATACACAATGGAAATACTATGAATTCCTTGACATTAAGACAAGTTCAATTATACCTTATCCATCTTAACACATCCATTTAACCTGGAGCCCTTTCCTTTATCCTTTCCTCCAAACATGAATCTTGATTGATTTAAAAACAGAGATCCTATAAAGACCCAGCCTTAAAACATTACATAATATTTAATTAAATGAATAATTAAATTTTGAGGATCTTTTCAGGTTTAGTGTTTTAGATAATTAGGCCATAACTATTACATAAGAACTTGAATATTACGAGTAGACACTACTACGCAGTATCCATTTTTTACAAAACATGAACTCTTAAAAAAGAGTCATGTCAAGTTCCATGTTTTAGACAACATGACTTTTCCTTGATCCCATCCTTGACCATATTCCACATTATGTCATGTGAAAAACATTTCAAAAAAACATTGGATGAGCATAAAAATATTAGTAAGGGATACACATAGAAGAAAACCTGTTAGTTTTTCAAAACAACAAGTAAATCATGAATACATTAACATAAGTAATACTTTTCACTTTTATGAAGTAGTATATACTCTTCACTGAAAAAAAGATCACTACTTTCCATTTTGTATCCAAAATATTACCATAAAACTCATATAAACAACACATAAAATATAAAGGTAACTTGGGAGACAATAATACTTAAATAGAATAACCATACGGTCGACTTTCACACATATCACTAAATGGAAAATCCATATGACCGACTTCCATACCCAATGCATTGGAGGTTATAACGTAACCACCCATTCTGGTTTTCACGACACCACCCGTCATATGGTTTATCACGTAACCACCCATCATATGTCCATGCACAATCATAGCATATAAAATATTGATAATATAAAAGTTTCACTAATAACATTTCATTTCAAGTCACAACAAGTAATTTCAAGATATTGAAATAATCAATTCATTTTCATAAACCATTTAAAAAGAATTTTATTAATAATATTTTCCCACACCACTTTGATTATTTTAGAGGAATTATAATTTAACAACATTAATTCCAATTAAATAAATAATGAAAACCATTTTTAAAACATGTAATTTAATGATAAATATTTAGAATAATAAATATTTAAAACATTTAAAACGATATTTTAGTTAAAGAGTTTTTAACAAAATGGGAGACTCTTGAATACAAATAATTGAGGAATAACATTTCATGAGAACAATATTATGTCGTGAGAATAAAGGGAATCATGATACCATTTTTCAAAGGATATTATATACACCATATAACAGGGAATTGGTTCATAACAAAAATGAAGTCTCAATGGAAATGTAAATTGTGATGAAATCCCTTATAAAGATAGTATACTTAAATTAAAGATAAATAAATCTCATAATTATGTGTGAAAAAATTAAATACACCCAATATAAGTGGATATTATGTGTAAAACAATCGGAGGTCATTCACACATATTCATAGGATGACATATTCATGATGTCCAAGTTTAACCCAAAGAATCGAAATTTGGTTAAGAAGTTCCCCTGAAAAAATTCGTCTGCCTAACGACGTCTCTTTAACATTCAAAAAATGAGTTGATGAGATAAAAATGGTACCTACAAAATTGGACATAATGTTTAAATAAATAAGGATATATAATCATATATACCAACATAATAATATGTAAATTAAAAGACATAACAAAAAGAAGTCAATTAAAAAAAGATGAGGGTGAAAAGTTCCCTTACCGATTTGGAAACTTACAAAACATACGACACATGAAAGAATGATCATTTTATGGATATGTAAATACACATAAATGAAAGTGTATTACACAAAGATTAGAATAATTGGAAGTACATACACAACTCATAAGGAAATATTTCCAAATATAGCATGAATCTCACGGGAATAAAAAGTGAGATGAAGCCCTTTACCACGTTGTAATCAACTGAGTCGTATAACCAAAAGTTAATAACCACAAACTGATTCACAAGAAAACATGAATATAAATAGAATGATGATAATATATATCAAATTCCAGTACACAATACAACCTCATTCAATAAATTAGTGGCGAATAATGGAAATCTCATGGAATTAAAGTCGATATAAGAAAACCTCTTAAAGCGTTGTCCGAAATAACCCGTTCGTTCTGGAATATCCTGATAAATAAACTAAAGTTAATTTATAATTGATTGAGAAAATTTTTTAATGTTTATTATTCATATTCTACTACTTATTTCCATGTTATATACATTATGTAATCATTTACGTTAATAACGGTCATTTTGTCGATATTTGGTACTTGAGTAAAAAAGATGAACACCTTATAATTACAAGTTGTTCACGTGGTAAGATATCCATTATATTCAGAATGATATTAATGATTTAGATATCATATATATCATATATATATATTATATACTTTTATTTATAATAGTACATAATTTTTAGAGATAATAAATGAAATGCACCGTTCATGGAGATGGTAAGCCATACGTACACATGAACAATTCTTCCATTTCCATTTCTTATTTTAATGGAATTAAAAAAATAATTATACATAGTTATATTATAATTCTAGTATATTATTAAATACAATATTATTAACTCAATCCTTTATACGTCCCACATAAGGCATTTAACGAGTCATATCATTTTGAGGGGGTGGTAGTCCGCACTTCCTCTAATGAGATTATAGTATTTGCCCAGTATGGAAACCATAAGGTATTTATATAAATGGAAAAATAAAAAAGAATAAAGAAAACATAAACATAATATATAAATACACATCTATCATAATGGCCACCATGAGAGGCGGTATGAGAAATTTGAACAATCATCGTTTCCTGAGGCGTTAGTTTTCCATCCACATAAACATTATGTTCTTCACCCATTAGATGGTGGTGTGTGTAAGTTTAGTTCGAGTACATCTCATAACAACATCATAGTATATTGAGTATACTTGTTTTGTTAAAAAATAAAGGAATAAAAAGAGTTTTATGGGTTGGAGAAGTAAAATAAAATATAATAATTAAAGAGAAACTATTACCTATAATTTGGGTAACTTCCTTTGGTTTGAACCAAAGGACTTCTTGAAGTGCCTTATGCATAAGTTAAGGATTTTAGGAGGAGTAGAGGGATGTAGGGTGATTAATTGTGATTAATTTGGATGATACAAAGGGCTTGAGGGGCGTGAGGAATTGGTTAGAAGTGGTCTTCTTTTATAAGGGAGAGGAGGGACTCTTTAGGAATGTGTGAAAATATTATTTTCTTATGTAATGATATTATGTTTCTAAAGGTGTAGAAATCATTAAAGTCAAATATAAAAAGACTAATATTCTAAATAAAATAATCAAATCAGAATAGGACATGTTTTGTATAATATTTTAATCATGATAATCTTTTTTATTAAAATGATTTATTAATAAGGTAAACACTACATCATTATTGTGTCTTGAATAATTTAAATTATTTGATGTATGAAAAATATAAAAAAACACCATGATATAGGAAATATTTTTATATTTAAAATTAATATTTATAGTCAAAATTATTACTTATATAACACTATAAAAAATAATTTACTAAAAGATATTCGTTTTTTTCATTTTTTCCTTTACATTAAGTTAATTAATCTAAATTGTCATTATCACTCTCAAATGGATCAATGGGGTCCATAAATCAACCCAAATATGCCCATGGTTTTAAATGACACAACCAATAAGGTTTGGACAATTTTATGGTAATTTTGAATTATTTTAATATTATTTTTACCTTGGATTACCATATTTACCTTTAATTGTGGTAAATAAAAATTCAAAAGTTAATATTCACCAAAAATTATTTTCATCATATTTAACCACATTTTACTTCTTTATAACAACCATTAATGTCGAATTTTCAATATTCAATTCACAGATGCAGTAAAATTTTATTTAAATGAAAAATTCATTTTTGTTAACTACTACTAAGTGATTTCACTATTCATCAAAAATTGATGTTTTTCAGAAAAAAATACTAGAAATTCATCCTAAGATTTAATTGATATTCCAAATTCAAAAATGATGTCTACTTTTCTAAATTCAAAACATAGAAGTGGTATTAATTAATTTAAAAATTAATTCCCGTTATCAAAACAAATAGTGTGTTTTTAAGAAACAATAACTATCAAAAGATTGATTCTTGTTTATGTCCAATTTCAATGTGAAATTAATCCCACTGACCAACATTGGATTAAATTGAAGAAATATATACTAATTACACTTTAAAACAAATTTAAAATATAATATAACCATATAAATAAATAAGATTAAAACGTAGTTTTGAATTAAAATACAATATTTTCACTATTCATTTAAAAAATGAACATTAACAGAAAAATTCCAAAAATTTACACAAAGTAATTTTTAATGTCCCAATTCTAAAGAAATATTTTATTTGGTCAAATAGAATGTATTAATGTGACCAAAATTAGATTTAATGAGGGTTCACCATTAAAAGGTGGTAAATCGGCCTTTTAATGTAAATTATGCTTAAAATTAGATCCATTCTCATACTAGCCTCTTACTTTAATTGGATAAATGTAAATATATTTAACAAAAATGTATAATAATATTGTAGTTTTTTTGTAGATTCCCAAAAATACAACAGCGAGGAGTTAACTACCATTTAATATAATAATATTATTTTATTAGTGTGCAACATATGATTTCAAAGAAACCAGTTATTTCGTATCAGGTACGCTATCGAACATAGCAACCCATTTAAACTAAAATTAAAATTTAATTAATATATATTATTAAATATGAAAATTCTATATTCTTCATTTATCCATGAAGATAAATCTTTCCCCCCTTTTTAGAATTGCGTCCTCACAATTTAAAAAATAGGATCGGGAACTTCATTGAAAGCCCCACATCGAAAAAAGAGTCAATAAAACTATCCCATTAAAATAAAGGAAGTTAGGTTCAAAGGTTTCCCTAGACAAAAGATAAAATGATTCCATGAAAACATGGATATGGAGGTGAAAAAAAACCGTCATGTTCTGATGGAGAGTGATAGAAAACATGGTTAAGAGATAGTTAACCACCAGAAATTCACAAACTTGTGATGGGTTAAACAGTCATTGATTCCCGAGTATGAAAATATAACATACATGGGTTTTGTTTTAAGTTAAATTTAATTGAGAAATTTATTTATGATCCTAACTAAAACAATAGGAAATATACTTATGTGTCATGTAGACATTCATATTTTACTAGATTTCTAACACAAACTAATATTTTCTCCAAATAATGAGTATTCAGGATGACTTTTTTCACTTTAAGAGTGTTATAATCAACTTTGAGAGAGTCACATAAAACCCAATAGTTTAACTATATATTTCCCATGTCTTTAGACATTAACCAAAACCAAAATGGTAAGCACCAGATCAGGCAATCCTAATCTTTTACAAAAAAGAAAAACTACTCTTGATCTCCAAAATTTGTCAAACAAAACACAATGTTCAACAAATACCATTAAATAAACAGATGTCCATAAAATTCTTCAAATTAATCCAAACTAATATTGAAACCCAAATCTCAAAATGATATAATCACATCGTCTTCCAATATAAATCTTAAAATTTATCTCTAAATAACATCAGTTACTTTTAATATCTCATAACGAAAAGAAATTAACATAATCACATATCCTCCATGATAGGTTAATAATTTCTATAGATAACCCAAAATAAACTTATTCTTGATTCATAAAATCATTTAACTAAAATGAATTATTCATACAAACCAGGGGCTTCACGTAGTCCAGTGGTAGGCAATAAATACCAATCGCACTTTGGTTGTGTGTTTAATTCTCGTAGATTTGTCCGATGTGATGGGTTGTGACATGGTCCATGTGTTGTCCATTTTTTCAAAAACTATATAATTTTATAACATTACCAAAAAGAGATAAATTTATCAAAAATAACCATATTATATTTTAACTATAATTTTTTTTCTTATAACTTTCATTTTGCATCCCAAAAATGTATTAACCTATAATTTCCTCAAATTAAAGGATCATATAAACCCAAATGGTTATTTATAACTATAACCACAAAAGAAAAGATAATTATTCCTTGAATTAAATTTTTATATATCAAACTTCAGAGTCACACATACTATAAAAAGTCTTCTAATGTAATTCCCAACATTAAAGGATCTTTAATACCTTTAAGCATTTCACCATCATAAAATCTCCCATAACTCTTGAATTCCTAATATGTTGAGTTCTTACTCATTCAACATTCTTCAGGCTCCATTAACTATTCATTTTCAACATATTCTAAAATACTTTTTTCCTACAAGCAGAATCATGACTCATATCCTAAGATTCTATAATATCAAAACAGATGTTAAGAAATAATCCATACGTTTCATTGGTCATTATCAGTTTCTTCATCATCAATCAGAATAACATTAGGTATTGGTAAACAAATATTTGTACGATCCTGGTGATCCCATTCCCGAAACATCTTTGTAGGACACCTGCTTGTATAATGACCATGCACACCACATTTAAAACATTCAATTTATCCCTCATAAAAGACTTCTTTCCCTTTCCTAGTGTCAACCGGTGGCTTCATTTTACCATGGCAGGTTCTTGCTTTATAACCTTCATTTCAACATCTATAGCAACTTCCTATCCCTTTGAAACATTTTCCTAGGTATTTCTTTCCACATCCTCGATGCATAGGTTTTTTAACAGATATACCTTTATGAATATAACCTGAACAACTGTGGGGATTTGTTTTTCACATATACGATGCCATATAAAAATAAACATGGTTCAACTAGTCATTCATGAATCCAGATAGTTGGTTGAGAATAACCACAAGAGTTGTCATTGCAGCTCCCATATCAATCAATTTCTCATTTAGAAAACTATCATTGTTTTCATCACATCCAATTTTACTTTGATTCATGGTTGATCCAACCATTGACTAAAACTAGAAAGGTAAGTGTGAGTATATAAGTAAAATCATCATATAATATCTATTGAGGAGGATAAATACTAAGATATAATTACTCATGTTATCCTAAAATCATCACATTCTCTAGAAAACTATGACCCTTTCTGAAATACTAACCATTATGGTAATGTCACTTATGCTTAATGAATACCCTAACCTCTAACGTTATCTAAACCGACCTATGATACAAACTATAAGGACATAGCTTGAAAACATTACAAAATATTGAATTATATGAATAATTCATATTTAGGATCTTTTAAGGTTTAGAGTATTAGAGAACTAGGCCATAACTGTTACATAAGAACTTAAATATTACAAGTAGACACTACTACGCAGTATCCAATTTTTTTTACAAAACATGAACTCTTGAAAAAAAAGAGTCATGTATAGTTCCATGTTTTAGACAGCATGACTTTTCCTTGATCCCATCCTTGACCCTATTCCACATTATGTCCTGTGAAATTTTTTTTAAAAATAAATGGGATGAGCATAAAAATCTATGTAAGGTATACACAATGAAGGAAAACTGTTATCTTTTCAAAACAATTAGTAAACCATGAATACTTTAACATAAGTAATACTTTTCACCTTTATGAAGTAGTAAATACTCTTCACTGAATGAAAGATCAACACTTGCCCTTTTGTAACCAAAATATTGCCATAAAACCCATATAAAGAACACATAACATATAAAGATAACATGGGACATAAACATACATAAATGGAGTAACCATACAGTCTAATTCCACACATATCACTAAATGGAATAGCCATACGTGAGACTTTTATACCCAATGCATTTGAGGTTATAACATAACCACCCGTCCTGGTTTTCACAGAACCATCTGTCATATGGTTTATCATGTAACCAACCATAAAATGTCCAGGTACCATCACAATACATAAAATATTGAAAATATAAATATTTCACTAATAACATTTTATTTGAAGTCACAAGAAGTAATTTCAAGATATTGAAATAATCAATCCATTTTAATAAACCATTTAAAAATAGATTTATGAATCAAAGTGTCCCACACCACTTTGATGCTTTTAAAGGAATTATAATTTCCAAAAATTAATTTCCATATAAATAAATACTGAAAATAATTTTTAAAACATGGACATTAAAGATAATGATTTAGAATAATAAATCTTTTAAAAAAATTAAACTATATTTTAGATAAAGAGTTTTTAAAAAAATGAGAGACTCTTGAATACAAATAATTAAGGAATAACATTTAATCCGAAAATTATAATATCATCAGAATAAATGGATTCATGATATAATATGTAATGGGACAATATATACACCATATAAAAGGGAATTGGTGCATACCAAAAATGATGTCTCATTGGAAATGTAAATTGAGATGAAATCCCTTATAAAGATGGTATCCTTAAATTATGGATAATTAAATCTCATAATTATGTTTGAAAAATATAAATTCACTCAATATAATTGTATATTAAAGATAAAACATTCCAGGGTCATTCACACATATTCATAGGATGACATATTCAATAAGTACAAGTTGAACCGAAGGAATCAAAATTGGGTTAAGAAGTTCCCCTGTAAAAATTCCACAGCCTAACGACATCTCTTTAAAATTCAGAAAATGAGTTGATGAGATAAAAAGGGTACCTAAACACTTGGAAATAATTTTTATATCAATAAGGTTATATAAGAACATATCCTAACATTTTAAGATGTAAATTAAAAGACATAACAAAAAGAATTCTATAAAAAAAGAGGAGGGTGAAAGGATCCCTTATCGATTCGGTAACTTACGAAAAATATGCCACATGAAAGAAGGATGATAAAATGAATATTTAAATACCCATAAGTGAATGTGTATTACACAAATAGTAGAATCATTTGCAGTATATACACTACACAAAAATAAATAGTGGCAAATATTGCATGAATCTCATGAGAATAAAAAGTGAGATGGAACCATTTACCACGTTGCAATCAACTGAGTCATATGACCAAAAGATAATAACTACCTAATTATTCATAGAATAAGATGAATATAAAGATATTTATTATAATATATATCAAAAATTCAGTTCATAATACACCACATTCAATAAATTAGTGGCGAACAATGGAAATCTCACAGAATTGAAAGTGAGATAAGAAAATCACATACCTCGTTGTCTGACTTGCCCCGTTCGTTCATCAATCTCTTCAATAATAAACTATTGTTAATTTATACTTGATAGAGAACTTTTTTTAATGTTTATTATTCCTTCAATATTACTTATTCCTATGTTATAAACATTATGTAATCATTTAAGTTAACAACAGTCGTTTTGTCATTATTTGGTACTTGAATAAAAAAATGAACAACTTATAATTACAAGTTTTTCATATGGTAGGATATCCATTATATTAAGAATTATATTGATGATTTAGATATCATATATATCATATATATCTATTATATACATGTTTTTATAATAGTACATATCGTTTATAGGTAAGAAATGAAATGCACCGTTCATGGAGACTGTAAGAAGTACGTACGCATGAACGCTAAATCCATTCCTATTTCTTATTTTAATGGAATTAAAAACAAAATGATAAATAGTTATATTATAATTCCATTATAATATCTTATACAATTTTATTAACTCCATCATTTATACATCCCACATAAGGCATTTAACGAGTCATATCACTTTGAGGGGGCGGTTGTCCGCACTTCCTCTAATAAGATTATCGTATTTACCCATTATGGAATCCATAAAGTATTTATATAAATGGAAAACAAAAGAATAATAAATAAAACATAATCATAATATATAAATAATTTTCCATCATAATGGACACCATGAGAGGCGGTTATAGATATTTGAACAATCATCGCTTCGTGAGGCGTTAGTTTTCCATCCAAAGAAACATTATGTTCTTCACCCATTAGAAAGAAGTGTGTGTAAGTGTAGTTTGAATAAATCTAATAAAAAAATCCTAGTATATTTAGGATACTGGTGGTGTTACAAATTAATGGAATAAAAAAAGTTTTAGCAGTTGTACAAGTAAAATAAAAGAAAACAATTTAAGAGAAACTTTTAACGTTAATTCGGGTAACTCCCATTGGTTTGAACCAAAGGTCTTCTTGAAGTGCCTTTGGCCTATGTTAAGTTTCCTAGGAGGAGTATAGGGATGTATGGAGATTAATTGGGTAGATAATGGATGAGACAAAGGACTTGAGAGGTGTGAGGAATTGGTTATAAGTGGTCTCCTTATATAAGGGATAGGAGGGAATTTTTAGGAAAGTGTGATGGTATTATTTTATTATATATTTATATTAGGTTTCAAATGGTCTAAAAACCATTACAGTCTATGATAAGATGAATCATATTCTAAAAAAAATCATCCCATCATAATTGGACAGTTATTGGATAATATTTTAATCATTATAATCTTATTTATTTAAATTATTTATTAATGAGGTAAAAACAACATCATTATTGTGTCATAACTAATTTAAATTATTTGATGTCTGAAAATTATAAAATAAATACCATGATATATGAAATTTTTTTATCTTGTCAATGAATAATTATAGTCAAAATTATTACTTATATAACACCATATAAAAATAAAATTAATAAAAGATATTCATTTTTTTCATTTTTGTCTTTACTTTATGTTAACTAATCTAAACTGTCATTATCACTCCCAAGTGGCTAAAAGGGGTCCAAAAATCGACCCAAAGATTCAGATTGTCGTAAATGACTCAACGAATAAGGTTTGGACACGTGTTACGGTAATTTTGAATTATTATAATATTATTTTTAATTTAAATTGCTCTATTTACCTTTAACTGCGGTAAATAAAAGTAAAAAGTTACTATTCACCAAAAATTATTTTCATCTTATTGAACCAAATTTCACTTCTTGATAATAATCATGTGTGTAGTATTTTTAAAATTCAATTCACATATGTGGAAAAATTTCATTTAAATGAGAAATTCATTTTTTTAACTATTACTAAGTGATTTCACTGTTCATCAAAAATTGAAGCTTTTCAGAAAAATATAAAAATTCATCCTAAGATTTAAATGATATTCTGAATTCAAAAATGATGTCTATTTTTCTAAATTAAAAACATTGATGTGGAAATATTTAATTTTAAAATTAATTCCTGTTATCAAAACAAATAGTGTGTTTTAAAGAAACAATAACTATCAAAAGATTGATACTTGTTTATTTCCAATTTCGTAGTGAAATTAATTAAAATGACCAAAATTGGATTAAAGGGTAAAAATATATTATAATTAAACTTTAAAACATATTAAAAAGGTAACCTAACCATATAAAAAATAATATTAAAACATAGTTTTGAATTAAAATACAATATATTCACTATTCATTTAAAAATGAACATTATCAGAAAAATTAAAAAAAATTACACAATGTAAATTATGATGTCCCCATTATAAAGAATAATTTTATTTGATCAAATATAATGTATTAATGTGACCGAAATTATATTTAATGAGGGTTCTCCATTAAAAGGTTGTGAATCAGCCTTTTAATGTAAATTATACTTAAAATTAGATTCATTCACATTTTAAGACTCTAACTACTATTGTATAACAATAAATACATTTAACAAACATATATAATCATATTGTAGTTAGTTTTTTTTTCATTCCCACAAATACTACGGCTATGAGTTAAATACCATTTAAAATAATAATATTATATTATTAGTGTGTAACGTAATTTTTCAAATAAACTTGTTGTTGCGTATCAGGTACGCTATCGAACATAGAAACCCATTTAAAGTAAAATTTATTTTTAATTCACAAATATTAGTAAATATGAAAATTTCATATTCTTCATTTATCTGGTATGTTACAGAGCCCGAGGGGGTTTCGAGTAAAAATCAGTTGGCCACCACAAATTAGTGTCCAAAATAATAACATTTGGAAAATTTATGCCTTTATAAAAATAATAAATTAAATAAATAATGTAATTAATTTATAAAATCAATTTGTCATTATATAAAGTTACAAATAGATGAGTTTTTGAGGACACCAAAACAGTAAATACCTTCTTCAACCCATTATTGAGTTTTAATAATTCTCATCAAAAATCACATATCATAATAATGTGGGTATCACAGATCATATAATTTAGAATCAAATCATTACAAATTTTATAAAACGTCTAATTACAATATTATGGTTATAAAATTTAGTTTCAAACACCATATGGGAATTATTGTCACTTCCCTTATCCCACACCTCAACATCGCATGGTTATGAGGAGGATTAGTCCTTTTACCACGCATTATTCACCTTATCGATATTTGGAGACTAATTCCATATTAAAATTATCAATGTCACTTATAAGTAGTTGGAGTATTATTACTAGTACAAAATTGATAATTACATATGGGAATATAGAGCCTCATTCTTTTTCTGACATTCATAATAAAAAATCACATATATATCATATACATCACATTATTCGACGATAATCAACATTAACTCCAATTTAAAAATTCAAATTAATTAATATTCCACCTCAATTATTAGATAAATCATGTTTCGATACATTAATGACCAAGAATAATATGAGTAATTTAACAACAAAGAATGTTTCAATATTCAATTCATATAAACGATTAACTTGTTAATGATAATTCAACAATCTAATAAAAAAAATTTCAATTAATTCATAATCACATTAATTAACCATTTATAAAAATTCAATCCCATAAATTCCACAGAAACAGAATTACATTAGCTAATTAGTCAATTAATTAATCTAATCCTATAAATCCCATAATCAAAACAGTCTATTTATTAATTAATCAATTAATTAATCCATTCACATCCCTTCCACCCTCTCAATATTATAATAATTTATTAATCGTATTGAATCCATTCCATAATCAAAACATTACACTAAATATTTAATTAATTAATTAATCCACTACCATCATTTTCAATAGTCCATAAATTAATTCATCAATCAATTTATTCAATTAATGAATCTATTTTGAAATGATCCATTTGAAATTCCAAATTAACTATTATCAATTAGAATCCATGATAATGGAAATTGAATTTAGACCACATAAATTAAAATTGAAGATGAACTATAACTAATGGAAATCTCCAAATTGAAGCAGGAAAAACAATATCCCGATGATGACTGAGATGTAGATCTGAAACCTATATCAATGACAAAAATAATCATGATTTCTCAATCATAGATCTATATATATCAAAACATGATGAAAACACCCCTTCAATAGATTATTGAATGATTTGACAAAGGGAGAAAACCATACATGATTAGAATATCTGAATAAGAAAAGTTTAGATCATAAATTGTGGATTTCATTTTCCAAGAATAACAATTTTAATGCATTTTTGTTCATCATGAACCTCCAAAAAAATATAAATAGGTTTATGGTTGAGTTAGACGGGTTTGTGGATATATTACGAGGGTTTGGTAAATTTTAGAAAAATATTTTGGGAATTAAATATCTACATTGATGGTTTTATCTATGGGTAGCATGGATTTCCTTAAATGTGAACCCAAATTGAGAGCCTTAAACAATGGTTCCACATGGTTATTTCAACTATGAGCCATAGCCATATGTTTCTGAATCAACATAAACTATTCTAATTTCTCTATTTCAAAAATTTTTCTATCTATTTTTTGTTAAGTCAAAAGTCTTCTTTTGACTTCTATATCATGTTTTGGAAATCACAAATGTATTCTATCATATGTTTATAAATTACAATTGTATTTTATCATGTTTATCGTATCGTACGATGTTGATCGTACCGATCAAATCGTATCGTATTGACTCTGTCAATCGTATCGTACTGACTCTGTCAATCATATCGAACTGACTCTGCTATTCAGATGATCATTATTTGTTTTGGTACTTTTTCAAAAACACTCTCTGCATTTGAATCGTACTCATGTTTTTCATTTCTATATATCTCTTGTCCTAACAAAACGATGTCGTTGAGTTAGTTACAAACTAATCAAAACGATGTCGTGCTTTCTGTTTCAATATGATCGTTGGAGGCAATATGACCGTTGGAACCCGAGGCCTATAAATAGGAGGTCATTTGAAGCTGAGAGAACAATGATGAACGAAGAGAACGAATGAAGAGACTCTGTGAACTACCAAGATTCTAGAGAGAGAAACTGTGACTTCTCTCATCATCCTTGTGTGTCTGATCATCGTATCGAGGGATTTCAAGTAATTGAAAGACAGAGGTGCTGATTACCTACAAAATCGAGGGCTGCCGGGGATAGGCAGACAGACGTGCCGATCATCGTATCGAGGGCTGCCGAGGATAGGCAGACAGACGTGCCGATCATCGTATCAAGGGCTGCCAGGGATAGGCAGACAGACGTGCCGATCATCGTATCGGGGGCTCACCAAGGTTTTGGTGAGACAGACCTTTTATCCTCGGTGAAAGGAAAACCCTTCTCTTTGGGTTAAAAGAATTGTAATAGTTTTACATTTCCGCTGTTACTTGTATTAGAAAGGGATTTGTATTGTTTCCTTTCTTCTTTACATTTTCAATTGTAATTGTTTCAATTACAATCATTCTATTACTTTTTGTATTTATTGATTCTATACGCTTTAAGGTAGAATCATTCATCTTTGTATTACTCTGATTATTGTGTTCACCTTGAATAAAATTGTTTTACTTTACATTAGTATTACAATACATCATACCTTTTATATTCAATACAATTGTGGGTGTTTATATTTGTATTAGTTTAAGATCATTTAAACTAATCTCTTTGTTGCAAGAACTCGAAGGTTTTTAAACCTACCATTCACCCCCCCCCCTCTTGTATTGTTCCATCTAATAGACATATATATCTACTATTCGATCCAACAATTGGTATCAGAGGAGGTTTTCCACTAATTTGTATTACTAGCTTTACTTCTTATTACTATCTTGAATACTTACTACACTAACGTGTGGAGTGGAAAAGTTGTTTTTGTTATATTAGATGGCAGGTATGAATATCGGATCAATAGATAATCTGAATCCTTCTAGACCACCAATATTTGATGGGAATGATTATGAGTATTCGAGAGATCGTATGAAGAATTTCTTTATCAATACTGGTGTAGACAATTTTATTATGCTTACTGGGGGTTACACAATTCCTGACAAAGAAGTTAGCACGTTCACCAACCAAGAGAAGCAAGAATATCAACTGAATTACAAGGTACGCAATACTTTATTATGCTCCATGACCAGGAATATATATAGTCAGATATCTTCATGTGATGCAGCCAACTGTATTTGGAAGAAATTAGAAGTCACTCATTTTGGTACATCCAAGGTTATAGAAACAAGGAGAGCAATGCTTCGAGCAGAGTATCATGGATTTGTTTTTCCTTATGGATAACCTGTATGTAAAGTGCAACAAAGGTTTATGACAATTGTCAACAGCTTACAATCTATGGTAGAAAAACGACTTGATGATGAAGCTCTTGTTGATAAGATTATAGATATTATGCTAAATGAATGGGAGTCGAAAAGGACAGTTATTGATGAAAATAGAAAAGTTTCCCAGATTACTCTTGATGAACTCTATGGAACTCTTCTACACCATGAGATAAGAATGAAGAGAGATGCTGATTTTAATAAGAAGAATAATGGGAATGGAAGTGTAGCTTTTGCATCTAAAGCTAAAACACCTGAAAGGATTACAAGATCTAAATCCAAGAAAGTTGTTATATCTGATTCAAGTGATTGTAATCTTTCGGATAATGAGTTAGCCAATCTTGCTCGAAGGATGAACAAGATTGTGGGAAAGAAATATTTTCAATATAGATTCAAAAAGAAAGACAGGAAAGATAGGAAAGATTCAGAGGTAACTTGTTATGATTGCAAGAAAGCAGGACATATAAGGCCTGATTGTCCTTTACTGCAGAGGAAAGATAGAAAAGAGAAACACTCTGAAAGAAACAAGAAAAGGTTTTATAAGACAAAGAAAGGCTTGAAAGCAAATGATACGTGGAGTGAAAGTGGTAGTGATTCCTCAGATGATTCTTCAGAATATGAGACATCAGAACAAAGAAATATTGGACTTCTATCCAGACTACCAATCGAAGATCATTGTCTCATGGCTAAGGTACATAATGCTGAAGCTGTTACAAATGTCTCTTTAAATGCAAATTATGTTGATAATAGATATTATGAATCTTCAAATGATGAACCCTCATCATCAGAAGATGATACTTTACCATCTTTTGAAGAAGTCTCTAGATTTCCTAAGTTACTTGAAAATGAAAATTCTAAACTCAAAAAGAGATTTGAAAAAGTAAATTCTAGAATATCAATTTTGTCAAAAGAAGTATCAGATCTTTCTAAAGAACTTGATGTGAAAACTTCTGATTTTGAAAGCATTTTAAAAACCCTTGAGAAAGTTAAATCTGATAAGGATAAACTTTCTAAGGATCTTGAAACTGTAATTTCAAAGAAAAACATTTTAGAGCCTAACTCTAGTTCTAATTCAAATGTTTTGGAAAATAAGAATTTGGTTTTAAAACTAAAGTCAGTGATTTTATCTTTGAAAAAGTTTTTGTCAAACTTTACTCATGGAAAAGAAAACTTTGATAGGATGTATTCTCAAATTAGACCTTTGAGAAATCGTTCTGGTCTTGGTTATACTTATTCCAAACCTGTTTTTAGTAATAACTATTTTGTTCCTCAAAAAACCATTTTCTGTTCCAAGTGTCAATGTGGTGGACATTGGAGAAGAGATTGTTCTCTTAACAAAACTCAATCTTTAGGATTTCATAAAGCTCATTTTGCAAAACAAATGTGGATTCCTAAAATTCTTTTATCTAACCCTTCTGGATCCAAACAAGTTTGGATTCCGAAAATCTAATTGTTTCTTTTTCAGGAAAACGAGAAGTGTATCAATAAGAACATTTGGTACATGGATAGTGGTTGTTCTCGATATATGACTGGAAACAAATATTTCTTTGAAAAGGTTATCAAAACAAAAGGTGGAAAAGTTACCTTCGGAGATAATGCTCAAGGAAGGATTGTTGGTATAGGTAATATCGTTTTTCTTGGAAAAGTTCTTATTTCAAATGTTTTGTTTGTTAAAGGTCTTAGGCACAATCTCATCAGCATAAGTCAATTATGTGATGAAGGTTACCTTGTGAATTTTAGAAATGATAAGTGTCTAGTTCACAATTCCAAGGATGAATTCATTCTATCTGCCCATAGGCAAGAGAATGTTTACACTATTAACTTAGAAGACCTTAGGAACCAAAACTTACATTGTTTAAGTGTAATAGAAGACCAATCGTGGCTATGGAAAAGGAGACTAGGACACACTAATTTGAGAAACCTAAGAAAACTCTCAAAGAAAGGACTTGTAAAAGGGCTACCGGATCTTAGATATGATTCTTCAAAAGTCTGTGATCCTTGTCAATTTGGAAAGCAACATAAAACTAGCTTTAAACCAATTAATGAAGTTTCAACTTCAAATTCATTACAGCTTGTGCATATGGATCTGTTTGGTCCTTCACAATCTGGAAGCATTGGAGGCAAATACTATGTATTTGTTTTAGTTGATGACTTTACTAGATTTACATGGGTCTACTTTCTCACGAAAAGTCTGAAGCCTTTTCCTATTTCAAAACTTTTAGAGCCCAAGTTAAAAATGAGAAAAACCTACCATTGATAACTATTCATAGTGATCATGGTGGTGAATTTCAAAACTCAGATTTTGAAACTTTTTTTAGTAAGAAAGGTATTACTCACAATTTCTCAGCTCCAAGAACTCGTCAGCAAAATGGGGTTGTTGAAAGAAGAAATCGTATTCTTCAGGAAATGACTCGAACCATGTTGAGTGAATACTCAATTGCTAAGCACTTTTGGGCTGAAGCTATTAGTGCTGCCTGTTATACTATAAATCGTGTTTTAACTAGACCATTTCTTAATAAAACCCCTTACGAGTTATGGACTGGCCGAAAAGCTAAAGTTTCATACTTCAATGTTTTTGGATGAAAAGTATTCATTCTGAATACAAAAGACAATCTACACAAATTTTCACCAAAATATGATGAAGGAATCTTTCTAGGCTATTATACAACCTCTAAGGCTTATAGAGTTTTCAATAAAAACACTTGTACTGTTGAAGAAACAGTACATGTAAAGTTCAATGAAACTAACACTTTTGTTTTCAACCAACCCAATCCTACATCCTCGAATGTGTTTTCCAAAAATGTTTTTCAACCTTTATTAGAAGAACATTCTTATAAGGAATATGTTCAAGAAAGTATTCCTGAAACATTTACCACAGAAGATTTTCTACCATATGTTGATGAACAGGTTTTACAAAACCCAAATCAATTGTTTCTTAGGAATCATCCCAGTGATAACATCATTGGTGATATAAATCAACCTGTAAGAACCAGAAATTCCTTAAGAAATGAAATAGAACATCTTGCTTTTCTTTCCCAATTTGAACCTAAAAGTCCAAGTGAGGCCTTAGGTGATGATGATTGGATCAAAGCAATGCAGGATGAACTAAATGAATTTGAAAGGAATCAAGTCTGGACTTTAGTTGAAAGACCTAAAGAAACAACTGTGATTGGTGTAAAATGGGTTTTCAGAAACAAGTGTGATGAAAATGGAATCATTGTAAGAAATAAAGCAAGACTAGTTGCTAAAGGCTATAATCAACAAGAGGGAATAGACTATGAAGAAACATATGCTCCTGTAGATAGACTTGAATCTATTCGTATTCTATTAGCCTTCGCAGCATATTTCAATTTCAAACTATTTCAAATGGATGTCAAATGTGCTTTTCTAAATGGTTTTGTTCAAGAAGAAGTTTTTGTCGAACAACCTCCTGGTTTTCAATACCCAAAACACCCTGATCATGTTTTTAAACTTACCAAGGCTCTATATGGTCTTAAACAAGATCCTAGAGCATGGTATGATAGACTCACATGATTTATTTTACAAAACAATTATACAAAAGGTGTAGCAGATCCAACTCTTTTTATCAAAATGGAAAACAAAAATGTTTTGGTTGTCCAAATCTATGTTGATGACATCATATTTGTATCAACTCAGAAATCTTTAACCGATTCATTTTCAAACTTAATGAAATCTGAGTTTGAAATGAATATGATGGGTGAGTTAACATTCTTTCTAGGTTTTCAAATTTCTCAAAAACCATAAGGAACATATATATCTCAACATAAGTATATTAAAGACTTACTCAAAAAGTATGGATTTGACAAAACTAAAAGTATTATCACCCCAATTGGTACCTCAAATACTCTTGATCTTGATGAAACTGGGAAACCAGTAGATCAAACAATTTTTAGAGGTATGATAGGGAGTTTTCTATACTTAACAGCCAGTCGACCCGACTTGATGTTTTCTGTATGCTTATGTGAAAGATATCAATCTAATCCAAAAGAGTCTCACTTAAAAGCCGTAAAGAGAATCTTTCGGTATTTAAAAGACACTATGGATTTAGGCCTTTTCTACTCTTCTGGAATTTATTTTGTTTTAAAAATCTTTTCAGATGCTGACTTTGGTGGTTGTAGAATGGATAGAAAAAGTACATCTGGAACATGTCATTTCTTAGGAGACTCTTTGGTTTCTTGGTCCTTCAAGAAACAACACTCAGTAGCACTCTCCAATGCTGAAGCTGAATATGTAGCAGCTGGATGTTGTTGTGCTCAAGTATTGTGGATGCAGCACACACTCACTAACTATGGTTTGAGTTTCTTCAAAACTCAAATTCTTTGTGATAATACAAGTGCCATAGCTCTTAGTAAAAACCCAGCACATCACTCTCGTGCAAAACACATAGATGTTAGGCATCACTTTTTTAGGGATCACACACAGAAAGGAGATATTATTTTACAATTCATCGGAACGCAAGAACAACTTGCTGACATTTTTACAAAACTTTTACCTTCAGATAGATTTGAATTTATAAAACAGAAGCTAGGAATGATTACATTAAAATAATCATTCATATCTACTTCCTGTTTTGAATCTCCTCTAATAGTAAGAAACTCCTCGTAGAAAGGGGGAGGACATTTCTTTCTGTCTTTATGGTTCTTTTTATCTTATGTTCTTTAACTTTTTACTCTTTGGAATGTGTATCTTTTTCTGTTTATCGTATTGACAATTTTTCTTTTTCTGTTTATCATATTGACAATTTTAGTTTTCTGTTTATCGTATTGACAGTTTTATCGTTTCATTCATTTTTTTTCTGTTTATCGTATTGACAGTTTTATAGTATCATTTACTATCGACTGATGATGGTATTCAAATTCTTTTCCATCGTATCATTCAATAGTTTTGAATCGACCGATGATGGTATTCAAATTCTTTTCCATCGTATCATTCAATAGTTTTGAATCGACCGATGATAGTATTGAAATTATTTTCCATCGTATCATTCAATAGTTTTGAATCGACCGATGATAGTATTGAAATTCTTTTCCATCGTATCATTCAATAGTTTTGAATCGATCGATGATAGTATTGAAATTCTTTTCTATCGTACCATTCAATAGTTTTGTATCGACCGATGATGGTATTGAGATTGTTTTCCATCGTACTGTCAGTTCATGGTAACAAGATTATTTTCCATAGTACGGTCCGATCATAGTAATAACTTTGTTTTCCATCGGCATCATATTTTTCTCTTTATGATTGTATTTTCTTTTGATTCTTACCAAAACCAACAATCACCTTATGTTCTCCGACAGGTATCTTTTTCATTTTTTTTATTTTTTTCTTTCTTTGTTTTAATCCTAACCATTGATCTGGTTTTCTCTAATCCTGACCGTAGAATATCAACGGTCACCCTTTTTCGACCGTAGAAGATCAACGGTCATCTCTTTATCGCCTATAAATACCGCCCTCCCCTCCCCAAACCCACATTGGTTTTTCAGGATTTAAGGCGAAGCTCTGCTCCACTAGGTATATATCATCGTACGATCTTCTCAATCGGCATCACCTTTATGTCTCAATCGGCATCACCTTTATGTCTCAAAGAGCCGATGTTCCTTCCGTGAAAGACTTGCAAGAAAGAATGAATGTTTTCCAATCTGAATTCTCGAAGGTTTCATCTTTCAAAGATGAAATGGTTTTACTGAAGAATCAAAATTCTATGTTATCCAAAGACAACAAGAATTTGCAAAACAGGATTGATACCCTTGAAGAAGTAATCAGAGTCCAGGAGGAGACCATCAGAAATCAAGATCAGATTTTTGCGGATCAACACGAGCTTCTCAAAACTCAGGGAGAATCAATTTCTGAAGACAAGAAGGAGATCAAGAAGATGAAAGCTGTTCTTCATGAGCTTATAAAGAAGGAGAAGGAAAGAGAAAACAAATTATTGTTGTATTTGTCTCTTTTAGAACTTGTCTTTGTTTTGTAATAACTCTTATGTTCCTTTTTCTTTTATCTATTGTCTTGTATTGCTTTACTAACTCTTTTAGACAATTCAAGATTACTCCTTTCTTTTTGTAAATCACAAAGGGGGACAATATTTACAAAGGAAAGATTGTTTTACAAAGGGGGAGAATTCTTTACAATGATCTTAAGGAAAATCTACGAATACAATCCTTATGAAAGTCCATACCTAAGGGGGAGTTAGTTGTATTTAATTTCTTATTCAGAAGAGTTTTTTCAATAACTCAGGGGGAGATAAGTATTTCTTGTTACATTTACTTTGTGTGTTGTGCTTTCCAAAAAGGGGGAGATTGTTAAGTCAAAAGTCTTCTTTTGACTTCTATATCATGTTTTGAAAATCACAAATGTATTCTATCATATGTTTATAAATTACAATTGTCTTTTATCATGTTTATCGTATCGTACGATGTTGATCGTACCGATCAAATCGTATCGTATTGACTCTGTCAATCGTATCGTACTGACTCTGTCAATTGTATCGTACTGACTCTGCTATTCAGATGATCATTATTTGTTTTGGTACTTTGTCAAAAACACTATCGGCATTTGAATCGTACTCATGTTTTTCATTTCTATATATCTCTTGTCCTAACAAAACGATGTCGTTGAGTTAGTTACAAACTAATCAAAACGATGTCGTGCTTTCTGTTTCAATATGACCGTTGGAGGCAATATGACCGTTGGAACCCGCGGCCTATAAATAGGAGGTCATTTGAAGCTGAGAGAACAACGATGAACGAAGAGAACGAATGAAGAGACTCTGTGAACTACCAAGATTCTAGAGAGAGACATTGTGACTTCTCTCATCAGCCTTGTGCGTCCGATCATCGTATCGAGGGATTTCATGTAATTGAAAGACAGAGGTGCTGATTACATACAAAATCGAGGGATGCCGGGGATAGGTAGATAGATGTGCCGATCATCGTATCGAGGGCTGCCGAGGATAGGCAGACAGCGTGCCGATCATCGTATCGAGGGCTGCCAGGGATAGGCAGACAGACGTGCCGATCATCGTATCGAGGGCTCACCAAGGTTTTGGTGAGACAGACCTTTTATCCTAGGTGAAAGGATAACCCTTCTCTTTGGGTTGAAAGAATTGTAATACTTTTACATTTCCGCTGTTACTTGTATTAGAAAGGGATTTGTATTGTTTCCTTTCTTTATTACATTTTCAATTGTAATTGTTTCAATTACAATCATTCTATTAATTTTTGTATTGATTGATTCTATACGCTTTAAGGTAGAATCATTCATCTTTGTATTACTCTGATTATTGTGTTCACCTTGAATACAATTGTTTTACTTTACATTAGTATTACAATACATCATACCTTTTATATTCAATACAATTGTGGGTGTTTATATTTGTATTAGTTTAAGATCATTTAAACTAATCTCTTTGTTGCAAAAACTCGAAGGTTTTTAAACCTACAATTCACCCCCCCCCCCTCTTGTATTGTTCTATCTAATAGACATATATATCTACTATTCGATCCAACATTTTTTTCACCTTTCTCCATCCAACATAGAGGTGATCTGCAATCCCTACCATAAAGAGCCTCAAATGGTGTTATACGATTCTTTACCTAATTACTATTGTGATAGGTTAATGACACCATATTTAGTTTTTTCTCACCAAGGAATGCACTCCAAATAACACATTAATAACACCCCATTAATTTAGAAATATACTTAATATAGAATGCATGAAATACTATGCCTCTACAAAACAAAACATTATTATAACCATCCAATGTAAATATAATTTTTCCATCTTTGTGATTTGATTTTCGAAAAACTGACATACTCAGTTGCGTTCAGTTAGATATTTATAGTCTACTAATTCAAACATAATTTTTTGTGAATAGTAACATACCAGTATGAATAGTAACATATACTTGTGAATATTAATGAATATAAAATATACCAATGAAATTGAAACCTCACCCATGAATGTATAAATAAAATTTAGATTTCGTTAATGTGAAAAGAGATCATAGTATAAATATTAGTGTTTTTATATCATAAAATATTTATTTATAATTTTTTGATTAATTTAATAATTTAAAATGCAATTTTATTTTCATAAAATTTAATCATAAATTGTAATTTTTTTATGGTTATAAGATAATTTTATGGGACCTTGATTAAATTCTCAAGGTGTTGTAAAATGGGTTGTAGTTATAAAGTTGTTTTGTTAGAATAAATTATGATTTTATTTAAAAATTAAATTAAAAATATATAGAAAATAATATTAAAAAAATGGATTTCTTGTTTTTAGTTCTAAAAAGAAAAAAATTATTCAGGTCAGTTTTTGGGATTTTTTAAATTTCATGATATATTTTCTGAATAATTAAAATACACTTTTGAGCTTTAGATATGTATAATGGCATCATAATGATGTAATAATTAATATAAAATTCTGCATGACTTGTGTATGGTAAAATATTATGTGTGGTGTCCTAAATGGATAATATTGTGTGAAAATACCATGGTCATGCCCATGGTTTTACCAAAATCACTGATAAGTTGTCCCTTTAAATTAATAAACAACTCTCTCTCATTTTCTATAAATAGCCACTCATTTGTTCATTTTCATTCATTCCAAAATAATCATCTGATAATCTTTGGTATTTTTACCTCTATAGTAGTCTTACCAAGGTGACCTGATTCCCCCAAGGTCCCTTTCCATCAAGTCATAAGAGTTACTCTACAAGGTAAAAGAATTCTCTCCCTCTCTTTTCCCATCCATGTTCTCTTTTATATGGTATGTATTTAATGTTTTCATACAATTTTTTTATTTCAATATGTTTATATCCCTCAAATATTTTATGATTCTTTTTGGAATTGTGGAAACTATTCCCCTCAATTTTTATTGTTTTATAATACCTTATTGAATAGACATTATGCTGTACAATTTTCATATCAAAATGTCTCCCTTTTTCAAGCACTATTATTATGTTAATATCATATATTTTAAATTGTTTTATGATGGTATATGTCATTGAATATCCCACATACATTCCATATTAATTTCTGAATTATGTGATTCCCTTTTTCTCTCATCAAAATATTTTATGAAATATTAAGTGACATCGTTAGGCATCCAACTTTTCATGAGGGATTTCCCATATTTTCTTTAATTTTGTGTTCCTTCCTTTTCATTTTTCATCTCTCGTAATCCTAATGATATAATGATTATAATTCCTTACATTAACTGGTATTTTATTATTTTAATCCAATATTTATTCATCATCTCTTCTTGGCAATTATTTTATACTAAAAATGAAAACACCATCTCAAATGTGCTAATTTACCACATTCATGGACGATAGGATTTCAATTTCTACTACTGTATTCTATTCTGGTCATGAAACCATTATAATGGTTGAACCAACTATAATATATGTATTAATTATGATCTATGGACCAAGATCCTTTTTTTACACATGGTATTGATTTATAAATCAAATGAGTTTGTGGTGTCCAAAAACCACTAATTAGCCCAAATTATTATCATTAAATAATTTTTATAATGGTTCATCATCACTCCATGTAACCAAATAAAATTTATAACCATGTGACCATATTTATTTTCAAAAATATCATATAAATTAAATGATAGACAATAATCTCTATTTAACACGATTCTCCATTCAGAAATATATGTATACTAATCATGAAGCAAATAGACCAGAACAATGAAATTGCACAAATTCACCCATCAAAAGGCCACGAATGAACTTAATAATGTTATAATAAATCAATTAAATATAGAATATTTTCTGGAAATATTAATTAATAAATTTAATTTGTATATCATGGACACTAATATCATGTGAAGAACACCACCAGACTTAACGTAAGGTGTTTCTTCATCTCACTCCCATATTTTTGAGATATTCATTATTAAATACTACTACCTATTTATGGTGTATGTATACTTCCTATTGATGTTTCATATAATGAATATATTTATTTTCTTGTAAATAAAATTTTCAATTAGGATTATTAATTTTGGGGTATATGATTCAATTGATTACAAATTTTTTTATTTTATACCCGAACTCCATTTTCATCAGCGTAACTCTTATTATCTACTCACCCCAATGAAATTCTTATTTATTATGATGTACTCTTCATAAATTCTGTATTAATGTTCTATATATGTTTACTAATCTTAGTCTTTATTTATTTTATATGGTTTTATATGATCTAAAAGGATATTTCAATAATTCTTCTTGATATACACGTTTGATTCAAGGAACTTCTCAAATTCATACTTATTTTGAATTTCCCTATATAATATTTTTTAAGACACATATATTTATAAAATCAAATTATTTAAATAGAAATAGTTATTTTGGTTTATTTATGGTTTTATGAAATCAAACATGCCTTTGCGCTTTAATATCCTTTAATATATTCTTTAAAATGCACTAAAATGTATTATTTCTAATGGTTTTAAAAAAAACATATAAAACAATTTAAGCAAAATAATAGTTTATTTAGTCCTCAAATATAATTTCAGTGAAATTAAATATTAAATTTTTGGAGGTACATGTTCATAATCATATTTCATTACAAATGAAAATGAATTTTCCAAAGAACTATAATTTCTAATGTAAAAATGATTTTTCTCATCTCCCATTAACTTTAATGATATATATGCCTTGTTTTCTATATATTAATTTAATTTGGATTATGTAAATCCCTTTTTTATATCATATAAAGATACTCCCTATTCTCATTATATTCTAAGGTACTATGATTTGAATATTTCATGGTGGTATGGGGCACTTTGGAAGGTTTGATGATTAGTTTATCAAGGATATTTCAATGGTCTTGTTTAAAGTATATTCATATATGTCAACATGATTTTTGAAATATTTACTTCATTTAGTTTTACCTTTTATAATATTAGTTACCATATTTATTTCAATTCTTTATGAATAGTTTTACTGCGTATGTGTAATCATAAAACCATTCAACAAATTAATCCGAAAGGTTAGTGTTTTTTCATAATATTGGGGAATATTATTTAAATTTCATATGGTAGTTTCAATATGAATGTGGTTGTTGTTTATGTTTATCCCCATTAATTTTAGGAATGCATTATACTTATTATGTGTTAGGTGGGGCTGTTATAACCCATAGGCGCATTCATAGGTCTCATGAGACAAATAACGGTCTTAGCACAAGGCCTTGAAAAAATTATTATTATTGTTATTGGAATGATGCCTTAATGGTATAGTTATGATGCCTCGCATTACACATTCCCACATTATGAATATATTATTGATGGTTCATGTGGATATTCGGCTAGAGGAATACCAAGGATTATCTTTTATTATGGAATTATTTATTCAGCTTTTCTTCCAGCCATAATGTTTTAAAGATTATTTTTAAAGGTATTTGTTTTAGTTATTAAAAATGCCTAATGTGTTGGTTAATTTTATCCTCTTCTATATTGATTACACTTACTAATCATTTCATCTCACCCCTCAGGATTCATTTTTTTAGGACATGATGTTTTTTTATGACTGACATGCATGGATAAAATTAGAGTTGTGGATGTTCCCAATAAAAATTATGTGTTATATTTCTTTTAAAGTCATAATGTTGAACATATGTATGTATATGGTTTTCCAGAACTACTAAACTACTCAGTATTTCAGGGTGTGATTTTTTTTAATCTTTAAAATTTATTAAAATAATGCACATTTTCAGGATTTCAGGGTTGGGGCATTATAGTTGGTATCAAAGAAGGTTTAGTTGAAAACATTGAAACTAGAATTATAAAATGTAGATTAGAGAAAGAACCTCTAAGATTGATGTTGAGGATAAACATACAATAACATACCGGAATCATGGTAAGAAATTGAATATTTAGATATTTTGGTAAAATACATCATCGTCTAGATACTACAAGTGGATGTAGTTCTGGCATAGATGTTCCATGGATTAAAAACTATAACAAAGAGTTTCATGCATGAACCAAGGTATCCTGGAACACGGCAATGGGAAATACTGCACACCTGGTTTGAAAATATTTCGGATATGCTTAGGATAATTTACATTATATTTACCCACCATTATGGAGGGTTTATACCCCAAATACAACATAAGAATATGGTTCTAGGATTTACAATCCAAAACAATTATGGTACGTGCAATACCTTATTTATATTTATAGAGAGTTTATAACATTATGGGATACTATATAATATGAAATTGAATAGAAATGGAACCCATAAGATGGAATGAGAGCTTCACCAATATAGAAGATGAAAAGCGTAAAACATATCATATATTTGATTGTATTATTCCATAATTTTAAAGGAATTTTCCCCACATTTATCCTCATCATGTGAGTAAATAGTATCATGTGATGAAAATGTATGTAAATAATTATTTGAGTCATATAGAATTAAATGGATGAAAAAGGATAAAGGGATAACAGGAAAAAACATGGATAAATGGATGAAGGGAAATTTTTTCTTTACCTCATGTGATAATTGTAGAAGGAAAAAAATTGGTATATTCTTGAAAGGAAAATGAGTTTTCTTCATGTGTGAAGAACCCATAATATATATATCTAATGTTGAGATAATGAAGGGGAAATGATTGATTCAGATAAGTACAGACTATCATTGAACTAATTTTTGACTTATCAAGAAGTGGTATATGCTATCATCGATGGAGATTACAACACATTGGTTTTATGGAAAATATCCAATAACATGTATCTTATTTAAGAAATATAGAAGAATCCATGTTTCCAAAATGGTTTTTATACTAATTAAAGTTATTCCATATTTCAATAGGATACATGAGGATGTTATTCACATGTATGGAATGAAAAATTTAGAGATGATTCTTGTTAATGAAGGTTTAATGATCAATTAGTCATATAAATTTAGTGACCTTAATTATAATGTGTGGAATCACTATATTTTGGAGTGTTTAACAATTTAATAAATGGATTAGGTTGATCAATGAATGATTTTCTAGTTTTTAATGTCAATACATGATGGTTTGATTATTCTTCTATAAGCATGATGTCCCATTAGAAATTTTAGTTTTTTAGTAACCGAAGCATTTTCCTATTCATATTAATGATAGGATATTTTAACAATTCTTGGGATGTCTCCTACCCATTATGGAATTTTCATGTATCAACCATTAACATACAAAGTTCAATTTCAAATTTTGAGGAAGAAAGGTTTGTAAGGAGGGGACAATGTAACACCCAAAGAAATTACAAATAGATTTTATATAGAATGCATGAGACATTTTTTTAAAGGTTGGGGTCGAAGCCTCAATTTATTATTTAATGCAAAGACCTCTTTAGACTGGGTAGAGGGTGAACCATTACATAGCCCAAAGGCCGAAGGCCAAGTGGCCTGAATACAAGGCTTGAAAGCCCATTTTTTGGTCCAAAGGACCCCTTAGTGAACAGTACTGCTACAGTACCCGCGCTTTTACAGTACCTGCTGCAGTCCCTTCGGCGCTACAGTTTCGCCTCTGCTACAGTTCCACGACTGCTACCGTACTGCTAAAGTGCCCTGCTATAGTACCCGGAAATTCACCCCTTCCCGGATTTGATCACGGGTCTTTTGGATGCCAAATAGAAGCTTGTACCACTAGGGTACAATATCGTTTGCAATCCATGAGACATTGAGTCTCTACTAAACACCATTTTGTTATATCTTATAAAAGTAAACAAAATATTTCCACCTTAATGATTTGATTCTTTAAAAAATAACATATACAGATGCATTTAGTGTGATATTAAGTGTCTCCTAAGACAAACATATTTTTTTTGAATAGTAACAAACACTTTGGAATAGTAACATACACTTGTGCATAGTAATTAATAGTAATGAATAGTAAAGCTCCCAAAAAATAATAACTTCACCCATTAATGTATAAATACAATTTTGACATCATAAAAGTGGAAAAACAAACATTCATCATATATGTATTGGTATTTTTGTATTTCAAAAATATTTTATTTACAAACTTTTGATAAATTTCATAAATAAAAAAAAAATTATTTTCATAAAATGTAAAAATAAATTGTTACTATATTTTATTATTGTTATAGGATAATTTTATTGGTCGTTGAGTATTATTTCATGGTGTTATAAAATGGGTATAGTTTTAATGTTGTTTTTTTGGAATAAATTGTGAATTTATTTTAACAAATAAAAAATATATATATTGAATATTATTTTTAAAAAATGGAATTTTTTTTTGAATTTTAAACATCAAAAAATGGTTAGGATGGATTTTTTCAATTTTTCTAAAAAAACATGTTTTTGTTGTGAATAGTAAAAATATAGTTTTTAGTATTCGGTATGTTTAATGACCCCATAATGATGTAATGATTAATATAATTTTTTTTTCGACCTATGTACTATAAAATATTATGTGATGTGTCCCATGTGGAAAATACCATGGAAACAAAACATGAAAAAGACCATGGTTTTTTCAATAAATCAAAAGATGTGCCCCTTAAAATTAATAAAAAAACTCTTTGATTTACTATAATTACCCACTCATTCCGTCATTTTAATTCATTCCAAACTCATTATCCTATAATATCTACTATTTTAACTCTTTATTAGTCCTCCAATGGTGTCCTAAATCCCCTATGGTCCCAAAAATTAGGACTTAGGTGTTACTCTACTCTGTAACAGAATTATCCACCTCTCTTTTCCCATCCAAGTTCCCTTTTATGTTGTATGTATTTCAGGTTTTCATAAAATATTCTTATTTACATATTATAAATTCACTATAATATTATATGATCATTTAATAATTGGTTACCCCTTTCCCCACTCTTTAAATTTTTCTAACACCGTGTTGCATAGCCATTATGCAGCTGAATTTTCGTCTCAAAATATTTATCTTTTTCAATCCCTCTCCTTATATTATTATGTATTAATTAAAATTTTTTTTATAGGATATGAGATTAAATATCCCCATTAATTTCCATTTTATATAAAAATTATGAGATAAATTTTCCACATATCTTCATATTTTTTAAAATATTAAGCGACGATGTTTGTCTTCCGAACTTTTGTGAAGGATTTCTCAACATTTCATTTATTTTTAGCTCCATTAATTTATTTTTTTCATCTCACCACATCCATATGAAATTATAATTATTTTACCTTACATTAACTGTAATTTTTTTAATCTAATGGAATATTTATTCATCATATCTTCTTTCCCAATATTCTATATTAAAAATGAAAAATGATTCTGAGATGTGCTAATTTAACAAATTCAAGGACGATGGGTTTTCAATTTCCACTATATTATTGGAAAATGGTCATGAAACCGTTATTATGGTTGGAACATACTATAATATATGTGTTATGTTTCATATTTGGTTCTGGATACTTTTTGCACTCTTTGTTATTATTTTTAATGAAAATGAGTTCGTGGGGTCCAAAAGCAGCAAATTAACACAAACAGTTATCAATAAATAAATTATATATTGGTTTATCTTTAATCCATGTAACTAAATGAAAGTTACATCAATTTAACTATATGTATTTTCACTAATAAAATATGAAATGAATTATTCAAAACAATCCTCATTTTATAGGATTCTCCATTCATTTATAAAAGTATAATGATTAAGAAACAAGCAGACCCAAACAATGAAATTGAACCTATAAACCCCTAAAAATTCAATGAATGAAATAATAATGTAATAACAATTCAATTACCTATAGACTAGGTTATGAACAATATTAATTAATTCATTTAATTTGGATTTACATGACACTACGATCATGTGAAGAATGCCTTCAGAATTAAGGAAAGGGGATTCATCATCTCACTCCCATTTTTGTGAGTTATTTGGTATTCAATACTACTACCTATGTATGGTGTATGTATACTGCATATTTATGTTTCATATCCTGAATTTATTAATTTTATTAATAACATATGTGACATTTATTATTATTAATTTTTCTTAATATGATTCAATTGATTACAAAATTTTAATTATTTTCAACTTGAACCTCGATTTTCATTTGGGATTCTCTTATTCTCTACTCACACCAAAAAAATTCTTATTTATTTCTATTTAATAATCCTAAAATTTGTTTGAATATTTTATATATGTGTAGTAATCATATTCCTTCTTAATTTTATGGGGACATATATGTTTCAAATTGAACATTCAAAATTTCTTCGTGAAATACAAGATTGATTCAAGAATCTTCTAGAATTATTAACTATTTGGAAGTTGAAACTATAAACTATTTTAAGCCATATATAAATATATAAAATTTAAAAAATAAAACTATATGAAAATTTATTTTGGTTCATTTCTGGTATTATGAATGAAATCATGACTGTGCTTTTTAATCATTTAATAGCTTCATTAAAAAGCACTAAAATGATTTATTTCTAAAGCTTCATTATAAACACTTTTTAAATGATTTCAACTCAACAAGACATTATTTTATCCTCAATTATATATTAAAGGACATGAAATAATATTTTATAGGATTTACAGGTTTACAATCGGATTTCAGGGGTAAAAAATTATTTTCCAAATGAACACTTCTTTCCAATGAAAAAATGAGTTTCCTCTTCTCACCTTAACATTTGTGAGAAATATGACTTTTACAATAATAATTTATTTCGTGTGGTTCCTGTTCTAATAATTTTTATATCATATAAAGAGTCTCTTTATTATCATTATATTCTTTTGGATTAATATTTGAATGATTCATGGTTGTATGGGACACTTGGGAAAGGTTAAGGATTATTTCCTCATGGATTTTCAGTGGTCATATTTAAATGATCTTCTTCTACACCAACATCCTTTGTTGAAACATGATAAAAATTTTGGTTTATTTAATAGGATATAATCTATAAAATTTATTTTAATTGTTTATCATTGGTTAGAGTTTAGATATGTTATCCTAAAACCATTCACCAATTTACTCTGAATAGTTAGTGATTGTTCTTAAATCTTCCTGTAATGTTATTTACATTTCATATGTTATATTATATATGAATGTGTATGTTGTTTATGATTATAACCAATTATATGAGGAATTAATTGGACATATTATGTGTTTGGTGATCCCTACTATAGCCCATAGGTGCTTCTGTAGGTCTCATGAGACAAAATACAGTCTTGTCACGAGTTTTTGACAAAATCATAAGTTATTGTCTTGGAAAGAGGCCTTGACAGTGTGTTTATGATGTCATGAATTATGAATTCCATAATTTTGAAAATAGTATTTATTGTTCATGAATTTATTAATCTATTAGAATACCAATGATTATGTTTTTTTATTGAATTATTTATTCAGATCGTATACATTTTATAAATTGTTCATGTTTATTTTTAAAGGAATTTGTTTTAATTATTCCCATGCCTATTGTTTTTTCAATGATATCATCCGATTTATTTCTAACCCTTACTCAGCATTTTATCTCACCCCATTCATATGTTTCATTTTTTGAGGACATGATGAAATGTTTTATGACTAACATGTAGGGATAAACTTAGAGTTGTTGATGTTCCCAATAAAACATATATGTGGTATTTCTTTTCAAGATGTAATGTTGATCATATATATGTATCTAGTTTTCAAAAAATACTAATATATTGAGTCCTTGATTTTATTCCTTCTAATATTCAAATGCATTAAAAAAATGAACCAAATGTAAGATGATCTAATAATTACAAGCTATGCCTTTCTATTTATCGTTTGAAAGGTGATGCTGACCAATTTTGGTCAATGGTAATAAATATCAATGATATATAGGAGATTGATGCCTTAGAGTGGGATGAATATAAAAGTTATTTCCTTGAAAAATATTTTCCTAAGGTGGTGAAACATATGATGGAGAAGCAATCCGTTGAATTGATGAAAAAAAGAAGATTCAGTGGTGGTGTAAGAAGAAAACATCACATGATTGGAAGGGTATGCTTTATTTCTTATTTGGGAAATTATAGAGAAATAAACAATGTTTACTAAGGATTTAAGTGAAGTTATAGATAGGCATTGGCCTCCTGGGAATTCAAAATTTATAAGAAACTTTTTCGATGTGGTGAGAGGGTAGAAATAGAGGTAGAAAATGAACATTTGAACTTTTAAAATGAGGATAATAAGAGGTACTGATAGAAAGATATGAGTATGAATTAACCAAAAAAATATGATTTTAAGAAATTCCATCTTCATTTTTGTGAAAAGTGTGGAAAAAATCTTCCTTGGGAATGCCTTACAAAATTTTTGAAGTGTTTTTGATGTTGTATATTTAGACATATGACCATAGATTATAATGAATATTATCCTAACACTAATCAAGAATGGAAAACACTAAAATGTTTTAAATGTGGTCAAATTGGTCGTTATGAAGTTGCCTTCCCAAAGAAAGATTTTAAGGATGAAATGAATCCATAAATTAAGCTTATAAGGGTAGTGATATACAGTATGACAATGTCAATATACATCAGGCCATCACATGAAGTTATATCATATACTTTTCTTTTTTACTCACATATTTATAAATATTTTTATATGGGGTTTACACATTCATTTATTTCAAAATAATTAGATGGTAAACTGGAAATATTACCTCAATAAATGAGACAAGAACATATTTTCAAAACACCCAGGGGAAATTTTATAGCAAAATTGAAATATAATAATCTATATATTATTATATGTTTAAATACATTACCTTAAAACATGTTGTTTATCTATAGTATAGTTAAATGAAATTCAAGGAACTGATTGGATTTCAGTTAATGATGCTAAATTGACTATAGAGCAAAATATTTTTTTCAGAAGCATTATAAGTTTTTATACAAGAATGAGTCCATACAATTGATAACACATCATGAAGCTATGAAAATGTTGAAATATTTAAACTAAAGTTATCTTGGTCATGTTATTGAAAATAATGGAATGGTTCTGATTAATGATGTTCTAGTGTTGAAAAAAATACCTTGATGTTTTTCTTAATCAATTAACTAGGGCCATACTTGTTCTGGATGTCAAATTCACGATTTATATAGATCCTGATGATAATAAAATATCAAAACCCAATTATCTAATGTATAAAATGGAACTTATTTAATTAGAAAATCAATTTCTGAAATTTCTTGATAAAGTCTTCATTCATCCTAGCACTAAAACATTGGTTGTTTATTTTTCTTCTTTAAAAACAATGATGGGTCTAAGAGGCTATGCATTAATTATCGAGCCTTGATTAACATATATATATAAATTATATATCCTTTTCATCATATCGATGGAATGTTTTATTCACACTTGTGATATATGTTCTTTTCAAAAATTGACATGAGACCCTAATACCATCAGTTGAAGGATATGAATGTTGACATCACAAAAAAACATTTTGTACTACATATGGGCATTATGAATTTGTTTTTATTCCATTTGGGTTAACTACTGAATCTATATTATTCATTGATCTTATGAAGATAATATTTCATTAGTTCATTGATATGTTTATGGTTTCTGTATATTGATTAAATTATGGTATTTTGTAAGAGTAAAGAGGAGCAAGAAAAGCATCTAAGGAATTTTATGAAATCCTTCATGGAAAAGGAACTGTATGGGAAATTTATAAATATTTTATTTGGTTGAATTTTATTTCTTTATATGGATCATTGTAAATAAGGATTGAATTATTGTTGATCCCACCAAAAAAATTGTTAATTAGTGACCAAGACCTCTAAATGTCACAGAATTCGTAGTTTTCAAGAATTAATAGGTTATTACTGAACATTTTTAAAATCTATACACAGTTATGTAGCCTGATATTTGAGTTAGAACGAAAAGTTGATAAATTTATTTGGATAGAATAATGTAATGGTTATTTTCATGAACGGATGAAATGATTTTTTAATGCTATAGTTTTGGGCTTTCCATCCATGAATGGTGATTTTTTATCTATAATTATTCTTCATTGAAGGAAATTGGGTTTTCTTGATGGATAATGATCATTTAGATTATTCTTTATCAAGAATACTACAAACTCATGTGTTATATTACCCCATAGATGATTTGGAATAAATTGCAGGGGTTTTTTATTTGAAAATTTGGTGGCAAATTTATACAGATCCAAATTTAAAATATATAATGACAATAAAATTCTAAAGTATATATTCACTCCGAAAAAATAAAAAATGTGATAGTGAAGATGGAATGAATTGATAGATGATTATGAATGAATGATTTATTTCCATATAGGAAAAGAAAATAATATGGTGGATTCCTTGAGTTCAAAACATCATTCATCATTAACCGTGTTACGTTGGAACCTGATCCATTGAATAATGATTAAATAAATTTTGGGGTATAAGTTATTGGTGTAGGAAACACATCTGTTTTTTATAAGATATCAATTCAGTCATTTTTACTAGAATGAAATGAGAAAACACAAAATCAATACCATGATCCAGAAAAAACAGAAAATTGGTTAAAATGGGTATGTTTGTTAATTTAATCGTGATAATGATTGTGTTTTAATATATGGAAAACTGATTTTTGTGCCTTGTGATTCCCAGTAGAAGAAATAATTGTAGATTGAAGATCATAGTTCTCCATTTTTATTTCATTCTGGAATTAATATGTTGTACAGAGACCTTCGAGAATATTACTTAATGGATAGAAGGAAATTGGATATGGATGGTTTTACCTTATAATTTTTGAATTGTCAACCAGTTAATGAAGTGTGGAAGCTACAGAAGGGGATTCTTCAGCCTTTCCCAGGGATATAGTGAATATTGGAGAATGTATCCATGCAATTTTTAATGGGACTACCAAACACTTATATATGCAACAATTTGATTTTTTTGATCATTGACCAACTAGGTAAATCTACAAGTTTAATTATTATTCAAGATATACATTATTTGGATAAACATTCTCAACAATACATCACTGAGATTTTCAAGATACATGGAGTTCCTCATTCCATTATATATCAACGGGATCCGAGGCACACTTTTAATGTTTGGAAAAGCATTCAAATGCCTTTGGGAAATGAAATAATGTTCAAAATATCTTTCTATCATTAATCAAATGGGATGTCAGAAAGAATTATTCATACATCAAAGGATATTAAATGAGCATGTTCAATAGACTACAAGGGAATTAGGGATCAATATCATTAATTATATGAGTTTTCTTATAATATCATTTTTTATTTTAGTATACAGATGTCACAATTGTTTTGGAATTGTTTGGGAACCAGTAGCGAACTCCATATTTTTTGGATGATGTTAGAGAAATGATATTTATGGGACTATAATTAGTGGATTAATTGGATGATAAAGTTAATATGATCCACCAACACATGAGGAAAAGTCATAGGAGGCAGAAAAGTTACACATAAAACAAGATTAAATAATCTTCTTTTTTGGCAGGGGATCATGTCTTTCTTATAATATCACAATGGATAATTGTTATGCATTTTGGAAATAAAGGAAAAATAAATCCATATTTCCTTGTACCATATAATATTTTGGATAAATTAGTAATTTTCTCTTATAGGGTATCTTTTCCATTGAGTTTATCCCAGGTACACAATGTTTTTATTTTTTTTATTGTGGAGAATGTATGTTCTGGATTTCTCTCATGGCTTGATCTGAGAAGCAGTTCATCTGGAAGAGATCCATTCTTATGAAGAGAACCATTTTAGATTCTTGATAAAAGTCGATAAGTATTACGGAATAAGGTAATCCAACATAAAATTGTTTTTTTGAGAAATAAAATAGTTTTAGAATAATCATTATAATCCAAAAATATTATGAGGAACGTTACCGCCACTTGTATAATAAGTAAATAAACGAAACAAATTATAAGGACATAATTTCTAGAAGGTAAGGAGAATATAACACACCAAGGATTTACAAATAAATTAAATTCATGAAATACTTAGGCTCTATGAAACAAAATATTTTTTTAAGGAGATAATTATAATATTTCTCTTAAAACATAATTTCTATGCTTCAATGTTTTGAATTTCAAAAATGGTCGTCTAGAATTATAATATATCAATTATGTAGTGTCTAATGGAACCAAAATTATTTTTTGGAGTATTGTAAAATATTCTCATAAATAGTAATATGAATATTAATATGACCCTAATTAATTGAAAATTGTATTATTATTTTTTTCTCAAGTGTTTATGATAATGATATCTTGAAAAAAATTCAACTTGATATAAAATTAGTTTATGTATTTAAATTATTTATTTTTGGATATATTATGAATTTATTTTAATGTTAAATTAATCATATTTGGTTTTTTTTTCAAAAAATAATCATCATTTATTAGTTATACATGTTGAAAAATGTTTAGGATTAATGTTTTGTATTTTTCTAAAATTCATGAAATTTTTAACGAATAGTGAAATTCGGTAAAATACTATATATTAAAATTATCAGTTAAATATACTATTTTGGACATCATGGCTGATTTAAGACAACTTTTGTTTGACTGACATGCCCTATATACTATTTCGATCATAATAATGAAGAATACTCATAGTCGTGGACAAAAATATTAAAATAATGATTAAAATAATCATAAATCCCACCTCCCTTCCATTACAAATACCACCCTCATTCCCATATTCCTCACATGCCTCTTAGGCCATTATATTTTTCTATTTTCTACTAAATCCTTTCCCTAAGTCTCTTCCCCATGACCCAAGCCTATTATTCTCACCATAAGGCCAAAACCAATGGCATTAAAGAGGCTCCTATGGAGAAGTAATCAAGAGGTAAGAATACCCTTTAATTTTCTTGTATTTTCTTTTGAATTACATTCTTTTATTATACTCTCTTAGACCCACCAATTATTCAAGACATATTAAATCTCATGAATATTATATATTCTGGATGCTATCATGTTTTTTGGAAAAAATATCCAACATTCATCATCTCCTCTCCCACTTATAAATACACCATTCAAGATGTATCGTTTACCAAAATTATTGATGATGTGCTTTCAATTTAAATTACCTCTTAAAAAGATGATCATAACCAACATTAAAGGGTTTAAAAATATTGTAAATTTTATTATGTATCCTATTTTATGTTCGGGAATGAACTTTTATGGCAGACATTTTATTATATAATGAAACAATTTCATGATTATGGAGGAACCATCGAAAATGATGTAAACAAATATCATTAAAGATTTACCATGTGATTCATAATAATATATGATTAAAAAATGATTCCTGATATAAATATAAATTATTTATACACATGAATTCCATTTCATTGCACTACTTTAATTTTATATCCATGTGATATGAAAATCAAATACAACCCGACCATAGAAATCATGTAAAGAAGGCACCCAATATAATGGAAGGAACAAAATACTAATAATAAAAGGATAAAATGATATTATGAAATTATCAAATATGGTGATATAAAGATGAAAATTATTCACTAAGATACTAATGACACTTTTTGAAACATTATACAAGATGTTTACACTTGTTTTAATTAAGGCGAACCCAAGGGAATGGAATTCTTAACCCGAGTTCAATTATTCTTGTTAACCTTATAGCTTATTAAATATATGGTATAAAAATTGTTTATGAGATGAATTTTATTTATATAATGTTTAATTTTGTTTATTTTTATTGTGTATACATATTAATCCAATCTATTAAGTTTGAATTTAGTTATATGACATTTTTAAAGGGTTTTTCTATTAAAATCTACTTTTAAAATTCTTGTTTACAATATTCCAATGAAATGTTTTTATGTAATTATTCACATTATAGGATTATGTTCCGGTCATGGGAATTGTTTATAATGAAAGGTGGTACCTATATATATCTCCCATTAATTTTTTATGTGTATGTTGGAGGGTGGATGTATTGTTACTCCATGTATAATTGTGATGTTTACACAATAAGGTATCTGTGAGGGTTACATTTTGATGTAGTCGTGAGGGTTACAAATTATAATGTAGCCGAGATAGTTCCAAGATTATGTAAGTAATTAAAAAAGATAAAATTACGGTTCATTTTTTTTCTTTATAATTTTTATTAATCTTTTTTAATTCTCAAGTTTACAAAGTATGTATACATGGATGAAAAGTATGTCTTCTGGAAAATGTTTTCTTATGTTTATAAGTATTCAAAGACTAATGATTTATTTCCTTCATTTTGTATACAATACTGAGATTATTTTGGTCATCCTAATTATTTAAACTATTTTTATTGGTTTATGAATTTGTAAGGAAATGAAGGAATCCAAGTTAAATGTTATGAATATTTGTCAAAAATAACATTTTTTATTCAAAATAATTTATATTTTTTATGAAATGGATAATGTTATTGTGGTATCCACTCTGTATCAATGTGGAATGGTCAGAATTTATTATATTCTAATTTTATATAACTATATATTTTAAAATATATTCAATGTAAAAGGAAGTATGTTCTTAACTAAAAATCAAGATTATGTAATGTAATAAGGCTAAGTCCTTATAATAACCGTATGTTATGTTTTAGACCCTGGTCCTAAATTTCTTAGGTCATAATTTGAAATGATTGATTATCCAATATTCATAATATAATTTTTATATGTAATTTAATGTTATCTAGTATTATCCATAATTTATGTACAATTATAATTAAATGGTCTGTGATGGGAAAATATTTTATAAGCTCTTATAGTTGGTGGAATGTACATTTTATTCCTGAATATAATGAAAACTAGTATGCAGGGGATGGATGATCAACATGATGTTATTGAACTTCCACATTGTGGTAGGAATATTATATTTTGATTAAAATATTTTTCAATTTTTACTCTAATGGTATTTATATTACTGAATCCCATTAATATTTTATAATTTTTACATTAAATAGTCATTCTTCAAGTTTTCAATTATAAATTTATTATAATAAACTCCACAATTTTCCCATTAAATTTTGTATTAATATATGTTTATCATTTATCAATATAAAATAATGTTCAATCATGTTGATTGATACTTTCAACTATAAAACTTGTATTTTGTGACCAAAAATTTAATTTTCCATTATATAATATCTTCCTACACTGTTTTCTATATTCCACATGATAGTATATTACAATTGGATATATATATATATACGTGTGTGTGTGTGTGTGTGTTTGAAGACGATAGTTTGTGTAACACAATAATATTTTTTAGTTATTTTATTTTTCTAATTTTATTTATTATTTTTTTTCATTTTTAATTTGACATAGCTACAAAAATAAAATTTATATATCAATGAAATATGTTCAGATTTCATTATATGAAATACCAAGTTAATAGAAAAATACACAAAAGATAAATGTTATCTTTATCTAAAAAATAATGACTTTATCTTACTTTATACATAGTAATGTCTTTCCTCGAGGTCATTCATAACACAAAAGAATGAGTTTTACTTAGAAACAATATATTACCAAAATATTTTTATTAAACACGTTAAGAGATTACCAATCTGTTAAGAAATTGGTTATGGAAATTTTTAACTATAATATTGAAACCAATGTTTTATATAAATATAAAATGAATTCATTTGTAACTTTGAACCAATTGAATATAATAAGAATATTTTTATAGAAAACAATGTTTAAACATGAATGGTTGTTTAATCATAATAATTTAAATTAATAACAATTAGTGTGTGATATTAACATATATATATATATACATATTCAGTATAATATTTTTTTATATTCATCCAATAGATTGAATTGGAATTATATAGGTTCAAATATAATTTTACACATAAAAACCGATATTTTTATAAAGATATTTTTACCACCTTATGATGGAGATCAAATATAAAATCTATATTTTGGATCTTTTAAAAATTTAACATTAAAAATAAAATTCTGTTTTTTAAATTTAAACAAAAAATATGATTAGGGCGATTTGTTTGAATTTATTGATGACGTTTTATTTTTTAATGACTAGTAAAATATACTGAAATTTAACTTAAGTATCATTTTTTATATAATTTATTTATACATTAAAATTATATTTGTAATTTATTTTAAGATTAATTAAATAAAATTTAAATAAATTTATAAAATTTAGGTCATTTGAATCAATTTGGAATTGAAATTGGTCATAAAAACCTAGCAATATTTTTAATGTTTTTCCCATAAAACCCCACTATTTCATCATGTTTATGGGATTTAATTTAGATTAATTTTTTCCTCTTATGTGATATTAATTGAAAAAAATTGACTTCATATTTTTAATTAGTATAATTAATAATTTTTTATTATATCAACATAGATTTTGAACAAAATTAATAGTAAAAGCATTAAAAATTAATTACAATGATTAACATTAAATTAAGCTTAAAAAGTGACTAAAACAAAATTTTAAGTCCTAATATGACCTAGAAACTTTTATAAAATCCATTCTCAAGAAATATTTTGACATTATCCTTCCTTTTATATAATTTGGGCCATTATTTGATATATGTGCAGTAAATGGTTGTCAATAGACTTTCCCGTCTCTAAAATGTTATAAAAGTCCCACTCCTCCTGCACTATAAATAACTCCTCAGATACCGCTTACATGCACTAATCAAGGAACTTATGTTTTACCATGATCTAAAAATTTATCTCACTAAAATACCTCAATTCTTCCTTGAATCGTTTATTTGAAAAAATTTCAATCTGTGAAATTCATTTGATGAAAACCAAAATGAGTTATAAAAAAATAGAGGTCACATCCTCCCTCTAGGTTCATTATTTTATTTTCATTCTCCTTCCCATCAACTCTATTTATAACATTCATATAAATCAAAATATGTATAATCATTATACTGAGTTTTTTTTCATGTATTTATAACTTCCAATATGACACATTTTTCTAATTCATAGAGAACATAGATTTTATGTGTACGGAGAACTACAGCCTCATGAAATAATGATTATTCATTATTTCATTACAGTCTATCATGGTGGGAATTTTTATAAACACTAAATTTTTATGTAATATTAATTATATTTATAATTTATATAAAATTATTCATATATTTTACAACACATATCTTAATACTTTCCATCTTTTGTGAAAACGATAATTTTATTCGAGGATGTTTGGATCAGGGCCCCTCGAACTGATGTCATTCATTTAAAAAATACATGGAATGTATTAATGATGTGTTTAGTGAAATTATATTATATATATTATATAATAATGATAATTGAATTATGATATAAATAAATTAATAAATATAAATATATTTAATTTAATCTCTTTCATCCAATACTATAATAATAAAGAAACCACGTTGAGGACCAGGTAAGGCCTACCTTCCCCATGAATGGTGTATTTTATTTCAAACATAAAATATATATATATTATAATGATAAAAATATATTGAATAAAAATTAATTTTTATTTGGTTTTTTATATTATTATATCATGATATAAGTATAATGACCAAATATATAACAAATTAAGAGACATGGGGAGAACAAAGTAGATATTACCCGAAGTGAAAACATGTCATAGAATTGTTAACAAGACGGTAATATAAGGTAATAATAGAACCATATATGTTATTAGATATTGAATATAAAAATTCATAATATGTATTATAAAATTCTATATATTATATAGTATTGTTGAAGGAGTATGAAAATTGTCAAGACACAATGTAAGGGGATTTCACATCAAAATTCATATTTTTGAGATCCATGAATTATTCACCACTCACTTATTCTGATTTGACTATATAATTCCTATAAATATGGTATATGCATATTTTATATAAATATATTGGTATTATAGAAATGTTTCTTGATTTTTCTATCATGGGTATTATGATTCAAAAGTAATCAAATATGAAATGTAATTTTTTATCAATTTTCCTTTTGTGAGACACAAGTTATGTTATACATAGATGTTTTTATATGAGGTGTATAAAATTCCATTGAAATATTATATAGTTAATCGAATTATTTTTATTATATTTTATTCCCATTGTATTCTCATTTTACATCATGGATAGTATGATTCAATGTTAACATGTCATAAGTGTAAATTCAGACAATCTCATTCTTTATAGAGATTGTTTTTTGTCATGGTTTTATTGATGATATACTATCATCCATGTTTCAAGAAAAAATAATAATTTTATTATACTATGGTTAGTATTTATTTCTTCTTTTATTAAATTATTTTTTTCACTCACATCTACATAATATAATTACACATTTTTGTAATAAAATATTTCATTACCAATCTATTTGGTTGGGAATATGTGTTTTTTCATAACCATGCATTAAAAAATTGAATTCTGAAAAATATTTTAATAATATCATATGATCATTAAAAGAAATTTGAGTCCTTTTTTTCTTTTAACATTTTTTTCAAAGGAATCATCTTATCACTATATAAAAAATATTTGTTTCTAGACTTTTTCTAGTGAAAAAGGAACGAATATTTTACCTTGTAAAACATGTAAATATTTATTCACCATCATTTGATTAAAGCACCATTTTAATTTTTAATAGGTAATATTTAAATAATGAAATTATAAAAAATATTTTCAATAAAATGTAATTAAAAATGTTTTGAAGCTTCATTTATATTCATTCATGGGAAAAAAATTTGTAATACATTCAAGGTCCACTACATGGTTTTAATGGAAAAATACTATAAATATGTTTTCAATGCTTACTTTGTAACATATCATGTTCATTTTATAGAATATAATATTCAAGTATATTTATTCTTTAGGAAAAAATTTAAAATAAGAAATTATAATTCCCTCATTATGTTTTTTAAAATGTTATTTAAAAATTATTTCCCATCTAACATGACATACATTGGTGTTAGTAGTGAATTTTTGATAAATTATATGAAGGAACAATTCATATTCAGCCAATAAATCGTTTATGTATTTATGAAATGTGTTTTATGAAACCCACTAATTATCAAATGTTATATGTATAAGACTCATACTTCATTTCAGAAGTTATTATTTCATGAAATTATTGTGAAACCTATTTATTTTTCCATAAACAATGTTATGATTTTATGATTATGAGACCCACTTTATATCCTGGTTTATTATATGATTGTTTAATTTTTTTGGAACATTTATAGAAGTTTTAATTATGAGATATTATGGGACCTATGTTTTCCTCTAATTGATTGGGTAATAATAAATATATTTTGATATTAATTTGTACACGAAGGGCGTCCTGAGAATGAAACAATAGGGTACACAAAAGGACATCCCCAAACATAAACATGAGGGTAGACTAAAGGAAATACCATTACCAAAAAATAGGGTACATATAAGGATATAAAAATCCAAAAATGAGAAGAAAAATTAGATTAAATCACAAATAAGGTACATGGGTGATTAGCATAATCCTAATATATTACAGAGGTATTGGAATGTAGCCTTGATATTGGGTTTTAATATTATTATCTATCTTAAATAATTCTATGAAATATTATTATATTATTCATCCATGTCTCATGTTATTTATTTCATTGTGATATATCTCTCTGGAATATGAAATATTTATTCCATGACTCAGGATTATGATTTTTGATATTAATGATACGATCATTGAATGATCGTGCTCATTTTCTTATACCCATATGTTCGTGATATGCTTACACATTTATTTTATTTACCCCTACTGATAATTTGAGCCCTCTCCATTATTATGTTCCCCTTATTGAGGTTATAAGGATGTTTTTTTGTATAAATTCTATTGGGGGTTTTCTTATGAATATGAATTCATGATATATCACAATGAGAGAATAGATTTGATAAACATTTCCAAATGCACTAAACTAATATGATCTTTTGGCATCTATTTTCAGTAATGTATTAAGTATTTCAAAAATGTTATCTAATGTGTGTATATATTACAACAGGTTCTTTATAATTGTTATAATTTATAAGGCAGTTAATCATTGGGATCAAAAATGAGAAACTAATATTGGTAAATCTAAGGACATGTCTAAGGACCAGTATAAGGATATGAAAAATATAAGAAAATGTCTTGGAATTTTGGTAAAGTATTAAGTCGATTTTTCCTAGAAATACATAAATTTGTAGATACTACATGTTGAATTTTTTTTCTTCAATAGATGTACGTAATAACATTGACATTATGTCTAGGGCCTGACTTGGGGTAATTGGGTACATGATAGTGGGCCTTGTTGCATACCTAGTATGACACTCCACTGGGAAATGATTTTGAAATTTACTAACTATTCATGAATAATCGTTATGTTTTTTAATAAATGATTACTATGCATAACCTAGGATAATCCAAAATAGTCATATACTAATGATTATTTCATAACATAGACATCATATAACGGTCTTTTCATGATTTTTTGGTTCATCACGTCGATAATTTCTTCTTATTCAATACTTTGTAGTTTTCGATTACAGAGGGAATCAAAAAGAAACATGACGAATTTTTAATGTGATTTATAATATGAAAATTATATGTGAAATTAGATGAAGAAATGATTGAATTATATTGTGATTATGCCTAATCAGTATTCAAGGATCATGATCAACAATGTGTACCTTAACAAACTATAAGATACAAAAAAGAAGAGTAGAATGGTGTTCCCTATTTATGGTAATAATAGTTGTTTAAATGATAAAATAGAATATTTGATGAATTTTTTCACATATTTGAAATGTGAAATCCAAAATATACATTTTGATACAAGGTGGATAAATGGTAAACTGATTTTACGACATTCATGCTTAATTTTTTTGTTTTCATCTTTTCCAATGGTTATAAGGTCAACCATTTATGGGAAAATTATATTAAATTTGGATGAATTGTTTTGGAATAATGTATTATATATAAACATAATGATTTTTGAATATTGGATAACCATTATAAAATCATGATGTTGAAGATAATAGATGATATATGGGATGAAATATCAAGGATATCATTATATTTTAGTGCTTCAGGAATGTAAATCCATCCTTCATTTTTAGAGAATGTGTTGAAGTGGAACATGGAGAAACAAAGGGTGATGTTTTTGTAAAGCCATGAATATTATATTTTGATGAGAATTAATTATATTTAGTAAAAAGGATCTTCAAATAAAATTTTTTATCCTGTTACATCTATTTATGATGAATTATATTGTCCCATAGATCATCGTAGATGTATAGATTTTTGATTGTTAACATTTTAAAAACTTTTTCTCTACAACTATTTATCAGAAAATTATGGGTATTTTTATCTTCCATTTCTATTCTTCCACTTCCAACCTATCTTCTCCTACATAGAAACAAATTTATATGTTACTTTAGGTGACCTCTATGTTTCCAATATTCATTTTTCGAATTTATGTTTAAGTATTCAGGTTTACGATGTGGGATTATAAGAAATGATCCTTCAAGAAATAAGCTATTATAACCTAAATGACATTGAGGGTGAATTTCATTTTAAAAATTTTGGATTCTATAACCCTGATATTTTAATTAATATATTTTTTTTATATATTTAATATTTTTAATAATTTTGATTTCATTCATCAATGAAAATTGTTTGTATACATAAAAGTACTAATTCTGTATTCAATTATATGCAATAAAAATTTAGTAATGAACTACTTAAAACATAATGGGTTTCCTTACCTATAGAGAATACTGATGTTATATTAGGATATAAACAAGACTGACATTCCTCGATGAATTCTATAACACACAAGACCATGTTTTACTAAATTACAATATACAACAAAATAAAAATTACTTAATACCATAAAAAATAACCTAGTCATTATGTTACTATTTATAAATTGTATTAATAAACTTATGAAAATATATTTTTTACAAAAATATAAAATGAACTCATTATATATAATGAATAGTGATAAATATAAGTGGAATATTTTTAGACAAAAATATGTTTCTTCTCACAATGTTTTTTTATCCTACATAATAATATTAATTAAAATTATAGAGTGATATTTACAATATATTTCTATATATTCATTCAAATATTTATGATATTAATCCAAAATATTTGATATGCATAAGATACGAAAAACCCCAATTTTATACATAAAAACCAATATTTTTGTTAATGTACATATAAATCCTTTAAATGGAGAACATACATTAAATATAAATTTTGAACCTTTTATATATTTTCCATATCAAAATAACCCTAAATTTTGTATATAACACATAAAAATTATGTGAGGGTGAATTTTTGTTTTTTTGTGAAATATAAATTTTTTTATGAATAGATAAAAATAATAAAATCTTACTCAAAAATTAATTTCCATATAATTTATTTATGAGATTAAATATATTTTAGAATGAATTTGTTTTTTAATTAGTCAATATTTTAATTATTTTTATAAAATTTGGTTTATTGGAATCAATTTCACCTTGAGACATCTGATAAAAAGCTAGAAAACTATTGCACGTTATTTATTTATAAACCAGCTTTGTCGTCCCATCTGAGGGATTAAATTAAAATTTACTTCCTCAACTTCACTGATAAAAATTTTGAAACATGGATTAAATATTTTTAATTATTTTAATCTATAATTTCTTATATTATCAATTTATTTTTCGACCAAAAATATTATGGAAGCTAATTGAAATTAATTACAACGATTATGATTAAATAAAACATAACAATGCACTAAAACCTATAATTAAGGCCTTATATGACAAAGAAACTTGTCAAAAATAAATTTTTTATGTATTTAAATGATATAATAATTTTTACTTATTATGACTACTATTAGATCAAATTGCAATAAAAACACGTGGGTGAGGTTTCCCTATTCCATAATATTATAAGAGTTCCACTCCTCCTCTACTATAAAATGATTCGTCTCATCCCAAATCCAAACACCTATAAACCCACATATGATCTTCAAATATCTACACAAATTGCTCCGCCAAATTAATCCCATCGACATTGAGTTTTATATTTTGGAAGAACTAAATCCTAGGAATTCCATTGGTTAAAACCAAATGGTGTTACCCAATGACGATGTACCATCCTCCCTCATGATTCATTATCTAATTTTCATTCTCCATCAAATCCACTATACATGTTGCATTATTATATAAAAAAATTATTATCCAAAATAATCTTATATATAGTTATTCTAGGATTTACACATACATATACACACACTTCACTCTAACTGGAAATGGACTTTTCTTTATTTGTATGGAGATCTGCCGACTCACAAAATGATGATTGTCCATTCTTCCATCACCACCTATCATCGGGGAAATCATGATGAACACCATATTTTATATATAACATTCATGATATTTGTCATGTATTTAATCTTCTATAAATAATTTTCATAAATATATTAACAATTTCCATCTTTTTTGAATACGATAATTTTGGATTAGGATGTGTGGACTATCATCCCACAAAGATATGTGGTTCATTCACACACTATGTTGAATTTATTAAGGATGTTTTTACTAAAATATTATGACATATTTGATATAATCATACAAAAAGAATAATTATATACATAAATTTATATATGTATACATATATGTATTTTACTCTCTTTGTTCTTATGCAATAATAAAATGGAAACAATGTTTATATGTACATACGTACTACCGTCTCCATGAACATTGTTTTCCATTTCCTACATATACATCCTACATATTATTATTATATAAATATACTGAATATAAATGACATTTATATCATTTTTTACATTATGTAAATCATTATATATCTATAAGGACCAAATATATAACAAATTAAGATACTTGTAATGAAAAAAGTGTATATTACCAAAAGTAAAACCATAACATATAATTATTAAAAAGTTTAAAATATAAATTAATAATCAACCCATATATGGAATAATATATAAGAATATTATTTTGAAAAATTATGTATAATAATGCTACATTTATTATAAAGGATGCTTGTTCGATTGAGAGTAAATTCAGGAGACAATGAATGTGAATTTAATCTCACACTTTATTTATGTGAGATATATGTATTATTTAAGTCTCACTTATTTTGTGTGGTATATATAGTTCAAATGAATGTATTATGTGATTAATAAAATTATATATATAACCATTTTATGATATATCGATCATGGGGTTTTCGTTTGAAATGTTACCAAATTGGTAATGTAATTTTTTCTCAATTTTTTTCATTGAGACACAAACCATGTTTGAAACTTATGTTCTCATGTGAGGTGTCTAAACTTTCATTGAAATGTTTTTTTGATTATTGTGTTGAATTGGAAAATTACTATATAAAATTTATTAGAAAAATAAAAGATTTCATATGGGTATAAAATATAGAATCTTATAACAGTCCTTATCAAGAAGAGGAAGAAAATAAACATGGAGATCGACTAGCCAGGTAATGTTTTGAGTTACTCCCTTATTAGAGAAGTCATCTGAAACAATGTTTTGTTCATGAAAAATATTTTTGATGATTTAGTTTATGTCGATAAGTGAGCGGAGGCAATCAATCTGACATGAAATAATTAATAACAAAACATGAGTCACAATAATCCAAATTTATTTCGCAATGGTTGGGGAATTACATTTAATCAAGAGATTGTTCCAAAAACACTGTTTTGAAAAATAAATAGCAATAATCAAACTCATAATTAATTCATCTAGAGAATATGTGATTCCATTGCTTCCAAAAAATCATTTGGGTATCTGACCAAGATGAATCCTAAAGATAGCACAACAACCCTAAATACAAGGATTACATTTGGAGGCACAATCCACATTTACTTTATTCCAACAAGAAAACAGAACTCTCTAGAACATATAAAATGTTCCTAGAGGTTGGAAAAATTCCATATATCCAAATACTCTACAAAATTATTTATTCATTCACAGTTCTACTACAATGTCTATTTTTCAATGATTCCACTTCATGTATTGTAATAAAGATCCACATCTGATCTACATTAATTCTAAATGAAAAATTATAATAAATAATATTATTTCTATCAAACCATATCACATAATGAATCATACAACAATAGTGAAGAAATTTTTCTTATTTTGCTGATAGTTTTCAATATCACAACATCACATCATTTGAGGGTTGAAAGAGTAACGATTCATCCATATACAATCCCCAATATCAAAAATATACTTTTAGAGAGCATAAGTAGTGGATCATGAAATGATGTTATGAATATAATCTTTTATAGGGTGATAAAATATGGGACATATAGAGAAGGGTTGGATTCCATCAGAATGAAGGCACCTGCCTATAGGAACCCAATTGTGATAAATTTTCCAAATAATTATGAATCATAATGGATTTATCAATGATTTTTTAAAATATATAGTCCAACAAAAATCATTATCAAATTTAAGAAAATAATGTTTATTTTTTTGAGTTCTGTTTTATATTTTGAGTAGTCTCCTCGAATAAAAAGTATTCAGCATTATAAAGGGGGGTTTTCCCATTGAAAAACATAAATTTGTTTGGGAGATGATCATTTTTAGAATTTATAAAATCTCTAATTGAATTATTTTTACTTTCAAGAAATTCATCCTAATGAATCATAGATATTAATAGTGTACTAGTCCAGTTATCCAACTTGAATTTGAAGAAGGAATCTATAGAAACCATCCATATAAAGTGGGTCATAATACCAGAGTATTATTATTTTTGGATGACCACATAGAAGAGTTAAGGAAACTCGATTTACCTTTATTCTATTTATAAAAAAATTTATTTTTATGAAATGGGATAGATTCAGATTCATTTTAAAAATGATTCCATGTAAATCTGGCTTGAAGGGTCTCATTGAAAAATATAAGATTTTTAATTCCAAGATATATATTATCAATAGGATTGATATATGTTAACCAAGGGACAATCTTTTGTTTCCTTTCTACTTTTCTACCTATCTAGATATTTTTTTTTAAATTATTAATTTTTTTGATAAGACCTGTGGGGAATTTATTATCTTCAATAAAATAAATCATTTTAGTAATAATATATGATTTGATAAGACATATTATGCCTACCATAGAGTGATATTTACTTGTCTAAGAAGAATTTTGATTAAGAACTTGGTCAACTCATTTAAAATATTAAAAAGACTTGGGTCTTCCCCAAATAATTAGAACACAAAGATATATAAAAGGAAAAGAACCTTATATTATGAATATATTATTTATAATATTACATTTTCTATTAAGATGAATGTTTATCAAAAATATAATTGAAAATTTGTTCAAACAAATGGAATGTCCCGAAACATCATTATAATGAGAGAGACCACATTTGAGGTTTTTAATATTCTTCTTATCACCTTTAAATAAAAGAATGATGTCATATGCATATAACAGGTGTGAGGGAGCATTCAAATTCCTTGACACATGTATGGGATTAAGTTTCTTTTTTTCCACAAATTGAGTGAGCGAGCGACTAATATAATCTTCCGTAATAAAAAATAATAAATGATATTGGGTAACCATGTATAACCAATATAGTGAATTTAAATAACTGCTAGGTTTTCCATTAACCAGAATGGAAATAGAGGCCGAGTTGAAGTGGGTTTGATTGCAGTGATAAATGAATCATTAAAACAAATTCATTGATGAATCATGAAATTAAAACCAAAGTAAATGGTATGAAAATATTTTCTATTGTCATGTTCAATAGAAATATTGCATCCTCTATTAGACTTATTTAATGTGTTGACGCACTTAATTTCAAGAAAAATGCAGTCATGAATGGTTCCAACCTTTAATCCCCAAATTGGTTCTATGAGACTACTTTTCCCTGATAGTTGTATCCAATTAGCAATGAGTTTAGTGATTATTTTATAATGGGTGTTAATGATAGAAATGGGCCTTAGTAGATGAATATCAGATGCACTGTACACTATTAGAATCAAGGAATGAAACTGAGAATTTATTTCATTGGGAAATCACTATTGGAAATAACATATTTTACAAGTTTGCAGGCATAAAATATGATTAAATACCAATAATGCTGATACAATCCATTATTAAATCCTTCAGGACCCGAAGAACTATTATTATTCAATACATAGACAATTTATTTAATATCCCTATTGAGAGGAATGCTTATAAGAAAGGTTTAATCTTCCACATTGTCCACCACTAGAAAATATCATCTCAGAGGTCTTTGTTGGTGTTAGGGCCATTTAAATTGGGTTGATAGTAAGAGATAATATGATTAACAATATCATCCTCATTTTATAAAAGGTTGTCCCAATCATTTATAATGGTTAATGATCTGCAAGCATTTCTAAATCTTTTTTTAGAGTTATAGAGCATTGTATTAACATCACTGTCGGATAACCATTTGACATTGAGAGCTTGTTTCTACATGTTATCTCTAATGGTGAACAACGATATGAGCTTTACAGAAATGTTTATTTCTTGATTCAGATCAATGGTGAAATCAGATGTAGTGCTATTGTTTGGAATTTGGTTATGTTCATTCTCCATAAAAAGGATGTCATTGTCAATTTGTGGGTATTTTGAACTACCGAAACCATTGAGATTCTTCAAAAGGAATTGTCTCATAAATGAACTATAAAAGGAATCATTGGAGTGTATCATTGGTGGCTAAAAATTTTTATAAAACAATTACATTCGATGTTATAGAATTATAAATTGTTAAACCGAAAGGGGGGAGGATTCATGTTTTTTGAGTGTATAGTGACAATAATATAATGATGATCATAGTTAAGCCTGTGTATGGTGGTTCTATAGATGGTGTCCCATTTATATGAACCAAGTACATTTGTGAAAGGTCAATCCAACTTGCTGGAGACCAAATTATTTTATTGCCTTTAATACAATGTATAATTATCACTAGTAATATTAATTTCAACATGGTTTTTATCTTTAATAGAAAATATTAAATTCACACATAGAAAAAGAAGCATGACATTAGGGAATAATTTCATTAAAGTCACTAATAAAAAACCAAGGTCTATCAATATTAGTACCTAAATCGGGCAAGTCATTCCAAAGAGGCCTCCTATTTTGGTATCTATTCATTGCCTAAATAGAATAACAATATATTATTGAGCCATAAAAAATAATTTTACATGTAAAAACATTCTCAGAAAAATTAGAAACATTTACATTTTTAAAGAGGAGAATGAGAAGAAACAAAGTGGTTCAACATAGGAGTAGTTTTTTCATGGACCTGAAAATAATAAATTTACTAAATAGATGGGTATGCATAGAGAAAAAAAATTAAATTTGGGCTCAAAAATAGAAAACATCATTGGATAATGAGTGTCAATAGCTATTTTTAAAAGAGTAAACATGTCAGAGTGGGAAATACACATACAATTAAAAAAAGTATCTTTTTTCAAACATGAATTTGGATTTAGAACAAAATTCTTTATTGTTCCGTTCATCTTTTTTCCTAAAATTTCATATAACATTATTTGTATCAACATTTCATGGGGTCTTGAATTTATATTAAATAATATTATTCCATTTTTATGGATATGATAATATCTTAATCTATAAAATAGTATTACATAATGTTTTTACAATCAATGTTATATGTTTAACTAGGGACATATATATAAATAAGTACCCTTTAATGAATATGGATATATTTTAAGGACCATTTTTATGAATTAAAACTATTATATTATATATTGAAAATGGTTTGGAAGTTATATAAATGGGTTGGTTACTAGTTAATTTATGACCCTCGATGTATATGTAGTCTTATGATATGAAATGTGTTTGGAAAACACTATACATATGTAACCGGCATGTCATAAAATATTCATAAAACAACTTAATGTATGATATTAAAAATAAATCATTAGAAAGGCCATGATAGTAAAAGTTTCATGTTAATGGGAAAAATGAATTTTCATAATTAAGAATTTCCTTTATTAAGAGAGAATCTATTATGATCTAGGATATTCCCAATATGATATTTTTTCTAGATGCATTTCATTTTCCATTCCTGGATTATATGGAATGCATTTTAATTTATTTACTATTTCATATTGATTTTAATTATTCACCTATTTAAATAAAATGAGGGCTTAGTCATTTATCCTACCATATTAAATATTTTTATTTAATTATGATATCTCTAACTGAACTAAGCCCTTACTATACATATGATATTACCTTTAATTTGATTCATTTCTATAGTATTATAAGAAAATTATTATAACTGATAAAATAGAATATGATAGACGAAATATTTTTATTCTCAATAGGGAAAGATATTCTGTAATTTGTGTATTCAAATATAATATAATATTTATGTATGTATCTAATTTACCATGTATAATTAAATATTATTTTTTATGTTATTCATTATATATTATAATAATATAATAATGTATCACAATGACTCAAGGATACCAATGATGTGGTAATAACCCTTGGTATCATATATTCTTTAGTAGAAACATTGTGAATTGGATTTTGGAAAACACAGATTATTTAATATAACCCTATGATATAATTTTATAAAATTCATATAAGAAAATATTAATGATTCAGTTCAATAGTTATTATGTGGGTGTTACTTTATATACACCCCTATGTTGATACTATAAGGAAATTTGGTTCATCATCAGAGGTAAAAGGGGTAATAACTAGGAAAAAAGTAATTTTCATCACGATTGAATCATTTCCAAGTACATTGAAACTCGATATATTGCTTACCTAGTTTGACACTCTCAGAAGATATGCATAGGATAATTAACAATTTGTTTACAAAAAAAATGTTAGATTGTAAATTAATTATTTCCCTAACAAAATAAAATTTTATGATTATGATATTTACAACACATAAATTTTAATTTATTCAATGTGTTACTAAATATTTTAAATTAAACCTTAAGATATAAAATTCATAATTTAATGAGATAATCCAGTATGTTCCATTATGTAGAATAATATCATAGAAGTAAGAAGTGTGTAAATTTTCATGGGAAATGTAGAAATTTACCTATGGATGAAACACAAACATCTTGTATTCGAACAGACCATGACAATGAAATATCATAGAATCTCTTGTTATGAAAAATAACATTTCTGGATGGACTGACATATTAAATAGTGTTATTCTCCAAAATAAGATCGCTTTATTTGATAATGGGTACAAATATTTAGTGGGAATGAAGATCTAATGGAATTTGATCAATAGATTATGTCTCCACAGATGATATTGATGGAATTGGTAAGTGGTGAAAAGGAAATTGAAACACATTCACTGTATTTTATCAATGGACATAGAGATCAACTGTGGATTTTGATCCCAAATACTATTGTGGAAGATGAAGTATAATTAAGGGAATTGAATGATTTATGAAAAAAAATGAATAGAAATTTAATTATTTTAAAGAAATTACAACAAGAATGTGTTACGGTGTATGAAACAATCTTATCATGGTTAGCTAGGTATGATATGAATTACAAACACATCACAGATTTATAGTTTTGGGGACATTATCATTATATTTATTTTTATAAATTACATAAATAATCTATATAATTATTAAGATGTTTATTCCATTCCCATATATTTACATTCAAATAAAATTATCGTAATCGGAAACCCAATTATGAGTTATTCTATATGACACATGTACTCGAATGTCCCACGTAATTAGTAGATGTTTTATTATCAATTTAAGGATGTTGGTTGTTTAAAAATGGAAAATTTTAATGTAGACTCTTTTTTACTCTATTTTTATTAAATTTCTAGGGTGTAGTATATTCACAGTTGGGGGAATATAACACCCATAAATTATTAAATAAGGTAATTATATTTGATAATGTTTATGACACACATTACCATACATAAATGGGAATCTAAAAACGTGACACCTCATAATATATTAGTATTTAAATAAAATAAATCTATTCAATATATTAAACAATATGTAGCATTTATATTATATTTCCTTACACGATGAAATGAATTTTTTTTGAAGATTTTGTTACATGCAAAGACAATTATTACTGAACATAAATATTATAATAATTTTATTATTTAATATATTAGTTATCAGCTTGTCATTACAATGGTTAGGATGAATAGTTTTTATAAAAAATAGTTCACATACAGTTTTAATGGAAATAATTTTATCATAAACAATTATCATCATCAATTAAATGGAATTAAAATGTTTAATAAATATTAATAAGTTTTTATAAATAATTTTTAATATTTATTTGGGAGCATTATTTTAAAACAACTTCATACCTCTATTAGATAATTTATTTCAAAAAATAAATATATATTTTTATAATCAGAACACTAATATTACCTTAGGCTAAATTATTTGTATATTTATAATAAAATTTAACTTTTATAAATAGTGAAAATTAGTCATTGTGAATTAAAATATTCATTTCATTTAATGAATTTATAATTTAAAGTAATATTATTAATTTTATTAATTTTAATTTAATTAAATTTTTTTTCAATTGAAAAAAATTAAGTCATTGGATTCATTTTCATGTTAAAATTTGATATTAAAACCTTATAATATTAAATACATTTTTATCTTTAAAACCTGCTTTCTCATCATGTGTATAGTATTAATTTTAAATTCTAATTTTCCAACAATTTGATTTGAATTTGATAAAATAGTTTCCATATTTTTAATAATCCATATTTTTAATCTCTAATATTGAAAAAATATTTTTTCCAGAAATGAATTATAAAAATAGTAAAAAATATTAATTATTGGAGTGATGGTAAAAATGTGTTTAATATTGGGTTAAACTAACATGATAAGGGTTAAGATGACCATAAAAATTATCCAACAAAGAAATTATATACATATTTAAACCCTTATAAATTTTAATGTATTGTATATAGATTTAGAAACACTTATCTAATAATATTCCATTTATAAAAATTAACTAATGAAGAAGGCAAAAAAGAAAACATGGTTGAATAGAAAATATATAAAGGATTGGTATATGAAAAACTATTGTTATTATTTAGATATTAGTTATAATTATAATATATTTATTAATCAAAATAATCAATATTTTAATTTTATTGATGAAATAATTAATTAAAATCCATAAAAAATTCCAACATAGTAATTATATAGTTAACAATTTGTTTAAATTAATGATTTCATAAATATTAAAATTGAAGTACATAAAATAAATTATTATCTAAATTTGTAATTACTAGAGAAATATATCATATTAATGTTCTTTGAACATAATTTATTCAATCCACATAATTTTATTGATAAATTTAAATTTAAATAAAATAAATAATTTCAAAATTAATGTTATTTTAAAATAAATGCTAGTTTATTAAATAAGATAAAATTTCTAAAAAATATTATTCTCAAACATGTGATTTTTAGATTCAATGTGTCTATATTTAATAATATTTCACTCTTTATATGGGTCATATTAAACTACCAAGGATAGTAAATTAGTTACAATAATAAAAACCTATAATGGAAAAAATAAGGAGACTTAGGTGTCATCGAACAAATTTTATAAAAATTTTGTTTTATTTTATGGTGGAGGTATAGATGAAAGATATAATCTATAAAAATTCTTATTTATTAATATTATAGGTACATTAGATAATATTTACCTCCCAATACATATTAATATTTTGTATTTATTAGAATTCCACTCTTCAATTGTAAAAGGTCGGGGAGTCCCCTCACAACTTCACCCGAAAAATCCATTTAGATCATCCATATAACTACACTAAAAATTCTAAATATTCCATCCAATATTCCTCATAGTATTATTTTGGGCATAAATCAATCCTACAATGTATTTAGTGTATTCCAAATGAATAAATTGAATTAGAGTTAACACTCTTCAATAAGCATATTCATGTTATTTTCTTCTCTACCATAATCAATTAACATGAAAAAATCCTGATATAATATCTTATGTATATTAATTAAACTAAGATCTTTATATATTGAATTTATGACCTAAAAACACTCACACATTCTTCAAATTCTATTCATAATTATCATTCATGTGGTTGGAGGAATAACGCATTGCGAACCAATGTCATTTTTCCATCACCACCACTAATGGTTGGGTATTATGATGGATATAAAGTATATATTTAATTATTTTACCAATAGAGTAATTATATCATATATAACATATTAAATTAAATTCTTTAAAATATATAATAATTTCATTAATTTGTATGACATACTACGTCCTCACAAAGTGGTCTAATTCGTCTTTTAGTAACACTTTACATGGAAGGTGGTGAGAAAATTAATGTTAATTATTATATATAATATAAAATAAATAATTATTGTATTCATGAAACATTAATAATTATGAATTTATATTATATTTTTTATTTTTTTTACTTAATGATGGTAACATCCTGCCTATATGTGTGCACTACTGCCTTCACAAAGAGACGTTGCTCTCTTTTCATCGCAGAAAAATAATATTTATAAGTGAAAATAAAGTAGTAATATGTTATATATGATATTATGATTATTATGGTATGAAATAATATATAATTTAATTATTTACTCAATGATCATTGAAATGATGAAAAATATAGCTATGTGTATGAATAACATACTATCTCCATGACTATAATGAATTATGGTTTTGAAAAACATTATTCATTATTTGAATCATTTTAAAAATAATTTAAAAACATGATAATTATTCAATTATTATTATTCTTTAGTTGATATAACTTGATAATATGAATAATATTTAAAACTATCATTTCAAAAAATACTTGATAAAACAAACCAATAAACATCTGAAACAATTAAAATAATGAATGAATATTAATGAATGGTTGATATTTTGATATAAAATGATCATATATGATAAAATAATTACAAATATAGTCCCAATTTATTTAATATCAACATTATATGATTATTATATATAGTTTATTGAATTTTTAAATAAAAGGGAGAACAATTTAATATATTTCATCGGAATTTACATTTCTATGAGACCTTTTTGTTACTATGCACCAATTCACTTTTATGTGGTTTTTAAATATCCACATTGACTTTTAATGTCATGAATAAGTGATTATAAATGTATTAAAATTCAATTTGATTTATTTTTTCATTAGAAATTTGACTACAAAACTATTAAATCATTAAATTTATTGTAAAATCCCAATTTATTTGGGGGTTGTTATGTTTCAATTAAAATAATCACTTTACTATAATCCTTTTTCCTTAGATAATAAAAGTTTAGGAAACTTCCATATAAATTTATGATTTATATGATTATTGATACATTATATACCATTTTTATTTATGGTGTTTACATTCAAATATATTTTGTTACTAATGAAATATTAATAAATTTTATCCTTTAACCAATAAAGATAATTGATATGGATGATAGGTCATTAATTAAATGAATTATTAGATAAATGTAGAATTAATTGGAATTGGAATAAATGGGTTGTGGGATGGTTAATGAAATCCCCTTGATTCCTTGATTATATAATGAATGAAAATCATTTAGACAAACCGTATATTTTTATTACCAATATGTTTTAAACGATATTGTGAAAGATCTTGAAAATAATGTGATCTAAACCCACATTTGAATGGTATTTAATGTAAAGGTATATTGTTCATGGGAATCATGAATATATATAATTATGAATTAATGTCTTAATTGACTTTATTTTTTATTTTATCCCTTTAGGGGGTTTTCGAGGAACCCTTACACGACCATTAGGGTAATTGGCACATCAAAAGACCAGAAGGCAATAGAGGAATTTATCCCAAATATATTACAAGTAACTTCACCTAATTGAAATATATCTTGATTAAAGATCTCCACATTCATAAGGGTATTTGTAAAGATGACCTTTGTGAAGATACACAAGCCAGGTGCTGATGGCAATTCCATACCCACACATTCTACAATTCTGGTTAGCTCTTTTGTGGAAAATGTGCCTGCTCAGAATCACCATATCGAGCCTTATTCCTTTTAAATCTATCTATATTAATCATTACATAATGTGTCATAAATGACTTGAGGTGGATAAAAATACTTGAAATGACTTGAAGACCTTGAGGTGGTCCTGAATCTTCAATTTCAATGAATGAATTAGGTGGCCAAAAATATTGTAGGACTCGAGCATAAAACCATTGAAACAGATGAATAATTATTTCTACTATAGAATAGAATAGTACCAGGTATAGTACATGACACATTACTACTATAGTAACCTAGACATATGCCTCCACTTAATTTGATATCATGTCTATTGGATTCAGTTGAAGATTCCCCACTAATCGGGATGAGGATCATGAGATTCAATAATAAAGCATGACCTTAATTATGTGATTAGTTTTTATTATATATGATATGTTCACAATTATATTATATATGGATGAATATAATTTTTAATTTATTTGTTTAATGAAATGTTTTTTATGTTAATTATATTTCCATATTGATTTTTCCTTATCCAATTATCTCTTTGGAATGTGTTCTAAATTATTTATCTTTCCATGATGATTATTTTTGTTGAGTCATGATAAATTTAATCATACCGAACCCTTAATAAATATTTGAGATCTCTTGTATTTTTTCATTTCCTAAGGATCTCATAATATTCAATATAAATAGTAAAAAATTTAATTCAATATGAAATAAATTTATTTATGAATGAAAACTGTTACTATGAATTGATTTTTTTTCAAATGCAATGTTACAATCAAGTTTGTATCTTGGTTAATTAGACTACTAAATAGTTCAAACCATTGGGATGTGAATCCTAGTATCTTCTGCCAGTGTAAAAATGCATAGAAATGGATCCGAAATTCTTGGGATAGGGTTGCTAAACTGAAATAGTTTATAATATGTTTCATAGAAAGGAAAATAAAATATATAGAGTGCTCAATCATTGAAAATAAAAAAACATGAAATAAATCAATTAACCTACATCCCTTGATTCCAATGGGTGTATTAATATACATAAAATAAAATAAAAAATATATTTTAGGATTTTATAGTTTCTAAAAAAACAAGGCAAAAAATAAATTTTGGTTTAATAATTTCGAATAATGAAATCAATAACTCTAATGTCTTATAATGGTAGATCTCTCAGTCACTGAAACAACATAGCATCCTCTAATGAAAACAATATCATATCATGTGTATTTTTTTGAATGCATGTAGATGGGAAATTGATGTTCTTGAAAAATATAATTTTATGGAAATTTATTTGGTTCTGATGATCCCAAATCGGTGAGTGGAGTAGTGATGATATTGAAGTACTTCTATAAGAGGCTTCAATGAAAAAATTAACTATATAAACTAGGATTATTACTAAAAACCCAATTTTAATTCTGAGCCATTCCATACTAGATACAAGTCATAAGTCCTCAACTAAGAACTGTTTGAGGTCATGAAGGATCCCACTATATAGATCCACCAAGAAGCTCATAAGAAATTCTTTTACCCATCAAGGAACTAAATAACTTCCACTATGAGAAAAGGTAAATCCCATCCACCTTAAATTAACATTAATTCCCATATTATCCATCAAATCTATATCCATTATGTCTGTATTTAATTTAATCATGATCAAAGTGAAATGATGTTAGATTTAAAAATGATAACCCAACATCAATATAAAATAATTCAGTTTCTCTTCAGTAAAAACATTAGTATAAACCCATATGAGACCAAAAAAATAGTTTCATATAATGTCTCTATTTTTTAACCCATCAAGAGTGTTATAACCTCTAACGAATTATCTATGAATTATAACATTGGATAAATCATATTAATGAAAAGTACATGATATTCATTCCATACCAAAATTAAATTCTTCATATCTATCAACATCAACTCCCACAATCAAATTATAGTACCTTATAGCTTTATGGTAGAACAGGTTCACATAATAGAATTTGTAATTTTCGTGAACAAAAAAAGATCAGTATTTAAATCCAATACATTCCCTCTTTATGATTAATAGATCCCTCAAAATTGAATGGATTCTTCTAATGAAACTGTTGAAAATGATTCGATGATTCAACACATTGAGGATCCAATAAAGGATCGTGAATAATTAGGTGTAAATGTATAAACGTCATTAATATACCAAAAGCACATCTATCTCAAAATGATTTTGGTCCACATTAGTATTCATTTATTTTGGTTCACCACCGACATCCTTCGATGGCCTATTAAAGCATCATCTTAGATTCATTTTGATACATAACATAACAAATATTATATGAATTAACATTATTACACATATCAAGTAACCACATTTCAATTATAGAATAATATCAATTCCAAAAAAAATATTTCAATATTAGGATTTATACAAACTCATATTAAAGGAATGGAATCCACTATAATTATATCAGACCATTCTTCTAAAATCCTTTCCAAAACACCGACAATTATTTAAGGATAATTATGTTGATAACTAGATAAAAACATTTTAAAAATTTCTTCTATCTCCTAAGAATCCTACCTCTTGTCTATAAGGACACCCGTAACTGCATACTGACAATAAGGATTGATGTAAAAAATAATAGATGTGATAAAAAATTTATCCCAAATCAACCTAAATTCCATTTTACCTTAATAATTGAGCCTTCCCTAACACGGACCCATGGGACTTCTCTATCATTATAGGGATGGGACTACAAAAAAACATTATACATGGTAGAAGATTTAATATTTTTATCTAGTAATCTATGAAATATAAAAGATATATTTCAGAATGCTCAAAAAACAATAAAGAGAATGTATCACAAGGGTTTTGGACACTTCTCACATACCTGGTTATTAAAATTTACAATGTGTAAGGTACATTGAATTAGAAAATAACTAAACCCAATGGAAAATATATTATATATGATTTTGTAATTTATGATAGTCAAGACAAGATGAATTGTGTTCAGACACTCTATTAGATACAATTTTCATTTAGCTATAAATAACATGACATTTCTTGATCCAGATGACTAACATTATTATAGTGGATACTCAATATAAAACATATTCTTTCACAAAACATCACAATAAAATTTTAAAAATATATAAATATATTAATCACCTCAAAGTATGCAAAATATAAATTCTTAATCATCTAAAATGTCCCATAAGTTGGGCGCCCTATTTTGCAAATAAATGGAAGTTTTCATGAAATGAAATAAAATGTGGATGTACATTCCATGTACGAATATGGGGAACTCAGTTCATATAAGTTACATTCCATTTCAGTTATTAGGTAATCATTAGTGTTTTATATATCTTCTTTATAATGTGTAATTATTGAAAAATAAATAATATTCCTTATGTTATATTCTATATAGAGCATAATGGTGAAATATTATAAATCATTTGACAAAATTTATATGATTTAATGAATGGTTTTGAGATATTTTCTCTATTTTGGCATCAATTAGATGTTAGATTTACATTTAGAATAAAAAATATGATAACTTACACTATTATAGGAATTCTAGTTATAGGGAGTTGGTCTTCCAGATTATATATGGATTTGGAATATTCTCGTATAGTTGGGACATGATTCCTCCATGTCAATTAGTTTGGGTATGGAGAAATTAATCCATAAATACCAATGAAGCTTCAGTCCCCAACACTATTTTAATAGTTTTATCCTACCCTTTTAATGGATGGAATATACTCCATCTATATAAATTGAAACTCACCCCTGGGAGAATGTGGAAAATTAATTAATGGATTTTTTAATACCACTATCAATGATCCCCCTCAACTTGGTGTGGGTCCTACATAGGGTTAACTCTAAGGAAACAAGCTTGACAAACATTGAAATTACATTTCATTCTTAGAATACTTAATACAAAAATAATACTCCCTAATGACCATATGAATTTAGTTTCTTTGGAAACATGGTAACATAAACAACTGGTTCATAAAACAAGTACATCATATCATGCTTTATCATTCATAACTAGAACCCCTTTTTGAATCATTTTTTAAATAACCTGATCTATCTTTTGGGGAAAATAAAAATTAAAAGGGGTGATCTCAGATTCAATGTAATAGAAAACATAGGTGATATGTAAACATAAAAAAGAGCATAAATTTTATTTTAATGTGAATATAAAATTAAAATATCAGGCACTACATTGAACTGGTAATCATAAATCAAAAATAAAATCAAATATCTTAATACAGAATATTATAATTGTATAATAAGAAAATAAATTATGGCATAAACATAAACTCATTACGTTGGGAACATGTATAAATAGTAATAATTTCACTCAATAAATAACAGACATGAAAACAATCCCTTGTATAAATATATTGACATGTAAACCAGGTCCACTCATTAAATTGTGAACATGAAATTTGGTTCAGGCATAACATTCATAACTCACGAGTCATCAATCTTTACCCAATGCACTAGAGGGAAATATATGTCACGTCTATCTTATAATGAAAACAAGTTTATGTGTTCCACCAAAACAAAAATTATTTACAATAACAAACCACAAGGAATTAAAACGGGTTTCTAAAACATCATTTCATCATAACATAATCTAGGAAAAATAAATATATTTCATAATTAAAATAAATGTAATATATCCATAAGAATAAAATGTATATTACATGACATTATTTATAAAAAATCATCTATGATGGAAAATAATTTTGATATAACACCTGAAATTATATCATGAGTAAAATATCATTTCTTCTTCAAAAGCATTTTCTTTTAAAAAAATGTCACACAATTATAAAAGAAATGAATTTAGATGAAAATAAAAACTAAATAATATATAGTAATATTTATTTAAATAATCCATTATGAATGTGTAATTATCCATTCATGTCGTAAAAGTTAAAAAAATAGTATCCCCATACTTTTCAAGAAAAATAAATAAGTACATCGTACGAAAAATGAAAAAAAATTACATTCATACTGTTTGGTAAAAATACACCAATGGGAGAAATAAAATTTTAACAATTGTATAAGTATAGAAAGAATATTTTGGAATACATATATTGGAAACCTTAATGTCAAAGATAAATATGACCCAGTAAATACATACGTATAAATAATCTCACATACAAAAAAGATTGAAAAATTATCTCTTGGTTTAGGTCAGATATCCATTTTATGTATCCCCCTCTTGTATAATGATTAGATGATATCAATTATTTATTCCAGATTCATATTCATTTTTATGATATCATATATTGTAACACCCTAAATTTCATAAACCTTATAAATAGAAATTGTGTGTTTAATTCCATTAATGTTTTTTTCCTGTTTTACTAAACAAAATGTAAAAGATAAAACATAGAACATTTTATTTAATAACTTGACACCGAAGTTACTTACAACATCCTAAGCTCACAAAGGATATCTCACTAACCATAAATTCCAAATAAAAACCCTAGTACTATCACCGGAAGGCTGCCCAAGATGAAAAAAATCCTGAGTTCGTAGTGTGGATCATTAGGACCCATAATAAGCATCAGGATAGCTAGTGCCACAGCAGCCGTGCTGAGTACCCATGCTATGTAGAGAACCATCCTTAGCTGACAAACAGATTTCAAAGTCTGAATACCAAGACTACGTATTTATAAAAGTTCCACATAGCTATTTTAAAACTATATCGTTGTTGTCTTCTGAGATGACTGTTTGGATTTAAATCTGTTGGCCTTTAGAGTTTTTTTAAATGAATACTTGTATAATAATTAAGACGATTTCGTAATACTTAATGAACCTGATTAATTTGTGGTCTATGTTCTATGAAACAACATATATATATATACATCTAAACTTTCTTATATCTATTTATATATTCATATTAGAGATTAATTATTGGAAGTTAACATACTTTATAAAACTATATTATATTTGTAATACATGGCATTAAAGATTATTATGAAAAAAAAAATTAGATATCGGATCAATTAATTTGTTATATGGGTTTTATATAAATATTAAAAATTTTGCTTCATAATGTTAATGTTTACCTAAATACTCTTATTACTTTAAAAACAATAAGAGATAATACATTAATTGTGAAATTTAAAATAATTAGTAATACTTTATTAACATATAAAATTATGTTTTTCTTAAACAAAAAAATGAAAATTATAAAGTTCATGTTTTGAAATTATTGGATGAATAATAAAATTTTTAATAACAACTTATAGATATTTACATGTAATTATAGATTAATATAATCAATTAATATAAATAAATAAAGGAAAATGACAATATAATTTATTTTATAGATAGGGGATTAAGAGATTAAAATATACGTGTATTTATAACAATTGAATTATCTTAAGATAATAATAATCGGTTAGTAATAACTTTATGTAAATAATAAATAACGATATTATAATAAGTGTAAAAGAAGAATTAAACAACTATATTAATGTTAAGATAAAAACGATGAAAACGAGGCCCACATTTTTTAAAATCACAGCATCACTTCTGGCCGTCTGATCCAGCGCACATCATCGCAGCCATACAAGTCTTTTAAAATGTCGTGTTGGCTTCGACTGTCCGATCAATTCCGGTTTAATCCAGGCCATCCGATTAATTTCGGATCTCTTCTTCCTCCCCTACATTCTTTCTTCTTCTTCCTCACGCATGACACGCACCAGTATCCTACATCACCATTTTCTTTTTCTAGGTCGGTAGTGGAGCCATCTTTTCCCCCTCTTTTAACAATACTGGCACCACTCATTTAATACAAGACATCGGATCCCTCGACGCCTCTTCACGCAAGTTTTTTTTAATAAAACCTTGAGCTTCACTGAAACGAGGGTGGCGGTTCCTCTGTGTTTCTCTCCAGCGCCTTCTTCAAAGACCTCCAAGATCCCCTGCTCCTTCTCATCCTCACCTTGCCAATATAAGGGAATATTTGTCTTGCCTTGGCTGTTTCTAGTTCGGGTGGGATTTTTTGTATATATGTATATATAACTTTTATACAGCCTTCCTACCAGTAGAGAATGTGTTCCTTAATCTATGATGATATGTTTTAAAACATATTAAACAAGGGAGATCACTTCCTGGGTAAAATTTAGGTTTCAAGTTGTTTATAAACATATAAAAATATATATAAGTATATATTCCTTATATATATATAGATATAGATATATGGTGTTCCTTATATGGTTATATGGGTAAACGGTTTTATATGACCTATTTTTACAAATCTGTTTGAGGGGGGAGTCCAACTTCTTCTGGTTTACACCATGTATTAGTTTTTAGACACACACACACACACACACACACACATATATATATATATTTATATATATAAACACACATAAGGTATAAGTTCTTATATGAATATGACATCAGTCGCATTCAAGTCTTATAGTTACTTTTAACCCTTAATGATGGTTTTAAGTTATGTGTTAACCTTACAACCCAAAATATAATTTTCTATACATATATTTGTATTTTCTTATATGGGTATATATGTATAAGGACTTTGTTTACCTAATTCCAAATATTTTTTAAGTATATCTCTTAAGATAAATTATTAAGTATTGTTTAATTAAGTAAACCCATATGTATACACTTTGTGTATATATGGTCAAGTATATATGTATTTATAGGTTTATCTTCCAATACCCTATTTTTTTCTATTAATAATTATTATGACTAAGTTTATATTATGATACATGTAAGATTTAAATAATTTTGGTGGTTTCTAATAAATATGTATGTAGCACTAGTGAACTTTCTTAATCAGCAAAGTAATTCTATGATATACCCTCGATGTAATTTATACATTAATGGAATGAGCTTCGACATGTTTTAAAGAAATGAACTATGAATTTATGGGTTTAGGTTATCAGGTTGTAACTGTTTATTATTCGATGTTAACCCTTCTAAATTTATTATTAGTGATTAATATAGTTATGGTTAAATTGAAATTTTCAAATTCATGTTTATCACAATAATTAAAGTCAGGTATTTTCTTTAAGTATATATTTTTAATTTATGCATGTCACGACCTAATCTGATGCATGCATTTTATATAGTTCTTTTCACATGTATTTAAATAATGGCCAAACCAGCATCACTTTATCAGCATATTTTTGAGATAAATCACGTGTCCTCTTGGAGTTTTTACTTTATGAATTAGTTAGTGTGTGCATCAAGGATATATATAACACATTGTATTTTTCATATGCCACTTGTCATCAAGCATGTATTTCCATAGTTAGTATCAAAATATTATCTTGTGTGTTATACCTAGAATGATGATCACCAAATATTAATTAATGAATCTATTAACCCGTTATTTGGAGTGGTATGGGACACCACAAATAAAATAAATTAAAAATTGGGTATCCAAATGGGTATGGGACTCCATGGATACATAGCCACTAAGACATATGAGGAATGTATTGGACTGCCAGGTTGGGGTCTGGTTAAAATAAATCCCTCTAGGTTGGGGACTGGTTAAATTAAGCCCTCTAGGTTATGAACTAGTAAAAGTATGCCCTCTGGGTTGGAGACCGGTAAAAGTAAGCTTCTTGATTCATCTAAAGTTCTCATGAGACAGTTTATGTGGGTATTTACCACTAGGTCAAAGAACAGGGCCTTTAGATAGAGACATGAGTCCAAAGTTATACATTTACTCACTATGTCTTAATATAAGTGATCAACCAATGGGATTTTCTGACTAGTAGGTTATCCCTGGTTCATAACCTTTTGTGTCTACAATAGAATTAATGGAATGTCTTGATATGTCTTAGAAGTATTGGACTTGATACTTTTAATAGCAGCTTTATGTTATTACATGTGAAAAGATATGGATATGGTCATCATGATAAGTGCCCCAGTCAGGTTCATTATTACATCATTTTCGATTATGTCTTGTGCACTCTAAACTTCCTTGCTAGTAGTATTCATTGCCATGCATGTTGGTTAATGGTTATGTGTTATAAAAGAATTTTATCTATCTATTTTGAACTACGTACTCTGATCATGATTAGATGTTATGTTATTAGTTTTCTTTATTCCAAGATAATTATATTTTTTAAAATATTTATGTTTATATAAAGAATACCAATTTTTTCAGTAAGAAATTATTATTTTCAAGATGTTTTTTAAAACCCTTACCGGGCATTCTTTTCTCACCCTACGTTTATGTTTTAAAATTATTCAGGTACGGAATTTTACTAAAGAAGTTTTTCTGAAGCAGCTAGTTTCCCAGAACCTGAACCTCGTGATCTTCTGTAAATATGAGACATGATGTAATAATTGTAAATGTATGTAATGTAATTTTGAATACATCGTGTCTCATAAGCCACCCGAAAAGCGGGGTCCTTACAGTTGGTATCATAGGGAGGTTCATACAACTCTGGGAAACTAGGTAGTATGAATATATAAATATGATTGACTATGTAATTATATTATAACTTTTAGATGGAAGATGAAAATGTACCTACCAATATTTTATCAATCCCACCGAGTCCCTAAAGACCATTGTGTCTCTATCTATTCGAGATAACTTCTTTAATCATGCATATATCCGCATGTCATTCAAGAACATGTATGATGTGTCAAACTCACCACAGGTGTTTAGTCTACATCAGGGGTTGGGAATAGATTACCTCCTTATGATGATAACCCAATTACCCTCATATGCACGACAAGGAAGGTACCATGAGGGTCTTTTCTGAGTGTTCACAGTAGGTGATGACTTTGGCGAAATAATCCTCAACCCTTTTCAAGAAGTTGTGGCTACCGATGACCTCCATGTGGTCTACCTCTGTCAGATTTTGAACTACGGCTTCAGGGGACAATTATTGGTCTTCAGGATGTTAGAAGAAGAGTCCACCCAATTGTCTTATAGGTAACATGTTTATTTTGATGTTTCCCAACTTCATACCCCTCATTCTAAACTCAGAATACGTCATAGGTGCTCCCATGAGTTCAACCCTGACTGCTCGACCTGTATTTGGTTTGAGAAGATAGGGAGTTTTTCTTCCTTATGTGGTCTTCCTGTAGTAGGTCGTTGGGGGAAACTCAGGCATGGATGTATCAACTTATGTGTTATTGAAATGTTATCTTTTTTCCTTTATGTATATACATTATTATAACTTTTATGTGAATGATCATGTATGTATATTTCATATGGCAAGACCAAAAAACATCTTATCTCTGCCTAATGAGATAATAACAGATATTTTAATCAAAAAATGCAATGTGAACTATCCATCTTTTCTCAAGATGTGAAGATCTTGTCAACACCTGATTGACTTGAAATCAGCTTTGAAATCCTTTATTCATGTTGGGGGAATGACCATGTATTCCATCTCATTACCAATTCCCATCTCCCCTACAATAGGCGAAGGGAGAGATACTACGAAGGCATTTTTCAATGTTTTACTCCGGTGTAAAACTTTTCTGCCGGAGTATGGTTCCTTATAGCTGCACAAGATTGCCACCTCAGGGTAGCCTTTATGATCCAAATCTTAAATCTCAGCCTACTCAATCGCATCATCCCCCTTGAATATCTCAAGTGTGATGTAGTCTGATAGGTCATCATGGAATTTTTCCCCTCAGACATTTCCAAACATTTTACCGCACGAGCCTTCCTATGGAAGCCTATCTGTAGAACATATCAGCATGAGTTTATAACATATTTCTCAAGGAGCATCTGGGCTAGTGAAGCTGAAGAGCTGAGTGCCAATTTGGGTATCCCTTTGACCGAACCACATCTCCCATTTTGGAGATGATGTTAGTCAGGTGATTTCTTTTTCAGTTTATGAATAGAATTGCGAGGACATAATTCTTTGAAGGGGGGATAATGTTACACCCTGAATTTTTCACACCTTATTGATTTAAATTCTGTGTTTAATTCCATTAATGTTTTCTCATTTTTTCCATAAAAAATGTAAAAGATAAAACATAGAACTTTTTATTTAAGAACTTGACACTGAAGTGTCTTACAACATCCCGAGTTTACAAAGGAGAGATAACTAACAATAAATATCAAATAAAACCCCTAATACGATCACCGGAAGGCTACCCAAGATGAAAAAAATCTTGACTTCGTATTGTGTATGATTAGGACCCATCATAAGCATCAGGATAGCTAGTGCCATAGTGGCCGTTCTGAGTACCAATGCAATGTAGAGAACCATACTTTACTGAAAAACCGATTTTATAGTATGAATACCAAGACTACGTATTTATAAAGGTTCCACATAGCCGTTGAAAAACTTTACCATTGTTGTCTTTTGAGATGACCGTTGGGATTTAAATATTTTGGCCTTTAGAGTTTTTCTCAATGAATACTTGTATAATAATTATTAAGATTTCTTAATACTTAATGAACCTGGTTAATTTGTGATCTTTGTTCTAAGAAACAACATATATATATATATATATACATCTACACTTTATTATATCTATTTATGTATTCATATTATAGATTAATTATATGAATTTAACATGCTCTATAAAATTATAATATATTGGTAATACTTGGTATTAAAGATTATGAGGAAACACTTTTTTTTAGCTATGCGATCAATTAATTTGTTATATGCATTTTATATATATTTTACAAATTTTTCTTCATAATGTTTATGTTTACATAAATACTATTATTACATTAAAAACAATAAGAGATAATTGATTAATTGTGAAATTTAAAATAATTAGTAGTGCTATGTTAACATATAAAATTATGTTTTTCTTTAACAAAAAAATGAAAAATATAATGTTCATATTTTGAAATTATTGGTTGAATAGTCAAATTTTTAATAAAAATATATAGATATTTACATGTAATTATAGATTAAGATAATAGATTTATATAAATAAATAAATGAAAATGAAAATATAATTTATGTTATAGATAGGTGATTAATAGTTGATCATATATGAGTATTTATAACTGTTGACTTATGATAAGATAACAATAATATGTTAATAATAATTTTATGTTAATAATAAATAACGAAATTATAATAACTGTAAAAAAAGAATAAAATAATGTTATTCATATTAAGATAAAAACAATGAAAATGATGCCCACATCTTTTAAAACCACACCATCTCTTCCGGCCATCCGATCCAACAGACATCATCGTAGATGTCCATGTATTTTAAAATTTCGTGTTGTCTTTGACCATCCGATCAATTCCGGTTTCATCCTGGCTGTCCTATTCTTTTTAGATCTCTTCTTCTTCCTTCGTGTTCCTTCTTCTTCTTCCTCACGCATGCCACACACCAATATCCTACTTCCCTGTTTTATTTTCCTAGGTCGGAGGTGGACCCATCTTCTCCCCCTCTTTCCACGATATTTGCAGCGCTCATTTAAAACACGGCCTCAGATCCCTCGACGAATCTTCACGCTAGTTTTTTTTAAAAAAAACCTTGAGTTTCACCGAAGCGATGGTGGTGGTTCCTTCGTGTTTCTCTCTAGTGCCTTCTTCAAAGACCTTCGAGATCTCTTGCACCTCCTCCACCTCTCCAAGCCAATGTAAGGGAACCTTTGTCTTGTTGTGGTCGTTTCCAGTTCGGGTGGGATTTTTTTGTATATATGTATATATAACTTTTATACTGCCTTCCAACCCATAACAAATGTGTTCCTTAATCTATGATGATCAGTATTAAAACATATTAAACAAGGGAGATCATTTCCTGGGTAAAATTGAGGTTTCGGGTTGTTTATAAACATATAAACATATATATAATTATATATTCCTTATATATATAAATATAGATACATGGTATTACTTATTTGGTTATTAGGGTAAACAGTTATATATGACCTATTCTTACAAATCGGTTTGAAGGGGGATTCCAACTTCTTCTGGTTTAGACCATGTATTAGTTTTTATACATATATATATATATCTATATATATTTATATATATAAACACACTTATGGTATAAGTTCCTATATCAATATGACATCAGTTGCATTCAAGTCCTCTAGTTACTTTTAACCCTTAAAGATGGTTTTAAGTTATGTGTTAACCATACAACACAAAATTTAATTTTCTATACATATATTTGTATTTAAGTATATGTGTATATAGGTATAAGGACTTTGTTTACCTAATTCCAAATATGTTTTAAGGTTATCTCTTAAGATAAATTTTATCATACAGTTTAATTAACTAAACCCATATGTACACACTTTGTGTTTATATGGTCAAGTATATATGTATTTTTAGGTTTATCTTCCAAACACCGCTTTTTTTAATTAATAATTATCATGACTAAGTTTATACTATGATACATGTAATATTTTAATAATTTTTATGGTTTCTATGAAATATGTATGTAGCACCAGTGAACTTTCTTAATTAGCAAAGTTACTCTAACATATACCCTCGATGTAATTTATACTTTAAATGAATGAGCTTCGGCATGTTTTAAAGTAATGAACTAAGAATTTATGGGTTTATGTTTTCATGTTGTAACCATTTATTATTCGATGTTAATCCTGCTGCAGTGATTAATAGTGATTAATCTAGATGTGGTAAATTGCAAGTTTCAAAGTCTTGTTTATCACAATAATTAATGTCAAGTATTTTCTTTAAGTGTATCATTTTAATTTATTCATGTCATGGCCAAATCTGATTCATCCATTTTATATAGTCCTCTTCACATGTATTTAAATAATGGCCAAACCACCAGCAATTTATCAGCATATTTTGGAGATAATGCATGTGACCTATTTGAGGTTTTTCCTTATGAATTTGTTAGTGTGTGCATCCGTGATATATATATAACACATTGTATTATGCATGTTCCACTTGTTGTCAATCATGTATTTCCTTAGTTAGTTTATATATCTTATCTTGTGTGTTATACATAGAATGATGATCACCAAATATTAATTAATGAATCTATTAACCCGTTATTTAGAGTGGTATGAGATACCAAAAATAAAATCACTTTTAAATTGAGTATCCAATGCAGTATGGGACGCCTTGGATACATAGCAATAAGACATATGAGAAATGTATTGGACAGCCGGGTTGGGGTCCGGTTAAAAGAAATCCCTCCATGTTGGGGACTTGTTAAAGTAAGCCCTCCAGGTTAGGTACTAGTAAAATTAAGCCCTCCGGGTTGGAGACTGGTAAAAGTAATCTCCTTGATGCATAGAAAGTTCTCATGAAACAGTTTATCGTGGTATTTACCCTTAGGTCAAGGAACATTGCCTTGACATAGAGACATGCGTCCAGAGTTATATGTTTCTTCACTATGTCTTATTATAAGTGATCAACCATGGGATTTTCCAACTAGTAGGTTATCCCTGGTTCAGATCCTTTTGTGTGTACAGAATAATTAATGGAATGACTTGATATGTCTTAGAAGTATTTGACATGATTATTTTAATAGAATATTTATGTTATTACATGTGATAAGATATGGATATGGCCATCATGATAATTTATCCAGTCATGTTCATTATTACAACATTTTTTATTATGTCTTGTGCACTCAGAACTGCCTTGCTAGTAGTAGTTTTTACCCTGCGTGATGGTTAATAGTTATGTGTTATACAAGAATTTTATCTCCCTATTTGGAATTGTGTACTCTGATCATGATTATATATTTTGTTATTAGTTTTATTTATTCCAAGATAATTAGTTTTTTATAATGTTTAAGTTTATTTACAAGGTTACCATTTTCTTTCCAGAAAAGAAGATTATTTTCAAGATGTTTTTTTAAAACCCCTTACTGGGAATAATTTTCTCACCCTACGTTTATGTTTTAAAAAATTTCAGGTATAGAATTTTACTAAAGATGTTTTTCTCAAGAAGCTGGTTTCCCAAAACCTGAACCTCACGATTTTCTGGAAATATGGGACATGATGTAATAATTGTAAATGTATGTAATGTAATTTTTGATAAATCGTGTCTCATAAGGAACTCATAAAGCGGGGTCTTTACATATATTATCATATTATCATCCTTTTGTTATAAACATTTCATTGTTACTCATTAATTGAGTTTTAACTTATTTATGTTTCTATGCGTGTTTTGTAAAATAAGTTTTGGATATCCTTATTAGGTTATAGTAATATTATTCCAAAATTATATTACCGTAATATATACCATATCAATTCATTCCTTGAATTTATATAACCATTCTTTAATTGACATAATGTTGAATGAATCACATAACGTCAGGGAAATGGAAGGTCGTACATACACACGAGTGAAAATATCATTCCCATAATTGTGAAATGTTATGGAAGTGAAAAGTATATAAATTGTTCCAATATCCATGTCATGATATGATAATCATATGTGGTTATTATTCCCAACATTATACCCATCCATGTATGGTGGTGGTGAAAAATATATGTCACCATGGTATGGAGACGGTAAGATGTATGTACACACAGGTGGTGATTTTGTTTTTCATAGGATTTATAGAAGGTGGAATATTGTTGTTTCATAATTATAATAACATATAAATATATTATTGATATATATGTTATTAAATTTTAATTAAAAAACTCATGATGAGGATATATATGATTAGATAACAATGAAATAATCAGTAGAGTAGATTACCTATTCTTTGACGTGATTCCTCTAAATCTCCCCTTAGAGCAATAGAGTAGGTATTTGAAGAAGAACTGATCCCCTAAAATATAATCAGAGAAGTTGATAAGGGAAATAGGAATGAAAAGGGTAAGAATGAAGGCACAATGTTATGTGAATTAGTGATGGAGGAGGTTTCCTTTTATAATTGTGGTGAGGGGCACTTTTAAACGTCTTGAAATATAAATTTATTATTAATTTATATTCATTTTAAAATGGTCAAATAAAAATTTATATAAAATGTAATATTATTTTGGATATTGTATCCCTTATCCAATTAAAATGATACACGTTTTTAATATTTTTCAACCCTTATCTTTTTGGTTTAACCATAACTTTACCCCTTTTAATCATACCATGATATTTTATTATTAACACTCTTTGGGTTATTTTATTTACCATAAAATTTCCAAAGACCCATAAACACCCATTTAGGAAATTATTTGACTTATCCTAATAATTTCAAAAAATATTATATTTTTAGTTATTTTAGAACATTTAATAAACTATTTTATATTTTATAATTCCAATAGTGTCAATTTTGACCCTTTTTATTTGTTGAATTTATAAAAATATCATAACAGGAAGATAAGTTCGAAAACAATTATATACATAATCACCAAAATGTCACATATATCAATAAAAGTCATGTATTCCATCAATTAACTCATATTATATTTATTATGGTTTTTTTAATTTCACTAATTTGAAATTTCTCTTAATAAAATAATTTCACTATCACTATTGTGTCAATATTTATGGTAATTATTTATCCACTAAAAATTCTAAAAAAATTATCTGTTTTACATAATTTCATTTCCATTGTTTTTTCAATTTATTTTAATTGTTTTATCATTAATATAACTACATTAAAATTATTATACTTATAATAATTAAGAGAGTGAAATGTTGTCACTTGTTTTTTTTAAATACTAGTTACATCATATTCATCGAAAAATGTCCAATAAATGAATCAATTATGACCATTATTTGTTATGGGTCTACATTTATTCATCCGATATTATTTTTTAATGTTTTATGGTAAATTTATTATCCATGTCATATATTGTTTTCCCTTATTTACCAGTCTTGACTTTACCTATATTAAATAAATTATTTCTAAATTTACTATTCATAATGTACATAAATAAAAGGGATCTATTTAAAAAAATTGTACCATATAATTGACAATATGGAATACATTTTTCAAAATCAAAACATAGAAATTATAGTAATTAAATTAAAATTATTCATGTATTCAGAACAAAAAATGGAGTTTTAAAAGGTAAAACATTGCAAAAGATTGAAATGTCATTACTTCTAAATTCAATGTAAAAGTACTAATAATAACATATATTATATTTAATGATAAAAAATATTCTATTTATAATTTTATAAAATTAAATTCTATAAATTAACAGAAAAAATTATTTCTATGGAAGAAGTTTTTTTCATGTAATATTTAGCGTATTTCAATTATTCATCTAAAAATAAAAATTATCAGTAAAACATCAAACATTTATCCAAATAATGTTTTTATATTCCAATTCCAAATAACAAGTTTATGTTTTTAAATATATTATATTAAAGTTTAAAAAAACTAGATTTATATTTGGTGTGCCATCACATGGTGGGAAAACTACATTTTTTTTAAAAACAAATACTTCTCTTATCAAAAAAATTGGATTTTTTCTTATATCATGTCTAGAAAACATATAAGATGTATTTTTAATAATATATTGAATATGATGAATATATATTACATTAATAATATCAATTAATTGTCCTATAATTTTTCTTTATTTTCATGTAAATAGTTTTTTAGAAGAAAGTTAATATTTTTCATACCCTCAATTAAAATGACTTGGATGAAAGGTAAAATACTAATATTTAATTGTTCATATAAACTAATTATTGCATGAAATGGATTTTATCAAAATAAATCTATATTTTTTGTATAAAAATATAATTATAGTGTTGTATATACTAGAAGCTAATTTGTTGTTCCGTATAGGAAAAGATTATTTGGGACTAGCATACCACACAAGGTATCAAAGAATTAAAAACAAAAAATTTTATAAAAACATCATTGTGTTACATTAACATACTTTCATATAAAACCCAATACATTGGGTAATTTCAGTCCTTTGAAATATTTACAATGGGGTAGAATGTAATTTTTAAGGACATAGTTGATTTTGAAATTGGATATACAAATATTATAATTATGATGACATGTTTCAATATTCTTGGTGATATCTTAGTTGTGTATTTAATTTTGGATATCTACTTTTAGGTTAAAGGATGTTATAAATAATTAGTACATACTATTTCTTATGAGATAAGATGTTGTATGGATCTATTTAATAAATACAATGTTTTTCTATCATCAATGGTACTCTAGAATGTAATGAATCTCTATTAAGAATGATATTTTTCCTATTTATCAGAGTAATGGTTTCGATATGACTTTTTATTCATGATTAAAATCTATTTTTATAATCACCATTTCCAAGTCATTATTCCATCTTGGATTGTGTCTAAATGGGTGTTGAAAATAATTGAGGTGATCAAAGTGTGTGGGGAGATAATAGAGTTACTAGTGATAATGCATGGTGGCTTACAATGGTAAATTTAAGACATGGTTATCGTTAGATGTTTTCTTGGTGTTCTTATTGTTATAAGTTTCTATTATTTTTATATATAAAAAATTATACATGGATATTTTTTCATATCAATATAAATTCCTATCTTTTATATGAAAATGTGTTATTTAATTATGCTGTTTTCATCTTATATAAACCTATTTAATCTTTCTTTTGTGATTATATATACACTATTTATTATTTTTGATACATCATTTAATATAAATTCATATCCATTTTAGGGTGTCCTTGGATAATGGTTATCTGATATTTTATGAATTCAAGTTGTTTGATATAGGCCACTGGATTATATGTGTTATTCTTGAGTTTTTAGTCATAATTTACCAATGTTCTAAGTGGGGTAATGGTTGGCCATTTTAATTTAATTTTGAGTCAATTTCGTTTTTCATAGAGATAGTGTTATGATTTTTTTATCATATTGTGTGTTTTTTAATTCAATTTTATATTTTATAGGGGTTTATTGTTAATTTTACAATCGATGAATCACATTGTTGGTTTGATAGCCAATGTATCATTTAACCAGAGCTATGATTAAATTTTATAGGATATGAACTATAAGTAATTGGATGAGGTATACATTTAGGATGCAATAAAAATTATATATTTGTAAGATAAATTCCCAATATCCTTTTGATCCAGATGATGAAATTATCATCATTTCTTAAATATTTATATAATTGAACACAAAATATATAGTATAGTATTGTTAATGAGAATTTATCACAAAGCGGAAACAATACACATCATTTTTAATTTTTTATTGTTTGTTTATTTGATGGTGAAAATCATGTATCCAATTGTGTTATGATTTAGTTCAATTAAATAATAAATTAATTTAGTTTTCATCCATCATACATACATTGAATATTTCCAAAACTAACATGCTTTAAAAAATTAACACAACTTTTAAACTCATTCGTTAAATAATATTCATATAATAATTACTTATATTATCCTTATATTTTAAATTTGTTGAAATAAAATTCCTTCAAAGATCACTATATTTTTTAGTATTTCCCAATGTTGTTAAAAAATATTGGATAATGCCAAAATCTTCCTCATCACTCCCAACTATAAATTTATAAGGATGGTCATGGGATGATTTGTGAAATATTATCAAATTTAATGTAAGTTAATATAAATATATAAAACACAAGGGGTCCTGTAATATAATTATATATAAAATCATTTAACATAGATAAAATATAAGGAAATATGATTCGTTGGTGTTCAAATAATGGGTTAGGCTAAATCTCATTGGGTCATCCACAGGGGACCATGAATTACATAATTATTGTAACACAAAAAATAGAATCATTTAAGAATAATTCTCCCACAATATATTGATATTTTTTCACATTCTATATGGAGAATAAATGCTAATGATCAGTTTATATGTTTTTATGGTCATAATGTATATCTAAAAATATCAATCTCCACCACATTGATTCTATAATATAACAAATTTTTCTTCGTTGTATGGTGTACTCTATTTATTCCAATAGAATCATTCAATTTATATTGTATATTTCACAAACTATTATTATTTTCATTTCAACATCATAATTTGTAATGATACTGATAATTGAGTGTTCTCATAGTCCATTATTTTAAAACATCCCTATTGTTATCCACTTAAATTGATATCCATTAATTAATAATCTATGTCATTGTAATTTCATCCATATTTATATGGTGGATCATATTTTAAAAATGATTCATAAAAAATATTCTAGTATATAATTAATTCTGACAATAAAATGTGTTTCAAAATTATATGGCATTCATATTTTAGTGTTTTAAAATATAATATTATTTGGATAGTAGGTAATTTTATGTAATCTGAGTTATCCATGAATAATTTAAATAAAATATGTCAGTGGGTTCAGAAATTGATATTTTGTTACTCTAATATGGGTATTTAATATCATGTGTAAATCATATGTAGAATATTTTAAATCTAACACTTTCATATAAATCAGTATTTTATTCTTATTTTTAATCTTGGTTAATAATATATTAGATTTTTATAAATAGTTATTATCATACTCAATGAGATGTTTGACATGAATGTTGGTTTCTGTAAGGGGTCTCACTAACTATAAAAGCTGGTTTTATTAGTTTTCTATAGTGAATTTATGGGTTTCACCTTATGATGTGTTAGGGTTAGTTATACAAGGATCAATTAATGTATAATTGTTAATGATTGTCATGTTATACATAGATTTTATTAACATTCAATAAAATTTACACAATTTTACATTGACATGGGGAATTTGATTTACATATCAACTGTTATAGGGAATATATTTCAAGTAAAATATTAAGTTGTATGTTGATTCCTATTATATATTAATTCCATTAAGTCACCATTTGAATATCATATATTTATCATTATGTATTAATTCATATAAGGCACTGTAGAGTTTAAAATTAAACACATTTGGTCTATATTAATTCATTTATATAACATTAATATACCAAATCATTATTGCATAAAATATTTTCCATATAGTTATTGACATATGTATCTACGAATCTAGGACTATTTCACATAAAAGGAACAATATATAACTTCTAATGTTATATAGAATTCTAGGATATATTAATTACCCTATCAACATTCAAAATGCTTTGTTCTTAATAGATATTTTTACATGGCCAAATTTATCACTAATAAAACTTACTATTCATCTAAAATTAAATATGGTTATGATCAAAATCATATAGAAATCGAATAATTGATTATAACTCAATTTTTTTTATAGTAAATTAAAAAATATATAAAAATCTAATATAAATAATTTTATTTTTAATGTACGAATTTTTTTTAAATTTATCATAAAATAAAATAAAAATTTAACAAATTATTTCTTGATCACTCTTTCACAGAGAAATATTAAATTTTCAATATGATCATATATGTCTAAAAAAATTCATGTTAATGTTCTTGTATAATGATTGTTAATGAAATAATAATTAATAGAAATAATGTCTATATAAGTGGAACAATGATTTATCTATCTCTTTGGGCCCTTCTCACCACTTCTCTATTCCCCACATCCATGGAACTAGAAAAAATATAATATTATATATTAATTGACCCCTTTTTATATTTGTTTAAAAATCACATTATATAAATATGTTTCTATTTAGTAATTAGGAACACTAATTGTTTGTTTTTTTAAACTATGGATTCTGTAGTAAATTTATTTAATGTATAAATGGATTTTATTGACCGACACACCATATTCAAATAATTTCATTGGCAATAATATGGTGTGGAGATTCCAAAAATTCATGCTACTGTGAATTGTTGTATATTATATTGTTTTTTGTCAACATGATGTGTAATATTTCACATAATTAATGTTGCACAATATGAATTATAGAAATATAATATCTATATGGTTAAATTATGATTCCAGTAATGCGTCATCCATTAAAATCCATATATCATATTTGATAGCACTATTTTTATGTAGTGTTTCAATTACGTATTTATTTTTAGATGCAGTGAAAGAAACATTAAATATTTATAATTTCTATTTTTTAGTGAAACTAACAAAAAAATAAAAAGGACAATGTAATATAATTATTTACATTCAGTTTTTACATATCCCCTATCCAAAAATATTATTCGACACTGACCTCATGAAAATAATTTTTTTTATTTTTTATTGTCAATATGATGATTTATACGAGATTCAAAATTATGTGTAATGTAAAGAGGAAATCATGTGTAATTTAATCATATGTAATAAGTTGATTATTATTTTCTTATTGGGGTTGAATCTAAATAAAATTCATTATCCATTTTCAGCATCATCTCAATCAACATTACGGGATCAGGTAAAACAAATATATTTAATTTAGTTAGAAAAAAATATAACACCATTGGTAATATTAATTGTAAAAATCCATATTTAATGAGTCTTACACCACAAGAGTATCAATCAAGATGGGAAGTGTCTCATATTATCACAACGTTAAGAGAGTTCTATTGAAATTTAATTTTCTCTATAAAATAATTTTCATTTTGTGTACACATTTATATTTTAATAATATCACCTCTTTATCACCATATCAAAAAATATCATTTATTATTCATATACATTACTCTATTCAATATTCATGTCCTTTACCACCCATGATACCTTATATACCAGATCAACTAATAAGAGATAACCATTACAATAATTTTCATATATTGATACATGATTTAGTATTTTTAAATTCATTCCTATATTATCTCACTTCATTATATTTATTCTTACTTGAATCATTCAAATTTTTCATACTATGTTATTTCAAAATATTTTTCCCTTCTCATTTGGATAAAAATTACGTCCAATTTTATATGGGTGTTTGAAAATAGATGTCAGGTTTCATTATCCAAGATACCATTTATTCTACTATACATTAATTATATAAAGTTTTAACAAAATTTGATTTATTTCATGGGATTTTAAAAATTATAAAAAACCATGTGATCATTCCAACTCGATAAAAAATCTCGAATGTTATATTCTTATATCATATAATTATATACAATTAGATATACAATCAAATTAAAAAATAATATAATTAAATCTGAATGAAATATGAAATTCATCGATAATGCATACTCCCTATAATCAACTATATCACCGAAATTTTAATTTTAATGGAAATCATTACATATAAAAAACCACTGATGTGAATATCCATTTGTTACATGATTGAATTAATAAATAGAAATATCTAAAAATGAATAATAAAACCACCTAGAATCAAATAACATTCTATATATGTGTCAATATACAAATGATCATCTACATGAATGTTTGGGAAAAAAATTAAAAATAGAAGGAAACTCGTCACCTTATATACCTCTCCTTATAATATTATCCCTATATCTTCTTCCCATGTTTGGTTCCTTCTATATACATAACATTTAACCATATTTTTAATTTTCATAATTCATTCATTTGAAATGAATATATTTCAATTCATGTGAACATTTAGATTATCATTTATATGAAGAAGTTTTTACATGTTATTGATCTCAAAAATATACTCCCTATAAAGTGAATCATTTAGTGTTATTTAACCATTAGATGCATGTTAATGTTTTCTAAATTGATTTTAACTAGGTCTCAACATTATTCATATATGAAAATTCCATATGGAGTTATTTGAGAATAATCGTCCACATTACTATCAATATATATTTTATATAATTCCGTTTGGACACCCAACTTCAAATCAATACTTCCATGAAATATAATTCTCTTCGTTCATATAAATAAAAAATACATTAGAAAACATTTAAAACAAATTGGATTTTTGATGGTTATATTAATACAATGCTCTAGAACTAACTTCAAATTATCAAAAAAAATTATTGGCCTCTTTCACACCATAGAGTCATTGATGTCTTCACTAACTCTGAGGAGGGCATTAATAGTCATGTGGTCTCATACATTGATAATATTTTTAATGGATGAAATGTCAAAAATGATCTCCTTCTTGAGATCATTTCGTTCTTGGTAAAAGAAGAAGGAAATATTTGTCTTCTTAGCGTGCCTCTCGATCATGAAATCAAAGGTATCATATTTAGCCTTAACAGTAATAGTTCCCTGATCCCTGATGGCTTTAACAATGGTTATTTCCAGAATTAATGGGAGACTTTCCACTATGACATTTGAAATTTTTCAGATCCTTTTTTTCTAATGGTATTCTTCCCCACGGTATTAATGCTCAATGTCTCACATTAATACCTAAATTTTATAACACCTTGAAGATCTATCTCTTCCAACCCATTGCTCTCATTAATTTTATTTACAAAATCAATACAAAACTGCTTACCGATAAACTTTTGACCTTGTGCAATAATATTGTTTCCTCGAACCAATTTGTATTCATCCAGGGATGGTCTAAAAAAGACTACATTTTTCTTTCATCTGAGTCTACCAACACCCTCAGAAAATCCACCAGAGAAGGCAATATTGGTATCAATCTTGGTATTTGGAAATCCTTTTACATGATTGATTGGGCCTTTATCCTCAATGTTCCCCGGGCGTTTATATTTAATGACACATAGATCAATATGATAAATCCTTATTCAAAACCGCTTCCATCACTATCCTTAACAATGGTTCCTTGAAGGGTTACATTAAGTGCACTAATGGAGTCAGAAAAGGCGATCCCTTATCTTTCATTCACATTCTAATTGTGGGGTATTACCTAATCAGAATTCTCACATTTCTTGTGGATTAAAATAAGATTAAACCTATTCGAGCTGTGAGAAACCTAAATGTGCCTACACATCTTCTATATGCTGATGAAATTATCTAATTCCAACAAGGTGATAAAAACAATATTCTAAATTTATAAAATTCCGTGCCTATTTTTGATGAAATCTATAGACAACCTATTTGTTGGAAAAAATAGTATGTTTTCATCGGAAAAAACTTCTCTTATCCTATCATTAAAAATTTAGGCATCAACTAAGGAACTTTACCCTTCACCTATCATTGAGTGCCTATCTATTGGTGATGGACTAAATCTATGTACTTTTCCTATATTTTTGACCATGTCATAAATCAACTGTCCTCCTAGAAAGAGTAAATACCTTTCCATGGATGGAAAGATATGTTTGGTGAAATATACCATTGTCTCAGAAATGGTCTACTAGATGATGGGCAGAAATGGATTACTGGTATTTTAAAATAAAGTAATGTTTTTAAAAAGATTTTTTTTGGGACTGGTAGAACTCTTGAAAGGAGGCTCGTGACCATACCTTGGTCCACATGTTTCAAACCATTCAAGAAAGGTGATCTTGGAATAAAAAACCATGATCATTTTAATGATTCCCTTCAATCCAGACTCACCAAGTGGTTGATTCATAACAACCCTCTCTCTATTGATTTCCTTAAAAATAGATTCATTCTGATGATAAAGAAGAGAAATTTTAACTACATTAACTCTTTGATCTGCCCTTCAATCAGAGAATCCTTTACCAATATTATAAATAATTCTAGATGTATTGTTAGAAAGAATATTTCCTTGAATTATTGGCTTGATAACTGGAAGTGTTCCCCCATTATCTCTATGATGTGTCCTAATTTTCTTCCAAATAATACCAACTGATCTATAAAAGATGTAGTGCAATATTGTAATTTCATTTTTCCTAATAACACCATTCTTTTTATTTATAATTACCCCTTATCTAACTCTGATGATTTCTTTATTTAGGAGTCCTCTCAAAAAGGTGTACTTGATTCCAAATATATTTACAATCACAATTATCAATCTCTGATCAAAATTTTTTCTGGTTGAAATATAATGATAATCTCTGGAATAAACCGTCAAGACTATCTCTTGTTTGGTGTATTACTCACAATCATGTCCCCACTGAGGTTTTTAATTAGTCATTTCAGGTCCAAAATTTCTCAATGTTTACTTTTTGTCACCAATATAGAGAATATAATAACCATCTGTTCCTGTCTTCTGCAATAGCTTCTACCCTCTGCAATTATATTTCTGACATTTTTACTACAGATGGTTACCCCATGATGCTATCAGATCACAATTAAATTGTTGTGTGGATCATTATACCAATCAACGGATCAATAACCTCTTCTTAACTGTAGTTTCTGAACTCCTCCATGTGATCTTCTATGGTATAAATGTCATTATCGAAAAAACTTTATCATTCAATCTAAATTTTGGTCAGATGATAATACTCATTTCTCTTAGGTATGTTTTTGCAACTCAAAAATATCACTCTGATAACTCTGTTAGAAACTTTGAGATCCATCGTCAACATCAGATTGATGGATTCTAGATACAACAATAACAAAAATTTTAAGTCTTCTAGCAAGCACCGCTCCCAGGATAGATCAAAGTGAATGTGTATAGTGCTTCTAAACAAAACCCGAGTCCAAGAGGTTGTGGATCTATTTTTAGAGACCACCTTGGTCAGTGTCATGGATGGTTCTTTGGTAGGAGTGGTATTTCATCCTCTTTGAGGGATGAAATGATGCGTGTGATCCACACTGTTAATTTTTTCAAGAAAAAGGGTGGGAAAAATATTTGGATTGAATTTGATTCCACCACTATCGTCCATGCTATTTGGGGGGGGGTACATCTTTCCTGGCCTTTGACTACCCATTGGATAAGTTTCCTTGCATTGCTTCAAGAGAACAACTGAATTTTCATTGAGGCCTTTTATGATGCGATAATTGTTGTCGATTGTCTTTCCAATAATGTAATCAACCAGGTCATAACATGGATGGATAAATTACCTGCTGACCTTCTCCCATTTTATGAAAATTATGGTAAAAATATTCCTTATTTCAGACTCCTCTAGTTTGTTAATACCTATTATATTAACAAATTTTGTCTCTGTCTTTTTTATGTGGCACTAACATCCTAAAAAGGGAAAATAAATGTAAAACATTGTATTTCACATTAAATTATTCTATCAAAATTATTGGAAAACGAATAAAAATTTCTATGTTCAATTTAAATATTAATATTAATTATATATGTATTTATTTTATAATTTTAATTAAATTATAATTTCTAAGGATGAAAGAATTATATTTAATTCCTAAACAACACAGATTAATTATTTACTTATCTAATTTAGAATTTTAATAAAAAATTTACAAATATATAATATATTATTCTATAAATGAATAATTAGTTTTTAATATTATTTATAAATACTAAAAAATCATTTATGCTTAAATTGATTATATTTTAATTTCAAATTTTCATTGTTAACTTTAATTTCAAATTAATTGAATAGCTACAAAAATTAAATGAAGGTCCTTTTATGAAATTAATAATTTACTAAATTAAATAGAAATCATAAAAAATTTTATATTTTCCAAGGAGGATATTATATCATATAAAATTTCTTCCCTCATCCATTTATGTTCCATGTTTATCTATATAAGTAAAATTTTAACCCATTAAAATAAGAAATGTTGTTACTCTGGTTAATGTTAATGATGGTTAACCAACAGCTAAAACAAATACATAATGTAAAAAATGATATCCAAACATATATGTAATTAATTTCATGGATATATTAATAACATATAATTTTTATCATCTAATAAATAATTTTTTTAAACCATTTTACAAGAGATAGAAAAATATTATATTATTATTTTTTAAATTTCATGAATGTTATTTAAAACATAATAATTTTTTAAATGAATAAAATTACTAAAAACAAATATTTCTATAAATAATTGTATATTTTTTTAAATATCATCCATGGTACATATATTGATCACATTTATTTTTATGGTAAATGTTTTTTACCCCCAAATAGTAATGAACATCATTATCAGAGTTCATTCCAAAATAGTTAACATAGTGTTAACAAAATATAATGATCAGAACATCAACGAAAACTATTTGAATTTTATTTTATTATAAAAAATCCTCATCCTTATCATATCTTTGATATATATATATATATATATATTCTATCCTTTTAGAGATTATAATTAATTTATATTAATATAATTCATTATGAATTTCTATGAAAACACTTCCTCTAATTTATAAATCTGAACTCCTCCATTATATTATAGAAACACATTAAAATTATATTTTTACCAAATCCTCACCAATTATATTATTAAATTTCATATAAGTGATGTAATTGTCATTAACGTTTTAAAATACCATTCCAATGGTCCTTATAGTATAATCTAATACTGTCCCATCGAAGAGGTAATTCTCTAACAACACCTCTTTCAAATTGTATCTTCTTATAATTACTTAAATTATATGATATTAATAATATAAATATATCTTATGTATCATACATATTTTAAAATTTAATTATGTTTATGAAACAAAATTTATCTAACCTTTTCCCCAAAAAATGGGTAGTGAAATTTTCACTCATCTGAGCATATAACTAACCATCTTCATGTCAAATACTATTATTTTTAATAATCATAATTTGTGGATGGGAATAATGACAGGAATAAAATTTATATATTTTTTCATGAAATAATAATTCTAACTATATGGTAATATCTTGTATGCTTTCAAAGCAATTAATCTGTTAGAAAATTATAACTTTGCTCATGCTAATTTGTTGACTACCACTTCCATGAAGAGAGGCGATTAATTTCACATTTATATTTACATAGATGAAAATGGGGATAGATTTAATGATATAGATATATATATATATATATATATCATATATATGATATAATGATGATTATATTGTTTCTAATTATGTTTTACCTTTTATGACTTCAATCCATCCAAATGTGGAAAATGTTTTCATACATACAGATGACATACGTCACTATGATCGGTGTAGTTTTTTCATACCAATATTTTAAGAATGAAATTTAATATGTATATAATTAATTTATTTGACATTTACATTATATTTAAAATTATATTTATTATGGAACTATGATCAGACTACAAATATGTGATCATTCAAACAATAATTTTGTGAAATAAAGTAAATAGTTAACATTGAAAAATGATGTTTTTATGATGGGTTACTATTAAATGGGTGTTAAAAAATTATAAGATTATCATATATTATATTATATATATTAAAATTATTATTTTTGTTAGTTATTATAATGTTAAATTTATTAAACATGATGTTGGAGTTATTTTGAAGCATGTGGAATTCATGGTAAGGTTTTATCCTCAAAAATTGTCTTCTTTGGGGAACATATAATGTTCTTCATCTATCTTCATATATAAGATATTTATTCTAATAACCTGGGTTTTTGTGAAATATTTTCATCATATAAATTCATTATCATTGATTTCATGTATTTCGCACAATACTCTGTCAAACGTTCATTTTACACTTCACCATGATAAGCATCTGTTATATGAAACATTATCTTGGCTTTCATTACATGAATCACTGAGTGTCTATGAAAAAAAATTTTATTGTGATAATTATTTACATGAGATTGTTTGAAAATATCATTTATAAATTGTAATATTTATATTAAAAAATAATTTTAAAATATTAGTATTTATAATTATATATAAATAAATAATATTTTAAAGAAGACATTAAATTTTCATGTCCATAAATTTTTGACAATATACATTTCATGAAATAATTTTTATTTATGTCATTCTATGAAAAATATTAGGTTATAATTAAACATATTTTTGAGCATCTATTAACTGAATCTGAAAAATAATCATAAATTTTTATAATTATAATCATTATTATATTATAAAAATATCAACTTAATTTTTTAGCAATTTTTCAGTTAATGTGTTTAACATAATTAAAATGAATCATGTCAAATTAAACATAACATTGGACTAATCCATTACATTCAGGGCCAAAATAACCGATCCACTTTTCGATCTCCCATTTTCTATCCATATTTCTTCTATAAAAATTACATTATTTTTTAGGGTTGGTTTTTGATGAATTTTTTAAGGAGAAAACTTGGGTTAACCAAAATTATTTTAATAAATTCATATAGTGTTTCCTCCATCCTTTATTAAAATACACTACCTATCTTCCATCATCACACATCTCATGCCACTAAATATTGGAAATGATCTTCCAAATTCACTTTAAAATTCCCCAAAATTATTTATTTATTCGTTCATTTTGGAATAAATTCCACTTGGTAATCCCTTTTTTATAATCAAAAATAAGTTACACGTAGAACAGGTAACACACTTCCTCAAGATTCATTCCATTATATAATTTTTAAACTACATCAAGTATTATTAATAACTACCTAAATAATATAATAATTATCATCAATATAATGAGATTTTTTTATGATAAATTTTCAACAAACACTTTAACAAACATATGTCTGATGGGTAAAGAACATATCATTATTGTGTATGGCGAATTACCCCCATTAAATAATGTTGTTTTTTCTTTCTTATACCACCTATAATGTTCGATTATTATGATGGTGAAGATGTTTTATATAGGATAAGTATTTAGTCATATTTAATTTGTATATAATACACACCTTCATTACATCCACCTTTTGTAAATATGATAATTTCTTTTGGGGAACTGTGAAGTACATCCTTCTATAAGTGATGTTATTCGTTTACAAACTACAAGGAATGTATTGAGGAAATTATTTGTGAAATAGTATGATATATATGAAATAATAATTATATTTTAATGATATTATATATATATATTAATATATTTCATTTATCTTCATTCATTCAATATGACAAAAAAATATAAATTGTGTTCTTGTGTACATATGACATTATATCTCCATGAACGGTTCATTATTATTCATATTTATATATATTCATTGGATTATTATTAATAAATATATACTGAGTATAAAATTTAATTATAAATTTTTTATATTCATTAAATCATCCTATAAGTATGAGGACTAAAATTATAACAAATTAAGACACATTTGAAAAACAAAGTAGATATTTACTTAAGTGAAACCATAACGTGGGCTTGTTAATATGTGATTAATAAAAAGACTCAATAACACACTATATTTTACTAGATATAATATTATTGTAATGTAAATTATTTATATCTAAATTTTATTTATTAGATAATAAGTATTTATGATAAAGAAGAGATTCATGAAATAAGGTAATGGAATATCATCCAACCTTTTATATCTATGATATACACATATTATTCAAAAATAATTTCTATTTTGTGATGTGAATAATTATCATTGATTTATTATATGAAAATTATAAATATATCTATTTTTATTCACTTATAAATTTTACTTTCAAACATTAATGGTGTTTATGTTTTAGAAGATAAAAAATTGGTAATGTAATTTTGTCTATATTATCCCTCTTTAGGTCACATGACATGTTATGAACCTAGATTTTTCTATGATGTTTATGTACATCCATTGACATTTTATATCAGGAATATATGTATTTTTATGATATTTTAATCTTTATTTATTTTTATTTATTCCATATAGTTAATATTAAATGTTATAGATGTGGTAAAAGTTTATAGCTTTAATCTCATCTGTTATTGACATTTTTTCTTATTATGAATCCATTTATTAAATATGAAAAACTCTTAGGTAATATAATTAATTTTCTGACCATATAGATATGAATTTTATATCCATTTAATGGTTTTATTCTTTTAGTCATTGGTATCTATGATAATAAATAATTTTGTATAAAAATATTACAATATTTATCCTTTTTCACAGAAATTTATATTCAATAAAAACAATGTTCACTAAAAATAATTTACAAATTGTTTTACTTATATCTGATGATGTTTAAAATAAATTTTTACTAAAGCACTATATTTCTAAAAAACATTTTTAAAATGAATATTCATTTATTTTTTCAATCAATGAACAATACAAAAGTTTTATGGTGAAAAGGAAATGATTGTAATATACAGACATACCAAACATCATGACCATCAATTCATTTATGATTAAATTGACTGTATAAAGATTATTTTTATAAAATTAATTTTTCCTAATATTCTATATTTTTTGGTTTTTTTAAAATATTCTCAATAAGTAATTATCATCGAATTTTTTTTATATATAATAAGTTATTTATCTTTTTTAATGATTATTTATTATGTTTTAAAAAAAATTTATCATTATTATTCTAAGAATATTTCTATATGATTTCCTAGAAAAGTGTTCTAAAATTTATTTTAAGAATTAATTTTATATTTTAAATATATTTTTAATGGAATAGTTTCCAAAATATATTCAAGATTAAATTTTATATTTTTGAGTTGTCTTGAAAGAAATAGTTCTATCAAAATATTTTCGTGATTCTATTATATGTTATGAATGATAATTTAAAAAAAAAATTGGTTCAAAAATAATTTCATTAAATGAGTTTTCTAAATAGGAATTTTTTTCAATAATATATGTTTAAAATTAAAATTTAAATCATTCTTTTTAATAATATTATTTTTTATACGATATTATAAAAATAATTTTCATGGAACTGATTTTTTCTTTTTTTATTTGTTTCAAATAATTTGTAAAATACAAGAAATATATAATATGGAAAACATTATTACAGTTTAATCTTTTTTGGAAACATGATAGAATAATACAATTCATATTCTTTCCTGAATGGTATATGTTTTAATAGAATGATGTTTTTCAAACCCATTTACCTTCCACGTGTTATTTTTTTGGAATCCATCTTTTTTTCATCGATTTTGCTTTTATGAAATGATTATGAAACCTATATACCATCCATGGGTTATGATTTGATTAAATTTTTATGGTATATATTTGATTTTATGCGTTACGATATGTCATTAGTGAAACCCATCATCTTAGGGGCCATGAAATGATGAATTTTGTATTATCTTATAGTAAATATATGAATGATGGATTGGACCAATATATCCCTTTAATGAATTTCATACTGTTATATATATCCTCAGATACTTATGGGAAATATGATATTGGGATTGATCCACTGTCACGAGATGGGAAAACCTGATCACTTAAATGGAATGTACTGTGACTGCGGATGGTGTTGTATCCTACTCGTAAGTGTTGTCAATATAAGTACATAAAATGGGGAAGTTTGATCATCTATTGGAAAATAGGTAAAACCAATCCAATATTGGATGACGTGGAAACACGAACCACTATAATAGTGTGGGTAAAATCAATCCACTATCTGAAGATTGGGAGACCATATCCATAATAAGAATATGGGTAAACCTGATCCACATTGGAAAGAATGAGAACCATAATCACTTCTAATGAAAGAACTATGATTGGGGACGATATTGTGTACCACCCTACAGGTGAGGCCCCCATGATTTTCCTTAATAATTTTTTTGAAACATGTCTTGACTTATATGTAAGGATATTAATTTTTTTGTTTATGCCAAACATCAATTTTTTATTAAAATATTATTGTTTCATGGATTATTCCCATTATTTATATGACTTATTCATTATAAACTCATAACTATTATTCCATGATTCATGTCTATGATATTCCAGGTATGATATTATAATGTTATGATCACAATAATATACCCTTAGGATCATGTTTATGCTTGTATATCTCTGTCAATTACCCTTTTGAGAATTTGAGCTCACCCATTTTTATGTTTACTTCCATTCGATATGATGATATATTTTATGTAGGATATGTCTCTTAAAAGTTTCATTCTTAAATAACATACGGGGATATAATATTACTTACCCATATACTATTTATTATGTTTCAATGTTTCTAAATGCACCAAACTAATATAGTCAATGGGTGTCTATTTGTGTAATGTATTAATTACTCTAAAGAAATGATATAATGTATTTGTAAAATAATATTGGAATATTATAGTTAGTATCAGAGTAAATGTTTAGTGATATTGTTGACACTATGATGGGAAAACCGTAGTAAGGACTATGAGGGAACATCTGAGGATAATTATATTGATTAGTTAATGTATAGTAAAATTTATTATAATTTTAGTAAAAGATATAGTTAGTGGATTACCAAAAAAAATTCAAATGTAGATACTACTAGTGGATGTCTTTTTGCAATAGCTATACATTGGATAAAAAACCACTTGAAGATGCTGTAAAGACCTGGAAATTTCAAGGAAAATTTTTTCTTAATTTGCTTTGGTATTTTTCAAGAACGTAGTTTCTAACAGCGCCTGATTCCGAGGCCCGGTGTGCTTGGAATCATTTTCCAAAGTTTAGCTAAGGTACATTCAGTGAACGGACGAGCGGGTTTTTCTAACTTTTGAACCGGTGCTCGGAATCAAAATATGGGTGCACTGATGAAACCGCAGTGCCGATAATTTCTTAAGAACACCTTTTTTGGGGTTAAGTAAAAGAATAAAAAAAATGGTGCAACCAATTTTATTTTCTTTAAAGTATTTTAACCTAAGCTAAGTGGTTGGAGTGGGACCCACTATATCCTACTCCACTAGGTAGGATATTTGTTGGGTGGGGACCACACGAGCCCCACCTTTTCAACTTCCTCAAACCCCCCCCCCCCTCTTTTAATTAGGTAACTCACATGCACCACCCTTTAAATGACAGTCAACTCTTGCGTTTAACTAAATATTAAATGCCACTTTAATTGGGCGGTTCAAACTTTTCATTTAATTAAATTAGTTGAATGATTCAATTTTGAATTTCAAAATGTTTGGCATGAGTAATAAAATATGGCAAAAATTATTTTATTAGTGTTGTTCTGTTTGTGCGATAGGATTTTGGGAGGATTTTTCTCTAAGTGTTGATGTTCTTCTTCCACGACGAAGAATGCGAAGAACGTCGAGCCTTCGACGAAGAACTCCATCACCGCAAAGGGGAGTTCGTCGTACCGTCTTCTTTTCTCTCTGCAGCCAGTGAGAGACGCCATCCTCGGAGATCGACGACGCGACGCTGACGAATCTTTTTCTCTGCGACACCGACGATCCTCCTTCCACGACGCCTTCTTCCACGACGTTCAATTCTGTGACGAACCTTCATTCAACCTTTTCTTCGAGGTAGGGGTTTGAATATATGTTCGTGAATTTTCGAGGGTTCTTCGTAATCTTAGCCACAAGCTATCGATTAACTGGAGGGGGCCAGACTTCACAAACATGGCCGACACTCCTCCCTTAATTTATGTTTTTGACCTTGTTGTGGTTTGGAACGGAGATGGCGCGGTGTCGTCGCACCGCACGGGATCATGCGGCAAGGATGCACGGCGTTGTCGCCTCTCGCCGTTGAAGTCGAACAAGGTCGTGCAGCCGTCGCTCCGCGTCGGATAATCACGAAAACACCACTGCCGGAGCGGCGCTGCGGCGGAGCAGGGAGCGGCGGCCGCCGACGTCAGAGCAGAGGGACGGGACCGCACCGGTCCCGTGGCGGCACCAGCCGGCCGGCCAGAGCGGGCCGGCTGGTCAGGGGAGAAACCGGGGTTTCGTAACCCTCGGCTGGAAGGGAGGAGAGGCCCCCACGTGGGGAGCATGTTTTATTAAACAGGGGGCAGCACACCCCCCCCTGTCTGCCCAGCTCGGTTACGCCGAGCTGGCCAGCGGACCGCCCTAGCGCGACGGTGGTGCCGGGCCGCGCCCAGGCCGGGCCGGGCCGGGCTTCGCCTGCCTGGAAAGGCTGCACGCAAGCGGGCTGGACCGGGACCCAGTTCGGGTAGACCCAGTTCGGGCCGACCCAGCGGGTCCCAGGCCGGGTCGGTCCGGGCCCGAAACCCCCATTTTCGGACTGTTTTCGTTCTTTTTCCCTTAGATTGGGCTACGGACCTCCGATCGATGCACCGTCAGTTGCGATGTGATCTTTGGATCGAGACGGTCGTTTCAAAATATTACACATAAGGTTTCAGAGAACTTTGGGTACAACCTGGTTGGTTCAATCACGAAACCAACTGAGCCCTCAGAGTGGAAAAGCTTATATCACGAGCTCCAGACGTTCGATTGACTTGTCGTAAACTTTTTTGGATTCATCTTGATGAGAAAAAACTTTTTGCATGCTTAGCCTGAGTTTTGGATGCAGTTGGATAGGGGTCGGGCTGGATTTTACCCGAAATCCAACTAGGCCCCTCGAACGGAAAAGCTGATAACCTTCAGACAAGAAGTCCGTTTGATGAACCGTCAGTGGCGTTGGTTGTCAAATTGAGAAATTGTCCATATGAGTACACCATTTGAGTATTAGGGGTATAGTTGAGATACGTCCGGGTTGGTTCGCACATGAAACCAACCGGGCCCCTGGGAAGAAAAGGCTAATAACTCACAGACCGGGCATCCGTTTGACGCGCCGTCTGTTGCATTGAGACCCCTATGATGAGGTGGTCCTTTGAGATACTTCTACTTGAGACTTTGTGATACTTGGAGTATCAAACTATAGCTCGTGGAGGGTACCCTCTCGGAGATGAGCGTACAGAGTACGAAGACCGTGTAGCTGGCTGAGACATGATGAATGCTTGTCCGATTCGATTCGGAGTGACTAGAATAACCCAGTGGGGAGCACTACTTTGTGAGGTGGTAGACCCATGGCGTAGGAGCACTACTTTGTGAGGTGGAAGACCCGCGGTACTCTACAGGACGAGTACCCTTGTAGGCTATGAGGGGGAGAACTACTGTGTGAGGTGGCAGACCTATGGCGGAGGAGCACTACTGTGTGAGGTGGCAGACCCGCGGTACTCGATAGGAGGAGTACCTCCGCAGTCTTAGGTTAGTGAGCAGTACCTTGAAGTCATGACAGGATCACTATACTATCCAGAGATGGATATCTTCAGCAGTTACGGTTTCGATAATGAAAAATCCTGGTTTGAGATGAGTCAATGACCTTTGTGTTTTCCTCATGATTGAGATGGGTCAATTGATAACTTAGGTATATGTATGGGCATATACCTAGGTAGTGGTTATCCGTTGATTTCATAACCTTTGTGATTCCTCATGATTGAGATGGGTTACTAGATAACTTAGGTATAAGTATGGGCTTATACCTAAGTAAGTGTTTTCTGTTGAGATCCTTCTTTATGGTTATCCTTGTTTGATTTAGTGAGACCTTGACGGTCTCAGTGTCCCTACTGAGTATCGTATACTCACCCTTGCATGGGATATGCCCACACTTGGTTGATTTGGTTGTAGTCGTCGGCAGCACTGACAGATGCCGAGTGTTCGAGGATTGGATGGTACCCGGAGGTGGACCTCACGACGAGTCAGTATCTGGAGGTGGACTTCACGATTAGATGACACATGGAGGAGGTTGACAGGAGAGAGCATTGTGGAGGCTATCTATACCTACCCTTCAGGTAGGATACGTGGTGGATGATCCAGGAGCTGTGCTATCTGTACCTACCCTTCATGTAGGATCAGAGGAGGATGACCCAGGAGCTTCTTCTTTTCTTCCAATTGTTTGTCTTTTCTGTTGTACTTCCTTCCAGTTGTAGCTGCACTTTTTAGATGGGTTTGTATTCTGGACCACTTACTTTTCAGCACTTCCTTTTTGTACTTAGTGTTTTACTTCCGCTTGTACACTATGGTGTTTTGTTTACTTTTATAAAGGCAATTCCTTCTAAGTTATCGGGATTTATGCCTTTGGTGTTAGTCGCGAGCCCATGGCCTATAGAAGGCGGGCTTGGGGTAGTCACAGCACGGTTCCCGGGGACGGGTCATGACAAATTGGTATCAGAGGAGTTGGTTCTACCGTAGAACATATAACTATGATTTTTTCTTCTATGAAGCAATATTATTAAGGGTACAGAGTGTGGTTTTTAGTTCAGGGAGTCCAGTGAGGTGCCGGCGGCCAACGTATCCATAAACGAGGACCCTGACAAATGATTTCCGACATTGTGCACGAAAACACTAATTGCGTGTGTTTTTTAAAAGTTTTTCCCTTAAAACAGCTCAAACCAGGTCAGCTCACCAAGTATAAATCGTTTGACCACATCACGTTTGTTTCGTTCAGGATGCCTCCCCATGGACAACCAGCCAGAGCCCCGAGAGTTGTACATACTGACAGCTCGCCGAGTGGCGTGGCCTCTGTATAGGTCCCTATCCCAGTTGAGGAACCAACGGAGGCACCAGTGGTACTAGTACCCGTTGGGCCACCGATGCCACCAGCCCAAGTAGCATAGGGTGCACGTCGCTTGAGCGCACTGCACGAGTTACAGCTCCAGAGGCCACCCAGTTTCAGGGGAGAAACGGACCCGCAGGCGGCTGAGGATTGGCTGGAAGATGTGGTGAGAGTCTCTTGGCTAGTGGGGATGCCAGCAGACTTCATGGGGATCCTTTCTTCCATCCTTCTTCAGGCAGCAGCAGGAAGATGGTGGAGCCTGATGCTCCAGATGCATGACGAGGTGACACTTCTGTGGGCAGACATCGAGAGCCTGTTTCGGGCAGAGTTTGTACCAGCCGCCCTTCGAGCGCTGCATATACAGGAGCTGCTGCATCTACAGCAGGGTAGCATGATGGTGGCGCGGTACTCAGTGAGGTTCACAGACCTCTTGCGCTACTCCACAAATTTGGTACAAGACCCATTATTCCGGGCCCGAACCTTCGAGGAGGGGCTCAGGTGAGAGATTAGAGCTTCTGTTGATTCTCATAGCATCCTGACGCAGATAGGGGTGTTGGAGCGAGACCTCTTAGTGAAGTGTTTCCTTGCTGCACAGTCTCCATCAGCAGGACCCACCACCAGCCGACATGCAGCAGAGTCTTCTATAGCAGGCAGTAGACAGATGACGCAGAGGTCCAAGAGGACCAGACCTTCAGGTTGTCGACCACATGACTCAGGTTTGGTAGTGCGAGGCACCAAGGGGAATGATAGAGCTAGACCTGCCCTGTAGTGTTCCTCCTACGGTGGGATTGGTCACATGGCACATGACTGTCCGACCCGCCATACAGATGAACTGCAGTAAAATGAAGAACCTCCCAAGAAGAGGCAGAGGTTTGATCGAGGCAGACCACTAGGAGAAGAAGGTTGAGGGAGAGGAGATGGTCGTGCAGCTGGAGGTGGACGGCACTACGAGGTGTTGCCACCACCACCACCAGGAGGTCCACCCCGGCCGTAGGGAACAGGGGGACATGGGGGAGCTCAGCTTCAGGCAGCATAAGCATACGACTACGATGCTCCAGAAGTAAGTGGACAAGAGAAAAACTAGTGGTTTCTTATTTTTCTTCGTACTTATAGTTCCATGTTGTTGTCACATTTGTGTCTTAGTACTATGAGCTGAAATAATAAAAAGACACTTACCTATGTGACATTTGCTTCCTTCCCTTTTTTTACTAGGAGGATCCGGTTTAAACTGATGACTAGACCCTCACATTCGATATTCCTTCTGGAGGTGACCTAGTTACCTGACGCTGATGCCGACGTTGTGACTCAACCCATAGAGGCGAGAGTGGCAGTTTGATCTCTTGGTAGTAACGTCGAGGCCTTACAACGTCGTCCATTGCATTAATACAACATTCATGTCCGGATTGACTGTATTAGTCAAAGAACGTGGTTCATCCAAAAGATGAGACCAAATTTCTCTTATCGGCAAAGAAGAAATCATAGCAGGTCTTGTGGGACCAGAGATGGTCCAGGCCACGACAGAGAAGGTCCAGGTCATCCAAGAGTTGATGAGGACAACTCAGAGACAACAAAAGCCTCATGCTGACAACAGGAAGAGACCACTAGAGTTTGAGGATGGAGACCACGTTTTCTTACGGGTCTCACCTCGACGTGGAATTATGGATATTTGGCTGAGGCGGAAAGTTATCTTCGCACTTCATCGGACCCTTCCAGGTCCTCAGCAGGGTAGGTGAGGTGGTTTACCGCTTGACCTTTCCACCTCAGTTCCACCGGGTGCATGAAATCATCCACGAACCTCGGCTGAGGAGATACGTGCATGATCCTTAACACATCATCTACCTCAGAGAGTTGGACATCGATGACAGGGTGACATGCATGGATATTCCAGTGGAGATCGAGGATCGAAAGAAGTGAGTCCTACGTGAACAATCGATTCCTTAGGTGCGCTTTCACTGGAATCACAGGAACCTCCAGGGGAGAACCTGGAAGTGGAAGGCTCAGATGCATGCTCAGTACTACTTTTGTATCCCTAGTTTGTGTTAAATCGTTATAGGGACATAAAGACCTGACGTTGGATTAATTTGAAGACCCGGAAATTTAAAGGAAATTTTTTTATTAATTTTATTTGGGATTTTACAAGAACGCAGCTTCTAACGGTGCCTGATTTTGTGGCCCGGTGTGCTCGGAATCATTTTCCGAAGTTTAGCTCGGATAAGTTCAGTGAACGAACAAGCGGGGTTTTCTAACTTTTGAACCGGTGCTTGGAATCAAAATCTGAGGGCACCGATGAAACCACAGTGCCGGTAATTGCTTAAGAACACCTTTTTTGGGGTTAAGTAAAACAATAAAATAAAATGGTGCAACCAATTTTATTTTATTTAAAGTAGGTTAACCTAAGCTATGTGGTTGGAGTGGGACCCACTATATCCTCCTCCACTAGGTAGGATATTTGTGGGGTGGGGCCCACACAAGACCCACCTTTTAAAACTTTTCAAACCCCCATCCTTTAATTAGGTAACGTGGCCGTACCCCCCTTTAAATGAAAGTCAACTATTGCGTTTAACTAAATATTAAACGCCTCTTTAATTGGGCGGTTTAAACTTTTCAATTAATTCAATTAAATTAATGATTCAATTTTTAATTTCAAAACATTTGGCGTGAGTAATAAAATAAGGCAACGCTTATTTTATTAGTGTTTTTTTGGTTGTACAAGAGGATTTTGGGAGGATTTTGCTATATGTCTTGAAGTTCTTCCTCTATGATGAAGAATGCGAAGAACGCCGAGACTTCGACCAAGAACTCTGTCACCACAAATAGGAGTTCATCGTACCGTCTTCTTCCCTCTCCGCAGCCAGTGAGAGATTCCATCCTCAGAGATCGATGATGCAATGCCGAAAAATATTTTTCTATGCGATGCCGACAATCCTCCTTCTGCGACGAGTTCTTCCGCGATGTTCAATTCCGCGACAAACCTTCATTGAACCTTTTCTTCGAGGTAGGGGTTTTAATATATGTTCGTGAATATTCGAGCGTTCTTCGTAATCTTAGCTGCTTGCTATCGATTAATGGGAGGGGGTCGGACTGCACAAACATGGCTGACCATCCTCCCTTAATTTCTGCTGTTGACCTTTTTTTTGTTTGGAACAAAGATGGCGTGGTGTCGTCGCATCGTGCGGGATCATGCGGAAAGGATGTGGGGAACCGTCGCGTCGTGCAGTTGAAGTCAAAAATGGTCGTGGCGCCGTCGCACCGCGCTGGAGAATCAAGAAAACACCGCTGCTAGAGTGGGGCCGCGGTGGAGAGGCGTAGTGCCGTCGCACCGCCCCTGTCAGACCAAGGCCGCGACCATAGGCCACAGCGGAGTTGGGAGCGGCGGCCGGCTTCCGGCCACCGGCGTCAGAGCAGGGGTACGGGACCGCTCCGGTCCCGTGGCGGCAGCAGCCGGCCGGCCGGAGCGGGACGGCCGGTCAGGGGAGAAACCGGGGGTTCGTAACCCTCGACTGGAAGGGATGAGCAGCCCCCACGTGGGTTCCACGGTTAATTAAACAAGGGGGCAGCCCCCCCCCTTGTCCGCCCAGCTCGGTCACGCCAAGCTGGCCAGTGGACCGCGCCAGCGTGCCGGCTGTGCCGCGCCTAGGCTGGACCGGGCCATGCTAGCCGGGCCGGGCCGCACCCAAGCAGGCCAGACCCAGACCCGGTTTAGGTCGACCCGCTTCGGGCAGACCCAGGGGGTCTCAGGCCAGGTCGGTCCGGGCCCGAAACCCCCATTTTCAGACTGTTTTCGTTCTTTTCCAATAGCATGGGCTACGGACCTCCGATCGACGCACCATCAGTTGCGATGTGATCCTTGGATCGAGATGGTCATTTCATTATATTCAACCCAGGGTTTCGAAGAACTTTGGGTACAGCTGGGTTGGTTCAATCACAAAACCAATTGGGCCCTCGGAGCGGATACACTTATATCTGGAGCTCTGTACGTCCGATTGACGTGCGGTCAACTTTGTTTGATTCCTATTGATGAGACGAAACTTTTGGAACTATTCTCCTGAGTTTTGGATGTAGTTGGATAGTGGTCGGGTTGGATTATACATGAAATCCAACCGGGCCACTAGAACAGAGAAGCTGATAACCTTCAGACCGGACGTCCGTTTGACGAACCATCAGCGGCGTTGGTGATCACATTGAAAAAGGTCCCTATGAGTACACCCTTTGAGAGTTCGGGTACAATTTAGATACGGCCAGGTTGTTTCGCACATGAAACCAATAGGGCCCCTGGGACGAAAAGGCTAATAACTCACAGACCGGGCGTCCGTTTGACGTGTCGTCTGTTGCGTTGAGACCCCTATGACGAGGCGTTCCTTAGAGATACTTCTTCGTGGGACCTTGTTATACTTGGATTATCGACCTGTAGCTCATGGAGAGGATCCTCCCAGAGACGAGCATACAGAATACGGAGACCGTGTAGCTGGATGATACCTGATGACTTCTTGTCTGATTCTATTCGGAGTGACTAGCATAGCCCAGTGAGGAGAACTACTTTGTGAGGTGGTAGACCCATGGAGGAGGAGCACTACTTTGTGAGGTGGCAGAACTGCGGTACTCAACAGGAGGAGTACCTCTTTAGGCTATGAGGGGGAGAACTACTATGTGAGGTGGAAGACCCATGGCAGAGGAGCACTACTGTGTGAGGTGGAAGACCCACGGTACTCGACAGGAGGAGTACCTCAGCTATATTAGGTTAGTGAGCAGTACCTTGGAGTCTTGACAAGATCACCATACTTTCCAGAGACGGAGCTCTTCAGCAGTTAAAGTTTCGATAATGAAAAATCAGGGTATGAGCTGAGTCAATGACATTTGTGATTTCCTCATGATTGGGATGGGTCACTTTATAACGTAGGTTTATGTATGGGCATATACCTAGGTAGTGGTTATCTGTTGATTTCATAACCTTTGTGATTCCTCATGATTGAGATGGGTTACTTGATAACTTAGGTATAAGTATGGGCTTATACCTAAGTAAGAGTTTTCTGTTGAGATCCTTCTTTATGGTTATCCTTGTTTGATTTAGTGAGACCTTGATGGTCTCAGGGTCCCTACTGAGTATCGTATACTCACCCTTGCATGGGATATGCCCACACTTCGTTGATTTGGTTGTAGACGTCGGCAGCACTGACAGATGTCGAGTGTTCGAGGACTGGATGGTACCCGGAGGTGGACCTCACGATGAGTCAGTATCCGGAGGTGGACTTCACGATGAGATGACACTTAGAGGAGGTTGACAGGAGAGAGCATTGTGGAGGCTATCTATACCTACCCTTCAGGTAGGATACGTGGTGGATGATCCAGGAGATGTGCTATCTGTACCTACCCTTCATGTAGGATCAGAGGAGGACGACCCATGAGCTTCTTATTTTCTTCCAATTGTTTGTCTGTTCTGTTGTACTTCCTTTCAGTTGTAGCTGCACTTTTCAGATGGGTTTGTATTCTGGACCACTTACTTTTCAGCACTTCCTTTTTGTACTTAGTGTTTTTCTTCCACTTGTACTCTGTGGTGTTTTGTTTACTTTTATAAAGGCAATTCCTTCCAAGTTATCGGGATTTATTTCTTTGGTGTTAGTCGCGAGCCCATGGCCTATAGAAGGCGGGCTTGGGGTAGTCACAACACGGTTCCCGGGGACGGGTCATGAAAAATTGGTATCAGAGGAGTCGGTTCTACCGTAGAACATATAACTATGATTTTTTCTTCTATGAAGCAATATTGTTAAGGGTACCGAGTGTGGTTTTCAGTTCAGGGAGTCCAGTGAGGTGCCGGCGGCCAACGTATCCATAAACGAGGACCCTGACAAATGATTTCCGACATTGTGCATGAAAACACTAATTGTGTGTGTGTTTTAAAAGGTTTTCCCTTAAAACAACTCAAACCAAGTCAGCTCACCAAGTATAAATCGTTTGAACGCATCACGTTTGTTTCGTTCAGGATGCCTCCCCGCGGACAACCAGCTAGAGCCCCGAGAGTTGTACATACTGACAGCCCGCCGAGTGGTGTGGCCTCTGTATAGGTCCCTATCCCATTTGAAGAACTAGCGGAGGCACCAGTGGTACTAGTACCCGTTGGGCCACCGATTCCACCAGCCCAAGTAGCATAGGGTGCACGTCGCTTGAGCGCACTGCACGAGTTACAGCGCCAGAGGCCACCCAGGTTCAGGGGAGAAACGGACCCGTAGGCGGCTGAGGATTGGCTGGAAGATGTGGTGAGAGTCTCTAGGCTAGTGGGGATGCCAGCAGACTTCATGGGGATCCTTTCTTCCATCCTTCTTCAGGCATCAACATGAAGATGGTGGAGACTAATGCTCCAGATGCATGACGAGGCGACACTTCTGTGGGCAGACATCGAGAGCATGTTCCGGGCAGAGTTTGTACCAGCCACCCTTCGAGCGTTGCGTATACAGGAGCTGCTGCATCTACAGCAGGGTAGCATGATGGTGGCGCAGTACTCAGTGAGGTTCACAGACCTCTTGCGCTACTCCACAAATATGGTACAAGACCCATTCTTCAGGGCCCGAACCTTCGAGGAGGGGCTCAGGCGAGAGATTAGAGCTTCTGTTGATTCTCATAGAATCCCGACACAGATAGGGGTGTTGGAGAAATACCTCTTAGTAAAGAGTTTCCTTACTTCACAGTCTCCATCAGCAGGACCCACCACTAGATGACATGCAGCAGAGTCTTCTGTAGCAGGCAGTAGACAGATGACGCAGAGGTCCAAGAGGACCAGACCTACAGGTGGTCGACCACATGACTCAGGTTTGGTAGTGCGAGGCACCAAGGGGAATGATAGATCCAGACCTGCCCTGTAGTGTTCCTCCTACGGCGGGATTGTTCACATGGAACATGACTGTCCGACCCGCCATACAGATGAACTGCAGTAAAATGAAGAACCTCCCAAGAAGAGGCAGAGGTTTGATCGAGGCAGACCACTAGGAGAAGAAGGCTGAGGGAGGGGAGATGGTCATGCAGCTGGAGGTGGACGACACTACGAGGTGTTGCCACCACCACCACTAGGAGGTCCACCCCGACCGCAGGGAACAGGGGGACATGGGAGAGCTCAGCTTCAGGCAGCATAAGCATACGACTACGAAGCTCCATAAGTAAGTGGACAGGAGCAAAACTAGTGGTTTCTTATTTTTCTTCGTACTTATAGTTCCATGTTGTTGTCACATTTGTGTCTTCATACTATGAGCTGAAATAATAAAAAGACACTTAACTATGTGACATTTGCTTCCTTCCCTTTTTTGTACTAGGAGGATCCGGTTTAAACTGATGACTTGACCCTCACTTTCGATATTCCTTCTGGAGGAGACCTAGTTACCTGACGCTGATGCCGACATTGTGACTCAACCCATAGAGGCGAGAGTGACGGTTGGATCTCTTGGTAGTAACTTCGAGGCCTTACAACGTCGTCCATTGCATTAATACAACATTCATGTCAGGATTGACTGTATTAGTCAAAGAATGTGGTTCATCCAGATGATGAGACCAAATTTCTCTTATCGGCAAAGAAGAAATCATAGCAGGTCTTGTGGGACCAGAGACGGTCCAGGCCACGACAGAGAAGGTCCAGGTCATCCAAGAGTGGATGAGGACAGCTCAGAGACGACAAAAGCCTCATGCTGACAACAGGAAGAGACCACTAGAGTTCGAGGATGGAGACCACGTTTTCTTACGGGTCTCACCTCGACGTGGAATTATGGATATTTGGGTGAGGCGGAAAGTTATCTTCGCACTTCATCGGACCCTTACAGGTCCTCAACAGGGTATGCGAGGTGGTTTACCGCTTGAACATTCCACCTCAGTTGCACCGGGTGCATGAAATCATCCACATACCTCAGCTAAGGAGATACGTGCAAGATCCTTAACACATCATCTACCTCAGAGAGTTGGATATCGATGACAGGGCGACATGCGTGGAGATTCAAGTGGAGATCGAGGATCGAAAGAAGTGAGTCCTACGTGAACGATCGATTCCTTAGGTGCGCTTTCACTAGAAGCACAGGAACCTCCAGGGGAGCACCTGGGAGTGGAAGGCTCAGATACGTGCTCAGTACTACTTTTGTATCCCTAGTTTGTGTTAAATCATTATAGGGACATAAAGACCTGAGGTTGGATTAATTTGAAGACCCGGAAATTTAGAGGAAATTTTTTTATTAATTTTATTTGGGATTTTACAAGAACGCAGCTTCTAACGGCGCCTGATTCTGTGGCCCGGTGTGCCCAGAATCATTTTCTGAAGTTTAGCTCGGATAAGATCAGTGAACGAACAAGCGGGGTTTTCTAACTTTTGAACCGGTGCTTGGAATCAAAATCTGAGGGCACCGATGAAACCACAGTTCCGGTAATTGCTTAAGAACACCTTTTTTGGGGTTAAGTAAAATAATAAAATAAAATGGTGCAACCAATTTTATTTTATTTAAAGTAGGTTAACCTAAGCTATGTGGTTGGAGTGGGACCCACTATATCCTCCTCCACTAGGTAGGATATTTGTGGGGTGGGGCCCACACGAGACCCACCTTTTAAAACTTTTCAAACCCCCATACTTTAATTAGGTAACGTAGTCGTACCCCCCTTTAAATGAAAGTCATCTATTGCGTTTAACTAAATATTAAACGCCTCTTTAATTGGGCAGTTTAAACTTTTCAATTAATTCAATTAAATGAATGATTCAATTTTTAATTTCAAAACGTTTGGCGTGAGTAATAAAATAAGGCAACGCTTATTTTATTAGTGTTGTTTTGGTTGTACAAGAGGATTTTGGGTGGATTTTGCTCTATGTCTTGAAGTTCTTCCTCTATGATGAAGAATGCGAAGAATGCCGAGACTTCGACGAAGAACTCCGTCACCGCAAATAAGAGTTCATCGTACTGTCTTCTTCCCTCTCCGCAGCCAGTGAGAGATTCCATCCTCAGAGATCGACGATGCAACGCCAACAAATATTTTTCTACGCGATGCCGACAATCCTCCTTCTGCGACGAGTTCTTCCGCGATGTTCAATTCCGCGACAAACCTTCATTCAACCTTTTCTTCGAGGTTGGGGTTTTAATATATGTTCGTGAATATTCGAGCATTCTTCGTAATATTAGCTGCTTGCTATCGATTAACGGGAGGGGGTTGGACCGCACAAACATGGCCGACCATCCTCCCTTAATTTCTGTTGTTGAACTTTTTGTGGTTTGGAACAAAGATGGCGTGGTGTCGTCGCACCGTGCGGGATCATGCGGCAAGGATGTGGGGAACCGTCGCGCCGTGCAGTTCAAGTCAAACAAGGTCGCGGCGCCGTCGCACCGAGCTGGAGAATCACGAAAACACCGCTGCTAGAGTGGGGCCGCGGTGGAGGGGCGTAGTGCCGTCGCGCCGCCCCTGTCAGACCAAGGACGCGACCATAGGCCACAGCAGAGTTGGGAGCGGCGGCCGGCTTCCGGCCACCAGCGTCGGAGCAGGGGGACGGGACCGCACCGGTCCCGTGGCGGTAGCCGCCGGCCGGCCGGAGCAGGCCGGCCGATCAGGGGAGAAACCGGGGGTTCGTAAACCTCGACTGGAAGGGATGAGCAGCCCCCACGTGGGTTCCGCGTTTAATTAAACAAGGGGGCAGCGCCCCCCCCCCCCCCCCCCCCCCCCCTTGTCCGCCTAGCTCGGTCACGCCAAGCTGGCCAGCGGACCGCGCCAGCGTGCCGGCCGTGCCGCGCCTAGGCTGGACCGGGCCATGCCAGCTGGCCCGTGTCGCGCCCAAGCAGGCCAGACCCAGACCTGGTTTGGGTCGACCCGCTTCGGGCAGACCCAGGGGGTCTCAGGCCAGGTCGGTCCGGGCCCGAAACCCCCATTTTCAGACTGTTTTCGTTCTTTTCCCATAGCTTGGGCTACGGACCTCCGATCGATGCACAATCAGTTGCGATGTGATCCTTGGATCGAGATGGTCGTTTCATTATATTCAAACCAGGGTTTCGAAGAACTTTGGGTACAGCGGGGTTGGTTCAATCACAAAACCAATCGGGCCCTCGGAGCGGATACACTTATATCTGGAGCTCTGTATGTCCGATTGACGTGTGGTCAACTTTGTTGGATTCCTATTGATGAGAAGAAACTTTTGGAACTATTCTCCTGAGTTTTGGATGTAGTTGGATAGTGGTCGGGTTGGATTATACATGAAATCCAACCGGGCCACTAGAACAGAGAAGCTGAAAACCTTCAGACCGGACGTCCGTTTGACGAACCATCAGCGGCGTTGGTGATCACATTGAAAAAGGTCCCTATGAGTACACCCATTGAGAGTTCGAGGTACAATTTAGATACGGACGGGTTGGTTCGCACACGAAACCAACAGGGCCCCTGGGACGAAAAGGCTAATAACTCACAGACCGGGCGTCCGTTTGACGTGTCGTCTGTTGCGTTGAGACCCCTATGTCGAGGCGGTCCTTAGAGATACTTCTTCATGGGACCTTGTTATACTTGGATTATCGACCTGTAGCTCATGGAGAGGATCCTCCCGGAGACGAGCATACAGAATACAGAGACTGTGTAGCTGGATGATACCTGATGACTGCTTGTCCGATTCGATTCGGAGTGACTAGCATAGCCCAGTGAGGAGCACTACTTTGTGAGGTGGTAGACCCATGGAGGAGGAGCACTACTTTTTGAGGTGGCAGAACTTTGGTACTCAACAGGAGGAGTACCTCTTTAGGCTATGAGGGGGAGAACTACTATGTGAGGTGGAAGTCCCATGGCGGAGGTGCACTACTGTGTGAGGTGGAAGACCCATGGTACTCGATAAGAGGAGTACCTCAGCTATCTTAGGTTAGTGAGAAGTACCTCGGAGTCTTGACAAGATCACCATACTTTCCAAAGACGTAGCTCTTCAGCAGTTATAGTTTCGATAATGAAAAATCATGGTATGAGCTGAGTCAATGACATTTGTGATTTACTCATGATTGGGATGGGTCACTTGATAACGTAGGTATATGTATGGGCATATACCTAGGTAGTGGTTATCCGTTGATTTCATAACCTTTGTGATTCCTCATGATTGAGATGGGTTACTTGATAACGTAGTTATAAATATGGGCTTATACCTATGTAAGGGTTATCTGTTGAGATCCTTCTTTGCAGTTATCCTTGTTGGATTTACTGAGACCTTAAGGGTCTCGGGGTCCCTACTAAGTATCATATACTCACCCATGCACGGGATATGCCCACACTTCATTGTGTTGGTTGCAGACGTCAGCAGCGCTGATAGAGGTCGAGTGTTCGAGGACTGGAAGGTACCGCGAGGTGGACCTCACGATGAGTCAGTATCAGGAGGTGGAATTCACGATGAGATGAAACTCAGAGAAGGTTAACGGGCGAGAGCGACGTAAAGGCTATCGATACCTACCCTTTAGGGCGGATCCGTGGTGGGCAATCTAGGAGGTGCGCTATCTGTACCTACCCTTCAGGTAGGATCCGAGGAGGAAGACCCAAGATCTGCTTATTTTCTTCTAGATGATTGACTTTTATGTTGTACTTTCTTTCAGTTGTAGCTGCACTTTTCAGATGGGTTTGTATTCTGTCACACATATATTTCAGCACTTCCTTTTTGTACTTAGTGTTTTACTTCCGCTTGTACTCTATGGTGATTTTTTTACTTTTATAAATGCAATGCCTTCTAGTAATCCGGATTTATGCCTTTGGTGCTAGTCGCCAGCCCCTGGCCTATGGAAGGCGGGCTTGGGGTAGTCACGGCACGGGCCCTGAGGACGGGTCGTGATAGATGCATCATGCATAATTGGAGTGTAACCTCATTCAAGAAATAGAGCCTTATTGTGCACCCTTATTGACACTATTATGGGATAGGCTTTGGGAATTCACATACTAATAATGAAGAATCATGATGGATTTATAAATATGTTTTAAATGAAAAACCTTTTAGAAACCTATTATATCATAGATTAGGTAAGGTGTCATACTTTAGATATCTCATAAGTGGTTTATCATGATTATGTGGTTCTTCACTATGAAGTTTTTCTTATTGTATGATTTTTTGATTATGTAAATGTAGGAAAATAATTGGAACAATTTTAATGATGTATGTGACAGAAAAAATGTTGAAGATTAGTCAAATGAGATAATCACTAGAGTAATGAGTCTTTTAATCATGAAAAATATTTTATCATTCAATATGATTAAAATTTGTACCTTCCCCAACACTCAGACTCACAAAATAAATGAAGTAAATATATCACTCAAATTTCCAAAATGAAGACCATAAAGGAATGAAAATTCATTATCCAACATGTTGTGAATGTCGGAAGAAAAATTCAAGTGAATTTCATAGAAGAATATGAATATATTTTGATAGAGGAAAATAATGTCACAAAAAGAATAACTAAGAAGTGAAAATTCAATTTATAGTTAAGATAATGGATGTGAAATGTTATCCACCCTAAGGTATTATAAATTATTGACATCTTTAAAAATAGAATTTATAGGAATTATGAAAATTAATTTCCTAGGTTGATAAGTCATGAAGAGAATCAGCTTGTTGTTACAGGTAATGGTTTTTCTAAAGATGGTTATGAGAACACAAGTGACATTGGGATGTTAAGTGATATTTTTATAGTATTATTGATAAACATGATTAAATTTATTTTGATAAATGATAATACATGATTAATTTTTCTTATTATATGAAATATGAATTAAGGAATGAGTGGATAATGCCAGAGTATTATCTTAAGAACAAAGTTGTATGATTGATGTGAATATGTTAAATAATTCAATGATTATATTATACAAATCCTGAAATATATAAGTATTATCGTTATATATTTTTCATTTTCGATTTGAACAGATACTGTGAAATGTGATGGTGTGATAGAATAAAATTTCAATGAAATGTGTTATATTGACTAAAGGTTGGTAACTTGTAATTTTTTCATAATGATGAGATTGTGTTTTCTAGATAATGTTTTTTTTTTGAATATGAATATGTAAATATTATTTTATTTATTTCCAATAAATTATAATGTAGTTTTTTAAAATATAGATAATGCTATAATTATTTATGATTTCAACATCTCAAATTTAAGAAATACAACCTCACAACTTTGTAATATGAAAACCTGCCTTTTCACAAAAATTATTTATTCTAATTTAATCCATTACCAGGTTTCATGAGAATAATTGATGAAGGTATTGAAATATTTTTTATGTGACAAATAAGAGGTAATGTATGATATATAGAGGATGAATGTTTATATGATTTTGAAAATTTTGGTGACCTTCTTTCTGGCGCATTATATTATCATTATTTGTAAGGGTTATATGGTTATAAATTTATGTTATTTTAATGATAAAATTAAGTTTAATTCTTTGAGATTAATTTATTATTTCACAACATGATTATTTATTAATATTGGTAAACCTATTATAATGAGTTTCTATTTATTTAAAATAATGGTAGATGTGATATATTACATTAGATATAATGATCTATTAGTGATTTAGGAATGAGAAATTAACCTTCCTTTTTGGATAAATTGGTTATGTGTAAATTTTTCATGGAACAAAAATAACAAAGTTTTCCTAAAATTATATATCTACATCACATCACAATAATACATGAACATTAGGAAACTTATATAGAAACAATATGTTTTCTTTACACAATAATTTTGGTTGAACCAATATAATTTATAATGATCAATGATTAATGGATTTGAAACCCTCAATATTATATTCATCATTAACATGTTTTTTATCGATGTTCTCAATCTTTCCCTATAAATATTTATGCATTTCCAAAATGACTATATTTTCAGATAACACCAACGTTCTCTCGCATGGAAATATAGTAATGATTAAATTTGGATAACCGCCATGTTTACAACATTCCATTTTAATGTAATTTTAGTATTTAGTTTCACAATCATGGTTTATATGAATATAGATTTCATGTATTAATCCTTTAAAAAACAGTATGAATTTGGATGGTGTAATTGAATTTAATGATTTTAGAAAGTATCACCCTATGTTATTGTGAACCTAATTTTGAATAAATAATTTTTATTTCATGTAGTAATTTTCACACAAAACTAATTAAATATTTCATTATGTGCTGAATGTTGATAATCTTATGTTACTAGAAACACTGACTTGTCATGTGTTACACACAACACCATGTTTCTAGGAAAAACAATTATATTGATATAATTATTTAAACAATATATTTATTAAAAATCCATTGAAAAATTTAATAGGAATATTGATAAATAATGTTAACTTGTTATTTATATTAGTTTTATTTAAATAAACTTGTTGATAACAATACATAAAATTTTTATTTATGTATTTATATTATTGAAAATAGTATATTAATAAAAGATTTTTTTTTCCTACTATGAAAAATTATATATTTTTTCAGAAAAATTTATAAATTTATTTTTGTAAATAAAAATTTATTTTTGAGATTCATAATGTAAAATTATCATAGGGTATATTTTTGGCATTTTTCAAAGAAACATCATTTTTTATTAGGAGTGACAAATATTAAATTTTAATTCGAAATTGCACTCAACAGATTTTATTTATATAGGTAAATTATATTTTTTATTTCATTGAATGTCATAGTAGATCAATTATATATATATTAATCCAATTTAGGTCATTGGAATCTTTTTTTTGTGTAATTTAGATATAAAATCTCAATGAACATTTGGACAAACTCACTTTAAAACAATCCTTCTCCCCATGTCTATGGGGTTAGAATTAAATATATTCGTTCCAATAATGTCAAATGAATTTCAAAAATAAAGTCATAAAAATTTCTAATCTACATAATTTTTCATAAATTTTTATATAAATCATTAGTGAATGTGATTAAAATTCATTTCGGCAATTCAGGTAATATTAAACATAAGGATGGAAAAAACCTTATTAATAATTGTAAAAATGGCTAATAAAATTTTCAACACCCATTGGATAGAAATTTTTCAAAACAACCATTCATGTATTGTTAATGGTTCGGTTTTTATTACTTATGTTAGGTAAAATCATGGGTACAACTAACATGTTTTCAGGAATTTCAAGTGTGTCCCCTCCCTCCATAATAAATTCCACCACATATCTCTTTTATTTACACATATAAATCCATTTAATTATGCATATTATATGACCAATTAACATATAAACATAACCATTTACACCTTAAATCCCCCTTTTTGATGAAATATAACTAAAAAATGCTTTTGGTGAAAACCAAAATGAGTTACCTTGAGAGTAGTAACATCCTTCTTCCTGATCCTTTCCATTATATTTGATCTCCACTAACTCAATTTTTTTATTCATTGAATAAAATATAGATGCAGTATCATAAATATACTATGTTGTTTTTTTGGAATGTGTGAGACAATCACTTACACACATATCATTCTAATAGGTAATTAACATATTATTCTTGTGTATGGAGAACTATTATTTCCCAAAAAGATGAGGTTCGTTTTATCCATCACCGCCTCTCATGGATTAAAATTATGATGGAGACTATATTTTTAAGATATATATGTGATATATATTATATATTAATTCATTTGGTACTTTTTCATAAATCGTACCTTAATTCATTCCACTTTTCATAAATATAATAATTTCAATTAGGGAAGTGTGGACTATCTCCTTCTCGAACTAATGCGATTCATTACACACTACAAGGAATGTATTAAGGTTGATTTTTTTAAAATAAAAAATATATATATATATATATATGTGCATGAAATAATAATTCTAATATAATTAATTTATATATATACTTACATTTCATTTAATTTCTTCATTCAATAATAAAAAATGGAAACACCATTCATGCGTACGTACGACCTACCTTCTACATGATGAGTGTATTCCATTTAATTTTTCAATAATATATACATTGTTATAAATAAAAATACAATAAATATAACTGATATATATTTCATGTTTTACATGCTAGAAATTATGATATACAAATTAGGAAGATAAATATAATAAACATGGACACAATTAAAAAATAATATAGATATAACATAATGCAAATACATAAGATGGAATTGTTAATAATTGGAAAATATAAATTAAAAATTAAACTATATATGGTATTTGATAAAAGAATTTTTTTATATATAGGATTTCAAATAAACATATATCTACTATCTATAATAAAATATGCTTTCTTCTACTTATGTTTCACCACAAGAGGAATCCATGTCACCAAAAAACAAAATCCTTCCTCCAAAATTGCATGTCCCCCATCAGCGTACCCATTTCACTCGGGATTCCTCGATCGGGATTACCCTCCGTTGCGATTAGGGTTCAAACCATATTTACACCTCCTCTTCCTGCTCATCCTCGCCCGCCAACCGCCTCTACTAATGGTTCTTCCTCTGCCTATGCATGTTCATCCAATGGTTTCATCTGACACCCCCTTTTGCTACCTCCCTCCAGAAACGGGTTCCCGCAGCGAGGTAAGTTCTTCTCCTCGCGCTACAGATTTTCCACTGTTCTGATTAGGGTTTTTGAATATCCTCATCTTCCTCTCTGACTCGCCTCTCCAACCACGCCCATGATGGGGCATAGAAATAATGGAAATAGTGGGTTGAGTTTTGACTGTGCTAGGTGGTGTTGAAGGATGGAGATCGGTGGTGCTGGGTATACCAGGAAACATCTGTGGTGATGTTGTAGGCAGTAGAGGTGAGGTTCGGTGGAGGGATAAAAAAGCAAGAAAGGTGTGGAAAGGTGGTTGGGGAGGGTTCTGGTCGGATTGCAAAGGCAGATAGCTCGGGGGTTTGACCAGTGGGAACATGGCGAGCGGGTCTTCTTCAGAATCAATACATAGGCAGCTGGCAAGCTCGAGCCTGGGCAGTGAGGCAGGAGCGTGGATCTGATTCCATGACAGTGAGGTTCAAATGTAGTTTTGGATGCCTTATGTGAACTGATTTTCATCTTCAATTTGCATGTTATTTAGATCTGGTTGTGGCTCGGAATTATTTCTCCTTTTGTTTGAAGGGAGTGCCGCAAGTTATTCAATTTAGGTATAGTGCTGTGTATACCAAGAAACATCTGCGGTGATGCTGTAGGTAGCAGATGCGAGGTGTGGTAGAGGGATGAAAAGCGGGAAAGGTGTGGCAAGGTGGTTGGTGAGGGTTATGGTCGGATTGCAAGGGCAGATAGCTCAGGGGTTCGACCAGTGGGATAAGGGCGAGCAGGTCTTCTTCGGAATCAATCCATAGGCAGCCGGCAACCTCGAGCCCGGGCAGTGAGGCATGAGCATGGATCTGATTCCCTGACAGCGAGGTTCAAATGTAGTTGTGGATGCCTGATTTGAACTGATTTTCATCTTCAATTTGCGTGTTATTCAGATCTGGTTGTGGCTCGGAATTATTTCTCCTTTCGTTTGAAGGGAGTGCCTCCAGTTCTTCAATTTAGGTATGGTATTTGCTGATGTTGGGTTTCTTAGTGTTCTTAAATCTGTGGATTTTTGGGATTTTTATTTTCTCCACTACAGTTGAATTTCTTTTAAAAAAAAACCACTCCCATGCAGATTTATCTCATGAACAATCCTTTAGGTAAGTTTTTTTACTATTTTGATATACTATTCATTTTATTTTAATTGTATTTATTTAAATGCATACAATACATTATTATTATAAAAAACTAAATGTATGCATACTCCTTTAACATGTTTCTAATTAATATTAATTCGTAACCTTTAATAATATGAACACTTTTGAGATTATTTCTACAGAATGTCATTGTTTTTATATTAGTACTACCGTCTTACTATTTATGACATTAGTTTCTTCTTCTTTAATTACATATCAATTGTCAATTTATGTGTTTAAATGCTGGTGGGGGAAGGGTTTGGGCATGGGGGAGGGGGCTGGGCAGGGGGTGGATGAGGTTGGAGGGGGGTGCTGGGAAGGGGTGGGAGGAGAAGCAGGGAAGTGGACAAGATGGGCATGGGGGGAGGGGAGGGGGGGAGGGGGAGGTGCTGGGAAATCGTGGGATATTATTCTGGTTATGGGGGAGGGGAGGGGATGGGAAGCGGTGTAAAATGGAGTAGAGTGGCTAGGAATGGGGAGGGGAGGGGCAGGGGAGATTGCAGGGCCTACGGAGAAGTGGGGAGGGGTTGGTGGGGATGTGGCTGGGAAGGGGAGAGGGTCCTTGTGGGGATGTGGCTGGGAAGGGGAGAGGGTCCTGGTGGGGATGTGGCTGGGAAGGGGAGGGGGTCCTGGTGGGGGATGGTGCTAGGCAGGGGGGATGTAAAGGGGAGGGGAGTTTCTAGGCATGGGGGAGGGGAGGGGGAAAGATGGTAGGGCCTGCGGAGATGTGGGGAGGGGCCTGGGGGGGTGTGGCTTAGCGGGGGAGAGGGTCCTGGTGGGGGATGGTGCTGGGCATGGGGGAGGGGTGGGGGAGGGGGCTGGTGTGTTTGGTTAGTTTAGCTTTTTCCACACCAATCTTGAGGGCATTGAGACGTTCATCCATCTTCAATTCAGCCCAAAGAGGAATTTTTTAAAGAAGAATGTGGTTATAATTGTTACTAGAATGTTATTATGTTCACATTACGATTTTGACATGTGTAATGTTTTTTAATCAACTTTTTGGTTATTATGTTGGTGACTGAAATATAAGAATTTCAACCTGCATATGCATGAGGTGATTGTTATATGCATGTTTTCTTATCATTGTCAGTGAACGTTAATCACTTAACCATTAATTTTATGATTCCCTAATTTTAACTTCTCTGTGCAGGTTCAATATCAACTTGGGGTGGGGTGTATTGCAAGGAACTCCATACATATTTTCAAAGTACGTTCTTATTTAATGTTAT